>OX451736.1:991000218-992200218 GCA_948472305.1 Vicia faba
AAGTTTAACTTGATTTTCAATTCATTCAAGTTAATAATATTTTCTGACGTTGATATTTTGTTTTTTTATATGCTTAGCTTAGTCATAATTACATTGGTCGAGCTCGGCAAGAACCCTCAGAAGGGTCTGGTTAGTTTCAACAGCAGTAAGTAAATGCCTATGTCTTGCAGAGAAAAAGTAAGCTGACTGCTAAGCCTAAGAGTGATGTCTTTACGTATATTTGTACTCAATATACTACTACTATGTGAAGACAAAGATGTGGTATCATTGGTGTGTGTTGGCTGATTTGCTTGTTCATTCAATTTTTTGTTATCTATCTTTTTATTAACACCATAATTTGACTTCATTCTAAATAATATTGTTACTTAATAATTTTATGGTTGGGTAGTGAAAGGAAAAGTTAAAGCTATGCAAATAGAACCGAACATAATTATAGTTTAATTACATTCCAGGAAATGTCGCAACTGAGATATGTATTATGTCCTCGCCATTTGAAGGACAATCAATTCTGGACAATTTACTTTGCACTTGCCAGGAGCCATCTTGCCCCGTAAGTTTCCGACTGGTATATTCCGACAATTGGAGTTTCTGTTTCATTTCTGCAGTATGCTTTACATCCCAAAACATTTAATTACTTTACTATTTTTTGCAAATTCTATCTCCATGAAATCATATCAGTGTAAATTAAATTATTTATTTTAGAATTTGGCTTATTTGCAAAAAGGAGACTATACAACCGCAGAAGAACGTTATAAGTGAGCATTTTATTTGATGGAATCAAAATGTATTTGAGTTTTGTTTTTCTTTAGAGATAGAAGTGATAATTATTCCTTATCTGTTTCTTTCAGAAAAGCACTTTCCTCTTGGGTTGATAGGAACAAACAATTTAATTTGAAAATATGTTTAATGCAAATGAACAAGATTCCAGAAGCAAGGTTTCTAATTCATGCAGTAACTGCATCAATGAAAAACAGAAAAATGGACGATTCTTTCGTCAAGTCTTGTGAACGCGCTACACAAATGTTATCAGGGATGAAATCAACTTCTATTATGGAACTCTGTAATATTTTCATCATGTTTTCAACTATAGAGCAAGTATATATAGATTTAGTCGGTAGACAGGGTGAATCTTGAGATCCATCAGGATAAGCGGGAGTATGACCTAAACATCGCTATTGAATTAAGTATGGCAACCTAAACTCCCTTGCTAATACAACTTGAGAGTGCAGAGGAGTTAGATGAATACATAAAATCTGGTAAGTCTGCTGAGAGAGCAAATTACAAGAAATGATATTGTTGAAGTTGTAAACAAGTGGACCGACATTTGTGCTTCTAAACTTCAAGAATCAGATAATCATTATTGAAATTGTTTATCAGAGTAATAAAAACTGGACTAGTAAAATATATCTATACAACTTTATTGGAGCTTTGTTTATTTAACGGTGTATGACTATCTTAGATTGATTGATAGACTTCAAATTGTATTCTGTGTTTATATCTCTTTATCTTAGTTTAGACGCATTTATATCTCTCTTATGTATAATTACAAGTAATGTACTTCCAAATGTCTCTCTCTGTCGAGTTAATGAAATCCTTTTATTTTTAGTATTCACAATGTTTTGTTGTTTGTTTTTTATGATGTTTCCTGTTAAAAAGTCATATAAACCATCTAATCTAATCAATTACTGCATCCTTTCTCGACCAATTGACTACCAATATCGATGTTAATATGAGTTTAAATGTAGGCTCAGAGTTCCAACTATATCTAATAATTTAATTGATGTTCTAGATTCGTTACATCTACGGCCATAGCACATATCTGACTATAGTGTTATTGGTTTTGAAAATAACAACCGGTTGTAAACATAACTAATAATTTTATACTATTATAATGTTTGTTAAAGTTTAGATTAAAGAGTTTAAATTTTTAGTCCAATGAAATCCTTTTATCTTTAGTCCAATACTCTTGATTATTCTTTGGGATTAGGAAACTGGTCGTAGTAAGCTCTCTTTCCATTCTGTTCATAGTAACAATGTTTTTCAGGCTAAGTTTATGCCACACTCCGATGATCGAACCATTGTCACTTGTGCTGCTGATGGCCATGTATGTCCTGGAATCATTCTTATGCTACAAAGCAAGAACATTGGAAACATGACCCCGACATTGGGATCTGGAAATAGTACGACTCGATATTTACTTTTAAAGGCATATTCCTTATGTGGGAAGTTTGATCTGGAGGAAGAAAATGATGTTAATAAACTTGTTGGTCAATCCTAGATTGAAAGGAATAATACAGTCATATTTTTGCATTTGGTGATCAATCAAATTCATAATAAGATAAGTTATATATTCTTAGCTAAAACGGGTAGCTGTAAATGTCAAGAGACAGAAACATGTTTTCGACAATGAAAAACTTGCATTTGCTTTTGCTCTTATATACTCGACTAAGTGTAGGAATTTGCTGGAACACATGCAACTAATTAAAGACATTTGTTTCCTCTTTTATCACCATAACAGACGTATTGTGCCAACCAAAAACCTATTATGCATAGTTATCATCTAAATTTCAGGGTGTAGTGGGAACTTTTGTTATCTTGCCACTTCTTTCTTCCATTGGGATCTCTAAAGAACAAATATCATAAAACTTTGCATTCTATCATGTGATTATTTAGATTCAATCTCTTATTTTGAACATTCAATGTATATTATTTTGAGTGGAGTTTATTTCTAGCAATGTGTTTATAAGATAGTTATTCATCATCATCTATCATTGGAAAATCTCATAATAAACGTGGGTCTACACTCTTTTTTGTTTTAAGCAATTTGTGTTCTCAAGAATTTACACAAAATTTACATTCAATATTTAATTTTTGTCCCATTTCCAATGTAATAGAACTATTAATTAAGGTCATGGTGAGACATTATATCCAACTTTAATTTGTTCTTAAGTTTTAGTTTGCTAATTATTTAGAACCTAGCAAGTTCCTACACTTTAAAAAATTTCAAGTTTTACTAATCATATTTTTAAAAATTAAAACAATAACGAGAAATATGAAATTACATGAACATGAAGTTACTTATTAAAATATTGAATAATAACGGAAAATTATTGATTATATATATATATATTATATATATATATATATTATATATATATATATATATATTATATATATATATATATATATATATAGAACATGATGTTACAAATCAAAATATTGAATATTAACAAAAATATGAAATTACATATCAAAAATTCAATATTAACGGGAACATGAAGTTACTGATCAAATTATTGAATATTAACAAAAACAAGAAGTTATTGATCAAAATATATTAACAGAAACATGAAGTTACATATCAAAATATTGAATATTAACGAGAAAATAAAGTTACTGATCAAAATATTGAATAATAACAAAAACATTAATTTACTAATTTATATATTAAATATTAACGGAATATGCATTATTGATGAAACTATTGAATATTAACGCGAACATGAAGTTACTAATCAAAATATTGAATATTAACGGGAGCATGGAGTTATTGATTAAATATTGATTATTAACATAAAATTATTGATCAAAATATTAAATATTAACAGAAACATGAAGTTATTGATCAAATTATTTAATATTAACGAACATGAAATTATTAATTAAAATATTGAATATTAACGAGAACATGAAATAATTGATCAAACTATTGAATATTAACAGAAACATAAAGTTACTGATCAACATATTGAATAATAATAGAATAACTTTACTATTGATTTAATATTTTCAACAATAATTTCAAAACAAAAATAATATTTATATATTTCCTAACCAAACCTATTCACAATTTACTTCATTCAAAGAACAAATAATTAAAAGTAATACATGCATACAATTATATACTCAATAAACTATTACAACTTAATTTTACAATTTATATGAGAGACAAGCAATTTTACGATTTAAGCTGACAGTGAAGGTTTCCGGTAAGACGACTGTGGTGTCTTGGACTACAACGACGTTTGACGAGCAGAACTGGTGATGACATCAAAAAAGACAATGACGGAATGCTATGGTGGTCTGCCAATAATGTCTGAAGCTGTGTCACCTGGTATGGTTTTAAGGAGGTAACTTTCAATGTCTGAACATAGCTTCTAAAACTAATTAAGAGTATGTTGGTTGCATAGTATGGTTTACTATTGTTGTTCTAATGTTTCTGTTTCAACTTTACAGTTTAATGTGACATATTTTTTTTGTGTTCCAAGTACTCCTACTCGTCTTTTGTCAAGCTTTCAAACGACTCACAAAATGTGTTTTAGTGGTGGTGGAAGT
Organism: Vicia faba; assembly: GCA_948472305.1. Lineage (NCBI taxonomy): Eukaryota > Viridiplantae > Streptophyta > Magnoliopsida > Fabales > Fabaceae > Vicia > Vicia faba. The sequence continues at coordinate 991,004,554 of OX451736.1, forward strand.
GATTCTTGCAGATGCTTGCAAACTACATCAACTCAGCAAAATAGTGGTGTTTGCAAGGAATGCCCTATTTCTTTAGTTGTGTTTGTTCTAATTTGTTTAATGATTACAGTATATTGCTTTTATCCATTGACATGATATAGCCATGAAAACAATTTGTATTAAAAAACTTCTTGTAATTTTATGTGTTCATGTCGTCATTTGTTTGTTCTTGTCGGTTTGTCATCGGGTGTGACAAGGCTTTGGAATTTGGAATAATAAAAGAATAGGTTAAGTGTTTAATTAGTATCATTTTAAGTTTTAAAGTTCAAAATTTGTTAATATGACTTAATATTTTTGTCACTGTTATTGAATGTATGCCCTTTTTATCCTTGCTGCAAATGATGAATCCAGATTAAATTTTAGGCTGAATTGCAGACTAAGTTGCGATCTTTCAGATATTGTGTCTTTTCGACTTCTGTTTGATATTTGCAGCGGCAGTTTTCTTCACTCGACATTTTAAAACCATATTACTTTTTCATTTGTAGGAATTCCAGAAAACAAGCAATTGCTATTGGAGTCAGCTTTAGTTGTGTTTCTCTCTTAATCCTTTGTTTGGGGCTCTCTTGATACAAAAAGAAAATACAACATGGAGCCATCTTGTATATTGGTGGTATATAGCTAGGGAATAACAGTTCTTATTATAGACTATAACCTATAAAACCGACAGTGTTAAAAAAACAATTAGTATTTATGATGTTGGCAATTTTGCAGATTATAAAGAGGAGGTTGTTGTTAGCTTAGGGAATATTAAAAGTTTCAATTTCAGATAGCTCCAACATGCAACTGATAGTTTCAGCTCCACGAGTATACTCTGCTCCAGAAGTTTTGGCAATATTTATAGGGGAAGCTTGGAGATGACACAATGGTAGCGGTGAAAAGACTGAAAGAAGTAAATGGTAGTGCTAGCGAATTAATTTTCCAAACAGAAATGGAAATGATCAACGTTTTACTATCTCAAATTTACTAAAAGTTTGGAGCAGTTGACTTTTCCTTTGTCAAACCGTTTCTTACACTCTTCTGGTATGACTAATGTCCAAACATAGAATCTTCAAGGTATCTATCGCATCCTCACTTAATTTTCAATTCAATATGCATCAGGTGTTTTTCATTAATGGATGAACCAGTCTTACTAAAACCACATTAATATCAACTATGCTTTCTGTTACAACATATAACTTCTTTCTCCAAAACATCTTCAACTTTGGTTTGCTACAATAAGCGTAGTAACATAACTACGCGCTATTTCCTATTTTATTTTCATCCTTGCTTTGTCTTATGCAGAAACTGAATTGTCCCATGTTCCGTGTGTCGTTTGTAAAGCTAAATATGCTACACGCGGGTGACGATTTTTTTGTCTGGTTATCTTTAGTTGAAGGAGCTTCTATACTGTATGGTTTCTAAATAATTGTATTAAGGTTTCTTGAGTCTATATGTGTTTGTTGCCATTTTAGAAGAAACATTAAAACAAAGTGCAAGTTCAGGAGTGAACCATAAACAACTACCAGTTAGATGGATGTTTCATAATGGATATCTTGTGTTGATGGATATCATGCATACTTTAGATGAAATATTTTCTCCATATGATTTTCATGCTTTCTTTGTCACAGAGACGGTGACCTTCACTTGTAAGTTTCTCTCCTGACAAAATGTAGAACTTTTGCAATGTGAAGTGTTATTTTTTACTTGTAATGATCAGTGATCAGTGATTCAACAACACGACTTGGGAAACAGTGGTTTCATTATCGTTAGAGGTGGAAGCGTTGTTTTTGAATCTCCAATTCAACAACATGACTTCAACTAGTCATTGTTATGGTATTTCTATGTGTACAATGTTGCTTTGCCTCATTATCATGTACATTGTTGCTTCTGCCCATTTTCAGCCTTTTGTCTGGGAAATTGAAATGTTGTGTAAAACTGATTATGTTACAGGTTTTACATGGTGCATCTTACAAAAAAAGGTTTATTACAACTTACATATCGAGAAATGCATAGCTAGGAATAGAGGAAATAGATGAAAAGTGTTCTTTATCAAGCATTTTTAACACATAAAGATAGAGTTTCAACAAAAACTATTATGTTACTCCCACATTGTTGATGCGTAGAAAATATTCAAGAGTTATATACTTGAACTTAAGCATGAAATAGCACGACCTTACTTGAACAGGATCTGTTCTATAGGCTCGTACTACTGTGTCCTTGATTTTAAAGGAGACAGGAACATAAGTCTGGTGGATGAAGCAAGACCGTGTGATCAGAGCGTGATTAAAGGGCAAGATGAACTGCATGCTGTGGTCATCATCTTAGCTGTGGATGATCGTTCCTGGTTGGTCCTCCCAACTGGGTTGGTCACACGGTGCTCTGACAGACCCCAAATTTATTTTTTATCATTACCCAAAACGGGGTTTCGTGTGTTTTTTCTTTTTCCTCTTTCATTTTTTGGTTTTGGTTGGGTAAAGTAATTTGTTTTTGTTCCAAGAAAAAAGTGCTTTATTTCTATTCGTGTGGAGTTGCCATATACTAGTAGGGCTCAGACTACCGTGTCTCACCACTATAGATCTCTCACGCTAGGAAATATAAATCGTTGGATGACATGATGATATGGTGAACTGTAACACACAATAGTGCAGCTCAATATTCTATACAATTGAATAATAATTTATTTCCTCTGTTTATTCAATGAACATAAAAAAAAAAGTTTTCTCTTATAAATAAAACGATAAGATATTATTATATTGTAAAGTACTACGATATCAATGTGTATTATTGTTATTAATATTATTTAAACTTTTTTTTAGCAATAATCAAATATTGGAACAAAATACATAAATATTCATATTTTTAAAAAAATTACATAAATAATCATGTTTCAGAAAATCTCACAATGGAGGCGCCAAGTGAGATGACGCATGCACTCACCTTTTTGTCTTAGGCGCCATCTCACTTGGCACATGCACTTTGTTTTAGGCAAGTAAGATGGTACATGCATTATAAAAAGGAGAGGATGCGCCATCTGAGATGGCTACTACGTGCAATTGTGTTTTCTATAAATAAAACATTCATTTCTCCATCATAATTCACACTTTCTCACACTCTCTTCTTATTTTTTTCTCTATTATTTGCGTCATGACATCTCCCATGATTTTCACCAGAGATGAATACGTTATTTTCTCGGCCATCAAATCTTCGATGAAAATGAAAATTTGGCACATCCACTCCATGGAGCGTCTGAAGAGAAAGTTGATGTGATGGCTAGAGGAAGACATCGAGGTTGGAGAACAAATTAGAAGAATCCAGAGAAGAAGAACAGCCACATCGCTTGCAACTGGAAGAACTCAATCTTGGTTGAAGGAAGTCAAAACAGACAGAGACGTAATGGTGATGATGCATGACTCAGATGAAATTGTTTTAACGGTTATAATTTCTTAGACGTTTTATCATATTTTTATTTGTTGTTTGCATATGTTTTGTTGTAACAAATGTTCTTGATGAAAAAAAGATACGTTTAGAACTTAAAAAAGTGCAGATGGTTTCCACACAATTTTTATATTGTCGAGCTTGTAGCTCGAGTTGGACAATTTTTTCGATTGTGTCCGACCTAACGACATAAACCGCACTTTCTTTCTAGCTTGTCAAGGGAGTCCATTTCAGTTGTGATACACTTGCTTTTGAGACGATCCTTTTTATTCCTTCACATTTGATCGTTTAGCCATACTATTTCCTTGTCGTATGCATGCCAATAATCAGGTTTCGCTACCATTGGGAAGCCATTGTTGTATACGTTGAGCAAGGTTTCAGACTTGTAAATGGGAGATAGAAGTAGTAATGCATCTTGATGTGTATACGTACATGCCGCAATAACATGAGAGCAAGGCATATGAAAGACTTGAAACTTTCCATAATCGCACCAACGAGATGGTAGTATAACCCTATACTCTTGTCTTGGCCGCCCCTCGTTGTGGTTGATTGTCTATTTGACATGGAGTTGTGTTTATGTCGGTCGAACCTTATAACAAAGATGGATGTTGGCTTTGGCGCGTTCTGCCTTAATATACTTCATGCAACTTTCACTTCATAGTTGTCCCGATTGTTATGACATGATGATATGGTGAACTGTAACACACAATAGTGCAGCTCAATATTCTATACAATTGAATAATAATTTATTTCATCTGTTTATTCAATGAACATAAAAAAAAAAGTTTTCTCTTATAAATAAAACGATAAGATATTATTATATTGTAAAGTACTACGATATCAATGTGTATTATTGTTATTAATATTATTTAAACTTTTTTTTAGCAATAATCAAATATTGGAACAAAATACATAAATATTCATATTTTTAAAAAAATTACATAAATAATCATGTTTCAGAAAATCTCACAATGGAGGCGCCAAGTGAGATGACGCATGCACTCACCTTTTTGTCTTAGGCGCCATCTCACTTGGCACATGCACTTTGTTTTAGGCAAGTAAGATGGTACATGCATTATAAAAAGGAGAGGATGCGCCATCTGAGATGGCTACTACGTGCAATTGTGTTTTCTATAAATAAAACATTCATTTCTCCATCATAATTCACACTTTCTCACACTCTCTTCTTATTTTTTTCTCTATTATTTGCGTCATGACATCTCCCATGATTTTCACCAGAGATGAATACGTTATTTTCTCGGCCATCAAATCTTCGATGAAAATGAAAATTTGGCACATCCACTCCATGGAGCGTCTGAAGAGAAAGTTGATGTGATGGCTAGAGGAAGACATCGAGGTTGGAGAACAAATTAGAAGAATCCAGAGAAGAAGAACAGCCACATCGCTTGCAACTGGAAGAACTCAATCTTGGTTGAAGGAAGTCAAAACAGACAGAGACGTAATGGTGATGATGCATGACTCAGATGAAATTGTTTTAACGGTTATAATTTCTTAGACGTTTTATCATATTTTTATTTGTTGTTTGCATATGTTTTGTTGTAACAAATGTTCTTGATGAAAAAAAGATACGTTTAGAACTTAAAAAAGTGCAGATGGTTTCCACACAATTTTTATATTGTCGAGCTTGTAGCTCGAGTTGGACAATTTTTTCGATTGTGTCCGACCTAACGACATAAACCGCACTTTCTTTCTAGCTTGTCAAGGGAGTCCATTTCAGTTGTGATACACTTGCTTTTGAGACGATCCTTTTTATTCCTTCACATTTGATCGTTTAGCCATACTATTTCCTTGTCGTATGCATGCCAATAATCAGGTTTCGCTACCATTGGGAAGCCATTGTTGTATACGTTGAGCAAGGTTTCAGACTTGTAAATGGGAGATAGAAGTAGTAATGCATCTTGATGTGTATACGTACATGCCGCAATAACATGAGAGCAAGGCATATGAAAGACTTGAAACTTTCCATAATCGCACCAACGAGATGGTAGTATAACCCTATACTCTTGTCTTGGCCGCCCCTCGTTGTGGTTGATTGTCTATTTGACATGGAGTTGTGTTTATGTCGGTCGAACCTTATAACAAAGATGGATGTTGGCTTTGGCGCGTTCTGCCTTAATATACTTCATGCAACTTTCACTTCATAGTTGTCCCGATTGTAAGACCGCATTCCATATTTCACCTATTTTGGAAAACAACGAAGCCATCTTAAAATATGTTGATTTCACCAAAGCGGTTACTAGGAGGTTTTGTATGCCTTTGAATACACTATTCATTGATTCGATAAGATTTGTTGTCATGTGGCCTCATCATTGTCTATTATCGTATGAACTTGTCCATTTTTCCACTGGAATATTATCAATCCACCTACCTGCATCCAAATTTGACAATCTGATCTCGTTGCGATAGTGTTTGAACGAAGGTTGTGTTAATGCATACCCCGCGTTCATAACTGTTTTCCTAAGAACCTTGCCTTTGATATCCCGCGTGAAATTTTGTACGATATGTCTAATGCAGTAGATATGCATAAAAGGAGGATCACGCCAACCATTTGCAGGATTATTGTATGCACTTTCAATATATGCATGTCTGTCAGAGATCAAACAAAGATCAGGTTGAGGAGCCACGTGTGTTCGAAGATTCTTGAGAAAGAAACTCCAAGCACCACCAGTCTCTCCCTTAACTAGAGAAAAGGCAATTGAGATAATGTTATTGTTGCCATCTTGTGCCACTGCCATCAGTAGCGTGCCTTTTCATTTTCCGTACAACCATGTTCCATTTATTTGAATAATAGGTTTGCATGATGCAAACCCTGTGATGCAAGGTTGAAAAGTCCAAAACATTCGACTGAATATTCCATTTCTGTTGACATGAGTACCATTTGGGGCGTACGATGACAATGTTTCCATAATATAAACAATTCCAGTAGAATACGTCTGAAGTGCATGCAGGTAGCGCGACAGTTCTTTGTATGACTCCTCCTAGTTTCCACATACCTCTTCAATCGCCTCGGTCTTTGCTAACCACGCCTTTCTGTATGACGAAGTATAATTGTATATCATAGTGATGTGAGAGCTTATGGTTTTCACCTTTAATGATGGATCATTGCTGACAAGAGGTAGGATTTCTTGACATATTAGATCATAATTTAGTTTACGATGATCTTGTGATTGAGTAGAATTGACACACGTGCGGGTGGATATTGAACATATCACCCAACAATCACCTCTCAACCTGTATGATACAGTGAGCCTGAACATACAATCTGGGTGAACATACCTGATCCTATACCTTTTTGGATTTACCCGATCCACCTTAAAATCGATAGAGTTTAGCATGTGAAACTTTTTTATAGCTCGCATATAATCTTCTCTATTACGAAATTTGTCTTTCTCTTTTAAATTTTCATCCGACTTCATATATGGGTTGAAAAAAACATCACATGACGGTTCATCTCCGCCCATGTTGAAGTTTTTCATGTGTAAAGGTGGTGTGTAGATCTCATTTGGAGGTATTTCAGGTAGCATATCGTCTTCAGAATCATCGTTGACCATGTCGTCGAACTCTAACTCTTCATCATCCTCTTTTTCGTCAACGACATCTACTTCTACTTGTTCGTCTTCGAGAGGATCAACCACTTGTGATTGACTTGGTCATGACAACTGAGGCTCCCGCAGCATAATGTACAACTCAATCGAGTCGTATCCAAAATACTCATGACTGGAAAACATATTTTGAAGACCCTCGTCATCTTAAACCTCTACCTTGTGAAATATTATTTGGTTCTCACAAAAAAATGGATTTTGGTAGAAGATGTGTGTCACTGGACCTCGTCCAATTTTGACCTCTAATCATTTTTTGAAATACAAAAAATTAGCTTTCCTATTTAAACAAAATCGGATGTTCTCAGTGTCTCTAAATGAAAACCCAGAGGTGGGACAAATATACGTCTCACCGTTGAAATATGCACTAATAACGTATTGAGGTGTAGAGGATATTGTGTTTGAATGTTTGAAGGTTTGAGTGTTTAAGTGTTTGAATGTTTGAATTTTTTAGTGTTGATAACATTAGATGCATGTAGGATAAATAGGTTTCATTAAACTTGAACAATACAAAAATGCTCCACCACTATTTCGCCAATTAAGATGGCGACACCTTTCAAATTTGCACTCATGCGCCAAGTCAAATGGCACATCCCTACATGTTATATCACCTCACATGCATGCACAAAAAGCCTTCCCTATGTTGCCACCTATGCTGCCACTTACTCTACATGTAGGCATGTCCCGCGCTAAGTTGAATGGTGCATGCTCTCTAAATTGCATGTAGGCGTCATTTGACTTGGCGCGTGAGTGGCACGTATCATGCATGCATGCAACCACTAACCACCTCATTAATTCACTCTTATACGATTTTATCTATAAATATGACGCCTGAGATACTTGTTTTGCATCACCAATCATCTCATTCTCTTATAAAAACTCTTTCATTGTCATATACAATTTCAAATATGGTTCTTCTCACAATGGACGATTCTCACAGAGACATAAGAGACAATATTGCGGCGTTTGTAAGTTTCTATAAATTCATAAATATTCTTGTATATTAATATATTTTTTATAAACTTATTATTAAATTAGTCATCTTATGGACTCTTAACACTTATTACATTTTGAATTTAAGATACTAAAAGATTTAGAATTCGCTCACACAACTACATTACTCCTGACCCGTTGATCATGCCCTATCTCGAATATGCGGGTTTTGGAAATGTTATAAAAATCTCAAACTGCACGATTGATTCCAAGTTTATAATTGCAATGTTAGAAAGGTGGAGACCCGAGACACACACATTTTATCTACCAATAGGTGAATGTACCGTCACACTAGAGTATGTGTACGTGTTATTTGGTCTCCCTATCGATGGTAAGACAGTTAATGGATCAGTTTAACAATCTAATTCTCTATGCAAGGAATTGTTGGGCAAAGATATGGTAGAAGGTAGTAGTGCTAGAGGCCAAGGTATATTCACTATGCGCTAAAGCTTGCGTCCGATTAGAAAACTCTTCATTTCTTGGATCCTGAGATTGTAGTTTGGTTCGGTCAAGGTGGTTGTAATGGGTTTAACAATATCAGTTTTCTCTATAATGCAGAGATGAACAAATGGACGGGATAATGGAGGACTGAGTTTGTACAGATCTGCAAGTAGATATGCAAATGTTGCAGAAAAGAAGAAAAAAATTGGAGATCGATGACCTATGCTTTGTATACCATATTAGCAGAATAGCAGAAAGTGGAATTGAAAAATTCTGTATTCCATATTTCATATGTTTACAAGGATACAATTATTGGAATATATACGATTCAACATTAGCTTATTTAGGTATGTAAATCTCCTATAATAAAGCTGTAATAATTCTATAATAAAACTGAAATCTCTTATAATTATAATTTATATAAAAAATATCCCTATAATTTCTTTATATATATATATATATATATATATATATATATATATATATATATATATATATATATATATATATATATATATATATATATATATATATATATATATATATATATATATATATATATATATATATATATCAAAATGAAGTGATAAGAGTGAGAATAATACGTAATAATAATAATAATAATAAATGGTATAGGTGTAATGAGTGTAATAATGAATGTGTTAATAATATAGAGAAGATTTTTAAATCCTTGATAAAGTAGATAAGTCATCTTTTATAATAATAATCATGGTGTAAAATATAGATATTTGTTGAAGAGTTAAGTCTTTTTGAAATTTCAAGAAAAAAGAATATGTAGTCATATTATTATTTTTAATAAGTGAATTAATGGATTCTAATTCTTTTTCTAAATCTGAAATAATTCTTCTATATTCTTTTAAATTTGTTCTTTCTTTGGATAAGTCCATATTATCAGTTCAATTCATAAAGAAGTATTTATGAAGAATATTTTTAATTTGTCTCATAACCATCATCATCGAAATTTATATCATCGTCTGAATTTGTTTGTGTATTACCAAATTTTCTAAAATTTATAATACATCTATGGTCAATTTTTTGGTGATTTCCCATTCTATAATGAACCTGAGAATGATTTTCATAAAAATGTCCTTCAAAACTGTCTAGGTAATAAGAATTAGAGGTAAATGCGTTTAGTTCATTAATTAGGAACCTTAATTCATGTTCTTCCATATCTTTTTCTAACGTTGCCTGTAAATCTTCCAAAATTATATTTTTTTGAAAATGAGAAAATTTTAATTTTTTCAATATAATCTTAATTAAATCCGGATAAGGAAATCTTTGGAGTAAATAAGTTATCTTTGTATCAAAATTTTGGATAAAAATTAAATCTGATAATTTTTTGTGTGAATTAGGGAATTTTTTTTATTAATAACCATGTATTAAAAAAATATTTCACAAATAACCGGGTTTCGGAAAAAATTACGCAAATAACCATGTTTCAGATGGCTCCACAAAGGAGGAGCCATCTCATTTGGCGCATGCACCTAGGGTTTTGCCCTAGGCGCCATCTCACTTGGCGCCTCCCTTGGCTTTTAGCCAAGTGAGATGGCGCATGCTCCTTAAAAAGGAGAGGAGGCGCCATCTCACTTGGCGCCTAGGGCAAAACTAGGGTTTTTTGCTGTTTTATAAATAATTCGTCTGTTTCTTTGAAATTTCTCACACTTTCTCGCACTGTATTTTTATTTTGTACTCCCTTATTTACGTAATGACGTCGCCTATGATTTTTAGCAGAGATGGTTACGTTATATTCTCCGCCACGAAACCTGCGATGAAAATGAAATTCTGGCACATTCACTCCATGGAGCATCTGAAGCGGGAGTTGATGCGGTGGCTAGATGGAGACATCGCCGAGGGGGAAAAAATTCGAAGGATCCAGCGAAAACGAACAACAACCTCGCATGCGACAGGAAGACCTAATGTGTGGTTGGAGGAAGTCAAAACAGACAGTGATGTAATACTGATGATGCATGGGTCAGATGAAATTGTGTTAACAGTTGTAATTTCCTAGATTGAATATCGTTAATCATTGTTGTACGCGAAAACCCTAATGTAATTTCCTATATTGAATTTCTTAAATTGTGTGAACAGTTTTATTAACGGAAAACCCATAATGTTTACAACACAAATATTGAAAAGATTTATTGTATTACAAAATTTATGTGGTCGAGCCAGACGCCCGATTCAGACAGTTTTTGCGATTGTGTCCGACCTGACGGCATAAACCACACTTTCTTTCCAACCTGTCAAGATCGTCCATTTCTGTTGTTATGCGCCTGCTTTTGGGACGACCCTTCTTGTTCCTTCGCATTTGGTCATTGTGCCAAACTATATCACCGTTGTATTCAGGCCAATAGTCCAGTTTTGCCACCAAAGGAAAGTTGTTGTTGTAAACAGTGAGCAACGTTTCAGATTTATAAACGTTTGAGAGCAGTTGAAGCGCGTCTTGATGGGTATGAGCACAAGCGGCAATGACATGAGAGCAAGGCATACGAAAAGCTTGAAACCTGCCACAATCGCACCATTGAGAAGGTAAAATGACCCTGTATTCTTGTCTTGCCAGGCCTTCATTGTGGTCAATTGTCTCTTTCACAATGAAGTTGTGGCTATGGCGGTCAAACCGTGTAACCATGTGAGTGTTGGCTTTAGCACTTTCAGCCTTAATGTATTTCATACAGCTTTCACTCCATAGTTGTCCTGATTGCAAGACCGCATACCACATTTCACCTCTTTTGGCAAATAACGCAGCCATCCTAAAATACGTGGATTTCACCAAGGCGGTGATGGGGAGGTTTCGTATGCCCTTGAATACCCCATTCATTGATTCAATAAGATTTGTTGTCATATGCCCCCATCTTTGGCCATTGTCGTATGACCTAGTCCACTTTTCGACCGGTATATTGTCGATCCACGTACCGGCTTCTGGGTTAGACAAACGGATCTCGTTGCGGTAATATTTGAATGTGGGTTGTGTCAGTGCGTATCCCGCATTCATCACCGCTTTCCTCAATGTTTTGTCCTTGACCTCCCTCGAGAAATTCTGGACGATATGCCTGACGCAATAGATATGCGTAGAAGGAGGGTCATGCCAACCATTTGCCGGATTATTATAGGCACTTTCAATGGAGGCATGTCTGTCCGAGATCAAACAGAGATCTGGTTGAGGAGCCACGTGTGTACGAAGATTTTTCAGGAAAAAGCTCCAAGCACCACCGGTCTCCCCCTCGACAAGGGCAAACGCAACGGGGAAAATGTTATTGTTGCCATCTTGTGCAACTGCCATCAAAAGCGTGCCTTTGTACTTCCCATACAACCAAGTCCCGTCTATTTGTAGAATTGGTTTGCATGATGCAAACCCTGTGATGCATGGTTGAAATGCCCAAAAGACGCGACAGAATATTCCGTTGCCATGTAGTAGACTACCATCTTGGGCGTACGCTGGCAATGTTTCCAGAACATAAACACTACCTAGAGAATATGTCTTGAGCGCATTTAGGTAGCGGGGAAGTTCTCGGTATGACTCCTCCCAGTTTCCGTACACCCTTTCAATCGCCTTAGTCTTTGCTAACCACGCCTTACGGTAAGACGGAGTGTAGTTAAAAACCGTGGTGATGTGGGAGATGATTGTTTTCACCTTCAAAGAAGGGTCGTTGCTGACCAGGGGTAGGATTTCTTGACAGATTAGATCATGGTTGAGTTTTCGGTGGTCTTGTGATTGAGTGGAACTTACACAAGTATGGGTAGTCATGGAACCTATGACCCAGCAGTCACCCCTTAGTCTGTATGAAGCGGTCAGCTTGAACATACAGTCAGGGTGGACACACTTGATCTTGTACCTTTCCGGGTTTACACGATCCACCTTATAATCAACCGAGTTGAGCATGTGAAATTTTTTGATGGCCCTTATGCATTCCTCTCTGTTACGAAACTTGTCCTTCTCTTTTAAATTTTCATCCGACTGCATATACGGTTGGAAAAACAAGTCCGTAGAAGGTTCATCTCCGCCCATGTTGAAGTTTGTCATGTGCGTAGGTGGTGTGTAGATTTTGTCGGTAGGAATACTTGGGATGCCATCATCGTCAGAATCGTCGTTCACCATTTCATCAAACTCTAACTCGTTATCTTCTTCTTCATCATCAACTGCATCCACCTCATCTTGCTCATTCTCCAAAGGATCAACCTCCTGTGTCACCGGAGGCTCTACCTCCTGTGTCACCGGAGGCTCTTGAAATAAAACGTACAACTCAATAGAGTCGTTTCCAGAATAGACATGGCTGGAAATCATGTTCTGGAAATCCTCATCATCTTGAATTGCAACCTTATAAAAAATAACTTGGTTGTTTCCAAAAAAGACTGGACTCTGATAAAATATCTGGGATACCGGGCCTCGTTCAAGTTTGGCCTCCAATCTTTTCTTAAAGTACGAGAAATTTGCTTTCCCGTTTAAGAGAAATTGAACATTGTCGGTGTTTCTAAACAAAAACCCAACTGTGGGACACATGTATGTCTCACCGTTGAAATGTGCTTTGACAATAAATTGTGGTGAAGAGGCCATTGTGTAGAATTGTTTTAGGTATGAAGGTGGGAATGTTTTGGGTTTATTGATTGTATGAAGGTATGAATGCTGGAATGTTTGAAGGTTAGATGACTGATTCGAAGGTTGGAAAATTTTACAGTTTATGTGAATGAATGTTATGTTCAACGTAAGGCAAAAAATTTCAATTAAGTAAGTGATGCAACCCCCCAAGGCTGCCAATAATATTACATGCATGGGCTTATGCAGCCACCTAGCCTGCCACCCATCAACTCTAATGGCCTTGCATGCAACAAAGAAAGGAATTCCAAAGGCTGTCACGTAGCCTGAGCCAATGTTGTAAAACGTGACACCTCTTATTCGCCAAATGGGGTGGCGACACCATACATTTTTGTACTATTTCGCCAAGTGAGATGGCGCCTCCCTTACTGTCCAATCGTGATACATGCATGGGCTTATGCTGCCACCTAGACTGCCACCTAGCCTGGCCCTATTCTGCACACATAAATGTTTTGTGTAAGACTCCACCCATCAACTCCAATGGCCTTGCATGCAACAAAGAAAGGAATCCCAAAGGCTGTCACGTAGCCTGAGCCAATGCTGTAAAACGTGACACCTCTTATTCGCCAAATGGGGGTGGCGACACCATACATTTTTGTACTATTTCGCCAAGTGAGATGGCGCCTCCCTTACTGTCCAATCGTGATACATGCATGGGCTTATGCTGCCACCTAGCCTGCCACCTAGCCTGGCCCTATTCTGCACACATAAATGTTTTGTGTAAGACTCCACCCATCAACTCCAATGGCCTTGCATGCAACAAAGAAAGGAATCCCAAAGGCTGTCACGTAGCCTGAGCCAATGCTGTAAAACGTGACACCTCTTATTCGCCAAATGGGGTGGCGACACCATTCATTTTTGTACTATTTCGCCAAGTGAGATGGCGCCTCCCTTACTGTCCAATCGTGATACATGCATGGGCTGCCACCTAGCCTGCAAGAGTGACACCTTACATTTTTTGTAAATGCATGCATGCATATGTGTAACACCCTAAGCATGCAAATGTGACACATCGCAGGCATGCAACCACTACATCAAACTTATTTGCCTATAAATACATACCTTATGAAACATCTCTCACACCCACACAACTCTCACTCTCTGCTACGAAATATTTCTTAAGTCTATCATACTCTCTATTTCTTCCTAAGTCTTTCATTCTCTCAAGCATTCTGAACAATGGCCCTTCTAACAATGGGAGATACTCACAGAGGCACAAGGGAAAACATTGCTGCATTTGTAAGTCTCTTCTTTGGTTATACATTTTTCATACTTCAAATAACGTGTTGTTCATCTTAATTAATCTTACTCTTGTTTAATTATGATCTCAGGATACACAAAGATTCAGAATCCGTTCGCACAAATACCTGGCTCCCGACCCATTTATCGTCCCTTATCTGGAATATGCAGGTTTTGGACACGTGATAAAGATCTCCAACTGCACCATTGACTCAAAATTCATTCTTGCAATGTTGGAGAGGTGGAGACCGGAGACCCATACATTTCACCTACCAATAGGTGAATGTACCATCACTCTCGAAGATGTGTACATGCTACTGGGCCTCCCTATCGACGGTAAGGCGGTGAACGGGTCGGTTCAACAACCCAACTCACAGTGTGAAGAACTGTTGGGTAGGGACATGGTAGAAGGTGGTGGAGCAAGAGGGCAGGGAATACTACTCACTGACCTGAAACGGCATTATGCAAGTATGGAATTAAATGAAAATTCCTTTGAGAATGACCGAGTAGTAAAAGCCAGAACGTATATTATGATACTTTTTGGTACATTTTTATTTCCCGAAAGTACGGGAAATAGTGTAAATTTCATGTACTTACATTTACTAACAAATTTTGATAAAACTAGAAAATATAATTGGGGTTCTGCAGTATTAGCCCACCTGTACAGTTCCTTGTGCAAAAACGCAGTCAAGGAAAAATGTATATTTTATGGGTGCGCATTTTTACTACAAGCCTGGGGTTGGTGGAGGATGGAGTCCTTAAACCCCATCAACAACAACACTTTTGGTTTCCCTTACGCAACAAAGTAAGTCATTAAGTTATAGCATTTATAACTATTCTTCTCTTTCCAAAATATATGCTAAAAATAACATGTTTCTCATTTCCTTTAGGTACTGCGTGAGGGGTATGGACTACGGCAAGAATCCCAGATTCAATGTCGCACTCTACCGGAATCTGTTGGATCACTTAGGCCCAGATGACGTACGTCGTAGCTTTTAACTTTTGTTCATTTTAATTATTTATACATTACTTTTGCGCTTACCTGATTTAAATTTTATCGTAGTTCGTCTGGAGACCATATTTGGGTTTGGACCATTCTCCAAATCCAGAGGATGCAGCAACTTGGACTGCAAAGACTGCACTCATTCGGTTCAACATTGTGGAGATGCACCACAGCGACCGTGTGAAGATGCAGTTCGGAATGATCCAAGAGATACCAAGTGATCCAACAGATTTGTCCCCCTGGCATCTAAAAAGGGTCGACGCCCAGTGGGGTCTTACCAACTGGAAAGACTTTGCTCCAGAATGGTGTAAAATGTGGCAAAGGCGTCACCGCTACATCTTGCAATCCCCGGTTTTCCTTACTCAAGGTAACATGCGACACACTGATCAATATATGTCGTGGTACAGGTCGGTTAGTAACCCAGATATGCACGTGTCTCATCTGAGGTACTTGGTTGACCCACGCACACAATGGGCACAACCCTCGATTCCCCACCAACAAACCCAAAATCCATCAACCTCAAACCAACCCCCAAGAAGAAACAGACCAACAAACACACAACCACATTCCCCACCACAACACAACTACAATCAAATGCCATACTACCAACCACAATCACCGCCAAACTACCAATACCCGGATATGCCTCAAACCCAACCACAATACCAACCCCAATACCAGCAAACCCACATACCCCATACACAATTTCAGTCTTCCACATATCCCAATATGGCACCCTCAACATCCAGCCTTAGTCCTGATATGGGAATGTCAGAAGATTATGACCAAGCCGACCAAACCTACCATCAACCACCATATCACCAAACAACCCAACATCCACAATACCAAACACCCCAAGATCCATTTCCTTTCTACCCCCCATACTCAGACGACCAATGCTACCGACCAACCATGGAACCCCACCCACCGCCAACACGACCAAACTTTGAGGGTATGGGTAACCGACTGTACCAGAGCGGATCTTCGATATATGGAGATCTTACTGATTTTATGGATTCGGATCGCATTGACTTCGCTGGGCCATCGACCTTGCCGCAGCAGGAAACGAGACGGCACCCAGCAAGAGAAAGGCGAGGACGGGGATGTGGAACTGGGGGTCATTACCGGGTTCCTGGGGATCACTGATGTATCTTTTTTTTTCCCAGTATTTTTTGTATCCATTTTTTTACTGTTCTTTAAATGTAAAACAGTTGAATGTAATTATTTTTTTTTAAATAAAAAATCCATTTTGTTTATCTATGTCTAATACGCAACGCGCAGGAAAGAAAAAAAAATTTTTTTTTGACCTAATTTTCTACATAGGCGCCATCTCACTTGGCTTAGGGCTTGCCCTAAGCACTTAGGCGCCAAGTGAGATGGCGCCTCCCTTATAAAAAGAGGAGCATGCGCCAAATGAGATGGCTCCTCCTTTGTGGAGCCATCTCAAACATGGTTATTTGCGTAATTTTTTCCGAAACCCGGTTATTTGCGAAATATTATTTTAATACTTGGTTATTAATAAAAAAAATTCTGAATTAGGTTCTGAATAATCAATTCCAAAATAATTTGAAAAATACCTCTGACTTGTGAAATTTGAATTTTCTTTGTTTGGTTCCAAATTAAAATTATTTAAAAATATATTTTTTGAAATCTTTTGATTTTAAATCTTATTCCTCCTTCCTATTGCTAGTTCCTTCAAGTATTATGATTTGTTAGTTTCTTTATCTTAATAATTTTAGCTTATTTTTATAATTATTAAATAGTCCATGTTTAAGCTATAACCTCACCTTTTCATCCCTCACTTACTACCACAAAGTTCTTCCAGAGACTTCTCTACGTTTATGACCTAAGACCTAAGAATCTCCTCCTAACAGAACTATTTTCCCTCTTGGTACTTTTTTCTCTAACGGATTCTTTCTTAGATTAATGATCACATTCAGTTCAAACAGAATTTATATCTTTTGATTGTGGGTTGAACATAGATTAACAATAATCATAAACATAAACATAGATTATTAAGATTAAGCTACTAAAAAATCACACCTCTTAGAAGCAATAAGGAAGTCGAAATAAGGAATTTAGTGTGAAAGTGGAAATTTATAGTAAGGTGTATTGAAAAGCATTTTTATTGATTGTATCTTTTTATGGTGTATTTACAAACTTGATGAGAACTTCCTTTTATAGGTGAAGGGGAAGTCTCTAGAGATAATACATTATTGCCTTTACATTACGAAAGGATAAAGCACTATTTGCTATCCTTAACTAAAGCACTAAAAATAACAAACTTTATCTAACTTTTTCCTAACAATAATATTCATGATAAAAAGTTGAAAGGGACAGGCCCCCTTTCATAGCCTTGTGTGTCAGGATTACCCTTTCATATCTTAGAAGGGTCAAGTAACTATTCCTTTATTGTTTGTAATTCTTGTCTTTTTCAACCTTTTTCTAGTCGGCAATAATTTCTTTAATTTTACGTCATTAATGACATATCTTTTTTGCAATTTACACAATTAATGGATTATCTTGTAAAGATTCTGATGATCCTGATTTTCTTTCCCAAGAAATACTTCTTCTCCTGTATGCCTCTACCAATTTTGGCCTTGAATGTTTGACTTCAAAAGAGAAAAATAAATTTTTTGTAATATCTGAGTTACAATAAATTTTCCCTGTTTTGTCTTCTCTTAGGAGATTTTTTCCATCCATTTTGTATTTGGACCAGCCAAAGTCTTTAGAAATTATTTTGGTTATGTCAATTTCTACTTGTTGTGGGAGATCTTCTAAGTGTAAGGTCTTTGGACCCGAATTTTGCACTTGAAATTCTTCAAATTCAATATCCATATTCTTGAAATATAACCAAATTAAATGATAACTTGGATAATTATTGTGAAAATCTGGATATAATGATGTTATTTCTAGTTTTACACTTTGTGGAAATTCTGGAATTATGGTTTCTAATGTATCAGCTAAGAATGCTGGTAAATATGGAGTGAAGTCATACAATGGTGGAACATTAGTTATACTTACCAGTCCATGTTTAAGCAAATTGGTTAATGTTAAAGGGTAATCTCTAAACTTGAAGGGTTTAAAAGTTGGTAAGGAGATCCTTGCCTTCCTAATGGCAGAATCTAATTTACAATATCATTCACCCTCCTGATTTTTAGGGTAGTCTTCAAACATGTTTTGACATGATTTATAGTTATTATGAACAAAATCTCATTCAGTGGAGATCCCATTATGGATAATTTGGTTGTTACAAATTTGGGCCAATGCTTCTTGTAACAAAACAAATGTTTTTATTCCCATTTCTTCTACAGAAGTCTTGGGAGGTTTCTTAATCGATGGTTTTCCCAGATTTACCAAACTTGTGATGATTTGGGTTTTTTTGGAGAATTTAATGTTTCACTGAAAGTTTTTTGTTCTTTCTGTGGAGTTTGTGGTCTTAAGGAAACTTCTTTTCCTTTGCCTTTAGGAATAATATTTTGAATTTCATTTAAAAAATCTTGGTCACCAAAGGTTTCCAAGTGTTTTAAATGATTTTGGTATTTAAGAACTCGTGGTGATATGATAATATCATTTCCGCAACTCTTAGTTACCATGTTTATGGCTTCTTGTATATCGTAAAATCCTTTATACAAGGGATGGTCATACCTTGGAAATAATTTAATTTCTTCAATTAATTGGATCATTTCTTCCCAATCTAAATAAACTCCGGCTTTTGGATCAGTGAATAATGTGTAGCAAATAAATGGTTTTTTGCTCAAATGTCTTACAATAGTAAAATAAGATGCTAGTGCATTTATTACTGCAACTTTCTTACTATTACCTTGAGAGGTAGTGGATAAGTTCCAAATGTTGTCTAAAAGACATGTTTCTTCTTCTTTGAGGTGATTTCTCATAGGTGTTTTGAATTGTTCCTTTTCTGGAAATATCTTTAATTTTGTTATATCAAAGTCAATGACTTTTCCTGCCATTTGTAATGTCTGAATTTTCTGTATTTTTCTGAAAAATCCAGGCACAATTGTTAATTATGTAGCAATTTTCTGGATAATAAATCTGGTATTTTATTATCCTTTCCTTTAATATGTTCTCATTTTATTTTAAATCGTCTATTTAAAACAAATTCTCTAAATTTAAGCCATCTATTAGAGGTTAATTTTCTTTCATTTTTTGTATCTGTAAATTTTACAATTGCTTCACAATAAGTTCTAATAGTAATTTGGTTTTTAGATAAGATAAATAAAGCAAATTTTTCCAACACATAAATAATAGCTAAAATTTCATAATCAAGGGATGTTAAATATCATTTTTCTTTGAAGGTTTCTGAAGTATATATACAAATTTTTTCCAATGGCTTCAAAGAAAATTCATTGGGTTTTTTGACTAAGATTCCTCCCCATCCTAATTCACACCCATCAATTTCTATAATTAAATAATCTGATTCTAATGGTAAAACCAATGGTAATAATGCTTTAATTTGTTCTTTTAATTGTTGAACTATTTTGATATCTTGATCATTAAATTTTCTAACTCCTTTGTGTTGTGCCTTATTATATAAAGAAGAAGTTAATTTAGACAAATTTTTGAAATATGGCCTAACATAATTTATTAATCCTAGAAAAGATTGTAATTGTTTTAAGTCTTCCAATTTATCTGGGAATTCTAAATTTTTTTTAGAAATATGAGACTGTAATTTAATAGTTCCATTTCCTATTTTTTCCCCTAAAAAAGAGATATAATTTTTTCCAATTTCAAATTTTTTTTTTGAAATTATTAGACCATATTTTTCGAATAAGGAAAAAATTATATATAAGTGTTCTAGATGTTCTTTTTCAGATTTAGAAAAAATAAGAACATCATCAATGTGAACACAAGTAAAATTGTAACATTCTTTAAAAATGTCATCCATCATTCTTTGGAAGATTTGTGGAGCATTTTTAAGTCCAAATGGCATTACTAGCCATTCAAAATATCCTAATGGACAAGAAAAAGTTGTCTACTCAGTACTATCTTTATGCATTTTTACTTGCCAAAAGCCTGATTTTAAATCAAATTTAGAAAACCAATTATTACCTTGTATTTTGTTAATTAAAGTGTCTTTGTCAGGTATACAATATTCGTCTTCAAATGTATTATCATTTAATTTTCTATAATCAAAAACCATTCTGGATTGTCCCCTTTTCTTTTCCGCTTCTTTTTGAACAATAAAAGCAGGGGTTTTGTGTCTTGAATTTGATTTTTGAATAATTCCTAATTTCAACAATTGGTTAATGTGCATTTTAAATTCTTCTTGTTCCCAATTTCCATACTTGAAATTAGGTGATTTAATAGTAATGTTTGGGTTGATAATTTCTAACTTACATAGAGTTTTATTTCTTTCCCAAAATTTTGTAGGATTTTCTCATATTATTTCAATTTTTTTCTAATTTTTTAATTATTTGCTCTAGGTCATGATTTTGTAGATTTTTTGTAAAATTTGTAGTGTCTATTAAGTGTAATTCACTTTATATACCATTGTTTAGGTCTAAATCTAAATCTTGTTGTTCTATATTATTGCAAGAACATTTATCCTTGGTTCCTTTGCAATTGCAGATTTCATGTTTTTTTATTTGTGGTTTAAAGTTTGAAATAATAGGTATTAATGAATAATTTTTACTTATTGTCACATAATCCTTGTTAATACTAATTTGTCCATAATTATGGAGAATAAAGTCTAACCCCATAATAATAAGAACAAAAAGATTCATATCTCTAACCCAAATTTTTGGCCATTGATAATAATCTGACCAATAATTACAATTTGTCTGGAATTTTACTTGGATATTTTTAAATTGTGAATCTGTCAATAATCTAGTTCCATCAAACTGTGTAGAATATGATGGTTTTACTTTAACAATTTTATTTTTTAAGTTCTATGGTATTATTTTTTCGTCTATAATAGATGAAGTTGCTCCAATATCCACTAAAATTGGTAAAGTATTTTCATAACCATGAATATTAATTTTTGCTGGTATTATAATTTGTGTTAAATTATCTTTATTGCAGATTAGTGGTACAAGAATTTCACAAGGTTTTTCTATATTATTTATAATATTAATTTCTTCGTGAGTAATTTTTGTTAATTTAAAATTAGTTTCATATATTGGTAATTTTCCTTTTTCAATAACTTCTGTTAGTTTTTTAATCTTTTCTTTTAAACATTTAAGTCTTGCTTCTAATTTGTCAACCTTATTTTCTAAGTTTTTAAACTTGGTTTCTACCTTATTTTCTAAATAATTTTTAACTTTTGGAGGACTTGAATTTTCTAAGGTTTCCTTAATTTTGTTTTCTATGCTAAAATGTTTTTTAATGCAATTTGAGCATATTTGTTTTAAACAAATTTGGCATTTCCATCTTTTATCAAAAGAAGAAAACCAATTACATTTGAAGCAACTAATATTGTCACTTCCAGCTTTGTAGTTCCAATTATGGTTACAATCTAAAGACTCTATTATTTTATTTAAAAGTGAATTTTTTCAATTTTTCTAACAAAATATAATAATTATTATTTTCATCTTTGAAGGGAATTTCAATTTCTTCATTTTCTATTCCTTCTAGAGAGCAAATACTCCAAATTTCAAAGTTGTCTGAAATATCTGAAGTTATTTCTAAAATTCTTCTTTTATAGTAGATATAAGATTTGATTCTCTTGTAAATAAATTTTGTTTGTTTGGGCAAACAGAAGACAAATGTCCTGGTTTATTACAAGCAAAACAAGTAATTGTATTTCTATAAGTCTTGTTAGGGTTATATTTTGACATGTTTTTCTTTGTTTAAATACGGTTTTCTCGCATTAGATTTTCTTAAGTAATTTTTCTTTACATAATTTTTCTTAAATCTAGGTTGGTTCCTTTGATTTTTATCATCAGGATGCTTGCCATATTGTTGAGGAGTATAATTTTGTTTACAGAATCCTACATTCTTTTGTTTTAATTCTTTTTGAATTTGGATATAAGTACATTTCTTTTTTAATTCAGAAATAATGTATTGTATTCTTATTCCAATGTTATCAAATTCATTATTAACTTCTAATTTCTTCCAATTTTCATGAATTCATGACCTAATGGTCCTGGTAATTTGGTAAATAATTTTTCTCCTAATCCTGTAGAAAAATAGTTTCCTGAAGTGCTTGCTAAAGCATAAAAGTCTTGTAGAAATTCTATTATATGATTTCAACCATATAATTGAATTTGTTCTAAATCCCTCACGGCTTCAGCCTGTCTCATAGTTAATCCTACATTGGCATCTTTGCCTGTAATAATTCTGTGTATTAAATATGTAAAATTATGAATATTATTTCCTTGAGTTACTAATTCTGCTAATTTTTCTGGAAAATTAGCTTTAAATGCTTCCCAAGCAGCTCTAGCTATATCTCCTAGATAATTTTCAGCAATTTTAATCATTTCTCCACCTGTTGTAATATTATAATGTTTGCTTTCATAATCTATGATTACCAAGGAAGTCTATTGCTCAATGTATGTATCTAAAAGTTGTGGATGGATATTAGTAATGTTTAACATAACTTGTTCATGTCCATACAAGTTAATTTCATTAGGGTTTCTTTTTCCTAATGTCCTTGTATTATGATTGTTGTTAGTGTAGATAACCACATGCAATCTTGAAGGGTGTCCTATAGAGTAACCTATTTGAGTTGGTCTACTATTTGGAAATCTGGATGTAGCAGAGTTGCTAGATTCTTCATTTACTAAATTATTTTCTGAATAGCTTATCTCTGAATTTTCTTCTTCTACATTCTCAGTTTCTTCGAATAAATTTTTTAGACTTTGCACGTCTTTCAAATATTTTTCCATAAGGAATTTTTTGTTAGTATTCTGATTTGCTAATTCTATTTATGTATTGTATTTTTCCATTAAAATTTCATCATTTTTAATTTTTTATAATTCTTCTAGTGTTAAGACTTTTTCAGTCATCTTCACTAGTTTGCTTATGGATTTCCTCATAATTTTTAAATCTTAAGGCTAAAGAATCTTTGGTAGTATAAGTCACAACCTATGTAGGTGTTAATATTTCAGCTTCAGTCTGAATATTGTTTTTAATTTTCTATTCCTCTCCAGCTAAAAGAGAAGGGAGAATTGGTTCTGGACCTAGGAAATTAATTCCTCTTGATGTGATTGTTTTAACCATATAATCAATTTTTAGTTTAAACTTCGGTGAGCCTTGTGTTGATAATTTTCCGAGAAAAATAATATCTATCACAATATTTGATCCTTTAAATTTTTTAAATCCTTTACTCTGAACTTGAATTTTTATGTATTTTAAATATTTAATTCCTATGGTAAAGTTTGGACATAAATAATAGATTCCACAATTATTATTCATGTCTACTTCAATTACTCCCATAATTTATCTATTTAGTTCTGGATACCTAGTATCTAATATGACTATTAGTACTTTGGCACCATTTTGTTTCATTACTAAACCTCTTACACCCGTTGTGATTAATCCTAAATGTACATAATTCATTTGTTTTTTATTTAACTGATTTATACAGTCATTTGTTAGTAATCCAAATTCTTCAATATGACAATCTGGTAATTCTAGCATTTCTAATCTGTGTGTTTTAATTAAGTTTGAATTATTTTCAAGGAGTCCAGACCTATATAGTTGGGTTGGTCTTAAGAGATTAATGTGATCATTTGTCATAATTTCTAAGTCTTTATTTGTATCCACAATTTGTTCTAATTGATAAGAATTTTTATCTTCTTTTCTATTTAAAAGTTTATTTAAGTAGGAAGTATTTTGAGTTTGGTTTAAAGTGGTAGTTCTAGATGAACTAGTCTCCTCATCCATTAATGTTCTAGGTCGGCCAATAAAAGGATTCATAATTTCAAATATTTTTTAACTTCTTATGTATTGTAAGTTAAAAAGTTTTTGGTTTTAGTACTTATTGTTTTTCTTTCAATACTTATAGATACTTTTAACTCTTCTGACCCATTAATTGGAGTTTTATTTATTACCTATTCCTTTAAGGTCATTAAAATTTATTTATTACAACTTAAATTTTCTCTTAATAATTGTTCTAAAATTTCTAATTTCTTTTCTTGTTTATCTAAACAAGTTTTGAGGTAATTTATATTGGATTCCATTTATGGCTTAGATCTCATGCTCTAATACCATTAATAGTGATAAGAGTGTGAATAATACGTAATAATAATAATAATAAATGGTATAGGTGTAATGGGTGTAATAATGAATGTGCTAATAATATAGAGAAGATTTTTAAATCCTTGATAAAGTAGATAAGTCATCTTTTATGATAATAATCATGGTGTAAAATATAGATATTTGTTGAAGAGTTAAGTCTTTTTGAAATTTCAAGAAAGAAGAATATGTAGTCCTATTATTATTTTTAATAAGTGAATTAATGGATTCTAATTCTTTTTCTAAATCTGAAATAATTCTTCTATATTCTTTTAAATTTGTTCTTTCTTTGGATAATTCCATATTGTCAGTTCAATTCGTAAAGAAGTATTTATGAAGAATATTTTTAATTTGTCTCATAACCATCATCATCGAAATTTATATCATTGTCTGAATTTGTTTGTGTATTATCAAAGTTTCTAAAATTTATAATACTTCTATGGTCAATTTTTTAGTGATTTCTCATTCTATAATGAACCTGAGAATGATTTTCATAAAAATATTCTTCAAAACTGTCTAGGTAATAAGAATTAGAGATAAATGTATTTAATTCATTAATTTCTCATTCTATAATGAACCTGAGAGTGATTTTCATAAAAATATTCTTCAAAACTGTCTAGGTAATAAGAATTAGAGATAAATGTATTTAATTCATTAATTAGGAACCTTAATTCATGTTTTTCCATATATATATATATATATATATATATATATATATATATATATATATATATATATATATATATATATATATATATATATCAAAATGAAGTGGGGTATGTGTCAGTAAATCAAGCACTAGCTTCAACGTAATGGGGCAAAAACGTGTCACAAGTCACACTGAACGTAGTTTGTTACGTGGCAACAAGTCCACAGACTAAAATAAAACACTTTATGAAACTAATAATTAGAGGGAAATTTTTAGCGCTAATAAGATATTGATAAAATGGAGCAGGAATCTGTATGTTACTCTTATGCTTTGAAGAAGGAATCCGAGCAAGTTGTGTTTTGGAGAGGGAGACGATTCTAAGTTCCTTTTTTACTGTTTCCATTTCTACTTGCAAAGCTTTGTAAACCGCATCAACACCAACGAGAAGTTCTCTCTGTGAACCAGGCAAGGTAAACAATTTCATTCCTTTCTCAAGAAATCATTTAATTTACAAATGACGTTTGAAAGAAAAAGGGTTTTGAGTCAGCCAGACAGTAGAACCAAATGCTCTGACACACTCTAAAATGTTTCAACTATTGATGAAACCTCTCTGGCAAAAGACTATTGTGATTAACTTAAACCGAAAGGAAGGATGAAAAAGTTATAATCTTATGTATCAAATGCCTTTTTAATATTCATTTCAAGGGATATAGGTATGTAGTTTTCAATGCTATAGTTAAGCACCACCAGACTAGAATTGAGGTTTGGAAACATCCTGTAGTTTAGTCCTAGAGAAATCTGTTGTTTGGCAGTACTCAGTTTGTATACTCCGTGACTATCTTGAATGAAATATGTTAAATCTAACTGTTTACCGTGCATGCAGAACGCTAAAGTACATCCTCATCATCTTTTATAGGATTCTTTTGTATGCTATAGGATATAGCCATAGTAGATTTTGATATTGAAAATGGTGAGGTTTTTAAAAGATGGAACAAATCAATTAGCTCAATACAACTCCTCTGTTGCGAGTTTTTATTCATGTGATGTATTTGTATTGAAATTCAATTGTTGCTAGATTGGGATATTTGCATTGAAATTTGATTGTTGCAAGTTTGGGATACTTTAGTCATTAAAGGTAAGGGTCAAGTGAGTGCGTATCAGATTTGAAGTCCCACATTGTCTACTTCATAAAACAAACGATGTGGCTTACATATAAACCGAAAGGACCTCTAATTTTGTTAATTATGGAGCCGTGTGATGATGACATAGCGAACTATTCTTTCGCCTTTTACTAAAGAATACCGTGTCAGCATCACAATTAGCGGCATACGCTAGTTTTTGGAATAGTCCTCTTCATTGAGGGCTCTGCAAATTTAGTTCAAGTTTATCAATATTACATCGGAGTTTCTTTAGTTTTGATTTTGGTCTCAGGGAATTTCAGCTGAATGATAATCTTTCTGTTTCCATGTTTGTTTTAGAAGTGAGTAAACAAGATTAAGAATTTGTTATGGTGATGGTTGATCATAATCAAATCACATGGCAGAATGTGTTGGACTTTGAGCCTTGCTATTAGTCCTTAATATTGCTCTACAGAATAGCTCGCCAAACTATCTTCCATGGTATTCAAACTATCTTTGTCTCTCATGTTGATTAAGACTAGAGAATAGCTCGATCATATCAGGAAAAGATTGCATCTAAAGCAATTGAGAGCCTACTACTGCAAAAGATTCATTCCATCCCATGAGAAAACTGTTAATTTCATCTTCCTAGAATTTCATTAAACTGTTTACTGATTCACATGGACACTTCATTAGACTAGAACAATCCGAAAAGGGACGATAATGCGCTAATTCTTCTCACAACGTACATTTCTGTAAAATAGTTAGTAACCGATAAATTGTTCTGTTGAAGCTTTGCCAAATCTTTCTGCTATTCAGGAATGTGAACACTAACTATCCCCTCGCGAGAATCGCGTCTCGATATCCTTGCAAGCCGCTGCAAAACGTCCATATATATCACACACTTCAAGATAGATAGTGACTGAATTTTTGATCCTGGTATGCACATGATTGTTGCATCATTGCCAAGCCTCATAACCAGGATTGAAATGATTCGGTAACGATGCAAATTAGTCCAAAAACTTAATTTACTTCTTCACGATAATCACGACAAGGAATGATATTTCTTACCACCGAGAAGAGAAGTGACCAGAGGGGATGCAGTACTTATAGCAGGATGTTTGTAGTATGGATTTTGTGTAGGATCAGTAGGTTGAATATTTTGATTTCTGGCATTAACAAGCGCGGCTCGTGGAGGCATGGTGAAGAATGAGTAGCTCAGTGCTCTTCTGAGCTCTTATACCATATTAGTGAATGAAACTGAACCATAGAGAGGATCAAAATTGAAAGGAATTCGAGAGAGAAATTGACATTGAAGATTGGATTATGTATTCAACTTTTCAGAATGCATATTACAACTGAAGAAAGTGTTTATATACAAGCTTGTTCTTAACTAACTTGTGGAACTGAATTCTAACTAAAAGTGCTGAGTCGTCCCAATTGTAACTACCTAGTTGGAATTGAATTCTAATCTTTAGTAGATGTTCGACAGTGGCTCAGTTTGTATGCTATGTGAGCTTAAGCATCCTGGCAGGGGATGTCGTTTATATTTTCTTTGAAAAATATAAATTGATCACCTTGTGCAATGAAGAGTACCTTATTGTTTCATCTTTCATTGGTATTTGGTATTTTTGAATAAAGTATTATTATGTTATGTCCAACTGTGTATAATGCATGCATAACCTGTTTGTCTTCTACAGGATTCTTTTGAATGCTATAGCCATGGTAGATTTTGATCAAGAAAATGGTGATGTCACTAAATACTTGCTTAAAATAATGATGGAATAGATTGTTTAGCTCAATATAGCTCCTCTGTTGCAAGATGAGTTGTGCTATG
Source organism: Vicia faba (assembly GCA_948472305.1). Taxonomy (NCBI): domain Eukaryota; kingdom Viridiplantae; phylum Streptophyta; class Magnoliopsida; order Fabales; family Fabaceae; genus Vicia; species Vicia faba. The sequence goes on from OX451736.1 coordinate 991,032,717, forward strand.
TTTGCATTGAAATTCAATTGTCTTTGTGCTGGTTGTTTTCATCGGAACAAAGTATCATTTGGGTCAAGATGAACTTACTTCGTCTATGTTATTTTCATGTCAATGTTTGCCAAAGGTTAGATTAGCTTCGGTCTTTTGGACTCATCCTTCATGATTCCATCTAGCTCATCTTTGTCTACTAAAGATTTTTCCACTGAAAGGCTTCAGATGTAGTAAAAGTAGAGGTCAAGCCGGGAGTTGAAGATTGTCATTTTCTGACTGGATTACAAGTAAGTAAAATTCAAGAAATTTGGTACTTGTTTGATGACTGGGCTATTTTTCTACTATTTGCTTGTCTTAGTTGTTGCCAAAACTTGCTAGTCCCACATTCCTAATGAGAGAATTTCTGGAAGGATTCCCTTTGGGGTAAAGTCCTGCAATTTCAGTCCAATTGATGTGATAACCATAAGTCTGTATTATTGATTTTTATAAATTAATTTATTAGTTTAATCAAACTGTGTTTTTATTATCTTTTTGCATAAGATATAACAGGTATTATTGTAGTAAAATAACCCAGCCCCAAAATGACAATGTTCAATTCCCACAATCCTCCAACTCACATAAATGTCTTGTTTTTCTCCTACTGCTTTTTCCAGACTAAAAACTTCAACTTGATACAACACAAACACTGCTACGAATGGTAAGATTTGATCTCTGTTAATTTCATAACGAGAGCAAAGTTATACATACATTCCAAACTGCAATATGGTTATACATACTTTATCTATTTATACATACTTCACCGAAGAATGTTCAAAGTACTCGAGTACAAGAAAGATTAGTTGTCTCTTCTATCATTTCTCACTGTCACCGCCTTATGAATTCTTAAATACTCGTACATGCATAACATTGATTAAGAGAGATTAGTTGCATGGGCTGCATTATTATTTGAATGAAGCATGTATTTCTTGCTATTATAGTGTCAGAGAAGATGAAGAATGGTAGGAAATTGATCATAACATTGTACAAGACGGATAGAGCTGCAGAAAAGAAGAATAGGTTATGAGCGACTCCTATTTCCAAAACGCTTGACCATCATCACAGTTAGGGGTTGTGAAACAGTCAAGTGACCACCGAACATGGGTCGGCTACGATTTGAGACCGCCACACCTATAAAAATAGATCATGCTTGCCCGTAAAACAGCATCCTTTAAGGAAAGTCGGATAATGAATGAACGGTCTCGGGAAAGCATCTCTCCCCTTACATGGCTTATTTTAGGGGCTGTGTACATGGCCGTTTTCTGGGCATGTCTTAGGAAAGCATCTCGCCATTACACGACTTATGCTTGAGGGATTGTGTACATGTCTGTTTTTTGGGTATGCCTTAGGAAAGCATCTCATCATTACACGATTCATGTTTGAGGGGCCGTGTGGTACATGTCAGTTTTCTAGTATGCCTTAGGAAAGCATCTCACCCTTACATGACCTATGTTTGAGGAGCTGTGTACATATCCGATTTCATAGTTGGGTTTTTGAGTGAACTGGATTTTGTCCGGATTCAGTGGAGCTCGCCTCGACTAATAGTCTATCCAGAAGAGCAAAACTGGGCTGAAATAGGCCAGGTAGGCTATGTCGGCCCAAGTCTAAAACAAGGTGATATCTGATTAAGATATGACAGAGAACATATTTATGACTGAGTGAGGATATTATGATCCAAGATTTGGGAAATCAACCTGATTCTCAATTATCATTAAAAGGTCACACGAATCAAGGAAAATCACCTTAATTCGCCTCTGATGGACTTTTGTTTAAGACAGGTCTGAGCGGCTATACGAGGGGAAGAGCGCAAGAAGAAAAAATATACACAATTCATAAGAGAATTTGACAGTGACTTTACTAGTAGAGTGATAGACTTTGTTAATGTAGAGAGAATAGAATGAATGAAAGAAATTCTCATTGTACTTTTTGTATTTTAGAAAGATACAAAGAGCTTGCTATATATAGTGGAGCAAGTCTAACAAACTGTGACAAACAAGCTGCCAGCTCAGCAATAATAGAACACACACATATTCCACTACTCTATCCACTACTGAAATAGTCACACTTATTTCACTACATTATACCACTACTCTATTAGTCCCCCTTAGAATCTGCTGGTGGGTGTTTCAAAGCAATTTTGTATAACACACGCAACTTAGAACGCAGAGGTACAAATTTGGCAGCAGATAAGGGTTTAGTGAGAATGTCAGCCCACTGATCATGTGCTGGAACATGAACCACAGAGAGGTGTTTGTTGAGAACCTTCTCTCTCAGAAAAAATATATCTAGTTCCATATGCTTGGTTCTGTTGTGGAGGATAGGATTATGAGCAAGAGTGACAGTGCTCAAGTTATCACACAGGATCCTAGGCACCTGACAGGAGCAGTGAAGTTCCTGAAGTAAAGACTGAATCCAAATGAGCTCAGCAGCCAATTGAGTCATGCTGCGGTACTCTGCTTCAGCACTGGATCTAGCAACAAGCTGTTGCTTCTTGGACCACCAGGAAACAACATTTGGACCAAGATAGATACAGGCCCCTGAAGTGGACCTCCTGTCATCAGGATCTGATGCCCAATCTGCATCACAGAATCCTAATAATTGCATAGGCTGCTGGACATGGACAGGTTGAATGAGTAAACCATGATGCAGAGTGCCACTTAAGTACCTCAAAATCCTCTTGACTGCCTTCCAATGATCCTCTAAAGGATTGGATAGAAACTGACAAACTTTGTTGACAGAAAAGGAGATCTCAGGCCTAGTTAAAGTGGCATATTGCAAGGCACCAACAACTGACCTAAAGTGAGCTGGGTCTTCCACAGCAGCTGAGCCAACTTTGGATAATTTGCTGTTGGAAACCATGGGAGTGGGCATGCCATTAGCATTGAGCATATTAAGTTTGGTCAGTAGATCAGAGATGTACTTGGTTTGAGATAGAAGCAAAGAACCATTAGAGAGATGAGAGACTTCAAGACCTAAAAAATAATCAAGCTGTCCCAATTGTTTCAGTGAAAATTTGTTGTTGAGGTGCTTGATTAATGAGGTAATAAAGGGAGCTGAACTGCCTGTGATGATAATATCATCAACATACACCAGAATCATGACCTGAAGCTTGCCTTGATGCAGCAAAAAGAGACTAGGATCACACCTGCTAGCTTGAAAACCAAGTTGAACCAGTGCACTCTTCAATTTATCAAACCAGGCCCTAGGAGCCTGCTTTAAACCATAAATCGCCCTGTTCAATTTACACACCAGTGACTTGTCAGCTGCTTCAAAACCAGGAGGCTGCTGCATAAACACTTCCTCTTCAAGAGTGCCATTGAGGAAAGCATTATTAACATCAATTTGCTGGATTGTCCATTTGTTACTAACAACAATGGTTAAAATGATTCTGACTGTTACAGGTTTGATGACAGGTGAGAAAGTCTCTTGGAAATCACTGCCAGCCCTTTGATGGAATCCTTTAGCTACTAATCTGGCCTTGTACCTGTTTATGGAGCCATCAGGGTTTTCCTTTGTTCTGAAAACCCACTTACAACCAATAGGCTTCCTGCAATCAGGAGCTTTCACCAATGTCCAGGTCTGATTTCTCATCAGTGCCTGATACTCTTCTTGCATTGCCTGAAACCAATGAGGAGCAGCCAAGGCCTGACCAACAGAAGTGGGTGCCATGTGGGTTAAAAGGAGGGTAGGGTGAAGTCTGGGTAGAGTGATACCTCTTTTGGCTCTAGTTTGCATAAGGTGCACGTTTTGAGGGTGAATGAAAGGTAAAGATGAAGTAGGAGGGCTGAGATTAGGGCTTGAAGTAGCTGGTTCAGAAAGATTGTGAGAGGAGGAAGGAGAGATGGTACTAGTTTCAGCTGGATCAATGAGGATTAGAGCAGGAGAGATAGAAGGAGAGGAGGGAGCAGGAATGGCAGTGAGAGGATGAGGAACAGGAGTGACCATCTGCTGACTGGCAGAAGTAGAAGATTCAGGAGAAGAACCAGAAGTATTAGAAGGAGGAGAACAAGGAGTGGGATTGTGACTGCCAGCATGATTGGAAGGAGAATTGGAAGATAAGGACTGAGAAATGGAAGATGAAGACTGACTGGCAGCAGAGGGAATGGAAAGAGGAGGCACAGATGTAGCACTGGAAGACACTAATGAAGGAACTGAAGTTTTGGAAGAATTGGGAAATAAGGAGGAATAAGGAAACAAAGCTTCATGAAACACAACATCCTTAGAGATGTAGATATGTCCATCAGAGGAAAGACATTTGTAGCCTTTGTGAGAGGAGGAATAACCAAGAAAGATGCATTGTTGAGATCTATAGGCCAGCTTATGAGTGTTATAAGGGTGCAGGAAAGGATAACAGGCATAGCCAAAAACCTTAAGAGTGGAATAATCAGGTGGTTTGTTGAGTAATTTGTAGTAAGGGGAGGTATTATTAAGGATAGGACTGGGAATTTTGTTAATGAGATAGGCTGCAGTAACAAAGGCATGATCCCAAAACTTCAAAGGAAGAGTGGATTGAGCAAGAAGGGTGAGACCAGTCTCAACAATGTGTCTATGTTTGCGTTCAACAAGACCATTTTGGTGGTGTGTATGAGGACACGTGAACCTATGAACAATCCCTAAATTTGTGAGATACTTGGTGAGAGGCCTAAACTCTCCTCCCCCATCAGTTTGAACACACTTAATGGAACAATTAAACTGTAGTTCAACCATTTTCTTAAACTGAAGGAACTGAAGCATAGTGTCAGACTTGAGTTTGAGAGGAAAGACCCAAACAAACTTAGAAAAAGCATCTACACAAGTTAGGAAGTAAGTGTAGCCACTTGAAGATTGCATAGGGGCTGGACCCCAGAGATCACACACCACTAATTCAAAGGGATGTGTGTAGACTGTGGTAGACAAGGATGATGGCAATCTGTGAGACTTGCCAATACAGCAAGCATGACACATTTATGTGGGTGGTTTAGAGGGAATAGCCAGTTTACAGAGTTTGAAAATTTCAACAAGAGCATGGTGATTAGGGTGGCCTAATCTGGTATGCCACAGAACATATTTATTAGTTGCTATAGCAGCTGAGCTATTAGAGTGAGATAAGGGTAAATCAGTGCTAACAGTGGCAGAATTAAGAGAAGAATTGAGGAAAGTACTTGTAGTATTATTATTGAAGGATTCATTACATGGAAGTGTAAGATTTGACATACAATGGGGAGTATTACAACTGCTTATAGCAGGGGAACAAAATAAACTACTGTTAGAGCTACAAGTATGAAGACTGGGACAAGACTTGGACAATGGAGATGCAGAAGGATTAGGAAATTTATAGAGGCCATCATCTCCAACACGACCACTGAGCAACACTTCAGAAGTAGCCTGAGATTTGACAACACAAAATGTAGGATGAAATTCAAAAAACACATTATTATCTTGAGCAAATTTGCTCACACTCATGAGATTTTTGGTAATTTGAGGGACATGTAAGAGATTACTAAGAATGAGAGATAGGTGAGGTTTGTGTGGTAAAGAAAAGGACATAGAACCAACATAATTGATGGACTAACCTTGGCCGTTTCCTATGAAGACTTGCTCAGATCCAGGCACAGAAGCAGAGTCAGACACATTAGAGGCCTCAGGAGTAACATGATGAGAAGCTTGTGGTGCTTGTGGTGCAGAGGATCTTGGAGGTGCAGCCCTGGGTGAAGCATATGCAAACTGCACAGGGTATATAGCACGTGGAGCCACAAGGAATGGATTGAATGGAGCTCTCTGCTGAGAATAACCAGCACCACTGGAATTGGAGTAACGATAATAGCATACTGAAGCATCATGACCAGATTTGTGACAAATCTGACATGACTGTTTGCCAAAACGGCCTCCACCACGACCAAAACGACCGCCTCCACGACCAGAACGACCTCCACGTGAGCCATAGGTATGATTCTCAGCATTAGCAGTGACATGACTTGTTCCTTGAGGAAACGCTTCAGTAGCAACTTGATCAGCGGCGACTGGCGCAGGGGACGATGCTGCCTGAGTGAGATTCACCGTCGCTGGCTCCGCAACCGCAGCTTTGCGATGTTTCTCAAGACGCGACTCGTGAGCAAGCAAGGACGACTCCAGTTCATCCAAAGAGCTCAATTCATCTTTACTGTTGACGGAGGCAACGATAGAATCGTATTCCTCAGGAAGTGAATCAAACACGATTTCAATTAGGTTACGAAGAGGAACAGGATCCCCAATCGAAACTAGCGATTCACTAATCTCACGAGTGCGCTTCATAAGCTCCTCAATCGTGAGCGTTCCCTTCGTGAGACGGCGAAGCTCAGACCGTAACTGACGTGCTTTGGTAGAGAGAAGTGTGTCGAAGTAACGGTGGATCTCCGTCCAAACTTGCCACGCGTGTTTACACTCAACAAGTTTGGGAAGAAGAGAATCGGAGATGGTAGAAAGAAGCCAGGTACAGATGAGAGCGTCTTGTTGCTCCCATTCCAGAAAGGCACTGTGAGATGCAGGATCTGAAGGAGATGGTGACGGAATCACCGGAACAGTAACGAACCGTTGAAGGCGGTGACCACGCACGACGCCATCAATCTGTTGCTTCCATTGTTTAAAATTTTTGTCGTCAAGTTTAACAGAAATCAGGTGAGAAAGTTTCACCTGAGAAGAAGGAAAAAGAGACTCCATGGATCGGAAAAAAAAAACGCTCAAGATAAGATACCATGATAGACTTTGTTAATGTAGAGAGAATAGAAGGAATGAAAGAAATTCTCATTGTACTTTTTGTATTTTAGAAAGATACAAAGAGCTTGCTATATATAGTGGAGCAAGTCTAACAAACTGTGACAAACAAGCTGCCAGCTCAGCAATAATAGAACACACACATATTCCACTACTCTATCCACTACTGAAATAGTCACACTTATTTCACTACATTATACCACTACTCTATTATAGAGTTATCATTCATAATTTTACCAACTATCACAAAATCATAACAAAGTCACTTAATTACTTTGTATTTTTTATTCCATTTCAAAAGTCTGTAGAATTTAATATTCTCAAAACAGTATCATAATCTTGTGCACAGATTAATTCTTTTTTATTGAATGGAAGACAAGAAAAGATGGAGAAAAAAATCGCATGAGGGTAATAATTAGCATGAACTTTTTTGTATTTGATTGTAATGTATTACTATTGAATTGTATGTATCTATACAAATTGATAAGGCAAAAAAAAAAAATTCCTCAGCAGATCCATAAAACTTGGATGCTTTGGAAAGAAAATAAAGACCCAACAAACTATTGAGTCATGATGTTCAAAAGAGAAACTCTAGCTTTAACCAAACGCCTAAACACACTCTCCAAACCATTCTCTATCCTTTCAACAGCATTCTCCAAATCCTCCAATCTTTCACGTGTAGCCTGCATCTTTGTAACATCAGAACCTTCTCTTAAAAGGGTTCTTAAAGATACTTCTACACACTGCAGTTCATTGAAATTCTCCGAACTCTCTTCACATGACACTTCCTTTTTATGCATCAACTTTGCCACTTTCAACCATTTAGTTGCCTTTGACTTTGATGCATGTCCAACCAAGAAAGACAAAATGGATTGGAAGAGAGACATGTTTATTACGATGACCTCTCTAAGTACTTTTATCACTGCAACAACATCTTGACCTTGATTTAAAAGTGAGGCAGCTCCAAATTTACATTCCATATGTTTTAAAGATGAGATCAGTTTTGTGACATTCTTCTTCATCTTCTTTGTGAATAATTTATATTCGTATACGCTTGTTTCAATGCTTGAATCTCCTTTTCTCCTTCTAAGAGAAGATTGAAGTGATTGAACATTTTCTTTAATTTCTAACATGGTATCTCTTGTGATCCCACAAATATCCAATATTTTAATTGAACCATCCAACAACTCTTCCACGAATTTCTCACCTTGATGATGAGAAATGACCTTTTGTGTTGATGTCGTATTGAGAAGAACTTCCAAAGAAATATACAGATCTTCAAGCATGGAAAGACCATTGCTAATTGAATCAGATGTGGATGTTGAAGCGGTTTCCCATGTCTTGATTTTGTTGAGTTCTTGTTCAATTCTTGTAGAGCTTGGATGAGATTGAGAAGGAAAACTATTTGAGCGAACATGGTACTTGCTTGCCATCTTAATTGCTTATTAATTTGTTTTTTTTCTTCTCCTTTTCTAAGACAATGTAAAACTCAATGGTTGTGTGATGTTACCAAGTGATCAAAACTCTCTTTATATAAGAGCTACTGGTGATATTGTTTGATAATTATTAATTTCATATAATAAAGAAATAAAATAGGTAGTAGTTGTTAATCATGGTGTAGAGCATGCAGGATTTCCCTTTGAATATGGTAAGCTTGTCATAGGTCAACCCAACATTGTGAATTTGTTAATGATACTGCATGTTATATTCTGCAAAGATGGTTTGAGGTGCATGATGAATATAGCTGGCATGTCTTCCTAGTGTTTGCTATTAGAAAACATCATCAGTCATCATTCAATTTGCTTCCTTTGCTGACACGTAACACTCATAATTGCAATTATAAAAATTGGTGCTGCTTATTGCTTCTGAGATGACATGCCACTCGTGCATACAATACCAATTAATCCATTATTTTGTAATAGTAAATGTACATTGTAGTAAAGTAAAAGTAATGTATCAGAAAATTATAGTAGCATCTTTTGATCAGAATGGTAATGGATAGTGTATTTACTATAGGAACTTGGTTAATAAAACTAGAACCTACCTTTTGAACATGACTCAAGAATGCGTGCACTGAATATTTTATGCAGGAGGTTCATGATTTGATTCCTGCTATTAAAATTTCTCTTCCCCCTGACAAATTATTAACAGTCGGAGGGGCCACGTAGACCCCCACTGCAGCCAATTATAATGTAGGTTGTTCTACTTGAGAACACCTTAGGCAGGCACCCCTCCAGAGTGCAATGGAGGTCACCATCCTAGACCATGGACTTTCATTATGATGTCGAACTTATATAACATGAGACAGATCATTATAGTGTATATGACCAAACATAATTGTGGAATACAATAATTGTGGAACCTGTGCTTGAAAGGCTGTGAAAAATTAGCTGATTCTGTATTTGCATATGCTTGTGGAATGTGGATATAATTTGTAAAAGGTTCCATGTCCTTCTCAAAAGCTCTTGTAGAAACCAGTTAATGAATGCATGAAGCATTTTGCTCCGAGCTCTGCTACTGCTTGTTCTGTGCGTATGTTGTCCTTTAGTTTCTTGGTTTGGATTATGGAGGTTACAAATTACCTAATGTTCTAAATAGTTTAGTCATAGTGGTCGTATAACTGTAATCAATAGAACATTGGTTTTTGAATTTTGATGGTTTTGCTATGTTGAAATGAGGATATGAGCTTTACACACCATCAATAGTATCAAAGGAATATAGAACAAAAATGTGTTGTTTCTATTTGATTGTATTGCTATTGTATACATGATATATCTTTATACAAATTGACTTTACAAAAAATTTCAATCCTTAGGTGATCCTAAGATAAAGTCATGATGTTCAAAAGACTAACTCTGGTTTTAATCAAACGCCTAAATATACTCTCCAAACCATTTTCTACCCTTTCAATTGCGTTCTCCAAAGCTTCCAATCTTTCATGTGCATCCTGCATCTTTGAAACATTAGAACCTTCACTTGAAAGGGTTCTCAACGATGCTTCTACACACTCCAATTCATTGAAATTCTCCATATTCTCTTCACATGATACTACCCTCTGGTGCATCAATTTAGCCACTTTAAACCATTTGTTTGCCTTTGACTTTGATGCAGAGACAGCCAAGAAAGATAAAAGTGATTGAAAGATGGACATGTTCATTACTATGACCTCTCTAAGAACTCTTACAACAACAGCGAAGTCTTGATCTTGATTCAAAAGCGAGGAAACTCCAAATTTACTCTCCATATGTTTTAAAGATGTGATCAACTTTGTGACATTCTTCTTCATCTTTTTTGTGAAGAATTTATATTCGGCTACACTTGTTTCAATGATTGAATCTCCTTTTCTTCTTCTTCTAAGAGAAGACTGAAGTGATTGAACATTTTCCTTAATTTGTAACACGGTGTCCCTTGCGATGCCACATACATCCAAAATTTTCACTGAACCATCCAACAACTCTTCCACGTATTTCTCACCTTGACGGAGAGAAATAGCCTTTTGTGTTGATGTTATATTGAGAAGATCTTCCAATGAAATATATAAATCTTCAAGCAAAGAAAGGCCAGTGGTAACTGAATCGGATGTAGACGTTGATGTGGCTCCCCAAGTCTTTATTTTGTTTATCTCTTGTTCTAATCTAATGGTGCTTGGATGAGATTGGGAAGGAAAACTATTGGAACGAACATGGTACTTGTTTGCCATCTCTCTCTTTAGTTTGTTGTTTCTTCTAATAATTGTAAAGCTCAATGTTTGTGTGATGTTACCAAGTGCTTGACTCTCTCTTTATATAAGAGCTATTCATGATTTTGGATAATGATTAATTTCATGTATATAATAATGAAATAAAACAGGTAGCATTTGTTAATCATGAGGTATGGAGCATGTGGTGCCTGCATGAGTTTCCCTTCGAATATGGTAAGCTTGTTACACGTTTGTTTAACATTGTGAATTTCTTAATGGTATTGCATGTGATATTCTGCAAGATTGTTATGATATTGAAAATTGAAATTTGTTTGAGGTTCATGATGAATATAGTTGGCATGTCTTTCTAGTGTCGACGATCAGCAAACCTGATTTGTCATCTATTAGTTTGTCTTCCTTGCTTCCACATTACACTCATCATTTCAATTTTAATTATAAATTTTGTTGATGCTTAATGCTTCTCACATAACATGGCACTCATGCATACACAACCAATTTGTCCCTTATTTTACTCTAGCAAATGTAAGTTGTTATTAAATTATTGCTTTTGTTGTCTATACATGCTCTAAATCAAAAACAACACTCTTTGTTTCATATTAGAAACAAATTGACTAATGAGGTTTTCTGTTTTCCAACACTCTCAGGACATTCCAGGGTATGTACACTTCAAATCCATTTCATTACCATGATGGCCTATCAATTAAATACACAATGTTTGGCACAAATGCAACAAGTTTACCATATTTGAAGGAAAATGTGTATTCCATTTAAGAGCACATGCTGCTTTATAAATAATATGAGAAAAATTATCTTCTGAGCTCCAAAATCCGTAGGACAAAAACTAGGAAGTGTTTTAAGAAGCAAACTCCTTAACATTTTGATTATTTTTTATTTATGATTAAATCTTTAGTTTTCCAATTTTTTCCAACAGTGTTTTTGCATTATGTAGTTGTAAAATAGCCCAGCCACAAATCAGTAATCTTCAATTCCCACAATCCTCTGGTTTTCTCCTCCACTACTTTTTCCAGATTAAAAACTTCACTTGAAACAAAATAAAAATAGCAAAGTTATACATATAAATAATTGTTCTAAAAAAACAGGATAAAGGAAAAATGAGGAGAAGATAGAACAAAATATTTCATATGTTCACTTATGAACTTCCAGAACTGCAAAATGGTTATACACAATTTATCTATTTGGATCCAGACAGGTAGTCCTAATTATCATCATGGCCACTGTTGTCAATCTCAGATCACGGAAAAATAGTAGTTTGATTAAATTATGCTACACAACAGTGCAATAATTGTTAAATTGTAATTCATAGTGTGTGTCGAAGAATACACAAATTAGATTTGTTTTAGATTTAAATAGATTTGATTTAGATATAAAATAGATAGATTTGATTTAGTACCAAAATAAGTATTTTGAGCTTTTATAGTTTTAGGCTTTTGAGCTAACCAAAATCTATAAATAGAGAGTAACCCCTAAGTTTGTAATTAAGTCAATTAAGTCATTCACAGTATTTTACAGTTGCAAAGTGAATAACAAAATTTTCCACAGTTTGTGAGCAGAGAGAAATTCTGCAGAAAATAATTGTCTTCTTTTCTTTCTCATAATTCATTGTTATTGTACAGAAATCCATCATAAATATTTGATGGGTTTTCAACATATGGTATCAGAGTTCGGTTTCGATTCAAGGGAAGTATCGATCAAGAACGATTGAGAAAGAAAAAGAATTCACGATGGCAAATTATGGGAATGCAAATTATCCAGCAATTCTACCAATTATGAAAGTAGACAACTATAAGAATTTGTGCAAACAAATGAAAGTTTTATTCAGGTGTCAAGGTCTTTGGGATTTTGTAAAAGATGGATTCGAAGCGCTTGGAGAAAACGCTTCAGAAGAAGAAAAGAAGAAACACACAGAAATTGAGAAGCTGAGTTATAAAGCACTCTTTATAATTCATTAATGTGTGAGTCCAGAAAATTTTGAAAAAGTGAGTGATTCAGAATCTGCAAAAAAAGCTTGGGATGTTCTTGAGAAGTCCTTTGGTAGTGCAGAGAATGTGAAAAAAGTGAGGTTACAAACTCACAAGAGAACGTATGAATTGCTTCAGATGGAAGATAGTGAAAGCATATCTGATTTCTTCACTAGAGTTACAAAACTAGTGAATCAAATCAAGGCATGTGGAGAAACATTAACAACAAGAGTTGTTGTTTCGAAGATCTTGAGATCTTTGACTCCTAAGTTCGACCACGTGGTGGTGGCTATAGAAGAGGGGAAAGACTTGTCGAAATTGACAAAGGATGAGCTTTAAAGGACGCTTGAATCTCATGAACAAAGAATGAATGAATAAGCTGCAGGCAAGTCGAATAGTGGTGTGGCTTTGCAGGCGCATTCAACAAAAGAAATCAAAGGCAAAGGAAAATGGTTCGACAGAGGTAGAGGCAGTACAACAAATCGAATGGTAGAGGAAACCAGAACGAAGGAAACATGTTGAATCAAAGAAGACCATACCAAGGTAACCAAAGAGGTGGTGTTGCAAATAGAGGAAGAGGTGGTGGTCAAAAACCTGATAAAAGTCACATTTAATGTTACAATTGTCAGAAGTATGGTCACTATTCGAGTGATTGTCCAAAAAAGCGAAAGAATCAAGAAAGTGATGCAAAGTTTGCAAAACATGAAGAAGAAGAAGAAGAGATGATGTTGATGGTCACAACAAGAGATGAAGATAGATTCAAAGACCAATGGTATTTGGATTCAGGATGCTCATCACATATGTCTGGAAGAAAAGACTGGTTTGTCAACATAAAGCCCTCAATGAAAAATATGGTAAAATTTGCAAATGACAATACCCTAGCAGCTGAAGGTATTGGTGATGTTATGATTATGAGGAAAGATGGCAAGAGGTCAGTAATATTCAATGTGTTATACATACTAGGCATGAAGAGCAATTTGCTCAGTATAGAGCAGTTGGTCAAAAAGAATTATAAAATGTCGATCGAAGATAAGATAATGAGAGTCGTCGACATAAATGGAAGATTGATCTTGAAGGATCCTATGTCTCAAAATAGAACCTTCAAGATTGAACTAAATGTGATGGAGCACAAGTTCCTTTCAACTGCAACTAGCAGAGATGAATGGATATGACATTATCGACTAGGTCATTTCAACTTCAGAGACATCAGATATTTGAAGAGAAGAAATATGGTTTCAGGATTGTCAGAAATTGACATTCCAAACGAGGTATGTGAGTGTGATACGGTGGGAGAACTGACTAGTGTTTTGCGTTTGTGTTCGTAAATGTTTCGGTTGAGCAAGAGTCGCCACCGACTTTTAATTTTATCCTAAGGAAAGGTTTAAAAAGCACAGCAAAAACCTTTGAGATTTTTCTTGGGTTCGGGGAGTAGATTATAGAAGGGGAAGGTATTAGTACCCCTTCTATCCATGGTTATCCATGGGCTCTTAGGTACTTGCTTAGATCAACTTGCCTTGGTTTTCAATTGTTTGAAATGGTGCTTTGTGTGTGGTTTTGAAAAGGTTTTGAAAAAGATGTCTTGTATAGGCTACCCTTGTAACAATTCTTTACTCGAATGTTTTACAAAAGGTATTTGTCTTTTTGAAAATATGTTTCAAGGGTTTGAAAAGTTGATTTTGAAAGTGTTTGTGAAGTGGATTTTGAAATTAGGCAAGTGTTTTCTTTGCAAATTGACAAGTACTTAAGAGTTTATCTACCTTAAAGTTTTCTCAAAGATTTTTGTTATGTTTTAAGCCTTTTGACAATTTTGTTCCACCATTGTATTTGGTGGACAATCTTATCTTTAGGAGGTGAAAGGGACGGGCGCGGGTCATCGTTTGGACCATAATTGCAATAGTGTTAAATGTCTTTGGGCAATTTTCTTTAAGGGACTTGATCATCTGTTTAGGCAACATTTTGAGGGACTTATGATCATTTGATTGTTTGTTTTACCCAAAGAAGTTCAACATGCAATATGGCCCATTTTTGAAAGGCAACAAAGTGGAATACCCTATGGGGTGCAAGTGTGAGATGTGTTGTTTATTTTCATGCTCATTTATCTTGTATTAGGTCCAACTATTTTTGTTCATTTTTATTCGCATACAAAACCCTAATTCTAGCATAGTATGTTAGAAAGCGATAAAGGTGCGAAATTTAAATTCCTACGCTATTACATCACAATAATATAGGGAGGGGGGTACAATGTTCAAATGGGGGATATTTAGACAAGAATTTAAATCTAAACTATTACATCATTTGCTTTGAATATTTACAAGGTAATTTAATTGCATAATTAAATAGAAATGAGATAAATATGCAAAATGCAAAAAGAAAGTTTTTATATGTACGAGAAAAATGTTGTTTATGTAAAATAAAATAAGAAAATAAAAAGGTATTATTTTTGGAGTATTTTCATATTTAGGGCAAAAACCCTAATTTTAATCAAAATGTATATTAATTAATTAATTCACATAATATTTATTATTTACATACAAAAATAAAATAAAATATGGTATATTTGTAAAAAGGCATTTTTTAGTATTAAATATTAAAAAATAAAATATGTACATTATTTGATATTTTATTCTATGTATATTAATAAATATGTATTTATATTTACATTATTTTAAATATGTATTATGGATAAATAATAATAATATTTAATATTTTTAGAAAATAGTATTTTTTATATAAAATATTTTCAGAGGGTAATATAAAATAAAAATGAAAATGAAAATGTATTTACACTATTTTTTCTATTTATTCTAAATAATAATATATATTCATTTATGTATAAATCAAAAGAAAATCAAATAAATACCAAATAAAATCAAAAAATGATGAGAAAAATATTTTCAAAATTTTAATATGCTGAGAAAAAATAAATGAATCAAATAAGAAAAGAAAATGTCAAAAATCATTAAAAATAAAGCAAATGGGCTTGGGGGGTATGAACATGGAAATAGGGTGTGAAAAGAAAATAGTTCCAGGCCCAGCCCAGACCACTTCTTCTTCAACCTCTGTACAACAAAACGCGCGCCTGCAAGCTTCGTTTGAAATCCTGATTCTTTGATTTTTTGAACAAACTTCTAACACAAAAGATGTTAAGCATGAAACCACGATTCCAAATATGTAAAGAACATCTCCTAACTCTAAAAAATGAGAGAGAATTTTAGTGATCCCAAATCTTAACCTAAGTTTTCTGTCATTTTCAAACTCTAAATTCTCTCTACTCAGGCAAAAGAAATGAAAAGTAAAGATATGGACATGTTCAGTGGCATGAGTATGACATTATTTCTTCACAAACTTAAGACTAATGATGCATAATAAGAGAGATACGAATTCAAACTTTTACCTATTCAGTTGAACTTCTATCTGGAGATGTAGGAACTTTCAGTGCAAGGTGGTGATTGGAAAAGCTTCCTTGAGGTTCAGGGATGCTATTCCAATGCTTACTTTGTCTTGAAAGCTTCTGAATCAAGCTATAGAATTTAACCTGCAAGTCAAAAATGAGAAAATGGTGGAAGTGGTTAGAGCAATTACAGATCGTGCCTTAGCTTCTGGATAGCTTGTATAGGTTGTATGGAAGGTAGAGGAACAAGTTTGGGCCAGAAAGCTTGGAGGGATTGAGAGATGGCACTCAATCTGCAGGGGTTGCTCTGTTTGAGCAGTTTGATGGTGTTTCTGAGATGGAGGGTGTTTGAGATGTGCCAAGGTCGTGTGTTAGCTTGGTTCGGATATGCTGAGTATGTTTGATAAGTTTGTTCTTGTGTCTCTATGCTGATATCAGAGTTGTTATGAGTTATGGGACTTTTCTTCACACTTAAGCAACAAAATGCAACTTGTGATCCTAGGCATGTAGAGGGCCCCTAATGTGTTGCACAATCCCTCCTTGATCAGTGTGTTATGTTCATAAACTTGTGCCATTCAGATTTGCAATGTACTTGTTGGATTTCAAAATTGACATAAAGCTACCTTTTACCAAAATGGTTAATTTGCTTTATCTAGTTTGGGATTAAACTTTTATACAATGTTCAAACTCATAGAACAACACCTTAACACAATGAATATGCATTAAATTATTGAGTGCAACTTGGTTTAAGGACCTGTAATCTAGCCTAAAGCATGCTGAGTTCAAATTTGCAAAGTTATGGACATGGAACTTGGTCATGAACAAAGTGGTTTTTTGCTATATTGTGAAATTCGATTCTCTCTAACCATGAGGTTGTTTGAGAAGTTCTTGGACATTTTGGAAAGCTTGGAATGTGTACTATAATCCATCTTTGAAATGCAATTTGAAATTCCAAGTGGAAGTGTATGGAAAATGGCCTTGAAGTGGGGTAGAAAACCTTGTCAAAATAGGTTAAAATTTCACTAAGTTAAAAATGGTTTAGTGCCCTTATTCAAAAAATTGTAACTTGAGATACAAGCTTCAAATGAGAAAACTTTGTGAATCAAAGTTGTAGATTATGAAACAAGCTACAACTTTCATGTTTGGACTTTTGTTTGAATCCAAATGGATAATGGTGAAAAAGTGGGTCAAAGTTGGGAAAAAATTAGGGTTTTTCATAACTTAGAAAAATTCTAAGTTATGGAAAATTCCATTTCTAACCCTAATTTGCATTTTGTGATTTCTTGGTGAACAAGTTTCATGATTTGGCATGTTTTGATGAAAAAATGAATCTTGACTCTTGATTTTGACCAAAAAGTCAAAGTTTGACTTTTCAGTATACAGTCAAAATTGATCAATTGACTGGGAAATTCAATTGTCAATCTTGTGTACTTGGGATCTTTTGAGCTTGTTGATCATGTCAAGATAATTCCATGGGGTCCTTGAGTCCATGTTTGAGCTTGGTTTGCCATTGGCTAGGTCAAACAGTCAAAAATTGCCTTTGTTCAGTCAAAACCCTAAAAATGACCATTTTGCCCTTTTGGTGATCTGATCAAATTTTTTGTGGAATTGTGATCCAAACTTGATCAAATGGTTCATGTGAGTCCAATATGTTGATGTGGGTCAATTTTCATGAGGTTTGACTGTCAATTGGCCACAGTTGACTTTTTCCCCAATACAGTTGATTTTTAGGTCAACTGTCCAATTGACTGGGCAAAACTTGGAATCAGGACTTGAAACTTGATATGGGTAAACTTGGGAGTCCAATATGAGGCATGAAAGTCATCTTAGGCATTCTAGGTCAAAATATCTTTGTGCAAACACAAACCCTAATTTTGAGTCCACAGTGCAAGGAGAGGTCTTGAGCAGATGAAACCCTAACTGGATCCTGAGCTTCAAGGGCTTTGTGATGAGAAATCAATGAGAAATGGGAGGGCAAATTTTGGGGTACAACAGTGAGGAATGTGTGCAGGAGAAGCAACACAAGAATTGTTTCAGCAAGGATGCAGGAAGAAGGTCGAAGGTTATTTTTGAAGTCATATACTCTGATGTATATTGATCAATCCAGGTGGATTCAATGGGAGGTAACAAATCCTTTGTTACATTCATAGACGATTTCAGTCGAAAGCTGTGGACTTACCTAATCAAGAAGAAAAGTGAAGTGATCGAGGTATTTGTCAAGTTTAAGTCTATGGACGAAAGACAAAGTGGTCGAAAACTCAAAGTTTTGAGAACTGATGGTGGTGGAGAGTATGTGTCGAAAGACTTCGAAAAATTATGTGAAAAGGAAGGGATTATGCATGAGGTGGTGCCACTCTATACTCCACAACATAATGGAATTGCAGAAAGGAAGAATTGAACCATCATGAATATGGTGAGAAGTATGTTGAAAGGCAAGAATTTACCTAAAGTGTTTTGGGGTGAACATGTTTCGATTGCAACATACATTTTGAACAGATGTCCTACGAAGAAGCTAGAAGGAATTACTCCAGAAGAAGGGCAACATAAGAAGGGCAACACCTATTATCTAACATATGTAAGTCTCAAAATATGACTCAATTTCTGAAACTGTAATTGATGAGACTGCTTTAGAGGAGAAAATTGTGCCCCCTGAAACTGGAGTTGATGGGACTGATTTAGAGGAACAGAATATATTCATGGATGCTATAGATCTTCCAATTGCAATAAGGAAGGATGTTAGAGCATGTACAAAAGGCTAAGGTATCCATTGTCTCACTTTATATCCTATGGTAGTTTGTCCAACAATCATAGAAGTTTTCTTGCTCATTTAAACACTACCACTATCCCAAAAACTGTTACCGAAGCACTAAATAGCAAAGAGTGGAGAGAAGCTATGAAAGTCGACAAGGATGCACTAGAGAAAAATGGAATTTGGAAGTTAGTAGAGCTTCCTAATAACAAAAAACTTGTTGGTCGTCAATGGGTATTCACCCTTAAATGCAAGTCCCATGGAACACTAGAAAGGTGTAAAGCAAGACTAGTAGGTAAGGGGCACACAAAAACATATGAGATTGACTATCATGAGACTCTCTCGCGTCGCAAAAATGAGCACTGTAAGAATTTTGTTATCTCTAGCAGCTAACTATGAATGGAATTTACAACAATTCAATGTCAAGAATGCTTTCCTATATAGAAACCTTGAAGAGGAAACTTACATGGAGGTCTCAACTGGGTTTAAGTTTGAGAAAGACAAAGTTTGTAAGCTAAGGAAGGCTCTTTATGGACTGAAACATTCCCCTAGGGCCTGGTTTGGCAGGTTTACCACTATGATGAAAGATATGAGATATAAACAAAGTCATGGAGATCACACTTTGTTTACTAAGCATTCAGCCTTAGGGGGAGTTACTACACTAATTGTTTATGTGGGTGATATAATTGTAACGGGAAATCATTAAGCAAAAATGGATAGCCTAAAAGTGTGTTTACTAAAAGAGTTTGAAGTAAAAGAGTTGGGCAAATTAAAATATTTTTTGGTCCTTTAAGTGACACACTCTCGTCATGGTATTTTCATCTCTCAACAGAAGTATGTGCTGGATTTATCATCTGAAACTGGTAAATTAAAATGCAAACCAGTAGAAACTCTAATCGAACAAAATCATAACTTAGTGAATTTGTTGAAGATGCAACTGTGGACAGAAAATCTAATCAAAAGATGGTTGGAAAGTTAATCTATTTATCTCACACTAGGCCAGACATAGCTTATACAGTGGGAGTGATGAGTCAATTCATGCATAAGCCGAATATAGAGGCGTAGCTAATGTTGTGTCTGAATCATGTTGGTTACGCAACTTACTCTTGGAACTATGTTGTCCTGTCACAAAAGCTACTCTGGTATATTGTGACAACATCAGCGCGGTTTACCTTTCCGACAATCCTGTTCAACATCAACGCACCAAACATATTGAAATGGATATATATTTCGTGCGTGAGAAAGTTGCTTGCGGTCAAGTACGCGTTCTTCACATTCCCTCGCGTTTTCAGATTGCTGACATCTTCACAAAGGGACTTCCGTTGCAACTCTTTGAGGACTTTCGTGATAGTCTCAACATTCGTTCACCTCCAGTTTCGACTACGGGGGTGTATTAGATATGTAAATATAGAAAGATTATTATTAGTATTGATTACCAATGATTATTAGAATCATAACCACATATTTGTACTGTGGATATACATGACTATCACATGAATGAAAAGATACGGCCTAAATTATCTTACAATGCACATGAAAGATTGGAAGCTTTGGACTTTGGAGAATGCAATTGAAAGGCTAGAAAATGGTTTGGAGAATATATTTAGGCATTTAAACATCATGACTCTATCTTAGAGATATGTTAAGGAGTGAAATTTTTTGCACAGTATGTATACAAACAGTTCAATAGTAATACAATCAAATAGAAACAAGAAATTTGAGTTCTATACTTCTGCTATAATATTGCATTCTTTGCCTAAAAACAATAATTACTGATGGCTATCTCATTGTTACCCGTAAGGACCATGTCATGACATCAAGTCAACCGTTTTTGAGTTGTACAATAAAAATGTTGGAACCAACTTCAAGATGGTTGCTTGAGCCTATAGAGTGACTTTTGGAGTCGACAAATTACTTTCTTCAACCAGATCACCGGAAAAGTGCATTTTGTTATAATCAAGGTCTTCTCTTGCCGGCCCTATCAACAAGTGGGCACTGTTTCTAACAAAGTGGCTAAATACACTCTTCCTTCCATCCTCTAACCTTTTAATCCTCACAGCATTACTATCATTCAAAGTCTGCTTAAAGAATAAAAATGCTTTCACATCCAAGCTCTCTTCACAAGATAATATTCCCTTTTGCATCAATTTTGCAAATAAGGATAAAAGGGATTGATTGGAAGACAGAAATGTATGTCCCAGTAACTTCTCTAAGCAGTAGTGAATTCATAATCATAACCTTCATTCAATAACATTCTCCAACCATTACATGATCAACTTCCTAACATTTATAATATATAATAGCAAGCAATTCATGCTTCATTCAATAAAATAATGCAGCTAACCTCTCTTAATCAATGTGAGCATGTGGTATAATAATGAATGGATTTGACATGGAAATAGAAAACTTCTTTATTCACTTTGTTTCTAATATAAAAAATAAAGTGGTATCTATTGCCTGGCATGTTCCATTTGTTGAGGAGCTAAATAGCTTAAAGAAGGGATTATAGAAAGATGAGATCCAGATCTTGTCGGATATGATCAAAATATATGGACACCAAACTAAATTATACTACAATTTCTATTCTATTAATTCATTGTGTATGCATGAATGACATGTAAGAAGCAATAAGCAGAATCAATTTTTATAGTTGTAATTATAAGTGTTATGTGTCAGCAGAGGAAGCAAATTAAATGATGACCAATCATGTTTTCTGATAACCAACACAAGGAAGACATGCCAGCTATATTCATCATGCACTCCAAACACATTTCAAACTCATAGCATCTTTGCACAATATAACATGCGGTATCATTAAAAATTCACAATGTTGGGTTGACATATGACAAGCTTACCATATTCAAAGGGAAATCCATGCATGCACAATATGCTCTACACCATGATTAACAAGTGCTACCTATTTTATTTCTTTATTATGAGCATAATAATTATCAACCAACATCATCATCAGTAGCTCTTATATAAAGAGAGATTCAGGATCTTGGTAGCATCACTAAAACATTGAGCTTTACAATTATCTTTAAAGAGCGAACATCCATTACCATTACCATTGGCCTTTCTTTGCTTGAAGATTTGTACACTTCATTGGAAGATTTTCTGAATATGAGATCAACACAAAAGGTCATTTCTCACCATCAAGGTGAGAATTTTGTGGAAGAGTTGTTGGATGGCTCAGTGAAAATTTTGGATATTTGTGGTATCACAAGAGACACCATGTTAGAAATTAAAGAAAATGTTGAAGCACTTCACTCTTCTCTTAGAAGAAGAATTGGAGTTTCAAGCATTGAAACAAGTGTAGCCGAATATAACTATTTCTCAAAGAAGATGAAGAAAAATGTCACAAAGTTGATTACATCTCTAAAACACGTGGAGAGTAAATTTGGAGCTTCCTCACTTTTGAACGAAGATCAAGAAGTTGTTTCTGTGATAAGAGTTCTTAGAGAGGTTATAGTAATGAACATGTCTATCTTTCAATCCATTTTGTCTTTCTTGGCTTCCAAGTCAAAAGCAACCAAATGGTTGAAAATGGAAAAGTTGATGCACAAGAGGACAAAATCATGTGAGGAGAATTTAAATGAATTGCAGCGTGTGGATGCATCCTTGAGAACCCTTTTACGCGAAGGTTCTGATGTTGCCAACATCCAGATTGCACATGAAAGTTTTGAAACTTTGGAGAGTGCAATTGAAGGGATAGAGAAAGGTTTGGAAAGTGTATTTAGGCGTTTGATTAAAACTAGAGTATGTATTTTGAACATGACTCAATAGTTTGTTGGGGTTTTATTTTCTCCCCAAAGCAAGCATCTGAATTTTAAGGATCTGCTGAGAATTGAAATTTTGTTTGTATAGATACATACAATTCAATAGTCATACATTATAATCAAATACAATGAAAAGCTTATAATAATTATTACTTCCTCTACTCATCTCATGTGCTTTTTACCTATGTACTCTAAACAGATTAAGATCCAGACTCCCAATTACTAGTACACATCTTTTTGATTTTTCAAAAAATCTTAAACATAATTAGGAGGGGCTGCGAATGCAAACTACATGAAAAATGTGTGGTATATCATATTAGTTATCCCAATAAATCCTACCCAACAATCCTTTTTTATAAAAACAAACATACTAGATATCAAGTGTAAATTCTAATACATGAACCATAAAATAAAAGTAGTATAATTCCTTTTTTAATGAAAATCTACATGATAAAATGAAAATGGTTCAACAATTCCGTAGATTCTACTTACTACCACTTTATCAGATAGCAACACATTTTTGGTTTTGCAACAAAATCATAACATCATCAAGTGACCAAAAATGCTAGAACATAGCGTTTGGAATTGTGAAGGACGAGTCCAGGATAAGCTTATGACTGTATAAGTTCTAACCCAAAGCTAATCTAACATGTTTATACCATATAGTATCCTACAACATTCGTACAAACATCGACTTGAAAAGATACTTTGTCCTACTGACAACAATCAGCACAAAGACCATGGCTTCACAAATTTGAATAACTAAAGTATCCCAATCTAGCGATAATTGAATTTCAACACAAATATAGCACATGAATAAGAACTCACCTTGCAACAGAGGAGCTGTATTGAGCTAAACAATCTAGTTAGCAGCGTACATGAGACTCTCATCGATATCTTTGAACTCCAAGTTCTGCTAAGGCTTGTGTGCCTAAAAAATAAAGTGTGATGTGGTCAGTACGTAGTTGACAACTAGCTCACTAACAAGCTATTCACAGCTCTATTCAAAGTGAACGCAAATCAGTGTACAAATCATCATTGTTTAGATATGCACCATCAGTTAATTTAACCAAGGCAGAACTGAGTTCTGAGCTGAAAAAATGTTGTTAAATAAAAGTAGAGTTTCAACAAAAACTATTATATTACTCCCACATTGTTAATGCGTAGAAAATATTCAAGAGTTATATACTTGAATCTAAGCATGAAATAGCACGACCTTACTTGAACAGGATCTGTTCTATAGGCTCGTACTACTGTGTCCTTGATTTCAAAGGAGATCAGAACATAAGTCTGGTGGATGAAGCAAGACCGTGTGATCAGAGCCGTGATTAACGGCCAAGATGAACTGCATGCTGTGGTCCACATCTTAGCTGTGGATGATCATTCCTGGTTGGTTCACCCAATTGGGGTGGTTGCACGGTGCTCTGACAGACCCAAAATCTATGAGTCATTATTTACCTTGCTTGGTTCAGAGAGGGAAAGGATCAAGTGTCATTATTTACCTTGCTTGGTTCAGAGAGGGAAAGGATCAAGTGTCATTATTTACCTTGCTTGGTTCAGAGAGGGAAAGGATCAAGTGGAAATAGAAATAGTAAACTATAGAGCTAGGGTTCTTCCCTCTCCCAAAGGTGGCGGTTCAGCGTCGGGAAGGGGTGTGGGAACCTGCTGTTTGTGTTTTCTGACATATACATGACCTGGTTTATAATGTTCTATAGATTGAGGCATAATAGAAAACTTAGGAAGAGTAACAATATCATTAATGGTCAGAGCGTGATTAACGGCCAAGATGAACTGCATGCTGTGGTCCACATCTTAGCTGTGGATGATCATTCCTGGTTGGTTCACCCAATTGGGGTGGTTGCACGGTGCTCTGACAGACCCAAAATCTATGAGTCATTATTTACCTTGCTTGGTTCAGAGAGGGAAAGGATCAAGTGTCATTATTTACCTTGGTTCAGAGAGGGAAAGGATCAAGTGGAAATAGAAATAGTAAACTATAGAGCTAGGGTTCTTCCCTCTCCCAAAGGTGGCGGTTCAACGTCGGGAAGGGGTGTGGGAACCTGCTGTTTGTGTTTTCTGACATATACATGACCTGGTTTATAATGTTCTATAGATTGAGGCATAATAGAAAACTTAGGAAGAGTAACAATATCATTAATGGTCAGAGCGTGATTAACGGCCAAGATGAACTGCATGCTGTGGTCCACATCTTAGCTGTGGATGATCATTCCTGGTTGGTTCACCCAATTGGGGTGGTTGCACGGTGCTCTGACAGACCCAAAATCTATGAGTCATTATTTACCTTGCTTGGTTCAGAGAGGGAAAGGATCAAGTGTCATTATTTACCTTGCTTGGTTCAGAGAGGGAAAGGATCAAGTGGAAATAGAAATACCTTGCTTGGTTCAGAGAGGGAAAGGATCAAGTGGAAATAGAAATAGTAAACTATAGAGCTAGGGTTCTTCCCTCTCCCAAAGGTGGCGGTTCAGCGTCGGGAAGGGGTGTGGGAACCTGCTGTTTGTGTTTTCTGACATATACATGACCTGGTTTATAATGTTCTATAGATTGAGGCATAATAGAAAACTTAGGAAGAGTAACAATATCATTAATGGTCAGAGCGTGATTAACGGCCAAGATGAACTGCATGCTGTGGTCCACATCTTAGCTGTGGATGATCATTCCTGGTTGGTTCACCCAATTGGGGTGGTTGCACGGTGCTCTGACAGACCCAAAATCTATGAGTCATTATTTACCTTGCTTGGTTCAGAGAGGGAAAGGATCAAGTGTCATTATTTACCTTGCTTGGTTCAGAGAGGGAAAGGATCAAGTGGAAATAGAAATACCTTGCTTGGTTCAGAGAGGGAAAGGATCAAGTGGAAATAGAAATAGTAAACTATAGAGCTAGGGTTCTTCCCTCTCCCAAAGGTGGCGGTTCAGCGTCGGGAAGGGGTGTGGGAACCTGCTGTTTGTGTCTTCTGACATATACATGACCTGGTTTATAATGTTCTATAGATTGAGGCATAATAGAAAACTTAGGAAGAGTAACAATATCATTAATGGTAGGAGAAACACAGGGAAACATAAACTGATTATCAAAAAATGTCACATTTCTAGAAATGCGAAAACGATGGTTAGTGACATCATAACACACAAATCCCTTATGAGAGTGTCTATATCCCATAAATGCACATTGAACTGATTGTGCTCCAAGCTTATGCCTTTCAAAAGGAGGTAAGTGAACAAAACACACACACCCAAAAGTGTGTAAAGCACTATAATCAGGATGAATTTTAAAAAGACGAAAGAAAGGAGAATCAAGTTCAATAACCGTAGAAGGAAGACGATTGATCAAGAAGACAGCTGTGGAAAGAGCTTCTACCCAAAATCGGGATGGTACTGAAGCTTGGAGAAGCAATGTGCGTGTTACATCAAGCAAATGATGATTCTTCTGTTCTGCAATACCATTTTGTTGAGGGGTATTGGGACAAGATCGTTGCGACAAGATGCCTTTTTGTTGAAGGTATTCCTGAAACTTATGAGACATGTACTCACCACCAGAGTCAGAGCGAAAATTTTTAACACTTGCTTGGAATTGAGTTTCAACATATGTTAAAAATTTCTTAAACACAGAAAACACTTCATATTTAGACCGAAGGAAATATATCCAAACAAAACGACTATAATCATCAATAAATGTGACAAAATATTTATAGTGAGAATGAGAAACTACAGGAGATATACCCCATAAATCACTATGAATCATTTCAAAACAAGTGGAAGCACGATAAGCACCAGATGGAAAAAGAAGTGTTTTACTCTTAGCTAATTTGCAAACAGAACATGAAATAGAGGCATTAGAAACATTTTTATTTCCCAACAAACCATTTTTAAATAAATGGGACAAAACAATAGAGTTTGGATGACTTAATTTTCTATGGGAATTGAGTTCTAAATTCTGATCCTACGATCTTCCACAATCAAACCTCTCTTCATTTAGTAGTCTCCTCCGCCAGAAATCCAGATCTCCTCTCCCTCAAAGTTGAGATCTTTATTTTCCGATCACTTCTCTCAAATTTGAACTTCTTCCCCTTCGTATCCTTCATCCGATCCATCGACTATGGCAGCATCATAGCTACTCTCTCCTACGTCCAACGGCAAGCCGTTGTTGCCGCTGCCGCTGAGACTTGCAGAAATCCTCCATCTCCGCGTTAAGGGAAAAATGATGAAGTCCTGGTAGCTTCTCCATTTGTTTCTTCTTCACATGAAGATCATGTACAAACGGGGACGGGACATGGAGCATTTCAACCTCTTCCATTCCTCGGCTCTGGTCCACAATTCCACTAGGGAGAACCTTGGCTCGGACCTCCACTACTGCTTGTGATGCCGGGGCAAGACATGCTTCCTGATTTTCAACTGGTGCAGGCTAATATTGGCGCGCAAGGAGCCAATGACATGCTGAATAACTTCTAAAACATGGTGCAGCAACAAAATTCTCAGGCATTGGCAGAAAGAAGTACAAGAAGCAACGTCGCGAAAGAACCAAGCCTCCATCCCTGAGCCAGTACCAATCCAGCCGGCAACAAGTCATCGATCCGCCAACAACATCACAAGTACATGATTCCTTCCCCTGATTCAGAAGAGGGAAGAGGTAGTTATACTCCTCCAGAAGCTTGCCTCCCTCAAATGAGAAAAAGATATCAAGAAGCTGCTCCAACGTTCATTTATTATATAGAACAAAGTAGATATTAAGCGTAAATTCGAAAATATTAACTATAGTACTTCAGGTTGATACAGAGTAAAAGTCCACAAAAATGCATCTGATTCTGATAATTCTAAGATACACCAATTAATTTGAGTGAAACGTTTCAGTTTCTTTTTTATTTGATCCTCTCTATGGTTCAGTTGCATTCACTAATATGGTATAAGAGCTCAGAAGAGCACTGAGCTACTCATTCTTCACCATGCCTCCAGGAGCTGCGCTTGTTAATGCCAGAAATCAAAATATTCAACATACTGATCCTACAAGAAATCCATAATACAAGCATCCTGTTATAAGTACTTCAGCCCCTCTTGTCACTTGTCTTCTCAATGGTAAGAAATACCATTCCTGGTCGCATTCATGAGGCGTGTGATAATCATGAAGAATTAAATTAGGTTTTTGGACTATAATCATGAAGAACTAAATTAGGTTTTTGGAGTAATTTGTGTCGTTAGTGCATACCTGGATCGAAAATTCAGTCTCTCTATCTTATCGTGAAGCGTGTGATCTATATGGATATTGCTGCAGCGGCTTGCAAGGGTCTTGAGACGCAATTCTCGCAAGGAGACTATGTTCGCATTACTGAATAGCAGAAAGATTAGGCAAAGCTATAAAATAATTTATCGGTTACTAACTATTTTACAGAAATGTATTTGACAAAGCTTCAAAACAATTTATCGGTTACTTACTATTTTACAGATATGTATGTGTTGTGTGAAGAATTAGCACATTATCCTCCCTTTTTGTGATTGTTCTTGTCTAGTGAAATGTTTATGTGAAGCAGTAACTTTTCAAATTGTTCTTGGCTAGTGAAGCAGTACACAGTTTAAAGAAATTCAATTACTAACATATACAATTGAATTACAATGCAAATATAGCACATGTAACAACAATGAATAATAACTGACCTCACCATTTTCATGATCATAATCTACCATGCCATGGCTATAGCATACAAAACAATCCTGTAGAAGATATACAAAACAATCCTGTAGTTAGATTAACATATTTCATTCAAAAACACAAATGAAACAAGATATACACTTTCACCAAAATGTATACATACTGAGCTACTGCCAAACATAAGATTTCACTGGAGATATAAAAAGCAACAGCTTCTTCTGTGGGAAGGAGGTTCTTGTCTCTAAAAACCACTCAAGCGCAAGTCCCAACTAGAGGTCACCGGCCCAGGCAATGAGCCTTCTTGATCGCCCATACATACACAGTATATTAAACATGTCTAAAATAGTCTCTAAATAACAAGATCCAATTATTAATAACTTAGATTGAGAGGGGGCTGCGCGAACGCAGGCCCCCACAGCAACAAATTATGATGTAGGTTCCACCACTTGGGTAGACCTTAGGCTAGCACCTCTCCTAAGTGCAATGAAGATCACTTGCCTAGGCCATGGACCTTCGTGATCATCCATTGACCCCATCCAGGTAAGTATGTAGCAATGTATCACTCACTTCTCTTTTATACCTCACTTTCCGTACTATTCACTCTAACAATTCGGATGTGGGACTTAGATAACATTGTAGTATTGATTCATCCTAAAAGATCATTGCAGTGCTGGAGTTGTATGAACACAGTCTATATTCACTTAGTGGATCAATCGTTAATACACCAACTCACATTTGCCACCTCCATTAGGATCAAATTGATAAAGTATTTATAACCATGTTGCGGTTGTGAAATCTCTCAAGTGAACATATGAAATCTTTGTTCCATGATCTCCTCATTTTCCCTCCCTCTATATGTTTTTTAGAACCGTTATTAATCTGTATAACTATGTTCTCATACTGAAATTAACCGAGATCAAATCTTACCATTCTTATCCAATCACTCGATTTCACTTGGAGTATAAAAAAAGCAACAACTTTACTGGTTATATTAAGGGGAAATATCAAAGGTGTCTCTTCTATTATTCGATTTTTTGTCTAACGTTGCAGCATCTGCTAAATGATCTTCAAAAGCCATCATATAAAAGTTCTCAATCTTGTGTTCTCACTTCTTCTAAAGTGACAATGAATCAGTTTTCATTACAAATTTCAATTCAGAATAGTCAAAAATATTAAGAATATAGAGATAATAAACTTGAACTAAAATAGCAGAGCCCTCTTTGAGGACTCTTCCAAATACTAGTGGCTGCCGCTAATTGTGACGTTGACATGGTATTCTTTAGTAAAAGACGAAAGAATAGTTCGCTAATTGTGAAGGACGAGTCCAGGATAAGCTTATGATTGTATAAGTTCTAACCCAAAGCTAATCTAACATGTTTATACCATATAGTATCCTACAACATTCGTACAAACATCGACTTGAAAAGATACTGTCCTACTGACAACAATCAGCACAAAGACCATGGCTTCACAAATTTTAATAACTAAAGTATCCCAATCTAGCGATAATTGAATTTCAACACAAATATAGCACATGAATAAGAACTCACCTTGCAACAGAGGAGTTGTATTGAGCTAAACAATCTATTCCATCTTTTATTTAAGTAAGTATTTATACACCTTGCCATTCCTGATCAAAATCTACCATGGCTTATAGCATACAAAAGAATCATGTGGAAGACAAAGAGACTTAACCGTAGGGTGCTAATGAGAGTCAAGAAGTTGTGATTATTCTATTTGTGTAAAGCCAAGTCTAGTTAGAGATTTGATTGGTATTTTCAAAGCCCGACAAACTTTCACTCTTATTTTCTCATTTCTAAAATGACAAGGAAACTGAAAAAAGTTAAGGATAAAATATCAAAGCTATAAGCCACAAATTTCAGCAGCATGCGAAATTATACCTCCCATGCTTTTGTCCTGTTAATTGTTAGCATGGGAAATGAACAGAGCAAGTAGCAATCAGATAAGAAATCATTATCATCTATAAATCAAACCATCTCGACCAACACATTTCAAGACTAACACATTTGCACAAACATACAGATACATAAAAAATATAAAGTAATCAATTCTCACTAGGAATAGGAAATGGTAATGACCATTTTATCTTTGACAGCAACCCGATTTTCCCAAAGAGACTAACAAAATGGATCTCCATATCTCTCATCTTCAATATCACCCATGTGTTGCTGAACATGCTTGAAGAACTCCACCAATTGTTTTTTTTCCTTAAGCAGCGCATTAACCAAACTCTAGTTAGCAGCGTACATGAGACTCTCGTAGATATCTTTGAACTCCAAGTTCTGCTAAGGCTTGTGTGCCTAAAAAATAAAGTGTGATGTGGTCAGTACGTAGTTGACAACTAGCTCACTAACAAGCTATTCACAGCTCTATTCAAAGTGAACGCATATCAGTGTATCAAACTAGTTGTGAACAAATCATCATTGTTTAGATATGCACCATCTGTTAATTTAACCAAGGCAGAACTGAGTTCTGAGCTGAAAAAATGTTGTTAAATAAAAGTAGAGTTTCAACAAAAACTATTATATTACTCCCACATTGTCGATGCGTAGAAAATATTCAAGAGTTATATACTTGAATCTAAGCAAGAAATAACACGACCTTACTTGAACAGGATCTGTTCTATAGGCTCGTACTACTGTGTCCTTGATTTCAAAGGAGACAGGAACATAAGTCTGGTGGATGAAGCAAGACCGTGTGATCAGAGCGTGATTAACGGCCAAGATGAACTGCATGCTGTGGTCATCATCTTAGCTGTGGATGATCGTTCCTGGTTGGTTCACCCGAAATCTATTTTTTATCATTACCCAAAACGTCATTTGCAAATTTTGATTTTTCAGAAAGAGATGACATTGTTTACCTTGCTTGGTTCAGAGAGAGAAGATGTAAGCTTGTTGCTGTTTTGCCATATGGTGTTAATCAAGTCCACAAATCTTTGCAAGTGGAAATAGAAACAGTAGACTATAGAGCTAGGGTTCTTCCCTTTCCATACATGTCAAAATCATAATGCGAAAACCGAAATGTTTCTAATGTTTTGGCTTTCTTTCTTTTCATCTTCTTCTTTCATTCAGGTTTTGGTCAAGTGCTTTATTTCTATCGGAGGAGTTGCCACATAATGTTTAATGGTCTAATAGATATTAACATTGTGACACATTTTTCTCCATAATTGTGTTTAGATAAGGTTAAAAAAATTCTCAAACTCATTATTTTAAAAAATTCGTTGAATTTTAAATTTTTAATCTTTCATACAAGTTATTAACTTTCATTCTTAAATTTCTAACTTCAAAATAACTTGCATTGTGTATTTTTTTTATCAAGTTTTATTTGAATAATTGTGTATTTGACTATTTATCAATAACTATTGTATATTTGTTAGAATCTTTAATTTATTAATGTCCTTATCTTTTTTTAGTTGTGAAATCTCGCATCAATATACTTGATCTTGATATGATATGTTAAATAAATTACGCGATGATTATCATAATGCAATTCGACTCTACCTTACTCAACACTCAAGTCTCTTATCCAATCATGTAAGTCATTAGATTTCTTTAACTGTTTCACATATTGTATGTCATGTATGATGCTTCAGATGTTGACATGGTCACAGTGGATTGAACCAATGATTTTAAGCAAATATGTCCTCTTGCTACACTAAAGACATACTTTATTGTAGATCTCTTATCATTCATATCACCATCATAGTCTGAATCAACATATTTATTCGTGAGTAATTTTGAAATTGTCGTTTTTCTTAATTTAGTTTCCATATTTTACCAATTACTAATTATGCTCGCATTCATTTAATAGTTACTAGAAATTGATTATTATTTGTCCTAAACAAACAAGTTGAACTAAAGATGAAATATATAATTTTGAATACTTGTGGCATCACAAGAGACACCGTACTAAAAATTAAATAAAATATTCAACCAATTCAATTTTCTCCTATAATGAGAAATGAGATTCAAGCATTGAAACAATTGTTTCAGAACTTAAATTCTTCACAAAGAAGATGATGAAGAATGTCAAGAAACTGATCTCATCTTTAAAACATATGGAACGTAAAGGAGATTTAAGCTTTAAAACCATTGTATCAAAATATAAATTCTTCACAAAGAAATTGAAGAAGAATGTCAATTTGAATTTGTACACTTAAGTACTTTCGATGTTAAAACTCATTTATTTTTTGAATTTTATTTTACCAATTAGGCACAAGGATAGTTTCTGTATAGAATCAAATAAATCAGATATTTGTAGATTTTTGGACCCATTTAGTATGTGAATTACATCGAATCATCCAAATGTGGTTGAAGTATACTTACAATCTGTTGGCTCCCAAATTCGACACTTACTATATTTGGTCTTTTAGACCAGATAACTGGAATGAACCAAGCCAAGAAGAATGATTCGACACATGAAATAACTTAGGGAAAAGATCTAAGTTATATTTGAATCTTCGACCAAGGGCTCATCTTCAGGTTCGTTCGACTGAAGAAGACTTATGTCACTCGACTAAGAGAAAGTATCCTCGCTTTGACACATGATACGAGGACTATTTGAATTTTGAATTATTGGAGGGAAAGGCAGTTTCGTCAGCGTTTAAGAAGAGGCAACGTGGCTGAAAGCCATAGGTGGGGGACATGCAGAAGACACTTGTCTTCATCCTAGCGCAGAATGTTCCCTCGACGGTTACTTATTTTTAGTATAAATTAAGAAACTTGTGTAATTTTCAAGTGTGTTCAACCTATTGTACTAAGTCACTCAAACATTATCCAAGTAACTGATGCGTGAGAAAGGATAACGACTGAGAAATGTATGTTGGAAACACCTTTTTTCCTTAATGAAAGTCCTTTACATTACTTTACTATTATCCTGCAAAGTTATCTTTTTTACTTCTTTTACTTGCATTTCTATACATCTGTTTACTTTTCCAAAATCTTAAACATCCTCTCTCTGGGTCAAACGTGTGTTCTTCCTGCTTATCCATTTTACATAAAAATTAGCATATGTCCTGGGATTAATCTGATCGATCCCGTAAGTAAACCAAAAAAAACTTGCCTTTTTGGAGATCAGCAGTTGTTTATCAAAAACAACGGTAAACAAATTGGTACACCTGGTGGGACGTTGCTAATTTTCTATGTTATTGTGTTTTTTCCTGTACAGTTATAACATTGTATGTTATTAAGAAGTGGTAGAGTAACCAACAAATATACTGTTAGGAAGTCAACAAAAACACTTTTTTTGCCAAAGCTTATAACTTGGGCATGGAATATCAAAATTGAGATGAGACCAAAAGGGTTGGTTAGAGGACATCTCAAGCTTTCTAAAAAGTCCAAGAACACCTCCAAAAGTTCAAAATTGAAGAAATTATGCATTGTTGAAGTTGGACATTTTTGCAAAATTGTCAAAAGTCAACTATCCCCAAAACTTCAAATTTTGGCAAATGGGCCCATTCTTTTCCACTTGATTTGAGCTTGCATAGTTGCCCATGTGTCCTAGCTTCATCCATGAGCCCACATTCTATTTTTATTATTTAATTTGATTTTTTATTGAATTTATTCATTTTTAATCAATTTAAATCATATAAAATCCAAACTTTGATTACCTAAGATCTTTTTTGTTGTTTCAGGTCTTAATTATCATCATGATCATCATCAAAATTCGTATCAAGCATATCATGTACAAAAAGATGGAGATTTGGCAAATTTGGAAAGGTTTAAAGGGTGAACCAAATCAAATTCCAAAGCATTGATGGGAGAAGATTCAATCCAAAATTGTTACCCTAACACATTTCATACTACATAAACAAGCCAAAGGAAACGTGAATAGAGGTTAGAGGCTGCAAGAAGAGGCAGAACAAAAGTTTGAAAAAGTGGTAAAAAGCTTGAATTCGAAATCATAATAAGAGACGTTTCCAGGACTTGGCAAGCATCCCAAATGATTCCTGGACGTTCACTGAGGCGAAACCAATCCAAAGCAGGCTTTCATACACGCCCAAACACGCTGTAAGCATCACGTTACCTAGCTCTGTACTTGAAATCATAACTATATATTCTTGCATCATTTGAATAAATCATTGCCATATTTGTGATCCTCATAACATTTCAAAGCTTTTGGCATTACTTAATTTTGTTTATCTGACTCATACTGCAAAGTACCATAATTAGGGTTTCGTGGATAGTTTTGGGTGTTTTGTTTCAGGTAAAATTAGCCTTAATAATGGCTATAGGTGTGATCGGAAGAGGGAGACGAATTCAACCATGGGTTCAGAATGCATTTCCATGGCGTCTATAGGATTTTAGAGATGCTTGACTTATAGCTACGGACTACTGTCCGTTGGTATATGTTTGTTCTGTTTTAGCCACGGTTCAACGAAGAAGATGAATATGTGGCACTCAACCATTGCTCCATTCAAACCACGCGCGCATTTTTGTTTTGTTCTGACCATTGACCTGCTTTCTTTTATTATATATTATTTGTATATTATTAACAGATAAAGCTAAGTAACCTAGTGGTAAGCGTGTACACCCATTAGCCATCAGGACCTGGGTTCGAATCCCAGGTCCCCCACTTTCTTTGTTATTTTCATTCTTCGGGTAATCACATGCAAATTCAAGCGCGCAGAATACCATACGCATTCACATATCCAATTGCCAGATGGCCCAAGGCCAAATCTGATGGCCAAGAATTTATGGACCACCAAAGACCAAGTCAGCACATGCACGCTGGATCAAGGAAAGTCAACAAGGCCAGCGTGTTATTGGGCCTCAGGATTGTTGTCCAAACACCATAATCAGGCCCATACCCCCTTTCTCTCATATTATTTTACTTATTTATTTTATTTTATTAATTGCTTAATTATTTTTATTAAATTTACTAACCAATTAAAAAATTCTTTTTTCATAAAATCAAAACCACCAAAAATATTTTTCATATTTAATCAAATTTCAATTTTTATTTTATTAATAAATACTAATTAAATTGATTTAGAGTTTTAATTAGAATAACTTTAACATTTTTGTAAATAATTAAAATTCAATTAGATTTAATTAGGTTTTTACTAACATTAATTATTTTATTATTTTTTTCTTAAAATACCAAAAATCCAAAAACAATTTATTTTTATTAATTAATTTAATTAATTTAGGTTTAATTTCATTTTCTTTCTTAAAATAAAAACCACAAAAAATCTTTTCTTTAAAAAAAAGGGTCAAAACCCTATAACTTTGCGCTCGATTTAATTTCCCGCATGCGATTTATTTTCTTTATCTAATTATGTATCTGATTTTGGATTGTAATAGCTTAATAGGACCTTTTATTATTTTTTATCACTTTATTTATTTTTAAGGGTTTGTCTTTGGCGATGTAAATACCTGACGCCTTGTGTTGTACCCCAAAATTTGCCCTCTCATTTCATCAGCATTTTCTCACCACAAGACTCTTGGAACTCAAGATCAAGTTAGGGTTTGCTCTGCTCAAGACTCCTCCTTGCACTGTTGATCCAAATTAGGGTTTGAGTTTGCACAAAGATTTTTTGACCTAAAATGCCCAAAGTGACTTCCATGCTTCATGTTGGACTCACAAGTTTATCCATACCAAGTTTCAAGCCTTGATTCCAATCTTTGCCCAGTCAATTGGACAGTTGACCTAGAAATCAGCTGTATTGGGGAAAAAGTCAACTGTGGCCAATTGACAGTCAAACCTCATGAAATTTGACCCACATCAACATAATGAACTCACATGAACCATTTGGTCAAGTTTGGATCACAATTCCACAAGAAATTTGATCAGATCACCAAAAGGGCAAAATGGTCATTTTTAGGGTTTTGACTGCACAAAGGCAATTTTTGACTGTTTGACCTAACCAATGGCAAACCAAGCTCACATATGGACTCAAGGACTCAATGGCATTGTTTTGACCCGTTCAACAAGTTCAAGAAATCTCAAATGCACAGGATTGACAGATGAATTTTCCAGTCAACTGATCAAAATTTGAATGTATACTGAAAAGTCAAACTTTGACTTTTTGGTCAAAATCAAGTGCCAAGATTCATTTTTCATCAAGACATGTCAAATTATGAAACTTGTTCATCAAGAAACCCAAAATTGCAAATTAGGGTTTAGAATGAGAAAATTTCATAACTTAGAATTTTTCTAAGTTATGAAACTTTCTTATTTTTTCCTAACTTTATCCCATTTTTTCATCAAGTTACAATTGGATTCAAACAAAACTCAAAACATGAAAGTTGTAGTCCATTGCAAAATCTACAACTTTGATTCACAAAGTTTTCTCAAAGGAAGCTTGTAGCTCAAGTTATGATTTTTGGAACAAGGGTGCAAAACATTTTTAACTTAGAAAAATTTTGAACTATTCTAGGCAGGATTTTTGTCCAACTTCTTGGGTATTTTTCACATGCTTCCACTTGGAGTTTCAATTTGCATTATGAATATGGATTGTAGTACACATTCCAAGCTTTCCAAATTATTCAAGAACTCATCAAACACCCTTGTGGTTAGGGAGAATCGAATTTGCAAAGTTGGGCAAAATTCACTTTTGTTCATGGCCAAAGCTTGTTCATGACATTGGCATTTTCAAGTCAGCAGGGCTTGTGATAGTTTGCATGCCTCTAAACCTCTTTACACTCAATAATTAAATGCCTAACCTTTGTGTTCAACCATTGTTTTATGCATTTAGTCATTACACAAAGAATTAATCTTTAAATGGAAAAAGTAAATTTGCCATTTTGGAAAAGATGCACTTTATGTCAAATACCATATCTAAGAGGTACAAGCCAGATCTTTAAGAAACAAGTTTGTAGACAAATCCCACTGATCAAGAGAGAGTGTTGCAGCATGCTTGAGAGCCTTGTACAGGCATATAACGCAACTTGAACCTTCTTACTTCAAAAAGAAGAAAGCTTGCCAAAACTCTCAATCTCTCATTCTTGTAAACACAGTCAAACACAAGCTTTGCAAACATCTTTCATACATCCAAGCAAGTCTAAAGCGCGACTGAACCACCTCCAAAACCTCCTCATTCACAAAAACACCCTCTTGCTGCAGAAACAGGGCATCTGTTGCAGTTTGACTTCCACAATCCATTTCACTCGTGCACTTTGGCCAAAAAGAGTTCAAACATGTTCCATATCATCCACTGAAGCTATCCCAAGCATTAAACTCAAGCTGTAACACCCATAACCACGTTTGCCATTTTTATTTTCAAGCTGTGCAGGTTGACTTCCATAGCACGATTCAGTTGATTTTAAAGCAAGCTAGGAGTTGGAGAAGCATCCTTGGACTTCAGGCAAGCTGTACAAAAGCTCAAAATCCATTGGAAGTTGCTACATTGTTCTGTTCAAGTCAAGCTGAAACAAGTAAAAACATGAACTTCTATCTCTCTATCCAGGCATGATTAAGCTTAGGTTTGTGAAGAAAACATGTTCTACTCATAGCCCTGAAGCCATCCATGTATTTACTTTTCATTTATATTATGCGTGCTGTGAGAATTTTGGCCATGAACATTGAAGAAAAATTAGGTCAGAAATTGGGGATGAAGAAATTCTCCCTCGTTTCTTAGAGTTAGGTCAAGTATTTTATATGTCTGAATTCGTCTCTTGATGCTCTACATTATTGGTGTTATGAGTTTTGCATGAAAGTCCAAGAATCAGGAGTTAGAAAACACGCGTTTTTGCTTGTTCAAACAAAGCTGGAGGTTGAAGATGATTGGCTTGGGCTGGGCCTGAGTCAGTCCTGCTTTTTGCACCCCCTTTTCCAATTTACACCCCCCTGGCCCATTGTGTGATATATTTATCATTTTTGATTTTTTTCTTTTTGATTCTGACTTATTATTTTTTGCTCAAATATAAAAAAATATCAAAAATATTTTTCCACCCTTTTTTGCATTTATTTGGCATTTATTTGTTTTATTTAATATATGTATGTAAATAAATATAAAAACCTTTTTATTTAAAACCCTAAAAATAATACAAAAATAAATATTTTTCAGTTATTATTTTTTGTTTACATTTTGAAAACATTTTCTAAAATATACTTTTTTTTGTAAATAATTAATATTTTATTTTTGTACATATTTAGCTTATTAAATATATATAAATATACTTATACATATTTTATTAAATATTTAGGACAAAAATATGAAAATAATACATTTTTATTTTTATTAATATTTGACATCAAAAATACTTTTTTTACAATATACTTTTAATTTTTTGTATATAATTAACAAATATTGTATATAATTAATAAATAAATGCTATTTATTCAAAAATTAGGGTTTTGCCCTAAATAACAAAAATACTCAAAATTTGACCTTTTTATTTTGTTTATATTATACATTGAATAATATTTTCACATACATAAAAAATCATTTTGTGCATAATACATTTTGCATATTTATTGTATTTATTTAATTATTGTACAATTAAATACTTGTATATTCGATATGGATGTAATAAGCTTAGAATTAATTTCTTGTCAAATATCCCCCTATTCAAACATTTGTACCCCCATCCCCATGATCATGTTGTAATAATTTAGGACTTTAAATTTCCGCATTTAAAAGCTTTCAAATTATGCCATGATAGACCTAGGGTTTGTATGCAAATCAAATAACAAATAGCTTGACTAATACAAAGACAAAAAAAAGGGCATGGAAATGAACAACACCATGCACACTTGCACCCTTAGGGTTACTCCACTTGTTGCCTTCAAAAATGGGCCATGTTGCATGTTGAGTGTCTTTGGCAAAACAAAAACAAATCAAATGATCATAGTCCCTCGATGACGCTTTCTCAAGTTGCCTAAAAAATGATCAAGTCCCTTGAAGGAAAAATTGCCAAAGACACTTAACACTATTGTATTCATGGTCTAAACGATGACCCGCGCCCGTCCCGTTAACATCCTAACACAAGATTGTCCACCAAATACAATGGTGGAACAATACTGTTAAAAGGGTTAAAACATAGGAAAGATCTTTGAGAAATTTAGGGTAGATAGCTCTTGGTTACTTGACCAACTTGCAAAACAAATCCTTGCCATTTTTCAAAACACACTCCACAATACAACTTTCAAACACAACTTTCAAAAACATTGAAACATCTTTTCAAAAAGACAAACACCTTTGTAAAACATTCGAGTAAAGAATTGTTACAATGGTTGCCTAGACAAGGCATCTTTTTCAAAACATTTTCAAAACCACACACAAAGCACCATTTCAAACAATTGAAAAGCAAAGGCAAGTGATCTAAGCAAGTAACTAAGAGCCCATAGATAACCATGGATAGAAAGGGTGCTAATACATTCCCTTTCTATAATCTACTCCCTGAACCCAAGAAAACATCTCAAAGGTTTTTCCTGTGCTTTTTAACCTTTCCTTAGGATAAAATAAAAAGTCGGTGGCGACTCTTGCTAAATCGAAACATTTACGAAAACAAACGCAAAACCTCAAGTCAGTTCTCCCACCGTATCACAGAACTGGCGACTCTCCTGGGGAAAAAAATTAAAAGTAGAGTAACCTTAGGGCTTAGATCACCCTTTTGCATGACTAATTGTTTGCTTTGATTGCTTTACATTTTAGTTCTCTTGTTTGGGCTTGAAATCCTACACCCGGATTTGGGAAACATTCATAGATAGCAATACGTTGTGGAAACTGTGCGGGGTATACCGACACGGTTGAAGCAATAGCTATATTAGTGCGACATATTTGTGAGTACCGGTAACCCTTGAGTTCAATCAAGGAGAGTACGGGGCCGCTGAGTGATGTCACTAAGCACTAATGACCTAGAACCTTACTTGACCATCTTGGCCTTTTATTAGGGGTAGTGAGATGACCGGCTTTGGTGCAGTCCGAAGTTGGTAGATACTCGATACTACACTCATTGAGGGTTGTTTTCTTGGAATATTTTGGTCGCTAGTTAAGTGGCTAAACCAAAACAATGAACATGGAAAACAATCCAATAATATTGAGCTCCTTAGAACCCGGTTACTATTTATAGGACAGGTTTTTAAGCCAACTAAACTCAAGAGGGTACTTACCTATGAAACCCCATGCAAGCCTGAAACTAGGGTTTTGTGTGACTTGCTTGTACATATGTTTGTGCATACATCATGAACATCATAAAGCATCATATGCATCCACTAACCATTTCAAGGGTTTGGATCTTCATCTTTGTTCTTGTTTTGTAGGTCATGGAAATTCTTCGCAGGAAAACTATCCAAGTCAACCTTGTGAGAATCCCTCCTCGACTCAAGGAGCTTACATCCAGAATTCCAGAAAGCTCTCTCTTCAGTGAAAGACATGGTAGACTTCTCAACCTAGTCAACACCAGCATTGAAGAAGACATGATGAAAGTGTTGTTCCAATTCTTTGACCCCCTTCACCACTGTTTCACATTCCCCGACTACCAATTGGTGCCCACTTTGGAGGAATTTTCTCAACTCCTGAGGATTCCTATTCTTAATCAACTACCCTACAACGGTACGGAAAAAGAACCAAAGCCTGAAGATGTTGCTCAAGCACTACACTTGCAACCATCTGACATTAAGGGGCATTGGGAGACTAGAAGTGGTGTCAAAGGCTTCTTGGCAAAATTCTTGTTTGAGAAGGCACAAGAGTGTTGGAATTCTTTGGATCTACAAGCCTTTGAAGAGATTGTGGCACTCCTCATTTATGGGTTGGTCTTGTTCCCAAATCCTGACCAACTTATAGATGTCAATGCTGTCAAGATTTTCCTATCTAGGAATCCCATACCTACATTACTTGGGGACATCCTCCACTCATTTTACACACGAACAATGAGAAAGAGAGGTGTTCTCATGTGCTGTACTCCTCTCCTTGCAAGGTGGTTTATTTCTCACCTTCCACAATCTATTTTGAAGAACGAACAAGGCTTAAGGTGGTCACAACGGTTGATGACCCTCACACATTCTGATGTACATTGGTGTTCTCGGTCCAGAGAAAATGTCATCATCGTCGATCGTTGTGGTGAGTTCCCTAATGTTCCTTTACTTGGCATTAGGGGAGGCATTACCTACAACCCTTGTCTAGCTTTGAGGCAATTTGGATATGCACGGAGGGATGGCCCTCATGACATGCTGATTTCTGACCTAGTTTTTTACTTCGACAATGATGCACAAGGACTTCGCCAAAGATTCATCAGAGCTTGGAGGATGCCTAACAAGGTAGATAGTAAGACACTAGGGCACAAGAACTCCATCCCTCTTGAGCCTTATCTCAAGTGGGTACGGATCCGCGCCCAGAGTCTTATGATGCCTTACCCTCACATTCTCCCTTTGATTAAAGAGCTTGTTAAGGAAGGAGAGGTTCCATACACCATCCTACATCCTGACATGCCAACATCATGGGAAGAGATGCAGAAGAGTTGGATCCAACTCAAGGAAGAAAGGGATACTTTTAAAGCCAGCTTCTACGCCAGTGAGAAGAAGGTTTTGGAGCTTACCCGCCAACTTCACGAGGAGGAGACCCTCAACACTTACATCGCACCAAAGAGGATGCGCAACGTCTTTTTACCTTAAG
The DNA here is from genome assembly GCA_948472305.1 of Vicia faba. Classification (NCBI taxonomy): domain Eukaryota; kingdom Viridiplantae; phylum Streptophyta; class Magnoliopsida; order Fabales; family Fabaceae; genus Vicia; species Vicia faba. Next base: position 991,074,300 of record OX451736.1, read on the forward strand.
AAGTTTTTGTAATATTTGGCCCATGGGGCATTTATGTACTGACAAAATTTCTTCTTATTAATATGACGTGTGTTCTTTTTGTCTGCAACAATTTTGAATTTCTAAATCCTTGAATGCATTGCATGAACAAACATATCATTCATCATATGCATAAGCAGGTCTTCACACCAGGTTTCCTTATCTTTCTGTTGTTTATTTCAGTAAGATGGATCTTGAACAGACGGTCAAAGATCTGCAGTCACAAAACTCACTGTTTCAACAGCTCCTAATGACCTTAGTAGAGGGTCAGGAGGATCTTAAAGCACTGCTAGGGAATAAAGAGCAAGAAAAAGGAAAAAAGAAGAAGAAAAGAGTTGGGGTAGCTACACTGGGAAGAAGGTTTGAGAATGAAGCTAGGAGAGTTCTTGAATTCCCCTCCACATCTAATGAGGGGGCCGGTAAAGGAAAAGGAGTTGCATTACCTTCTGAGTCTGAGGCTGAAGAGGAAGAGGTTGAGGAAGATGAAGACTATTCAGAGCAGCAATACCCGCCAGCGGACGACAAATACAAAAACCTGGAGGATAGACTGGCAGCTATGGAGCTGCAAAGGGTTCATGGGTTAGATTTTGAAGAATTGGGATTGATTGCTGGGATTGTGATCCCTCCAAAGTTTAAGGTGCCAGTTTTTGAAAAATATGACGGGCTGTCTTGCCCGAAGATGCACCTGAGGTCATATGTCAGAAGAATTCAACCTCATACATCCGACATAAATCTTTGGGTACACTTTTTTCAGGACAGCTTGTCCGGTACACAACTAGACTAGTTTTACCAGCTTGAGAGGTCAGAAGTGCATAACTGGGAAGACTTGGCAGCTGCCTTTTATCGCCAGTATCAATATAACGCTGACTTGGCGCCAACCCATACTCAGCTACAAAGTATGGGGATGGCCTCAAATGAGGGATTCAAAGAATACACCTAGAAATGGCGCGACTTGGTCGGAAGAGTACATCCACCTCTTTTAGATAGGGAACTAGTTGATATGTTCTTAGGGACCCTATCTAGCCCGTTCTTCAACCATTTGATCGGGAGCTCTTCCGCAGGGTTTACTGAATTGATTCTGACTGGCGGGTGGAAGTTGGTATTAAGAGCAGAAAGATTCAAAGGGATGCCTCTGCATCCACAACTGCCAAGAAACCATTCCCGGCAAAGAAGGAAGCAGCTGTTATATACTCTCAGAAAAGATTGGGAAGAACGGAGCGCCGGCCGACTGTAGGGGCCGTGATGATTCAAAATTCGTCAAATGATCAGCCTCGTAACAATCAATCTAGACCAAATCAGCAACGGGTAGAACGGCCACAACGGCAGTTCACCCGTATCAACATGACGCCTGCACAAGTTCTTCCCCATTTGTTGAAGTTGAATCTCACCAATATTAGAGAAGCGCCAAAGATTGTGAATACCGCTTCCCCACACTATCATCCCAATGCTAAATGTGCCTATCATTCTGACAGCGTCGGGCATGACACCAACGATTGCTGGGCGCTTAAGAATAAAATTCAAGATTTAATAGATGCAAAAGAGGTTGAGTTCGACGCCCCGGAGAAGCCGAATGTGATCTCCACTCCGATGCCAAAACATGGTCGCAATGTCCATGCTATTGAAGAAGATCTGTATGTTGTTGCTGTTGATGATCTGGTAACTCCACTACTAACAATCAAGTTGAATCTGTTGAAGGCTGGGATTTTCCCAGGTTGTAAAGAAGATTGCTACTGTTGTTCCTCCCTACCAATTGACTGTCCATTGCTGAAGATAGGCATCCAAGGCCTAATGGACAGCCAACAAATTCTTTTCGAAAAGATTCCTGCTACTCCAACCCCTATCAAAGATGTTTCGATAATCACCATTTCCACTCATCTTTCCAAGGTCCCTAAAAATCCTGTTAAGATTACATCCGCTACGAAGATTGTTCCTCTGAAAATAACCATGCCTGGGCCGGTCCCCTACAAATCTGACAAATCGATACCGTGGAATTATGGTGGAGAAATCTACTACCACAGTGTTAAGCAAGTTGAGATAACTGAAGAGAACTCTGACGAAGAAACTACCGACATTGGAAACATTGCCGGTACGAGCAAGATTACCCGAAGTGGGAGAATTTTCTCTCCAGAGATTGCCCCCCCAAAGGCAATCTTTGGACCCTCAGCTGCTGCCGAGGTTACTCCTGCACTGATAAAACTTTATGCGAGAACTCCGTTGATTGAAGAAGCTGTTACTCATGTGGTTGTCCCTCCTACTTCTGCTGATAAGGGGAAAGGGATCCAAGATGAGCTCGTCAGGACGAGGGCTCAACCATTGGTCATCCCCGAAACCTCTAAGAAAGAAATGGAGGAGATTCTGAAAATAATAAAGAAAAGTGATTATGACGTTGTAGAGCAACTGGGGCAAACCCCCTCAAAGATCTCCATGCTAGCTTTGCTGCTTTGTTCGGAGGCTCATGCCAAAGCTTTGATAAGGTTTTTGAAGACAGCCCATGTGCCCCAAGAAACCTCAGCCGATCAATTCCAGGATTGTGTAGCCAGCCTTACCGCCGACAACGGCCTGTATTTCTCTGATGTTGACCTGACTCTGAAAGGAAGAAAGCATAATGACGCATTGCATGTGTCAGTTGAATGTCGAGGAACCACTCTCGCCTATGTCTTGGTCGACATTGGTTCTTCTCTGAACGTGCTGCCTAAGAAAGCTCTAGACCGATTGGATTGTGAAGGCTTGGAGCTGAAACCAAGTAATATCATTGTCAGGGCCTTCGATGGGTATAAAATAATGGTGCATGGGGAGGTCGACATTCCCATCAAGGTAGGCACTGAAGTGTTCCACTCAACCTTCTATGTGATGGACATCCGCCCATCATACTCTTGCTTGCTAGGAAGACCATGGATATATAATGTTGGGGCAGTCACTTCCTCTCTGCATCAGATGTTGAAATACCCTGTCAAGGGAAAAGTCATAATTGTACACGGTGAAGAGGAGTACATGATCAGTCATCTGAACTCCTTTAGGTATGTGGAAGTGGAGGGTGAATTCATTGAAACACCGTTCCAACACTTCGAGGAAATTGCTCCCGAGGTTGCAGTAGCAAAGGCAGTAGCCGAGGTACCCAAGCAGGTGGTCAGGATGGCATCTCTGAAAGACGCACAGGCTGCAATGAAGGAGGGGAAGAGCTCAACATGGGGTCAGTTGCCTGACTTTCCTCACAAAACAGACAAATTTGGGTTGGGATTTACCGCTCCGGGGCAGAAAGCTATGCGTCGCTCAAAAATTGAAAGAACACCCATCAAGATTTCTCCTCATGGAATCAATGCTTTGGAAGACGAAGATGAAGAGGGTAATATTGAAGATTGGATCTTCCCAACCATCGAAGGGGGACTACACAACTGGGAGCCGAAAGACTTCATTCCCATTACTTTCATCAATCAGTAATTTATCTTTCGAACATTTCCTGTTGGTCTGTAATAATTACTTTTAAACAATCTGCACACTATTTTTCACCTCATGCCTTTCCCGGGGCATGTAGGTCCATTTGTAAGGGTTTTGATTCTCTTCATATTCATATGCCATGTTTAATGAATCATTGGACGTTTTTCATTTATAAACTGATGTGTTCATTTTCTTTCCTTTTGCATTTTTGTTTGTTTAAGGATGGCTATCCCTTACACACACCCACACTCACAAATGCAGGTACCCATCTGTTGTACCCCAAAATTTGCCCTCCCATATTCTTCAAGAAATTGCCAAACCAAGTCACAAAATTCCCCAAGGGTTGTGCAGTGCAACAGTCTCCCATACAGTCAAAACTAGGGTTTGTGTGCTGATCAAGAAAATGGAGTGTTCAAAGGCCCAATCAAGTCTCATATGCTTACAAACATGGTCAAGCATCCTCATATCAAGTTTCAAGGCATTCAGCTCAAAATTGCACAGTCAAAACCCTAAATTGCACTACAGTCAACTGTAGGGGCAAAATGGTCAGTTGACAGTCAAAAGTTCAAATTTTTGGTCAACATATCATTTTGAAGCCACAAACATCATTTGATCAATGCTTGATCATGATTCTCAAAATTTGGCTCAGAAATCATCAAAGATGCAAAAGTTGCTATATTTGGACAGCTGAAAAAGTCAACTGAAGTTGACCAGGGCATAACTTTCACATGGATTATCAGAAAAATCCCATCCAAAGCTCATTTTGAAGAGAAAGACATTTCCTACAACTCATCTTCATACTTCAAGTCCAAGAAATGCTCTCACAAAAAGTTATCAATTTCAACATTATAGGTCATTTTCAAAAGTCAACAAAAAGGGACTTTAAGTCAAAGACCATAACTTGAGATTGGTAAATCAAAATGACATGGGACCAAAGGCATTGGTTAGAGGACTCAAAGACCTTTCCAAAATGTCCAAGAACATGTGAAAAGCTTAAAAATTGAGCAAGTTATGCCTTGTAGAAGTTGGGAAATTTTTGTGAAATGGCAAAAGTCAACTATCCTTGAAACTCCAATTTTTGACAAAAGGGCCCACTTTCTTCCATTTGATTCATCCTTGTCATGCCACACACGTGTCCCATGATTAATTTCAAGACCAAATATTGATTTTTCTATTTTATTTAATTTTTGATAATTTAATTCATTTTAAATCTTTAGAAATTCAAATAAAATTCAAAAACCAATGGAATAGTGTCATTTGAATTTGGACAACTTCCATATATCATGGGCCAACTCAAAAACTCAGGCTAGGGTTAAATTGCACACTAAGTCTTGGTCTTGGCTTAAAAGAAGGAAAATTGGTTAATGGTGAAAACCCTAGGACTAGTTCTTTCATAAGCATGAATCTAGGTCAGCTAGAAAGCTAATTCTCTTCCATCATAAGCACCAAGTCAAACCTTAACCATAACACAGCAAAAGGCTCGCTCAAAAGCTTATTGACAATTTGAAAAATTGGCCATATAACTCGAATTCTGAAATCGAGGTTCAAGTTAATTTTAAGCCCTAAGACTGATTCCAAAGGCTTCCTCAAGGCTCCCTGAAGCAATTCCAACTCAAAACATCCATCCAAACGCGAAGAATCGGCAGCAAGGACCTCCCCTGTACAGAGAAACTTTTGAAATCCTATATCATAATTCATACATTCTTTTGCATTTTGATTTGTGAATTCTTGTTTAATGTGAAGTTTCCAAGCTAACTGATATGTTTAATTGAGTTTTCATAAGCCATACGCGAATCTACCATGTTTGGATATTAGGGTTTTCAGGATTCAAAATTAGGGCTTTTCAAACGAAGCAAAATCATGACTCCAGACTCACACCATTACGCTCAGCTCATCAAGACGAAGAAAAGGCACTAGTCGCGATCAATTTATGATCACCATAGCGCTAGTCGCTATTTTCTTGTAGCCAGTCTAAGGCCACGCTTCCAAAACCGTTGCCTTACAACCTTGTTTCAGAAAAAAAAATAAAAACGATGAAGAAGATGGAATCGTGTCACTCAGTAATTCGTGGGTTTAAAAAGTGGCGCGCTGACTCCCACTAATCTTGTTTTTCCTTTTTAACATTTGTTTGCATATTATATATCAAAATGGCTAGGTGGCTCAGCTGGCACGCTGTCAATGCATTGATGTCCAAAGACCTGGGTTCGAACCCCAGGTCTGAATAATTTCGCTATTATTTTTCTACACTCACTCCCATGCAGGCACAATGCTATGGTTCACCATATACCATCACAATCCAAGCAGCCACGCGTCCTGGCAGGTCCATCAAAGGGCTCAGATCAAAGAACACGCTATACCCCCAGTCAACGCATCATACAGGATTCAAAAAGTCCAATGAGGCCAACGCTTAATGGGCCAATGTTCTTGAGTCAACACCTCCTGAATTGGGACTGAAACCCCCTGGTTTGACTTTACTATTTATTTTCATTCTTGTTTTAAATTGTTGGTTTTATTTTAATTACTGTTTATTTAATTAACTATTTTTAACAAAATATAAAAAACACACAAAAATCAGAAAAGGCCAAAAAATATAATATTTATTTACTTTAATTATTTTTATGAATAAATGCATGTAAATAAACTTAGTTTAATTAGGATTTTGCAATTTTAATTCTTTTCATAAAAAATATAAAAAATGTAGAATTTAGGTTTAATTGTTAATTCTTTTTTTTATTTCCTTTTTTTAATCATAATATTATTATTTTATTTATTTTCATAAATTGAGTTTTGCATGTAAATTAACTTAGATTTAATTTAGGCTAATATAACAATTTCATGATAACAAAAAAATATTAGAATTAGGGTTCTACACTTTGTTTTAATTATAATTAATTCCTTCCTTTTTTCTTTTAAATCTAAAAAACACAAAATACCAAAAATATTTAATTTTTAATTTTAATGCATTAACTTTAAATACTTTTGCAAAAGGGTCCAACGCCCTAGTTTTGTTTTTAATTCCTTTATTTCGCACATTTATTTTATATCGTTTAAATAATTATGTATATGCCCCAAAGCCTTGTAACAATTTTTACTTTATTTCTCGCACTCTTATTTTATTGCTTCTTTACTTTCAGTCAAATCGGGTTCGGTTTATTTTGGCGATGTGGACCCGCGCCATTTGTAATAGTTTAGATTTATTTTTTCGCAAACTTTATAACTGTTAAATGCATGCAAGAATGAATGGCCCTAATTAAAATCAAGCGTAGAACACAACGAACATGACAAGACAAATAATTGAAACATGACACACAATTCGCACACACCACCCCTAGGGTACGCCTCACTGTTGCCTTTCGAAAGGTGATCGTCGAGTAGAGGACGTCTTAGTAAGTCCTCATGATCCGGGAACCCGGCATGAGGGTAGCTTCTAAGGTGTCTTCCTATTGCTCCGGTGATCACCATGTCCCTATAAACTCGAATTGACCCGAACACCTCCAACGGTGGTGCTACCTACCTCTCAATGGTGGGATGGCATTACTTTAAAGGACATTTACACAGACGAATTCCTTAGGGTAGGTAGGTTCTCGTAGATACTTGCTCTCTTCAAAAACAAAACAAATAATACTTTTCACCAACACATTTTCAAAAGCTTTCAAAGCAAATTTTTCAAACACTCTGACGTACGAGTCGAACTGAAATTTTTTCAAAGAAACTTTTTAAACCCACATTGAAAAGCAAACAAACAATTTTGAAAACACATTGAGCAAGTACCTAAGAGCCCATGGATAACCATGGATAGAAAGGGTGCTAACACCTTCCCTTTCTATAACCTACCTCCCGAACCGAGAGCAATCTCTTTTAAGGAATTTTTCTGTGCTTTTGTCCTTTCCATTTGGAGAAAATAAAAGACGGTGGCGACTCTTGCTTCCGCGACATTTCGCGATCCAGCTTTAAAACAGTCAGTTCCAGATCCACCGATCACACCATCCACTCTGGATTCTATGGGTGACTATTCTGTTGTATCCTTCAATAACTCTGAAGATTTGGTCAATCAGGCTGAGTATGAAGATGACGAAGATTGTGAAGTACCAGGAGAGCTAGCCAGACTTCTACAACAAGAAGAGAGGGCCATCTTGCCTCATGAAGAGTCGTTGGAAACAATCAACTTAGGAACAGAGGAAGACAGGAAAGAAGTACAAGTGGGTGCCAATCTGGAAACAAGTGTCAAGGGGCGCTTGATACAACTGCTGAATGAATACGTTGAAATCTTTGTCTGGTCTTATGAAGACATGTCGGGTTTAGACACAAATATCGTGGTTCACCGTCTCCCCATAAGAGAGGATTGTCCACCGATCAAGCAAAAAGTCCGCCGAATGAGGCCCGACATGTCTGAGAAGATTAAAGCTGAAGTAATGAAGCAGTTCAACGCTGGCTTTCTGGCTGTTACATCCTATCCACAGTGGGTTGCTAACATTGTGCCAGTACCTAAAAAAGACGGCAAGGTCAGAATGTGTGTGAACTACTGGGATTTGAACAGGGCTAGCCCTAAAGATGATTTTCCGCTACCGCATATTGACATTTTGATTGACAACACAGCTCAGCACAAGGTGTTTTCCTTCATGGACGGATTCTCGGGCTACAACCAGATCAAAATGGCCCCCGAGGACATGGAGAAAACAACCTTTATTACACAATGGGGTACTGTTGTACCCAAAAATTTGCCCTCCCATATTCTTCAAGAATTGCCAAGTCAAAGGTTCAAAAATCTCCCCAAGGGTTGCACAGTTCAAGGGCCTCCTAACAGTCAAAATTAGGGTTTTGGTTCTGACAAAGAAAATGAAGTTTCCAAGGGTCCAATCAAGTCCCATATGCCTATAAACACGGTCAAGCATCCTCATACCAAGTTTCAAGACTTACAGCACAAAATTGCACAGTCAAAAACCCTAAGTGCACTACAGTCAACTGTAGGGGCAAAATGGTCATTTGACAGTCAAAAGTTCAAATTTTTGGTCAACATCTCGTTTTGAAGCCACAAACATCATTTGATCAATGCTTGATCATGATTCTCAAAGCTTGGCTCAAAAATCATCAAGATGCAAAAGTTTCCATATTTGGACAGTTGAAAAAGTCAACTGTAACTTGACCAGGGCACAACTTTCACATGGATTATCATAAAAATTCCCTCCAAAGCTCATTTTGAAGATAAAGACATTTCCTACAACTCCTCTTCATACTTCAAGTCCAAGAAATGCTCTCACAAAAAGTTATCAATTTCAACATTATAGGTCATTTTCAAAAGTCAACAAAAAGGGACTTTAAGTCAAAGGCCATAACTTGAGATTGGTAAATAAAAAGGACATGGGACCAAAGACATTGGTTAGAGGACTCAAAGACCTTTCCAAAATGTCCAAGAACATGAGCAAAGCTTAAACATTGAGCAAGATATGCCTTGTGGAAGTTGGGAAATTTTTGGATATTTTGAAAAGTCAACATTGCTTCAAATGACCTAAAAATGCTAATGGGCCTCTTTTTCTTCCACAATTCATCATCCAAGGCATGTGCACGACTATTTGGCCCAAAGGGAAGTTTTTTATCATTTTTATTTATTTATTTGGATTTTTAATTATTAATAATTCATTTAATTAAATTAAATAGGTGAAAAATGCTAAACCTAATGTTTTAAATCTTTTTGTGCAAGACAATGACTCATGATTCACTAGAGATTTCGTGCCTATCAAAAGTGGAAAGAATTGGTGCAAATTGTGATGGTTCTTCATGAAGAAATATTTGAAAAGATCCTTAAGAATCAAATCTTGAAAATCATGAATGCAAAGGTTTTTGTTTGGTTTCTTTGACCTAAATCATTCACACATAAATACATAGTGCAAACCTAATGCATAGGACCTCTCAGCTGCGCCAGAATTCCATAGCCAAACTTGCAATTTGATCAAAAAAACTCAAATCTAAAAACCATCTTCCAGTGCGTTTAAAGGCCAAATACCCATTCCATCACCTTCTTGAGACTTCAAGGAAGGTTTTCAGACCAAAATCATCCATCCTAACGCAGAGAAACGGTAGAACAGCTTCGTCCTGTTCATATTTTTTTCCATATGCTTGCATCATGAATCATACGTTTTTAGTAATTTTTAACATTTGATTTATGTTCATTGTTTAATTCTAAAGCTAACTGTGTGGTTTAATTAAGTTTTCGTGCCAAAATAGAAGATTCACCATTGAAATAGGTTAGGGTTGCAGAACTTCCAAATTGGGCGTTTATGCATATGGTAAAATTGGAATACCTCAAGGCCATGACCAAACTCAGCGTGCTTGGACGAAAACAATGGAACCCTCGCGCCTAATTTATGAGGCCATATGGCCTATTCGCTATTTTGAAAACAAGCCTGTTTTGAGGGGGTTCAAAACCCCCGCTAACCATCTCTTATTTTCAGGAAATCAACAAACGATGAAGAAGATGATTATATGGCCAAGGCTGGTTGGTTCATTCAAAATTTCGTGCGAAAAAGTCACTAACGCGTTGTTTTATTTTATAATAATTGTTTGTTATTTAATATACAAAGGAGTCAAGTGGAGCAGTTGGCAAGGCACGTTACTGGTAATCTCTAGGACCTGGGTTCGAGCCCCAGGTCCCCACCCCTTTCCAATATTATTTTTCTAATTGTCATCCTATGCAGATTCAGTGCTAGGGTGCATCATACATCATCAACATCAAACCATCCACGTGCCTACTGAGATGAATCAAAGGGTCCAGACTGGGAGAACACCCTAAGCATTAGTCAATGGAGGTACACGTTGGCACAAAAGTCAACAAGGCCTTGCAAAGATGGGCCTGAATTGCTAAGACTTACCTCCCAATTTGGGGACAGACCCCCCATGGTTTGAATTTTCATTCTTTTCTTTATTTTATTTATTTCAATTATTGTTTTTTTAATTAATTCCTCTAATTTAATATTTTCATAAAAAATATAAAAACAATAAAATCAGAAAAGAGACAAAAAATAAATATTTTTATTTAATGTTAATATTTTGTAAATAAACATCATTCATTAATTTTAGCTATTAAATTAGGTTTAATTCCAATATTTTTCTAATAAACTTAAAATTGGTAGAATTAGGGTTTTGATTAATTTTTATCCTTTTTCTTTTCTTTTCACTAATAATTAAATATTATTTATTTTTATAAATCAAATTGCATGTAAATAATTAATTTAATTTTAGGTTTTAATTTTAATATGTTTTCTTAATAAATAAATAAAAACAATTAGAATTAGGGTTAATCTTTTAATTTCATTTAATTCTCATTAAAAAACCATAAATACGAAAACCTCAAAAATAATTTCTCCTTTTATTTTAATTTTAATTAATTTGTAAATAATAATCTAATTTCATTAAAAAGGGTCCAACGCCCTCGTTTCCAGTTTTAATTCAATTCGCGTATTTATTTCTTTTTCTTTTAATATTTATGTACCTCTCCCAAAGCCTTGTAAACTCGGACATTTTAATCTTTCGCACTTTACTTTAATTATTTACTTTCTGTCAAATCGGGTCCTGGAAATTTTGGCGATGTGGACCCGCGCCTTTGTAATAGTTTAGAATTTTTAATTTCTCGCAATTTTTAACTGTTAAATAAATGCATGCAAGAATGAATGATAAAAATAAAAACAAATGCGTAGATCACCTATACCATGACAAGACAAAAATAAACGAATCTGACACACAAATCACACACCACCCCTAGGGTACGCCTCACTGTTGCCTTGCCTCGAAAGGTGATCGTCGAGTAGAGGATGTCTTAGTAAGTCCTCATGATCCGGGAACCTGGCATGAGGGTAGCTTCTAAGGTGTTTTCCTATTGCTCTGGTGATCACCATGTCCCGAACCTCGAATTGACCCGAACACCTCCAATGGTGGTGCTACCTACCTCTCAATGGTGGGATGGCACTGCTTTAAAGGACATTTACACAGACGAATTCCTTAGGGTAGGTAGACGACTCGTGGATACTTGCTCTAATTCAAAACAAAACAAATCAAAAATACTTTTCACACCAACACATTTTCAAAAAGCTTTCGAAAGCATTTTTCAAACACTCTTGAGGACCGATACAAGAGTCGAATTGAAATTTTCAAAGAAACTTTTTAAAACCCACAGTTGAAAAGCAAAAAAACCATTTTTGAAAACACAAGTGAGCAAGTATCTAAGAGCCCATGGATAACCATGGATAGAAAGGGTGCTAACACCTTCCCTTTCTATAATCTACCTCCCGAACCGAGAGCAATCTCTTTAAGGAATTTTTCTGTGCTTTTGTCCTTTCCATTTGGAGAAAATAAAAGACGGTGGCGACTCTTGCTTCCGCGACATTTCGCGAACCAGCGTTAAACAGTCAGTTCCAGATCCACCGATCACAGAACTGGCGACTCTGCTGGGGACTATAAAAGTGAGGTGTACCTTAGGGTTAGATCATAACTGTGTTTTCAATTGTATTGACTTGTCTGCTTTAAATTTGTGGGTTTCATGGGAGTTACATAGATCCTAACCCGGATCTGGGGGTACCCTGTTTAGGTAGCATAAGCTGTGAGGGACCTGTCCGGCGTATACCGACATGGGTGAAGCAGTGGCTACATTGGTGTGGCGCCTTGGTCTGTACCGATATCCCTCGTGTTGAAACGGGGAGAATATGGGTCTTCCAAGGAGTCATTAAGCACCAACAGACCTTAGAACCTTAAATGATCCAACTTGGCCATTAGAACAGTAGCAGTATGCTACGCCCATTGAGGCTAAACTCTCGTGATGGTTCTGGCCGCAAGAAAAGATTGTGATACTGGAGTTATGATCGATTGAGGGTAGTCAACGATATTGGGATCCTCTAAGAACCCGGTTACTTTGATAGGACAGGTATGAACCAACCAACTGAAAGAGGGTAACACCTAGACCTCATGCTGGCCTAAACTCTAAGGGCTTCTCTTGTGTGACTTGTGTGCCTTCGTACTTGACTAATTGCATGCGTGTTATCTGACACATAAGCTACTTGCAGGTTTTGTTTATAGTCCTTAATTGGGACTCATAACAGGGTTACTAGGTCTCTTGCAGGTTTTGTTTATAGTCCTTAATTGGGACTCATAACAAAGTATACCGAATTTCTTGCAGGGTTTGTTTATAGTCCTTAATTGGGACTCATAACAGGGTTTACCTACATCACCCCATGCATAGCATAACATCATATCATTGCATACATCCTAACCCATTTCAAGGATCTCAAAGGCTTGTGATGCAGGTCATGATAAATCAAACATCTAGCAAGGGGCAAAGAGGATTTATTTTCCTCTAGCCAAAGTTGTCAGGGGCTATGACCCACTGGATATGGTGAGCCTTTGACCCTTGACGAAGGACTCTCAACAATATGCAGTTCCTTCAATCAAGCCACCGAATTCAAATTCTAACGGTTTTCTTGTTTACCCCGCGAGATCCTTGAAAACATTGCATGCATATCATACACATCATTGTATTGCAGGTACCCTTTTGACAGGTCTCTTACCTTCTTCGCTGTTTATTCCAGCCGATCGTCATGAATTCTGAATCATCCACTGAGCAGACTATCAAGGCTCTCCAGGCCCAGAATGCCCAGTTCCAGGGGTTGATTGCGAGCCTGGCTCAGGGTCAAAAGGAATTGAAGACTCTGATTCAGAAGAAGAAGAAGAGGACTGTTTTATTCAGCCCTAGACGCAGAGCTGGGAACACACCGCAGGATGAAGCTGAGAGGACAACTCCATCTGTGGGGAAAGGCAGACATCAGGAGGAAAGGGTTCTCAGTCCAGTGGTCTCCGACAATGAGACAGATTTCAACGACGAACAATACCCTCATGCTGAGGACAAGTATAAACAGTTGGAAGACCGCCTGAATGCAATGGAAATTCAACAAGTACCTGGTTTGGATTTCGGAGATTTGGGTCTAACTTCTGGTGTGGTGATCCCACACAAATTCGAAGCACCCTCTTTTGCTAAGTACGACGGGGCATCCTGTCCCAGGCTGCATCTCAGGTCTTATGTGCGGAAGATTCAACCGTATACTGTGGACAAGAACTTGTGGATCCACTTCTTCCAGGAAAGTCTTTCAGGGACTCATCTCGAATGGTTCTATCAGTTGGATGGAACCAAGGTTCGTAACTGGGAGGAGTTGGCTACTGCCTTTTACAAGCAGTATCAGTATAATGCCGACCTCACTCCTACGCGTACCCAACTCCAGGGTATGTTGCTAGGATCGGGAGAAGGCTTTAAAGAGTATGCTCAAAAATGGAGGGACCTTGCTGGAAGGGTATAACCACCTCTAACTGACCGCGAGCTTGTGGACATGTTCTTGGGGACCCTGTCTGGTCCATTCTACAACCACCTGATTGGGAATTCGTCTGCTGGATTCACAGATCTTATCTTGACTGGAGAGCGAATAGAAGCTGGCATCAGGTCTGGGAAGATTCAAGAGGCTGCACCTTCTGATAAAAAGCCTCATCAGGGAAAGAAGGAGTCCAATGCTGTACACGGCAAAAAGATCCGTCATGAGGTAGGGGCAACCCAGATCTCCAATCCTAGACCTGCTCAACAAGGACAGGGGCAGCAGCGCAAGGAGGTCGCACCCAAACGACAGTTCACCAAGATCAACATGTCGCTGGATCAAGCACTACAACAAATGTTGAAGGCAGGACTGATCACCTTAAGGGCTCCTCTTCGGAATCCGAACACTTCTGCTCCGAACTACCATCCTAATGAGAGGTGTGCCTACCACTCTGATAGCCCGGGGCATACCACGGACAACTGCTGGCCTCTCAAGAACAAGATTCAAGACATGATCGACGCCGGAGAGATTCAATTCGAAGTACCTGAGACTCCAAACATAATCACTGCTCCGTTGCCCAATCATTGAAGACCTTTTGTTTATTTGAATTTCCGAGTTGTATTTTTCTTTGCTCATACAAACAATTAATGTCATAGCAAACTCTTTTATTCTATTAAAGCATCGCATATATCTGTTTTGGGAATTAATACAATTGTTTTCATGATATTCAAAATTGTTTTCATTTTTTTCTGTGATGATCAACTCTCGGTTAATAATTCTAAGCCTCTTGAGGGAGGATGACGAAAACGATACCATAATCTACAGTATGCTTTTGAACGGACCCCGCTGATGAAGTACAGGCATTGTTTCAAATCCCTAAACACTGGAGTTATAAGGAAGATAATCCCTCGTCAACCCCTCTGAGCCAAAGAAGTAGGAGTTTTTCTTTTCGAAATTTAAAACCCTTAATCATAACCTGGGGCAGGGTAGTCTCTCAGTTGATCCAAGTGCATAACGAATGGCACCACAGAGGTCCTTACAAAACAGCAAAAGACAGTGATGGTTCTGAACCATCATACAGATAGGCAGTCATTATATCTCAAAAAAAATAAAAAGCCCATTAAGTCAAAACCCATGAAGAAGACTTACAAAACTGGGGCATCCCGCTGACTGTAATTCCAAAAAAGGAAACAGTTCCGGCAAAAAGAAAGGGATAACAAAAAAAAATCAAAAAAAGAAAGAGGTCATACAAACCCTCAACAAAAACAAAAATGACTGCCTATTCAAAATCAATCATCAATATCTGAATCATCACCGAAAAATCAGAGCAAAGACTCAAACAAGGTCTAACGTATGATCAACTGAGTTTAGGTTTGGAGAACATCACGAAGAGCGGGTGGGTACAAATAATTTGAGCCTTTATCCTTTGTTTCTTGAACCATGAACCAGGCCACGTTATAACCCTTAAAAGTCCTAGCTGAAGCATGGGTTAGTTCGAAAGCATACTGTTACGAAAAGTATCCTGACTCCTGAAGGCTCGCTGTAAAATCTTGAGTTGACATCACATTGTTTTACGACAAAATGCTTTTTTTAAAATCTTCAAGACAGACATGAGCTTTGCATTTTTAACATAACTTTGTTTGCATATGACTTTTTGTTTGAACAGCAGGGAAATTCACACGACGAATGCCTAATGAACAGAAGTACTTCCAATCAAGGGGCATGGCATGACTATTGCCCATCATCTGGGGCAGTTAAGTCAAGATCCGGAGAATCTCTCAAAGGCCAAATAGCCTGGGGCAAATCTCCGCCTGAGTCGCTTGGGGCATTCCAACACTGAATCTTGCCTGATCAAATACCTTCTGGTGGCATGACAGAACACTTCTAACAGGGGCAACTCCTTGCATCCAGAGAGTGTGGACATAGTCGAAAGATACTACGCAAAATCAAAGACCCGCTAGGTTGACACACCTAGGCAAAAACAAGGGCTTCCCGGCGAACCAAAAGGGTTCAGGCAAAAATAAGGGATGAAATGAAAAAAATCTGTACACCCGGCAAGTCGAAAACCTAAAAAGGCGGCTTGGGCAAAAATGGGTATCCCGGTGGACTGAAAACCCGAAAGGGCGGTCCAGGCAAAAGTTAGGGATCAAAGCGTACGACTATGTCCCATCATCTTGCCACCTGCCTACCAGAAGTAGGTCTGTCCATCAACAACTATCAGCACCTCCACAGGTATCTTCCTCTCCCACATCAGAAACAGGGGCAATAATGGGTGGTCCAAGCAATCTGATTGTTCTGTCCTCCAAGGTATCAAAGTAGGTTTCGTTGAAGCACATAACCAATACAGTTCAATACTTCCCCAGGAGAGTCCAATCCAGTTTCCCCAAGAAAGTTGGAATCCATCTCCCCAAGCAGTAAGCTTATCCCCAGTAGATTCTGGAAGCTTATCCCTGCAGAGCACGAACGCGTCTCCCGGCTTTCTTTAAAGATTTATTTCCTTACCAGGATATAACTGAGTTATCCTCAGCCAAAAGCCACGGAGATCGTCCTCGGCAAAGTCTTCTTATCCCCAGCGAAGTTTATCAATACTTCCACCAACATTTCAGCAAAGTAGCCTTCTTCCCACAGAGTATTTTCCCCAGCAAGATCGCTATAGTAATCTCCCCCGCAGAGTAATCTCCCGACATATTCCCCAACGGAGTCATCTTCTCTTACCAGTTCATCCTTGCAGAGTGAAGAACTCTCTCTTCAACGCCAGCCCAGGAGTTAACTTCCTGGCACCCGTCAAGGATTTATTTTCTTAGACAAAAATATATTCATGAACATTACATCTTCATACATTATAGCATGCATATGCATCATACTACACGAATCTCATCAATTTTGAGTACATCCTGAAATCATGCAGTTCATGCATCATGATCTTGCATACAACTGATGCTTTACCTTTTCAGGAAAGGTTAATACAAAGATGATTACTATCAACTATCGCAACTCCTTCTAGATATAGTTCAGATGTGAACCAGATATGGCGACGTTCTGATACTGCTTCCAGATTTCCTTCTAGATATAGTTCAGATGTGAACCAGATATGGCAACGTTCTGATACTTCTTCCAGATTTCTTTCTATATATAGTTCAGATGTGAACCAGATATGGCAACGTTCTGATACTTCTTCCAGATTTCCTTCTAGATATAGTTCAGATGTGAACCAGATATGGCGACGTTCTGATACTGCTTCCAGATTTCCTTCTAGATATAGTTCAGATGTGAACCAGATATGGCGACGTTCTGATACTGCTTCCAGATTTCCTTCTAGATATAGTTCAGATGTGAACCAGATATGGCGACGTTCTGATACTTCTTCCAGATTTCCTTCCAGATATGGTTCGGATGTGACCCAGGCGTGGCGACGTTCTGACACTTATTCCAGACCCCCTCAGATAACTTAGAGATGCTCCAGACACGGAAGTTGTTCTATTGGTTTATTCAGAGATCCCCTTTCTAGAGATGGTTCAGATGTGACCCGGATATGGCTACCTTCTGATACTTGTCCCAAGATTCTCTCAATGATACTGTTGAGGTTGTAGTAGCCCATGGTTCTCTCCCCGATACTGCAGAGGTAGTAATCGTCCCCAGATTCTCTCAACACTACTGTTAAGGTTGAAGTCGTTCAAGATTCTCTCAGCGTTCCTGTTGAGGTAGTAATCATCCAAGGTTCTCTCATCGTTCCTGTTGAGGTAGTAACCATCCCTGGTTCATTCATCACCTTTTGAAGCTCCAGATTTAGCTCCTGTAACCAGTCAGGACACATCTACACAAAGAATTTGAGGACCAGCTCCTGTAACAGGTCAGGTAAACATTTTTCCTTTTGCAGGTACGCAAGCTCTCGCTAAGGAATCTCTTACGCGATCAACATCTAGATGGCATCTATAAGCCCATCCACCTTCCATCATCTCTTAGCATGGCATCTATAAGCCCATCATCCTATTCATCAAACCTCCAAATGGCATCCGTAAGCCCATTCCCCATCACACTACTACTATGTGAGCGCAAATTTCTTGGCACTCTAGTGTTCAATCATCTTCCACCTTCGGATTACGAAAGGCACGGCAGCCAATCTGCATCCTCAGGTCTAAGAAGATTGAACAGGGGCAACTGTTGTACCCCAAAATTTGCCCTCCCATATTCTTCAAGAATTGCCAAGTCAAAGGTTCAAAAATCTCCCAAGGGTTGCACAGTTCAAGGGCCTCCTAACAGTCAAAATTAGGGTTTTGGTTCTGACAAAGAAAATGAAGTTTCCAAGGGTCCAATCAAGTCCCATATGCCTATAAACACGGTCAAGCATCCTCATACCAAGTTTCAAGACTTACAGCACAAAATTGCACAGTCAAAAACCCTAAGTGCACTACAGTCAACTGTAGGGGCAAAATGGTCATTTGACAGTCAAAAGTTCAAATTTTTGGTCAACATCTCGTTTTGAAGCCACAAACATCATTTGATCAATGCTTGATCATGATTCTCAAAGCTTGGCTCAAAAATCATCAAGATGCAAAAGTTTCCATATTTGGACAGTTGAAAAAGTCAACTGTAACTTGACCAGGGCACAACTTTCACATGGATTATCATAAAAATTCCCTCCAAAGCTCATTTTGAAGATAAAGACATTTCCTACAACTCCTCTTCATACTTCAAGTCCAAGAAATGCTCTCACAAAAAGTTATCAATTTCAACATTATAGGTCATTTTCAAAAGTCAACAAAAAGGGACTTTAAGTCAAAGGCCATAACTTGAGATTGGTAAATAAAAATGACATGGGACCAAAGACATTGGTTAGAGGACTCAAAGACCTTTCCAAAATGTCTAACAACATGAGCAAAGCTTAAAAATTGAGCAAGATATGCCTTGTGGAAGTTGGGAAATTTTTGGATATTTTGAAAAGTCAACATTGCTTCAAATGACCTAAAAATGCTAATGGGCCT
Organism: Vicia faba; assembly: GCA_948472305.1. Lineage (NCBI taxonomy): Eukaryota > Viridiplantae > Streptophyta > Magnoliopsida > Fabales > Fabaceae > Vicia > Vicia faba. The sequence continues at coordinate 991,093,078 of OX451736.1, forward strand.
CTTTTTCTTCCACAATTCATCATCCAAGGCATGTGCACGACTATTTGGCCCAAAGGGAAGTTTTTTATCATTTTTATTTATTTATTTGGATTTTTAATTATTAATAATTCATTTAATTAAATTAAATAGGTGAAAAATGCTAAACCTAATGTTTTAAATCTTTTTGTGCAAGACAATGACTCATGATTCACTAGAGATTTCGTGCCTATCAAAAGTGGAAAGAATTGGTGCAAATTGTGATGGTTCTTCATGAAGAAATATTTGAAAAGATCCTTAAGAATCAAATCTTGAAAATCATGAATGCAAAGGTTTTTGTTTGGTTTCTTTGACCTAAATCATTCACACATAAATACATAGTGCAAACCTAATGCATAGGACCTCTCAGCTGCGCCAGAATTCCATAGCCAAACTTGCAATTTGATCAAAAAAACTCAAATCTAAAAACCATCTTCCAGTGCGTTTAAAGGCCAAATACCCATTCCATCACCTTCCTGAGACTTCAAGGAAGGTTTTCAGACCAAAATCATCCATCCTAACGCAGAGAAACGGTAGAACAGCTTCGTCCTGTTCATATTTTTTTTCCATATGCTTGCATCATGAATCATACGTTTTTAGTAATTTTTAACATTAGATTTATGTTCATTGTTTAATTCTAAAGCTAACTGTGTGGTTTAATTAAGTTTTCGTGCCAAAATAGAAGATTCACCATTGAAATAGGTTAGGGTTGCAGAACTTCCAAATTGGGCGTTTATGCATATGGTAAAATTGGAATACCTCAAGGCCATGACCAAACTCAGCGTGTTTGGACAAAAACAATGGAACCCTCGCGCCTAATTTATGAGGCCATATGGCCTATTCGCTATTTTGAAAACAAGCCTGTTTTGAGGGGGTTCAAAACCCCCGCTAACCATCTCTTATTTTCAGGAAATCAACAAACGATGAAGAAGATGATTATGTGGCCAAGGCTGGTTGGTTCATTCAAAATTTCGCGCGAAAAAGTCACTAACGTGTTGTTTTATTTTATAATAATTGTTTGTTATTTAATATACAAAGGAGTCAAGTGGAGCAGTTGGCAAGGCACGTTACTGGTAATCTCTAGGACCTGGGTTCGAACCCCAGGTCCCCACCCCTTTCCAATATTATTTTTCTAATTGTATGCAGATTCAGTGCTAGGGTGCATCATACATCATCAACATCAAACCATCCATGTGCCTCTTGAGATGAATCAAAGGGTCCAGACTGGGAGAACACCCTAAGCATTAGTCAATGGAGGTACACGCTGGCACAAAAGTCAACAAGGCCTTGCAAAGATGGGCCTGAATTGCTAAGACTTACCTCCCAATTTGGGGACAGACCCCCCATGGTTTGAATTTTCATTCTTTTCTTTATTTTATTTATTTCAATTATTGTTTTTTTAATTAATTCCTCTAATTTAATATTTTCATAAAAAATATAAAAACAATAAAATCAGAAAAGAGACAAAAAATAAATATTTTTATTTAATGTTAATATTTTGTAAATAAACATCATTCATTAATTTTAGCTATTAAATTAGGTTTAATTCCAATATTTTTCTAATAAACTTAAAATTGGTAGAATTAGGGTTTTGATTAATTTTTATCCTTTTTCTTTTCTTTTCACTAATAATTAAATATTATTTATTTTTATAAATCAAATTGCATGTAAATAATTAATTTAATTTTAGGTTTTAATTTTAATATGTTTTCTTAATAAATAAAAAAAACAATTAGAATTAGGGTTAATCTTTTAATTTCATTTAATTCTCATTAAAAAACCATAAATACGAAAACCTCAAAAATAATTTCTCCTTTTATTTTAATTTTAATTAATTTGTAATTAATAATCTAATTTCATTAAAAAGGGTCCAACGCCCTCGTTTCCAGTTTTAATTCAATTCGCATATTTATTTCTTTTTCTTTTAATATTTATGTACCTCTCCCAAAGCCTTGTAAACTCGGACATTTTAATCTTTCGCACTTTACTTTAATTATTTACTTTCTGTCAAATCGGGTCCTGGAAATTTTGGCGATGTGGACCCGCGCCTTTGTAATAGTTTAGAATTTTTAATTTCTCGCAATTTTTAACTGTTAAATAAATGCATGCAAGAATGAATGATAAAAATAAAAACAAATGCGTAGATCACCTATACCATGACAAGACAAAAATAAACGAATCTGACACACAAATCACACACCACCCCTAGGGTACGCCTCACTGTTGCCTTGCCTCGAAAGGTGATCGTCGAGTAGAGGATGTCTTAGTAAGTCCTCATGATCCGGGAACCTGGCATGAGGGTAGCTTCTAAGGTGTTTTCCTATTGCTCTGGTGATCACCATGTCCCGAACCTCGAATTGACCCGAACACCTCCAATGGTGGTGCTACCTACCTCTCAATGGTGGGATGGCACTGCTTTAAAGGACATTTACACAGACGAATTCCTTAGGGTAGGTAGACGACTCGTGGATACTTGCTCTAATTCAAAACAAAACAAATCAAAAATACTTTTCACACCAACACATTTTCAAAAAGCTTTCGAAAGCATTTTTCAAACACTCTTAAGGACCGATACAAGAGTCGAACTGAAATTTTCAAAGAAACTTTTTAAAACCCACAGTTGAAAAGCAAACAAACCATTTTTGAAAACACAAGTGAGCAAGTATCTAAGAGCCCATGGATAACCATGGATAGAAAGGGTGCTAACACTTTCCCTTTCTATAATCTACCTCCCGAACCGAGAGCAATCTCTTTAAGGAATTTTTCTGTGCTTTTGTCCTTTCTATTTGGAGAAAATAAAAGACGGTGGCGACTCTTGCTTCCACGACATTTCGCGAACCAGCGTTAAACAGTCAGTTCCAGATCCACCGATCACAGGTACCTTCTGCTACAAGGTGATGCCGTTCGGACTGAAGAACGCAGGGGCAACTTATCAGCGCGCCATGGTAGCTTTGTTTCATGATATGATACATCATGAGATCGAAGTGTACGTAGACGAAATGATAGCTCGATCACAAACAGAGGAGGAACACCTTGAACATCTGCAAAAGTTGTTTGGCCGATTGAAGGAGTACAAACTCAGGCTGAATCCAAGTAAGTGCACTTTTGGAGTTAGGTCTGGAAAACTTCTAGGATTTATTGTCAGCAACAAAGGCATTGAGATCGATCCAGCAAAAGTGAAGGCTATACAAGAAATGCCTGCCCCCCGTACTGAAAAGGAGGTTAGAGGGTTCTTGGGGCGCTTGAACTATATTGTCAGATTCATCTCTCATCTGACGTCTACCTGTGAGCCAATTTTTAAACTATTAATGAAAGATCAGGTAGTCGAATGGAACGACGATTGCCAAGCTGCTTTTGATAAGATCAAGGAGTATTTGCTAGAACCTCCTATTTTGAGGCCACCCGTCGAAGGAAGGCCACTGATCATGTATCTGACCGTTTTGGATAACTCAATGGGGTGCGTACTGGGCCAGTATGACGAGTCTGGTCGAAAAGAGCATGCCATTTATTACCTTAGCAAAAAGTTTACCGACTGTGAGACTCGCTACTCAGTGCTCAAGAAAACTTGATGCGCTTTGGTATGGGATGCTCGCCGACTAAGGCAGTATATGTTGACTCATACTACTCTGTTGATTTCCAAAATGGATCCTATCAAGTATATCTTCGAGAAGCCTGCTTTATCTGGAAGAATCGCTAGATGGCAAATGATCCTAACTGAGTACGACATCCAGTATACCACCCAAAAAGCTATAAAAGGGAGTGTACTAGCTGACCATCTAGCGCATCAAGCTATCGAAGATTATCAATCCATGAGATTCGACTTCCCAGACGAGGACATCATGACTTTGGACAACATTGAAGATAACGGACCGTATGACGGACCTGAAATTGGATCCCGATGGACCCTGTACTTTGATGGTGCTTCAAATGCACTTGGAAACGGTATCAGTGCGATACTCATTTCCCCGGAAGGTTGCCACACACCTTTCACGGCCCGACTCTGTTTCAGCTGTACCAACAACATGGCCGAATATGAAGCTTGCATCTTTGGTCTCAAGGCTGCTATAGACTTGGGGATCAAATCTTTGATCGTATTTGGGGACTCGGCTTTGGTTATCAGTCAAATCAAAGGAGAGTGGGACACCAAACATCCTAATCTTATCCCATACAAGGAACATGTCCTGACATTGCTGCCTCATTTCGAGCAGATTACCTTCAAGCATTTCCCGCGAGAAGAGAATCAGCTAGCAGATGCTCTGGCTATAATGTCTTCCATGTTTAAACTCAACTGGGATAACGAGGCTCCCCAAATCACCATCAAGCGAATGGATGAACCTGCGCATTGTCATGAGATTAATACCGAAGTGGTAGTGGAACAACCTTGGTTTCACGAAATCAAAAGGTATCTCCAGACTAGAGAATATCCTAAAGGAGCTTCCGTAAATGACAAGAAGTTCCTAAGGAGATTTGCTGCCAAGTTCTTCCTAAGCAACGACATCCTCTATAAACGTAGCCATGATTGTGTTTTACTCTGATGTGTAGACAAAGCTGAAGCAGAGTTGATCATGACTAAGATACACAGCGGCACATTTGGCACCCACTTGAACGGACATACTATGGCTAAGAAGATTCTAAGGGCAGGCTATTACTGGTCTACTATGGAAGCTGATTGCCATCAACATTCCCGTACTTGCCACAAATGTCAAGTCTACGCTGACAAGATTCATATTCCTCCTGTTCCTCTCAACGTTCTGACAGCTCCTTGGCCATTCGCAATGTGGGGCATTGACATGATTGGAGAGATCAAGCCCACGACATCCAATGGACATCGCTTCATCCTGGTCGCCATTGACTATTTTACCAAATGGGTCGAAGCAGCTTCCTTCGCCTATGTTATAAAGAATGTGGTTGCCCGCTTCATCAAGCAGAACCTCATATGCCAGTATGGTGTCCCCGACAGGATCATCACAAACAACGGTACTAATCTGAACAATACTATGATCAGCGTTCTATGCGAACAGTTCAAGATTTATCATCACAATTCATCTCCCTATCGGCCGAAGATGAACGGTGTTGTTGAAGCTGCGAACAAAAGCATCAAGAAGATCATTCAGAAAATGACAGTTACCTACAAGGACTGGCATGAGATGTTACCGTTTGCTCTGCATGGATACCGTACCACGGCACGTACTTCAACAGGGGCAACCCCATTTTCTTTGGTATATGGCATGGAAGTTGTCCTACCCATGGAAGTTCAAATTCCTTCTTTAAGGATTATGAAGGACGCTGGTTTGAATGAAGATGATTGGATTCAAACCCGACTTGATCAACTCAATTTGATTGATGAGAAGCGACTCACTGCTGTTTGCCATGGTCAGACGTATCACAAACGGATGATCAAGGCTTTCAACAAGAAAGTCAGATGTCAAGTATATCAAGTCGGAGATCTTGTAATCAAGCAGATCATCTTGCCGCAAAGTGATCCCAGGGGAAAATGGACTCCTACTTACGAAGGACCATTTGTGATCAAAAACATATTTTCTGATGGTGCAATGATTCTGACCACCATGGATGGCGACGATTTGCCACATCCTGCGAACGCAGACATAGTCAAAAAATACTACGCATGAAACAACCCGACAAGTCGAAAACCCGAAAGGGCGACTTGGGCAAAAATGGGCATCCCGGTGAATCGAAAACTCGAAAGGGCGGTTCAGGCAAAAATTAGGGATAAAACAAAAAAATCTGTACACCCGGCAAGTCGAAAACCCGAAAGGGCGGCTTGGGCAAAAAAGGGTTTCCCGGTGGATTGAAAACCCGAAAGGGTGGTCCAGGCAAAAGGTAGGGAATTAAAGCGTATGACTATGTCTCGTCGGATCACTTTAAAGAACAATCTCTTCATCAACAAGCTCCGAGCTTCTGATCAATCCAATCATCTGCGGACGAAGCATTGAATGGACAAGATATTCAGAGTTGTGAAGGCTATAACATAATGGAATCCCATGGAATTGTTGCACATAGCCATCTTTCTTTTGTATAAAATTTTCAATTTTTTACGACAGCATCCTCTTACTAGGATGTCTGTCTCCTTTGTACAAAGATACTCATAAAATATTAATACAAATACTTTTCCAAATACAGAAATTTGCTTTGCTTTCCTTTTGCTTTTTACACTTATGTTTTATTTGAGAAACGTCCAATGTTTTGTTAAATAGGCATATGCATTTGAATATAATCATTTCCTTACAAATCAAGAAAGATGATTGCTGATAGGTTGAAGGTACAAATAAATATCTTTATGCCCTTTCAGAAGGAATCCCCAGCGGAACTAAACTCCAAATTCCTCAACAAGGTTAAAATCCAGAACTTAATTCTCCAAACAGAGTTAAACCTCAGGATCCTCAGCAGAAGAAGCTTTCTTAAAACTGATTTCCCCAGCTAGAGAGCCTTCCAGAACTCAATTCCCCTCAGAGTTAAGTTTCAGTATCCCCAGTGGGGCCTTAAAAATATGAAAATCCTATCCCCAGCGGAGCTAAAACTTCCAACTATCAATCCCCAGCGGAACCAGACTAGTGAACCTTCTCCCCACAGAGATACTTCCCACCAGATTGAAGATTCTCAATTTTACTTCTCCAGCTTAAGCCTACCAGGTTCTGGACTCCCCAGTAGAGATCATCAGGATCCTCATTCCCCAAGTCACCAAGGACTTTCAATCCCCAACAGTGGTCCTAGGATCCCTCAACAACTGAAGATCTTGCTCCCCAAGCAATCAGCAGTCAACAAGGATTTCTCACCCTCAGTAACCAAGGGATTCTTCTATCCCCAACTTCGGTTATGGGTTTATTTCCCCAACATTTGTCAAGGATTTATTCTCCCAAAACAAATTACATTTCAAATTGATCGGTCATTCAAAAGTTCCTTCATCACCTGTTGGAAGTTACAGTCGTCAAAGATCAAATTCTCACAAAGTTCAAGTTATGAAGCCCGTATTTGACCGGATAGTATCTTAATCTCTACAGCATATTGTGAAGCCCGGAGTACGACCGAATAACAATGCCAGACTACCGCCAAGCCTGGATTGCGACCAGATAGTGGTATCCCCTCAGAGCAAGCTATGAAGCCCGGATTCAACCGGATAATAGTTTAATCCCTAACAAGTTTCTGTGAAGCCTAGATTACGACCAGACAGCAGTCAAGAATACTATGAAGCCTGGAGTCGACCAGATAGTGGTATATCTTCAACACAAGCCGTGAAGCCCGGATTTGACCGGATAACAGCTTAGCAAGCTATTGTGAAGCCTGGATTACGACCAGATGACAATACAAGTTTCTGTGAAGCCTGGATTACGACCAGACAGCAGTCAAGAATACTACGAAGCATGGAGTCGACCAGATAGTGGTATATCTTCAACACAAGCCATGAAGCCCGGATTTGACCGAATAACATCTTAGCAAGCTATTGTGAAGCCTGGATTACGACCAGATGACAATACCAGTTTCTGTGAAGCCTGGATTACGACCAGACAACAATCAAGAATACTACGAAGCCTAGAGTCGACCAGATAGTGGTATATCTTCAACACAAGCCGTGAAGCCCAGATTTGACCGGATAACAGCTTAGCAAGCTACTGTGAAGCCTGGACTACGACCAGACGACAATACAAGTTTCTGTGAAAGCCTGGAGATCGACCAGATAATAGTTAAGTGTTATCAGAATGAAGATTCTCATCCTTGAAGCCTCAGAAGATTGGTATACTCCCAATTTCTGACCCTTAACAGAATGAAGACTCTCGTCCTGGAATCCCCAGTAGATTGGCATACAACCCAAGCTCCTGATTCCCCAACAACAGTCCCAGGACTTCTCATTTTCAACGATCAAAGGATTCTCAATCCCCTGCAGCAGTCAAGGATTTACTTTCCCCCGGCAGCAGTCAAAGTTTTTGTTATCCAGGATCCGCCTTCCTCAGCAAGACAGCTCATTAGCTTACATGCGCATTCATTACATTCATATCATGAACACGGATATAACATATATTGAATCATACATTTCATGCAACATAACTTTGTGTTTAGCTAAAATTTTGTCATTTTCAGGATAAGAATAAAAGGCTATCGCTCACAATTATTCAGATACAGTTCTATACGGACTCATCATCAGGCAGCCCTACACCGGTTCCTTATTCAATTTCAAGACTTCTGAAAATAGTTTACAGGTTCTCCAGACACGGATGTTAACCTATCGCTTGTTCAGATTCTTCAACTTCTGAAAACAGTTTACGGATTCTCCAAACACGGATGTTAATCTATCGCTTATTCAGACTCAACTTTTGAAAACAGTTTATGGACACTTCCCAACATGGATGTTGATCTATTGCTTATTCAACTTCAAGACTTCTGAAAACAGTTTACAGGTTCTCCAGACACGGATGTTAACCTATCGCTTGTTCAGATCCAAGACTTCTGAAAACAGTTTACGGATGCTTCCTAACACGGATGTTAATCTATCGCTTGTTTGGATTCAACTACTGAAAACAGTTTACGGATTCTCCAAACATGGGTGTCAATCTATTGTTTATTCAGACCCCCAGTTCAGAGACGTTCCAAACATGGATACCTTTCTGATACTCACTCACTCACCAACGACATACAGTTCAACAAACATTCCAGATGGAATCTTTAAGCCCATCCCCGACAAGATTCTGTCACCCCTCCAGATGGCATCTTTAAGCCCATCTCCAAATGGCATCTCTAAGCCCATTCCCGTATCCATTGTTTTGACGAGTGTAAATTTACGGGCACTTTAGTGTCCAATCTCCTTTTACCTTCGAGACGCGAAAGGCAAACTTGCCAATCTAACTCTTCAGGTGCAAGAAGATTGAACAGGGGCAACTGTTGTACCCCAAAATTTTCCCTCTCATTTCATCAGCATTTTCTCACAACAAGACTCTTGGAACTCAAGATCAAGTTAGGGTTTGCTCTGCTCAAGACTCCTCCTTGCACTGTTGACCCAAATTAGGGTTTGAGTTTGCACAAAGATGTTTTGACCTAAAATGCCCAAAGTGACTTTCATGCTTCATGTTGGACTCCCAAGTTTATCCATACCAAGTTTCAAGCCTTGATTCCAATCTTTGCCCAATCAATTGGACAGTTGACCTAGAAATCAGCTGTATTGGGGAAAAAGTCAATTGTGGCCAATTGACAGTCAAAACTAATGAAATTTGAACCACATCAACATAATGAACTCACATGAACCATTTGGTCAAGTTTGGATCACAATTCCACAAGAAATTTGATCAGATCACCAAAAGGGCAAAATTGTCATTTTTAGGGTTTTGACTGCACAAAGGCAATTTTTGACTGTTTGACATAACCAATGGCAAACCAAGCTCACATATGGACTCAAGGACTCAATGGCATTGTTTTGACCCATTCAACAAGTTCAAGAAATCTCAAATGCACAGGATTGACAAATGAATTTTCCAGTCAACTAATCAAAATTTGATTGTATACTGAAAAGTCAAACTTTGACTTTTTGGTCAAAATCAAGTGCCAAGATTCATTTTTCATCAATACATGTCAAATTATGAAACTTGTTCATCAAGAAACCCAAAATTGCAAATTAGGGTTTAGAATGAGAAAATTTCATAATTTAGAATTTTTCTAAGTTATGAAACTTCCTTATTTTTTCCTAACTTTGTCCCATTTTTTTATCAAGATAAAATTGGATTCAAACAAAACTCAAAACATGAAAGTTGTAGTCCATTGCAAAATCTACAACTTTGATTCACAAAGTTTTCTCAAAATAAGCTTGTAGCTCAAGTTATGATTTTTGGAACAAGGGTGCAAAACATTTTTAACTTAGAAAAATTTTGACCTATTCTAGGCAGGATTTTTGTCCAACTTCTTGGCCATTTTTCACATGCTTCCACTTGGAGTTTCAATTTGCATTACAAATATGGATTGTAGTACAAATTCCAAGCTTTACAAATTGTCCAAGAACTAATCAAACACCCTTGTGGTTAGGGAGAATCGAATTTGCAAAGTTGGGCAAAATTCACTTTTGTTCATGGCCAAAGCTTGTTCATAACATTGGCATTTTCAAGTCAGCAGGGTTTGTGATAGTTTGCAGGCCTCTAAACCTCTTCACACTCAATAATTAAATGCCTAACCTTTGTGTTCAAGCATTGTTTTATGCATTTAGTCATTACACAAAGAATTAATCTTTAAATGGAAAAAGTAAATTTGCCATTTTGGAAAAGATGCACTTTATGTCAAATACCATATCCAAGAGGTACAAGCCATATCTTTGAGGCACAAGTTTGTAGACAAATCCCACTGATCAAAAGAGAGTGTTGCAGCATGCTTGAGAGCCTTGTACAGGCCTATAACCCAACTTGAACCTTCTTACTTCAAAAAGAAGAAAGCTTGCCAAAACTCTCAATCTCTCATTCCTGTCAACACAGCCAAACACAAACTTTGCAAACATCTTTCATACATCCAAGCAAGCCTAAAGTACGAGTGAACCATCTCCCAAACCTCCTCATTCACAAAAACACCCTCTTGCTGCAGAAACAGGGAATCTGTTGCAGTTTGACTTCCACAATCCATTCCACTCGTGCACTTTGGCCAAAAAGAGTTCAAACATGTTCCATATCATCCACTGAAGCTATCCCAAGCATTAAACTCAAGTTGTAACACCCATAACCACGTTTGCCATTTTTATTTTCAAGCTGTGTAGGTTGACTTCCATAGCACGATTCAGTTGATTTTAAAGCAAGCTAGGAGTTGGAGAAGCATCCTTGGACTTCAGGCAAGCTGTATAAAAGCTAAAAATCCATTGGAAGTTCCTACATTGTTCTGTTCAAGTCAAGCTGAAACAGGTAAAAACATGAACTTCTATCTCTCTATCCAGGCATGATTAAGCTTAGGTTTGTGAAGAAAACATGTTCTACTCATAGCCCTGAAGCCATCCATGTATTTACTTTTCATTTATATTATGCGTGCTGTGAGAATTTTGGCCATGAACATTGAAGAAAAATTAGGTCAGAAATTGGGGATGAAGAAATTCTCCCTCGTTTCTTAGAGTTAGGTCAAGTATTTTATATGTCTGAATTCGTCTCTTGATGCTCTACATTATTGGTGTTATGAGTTTTGCATGAAAGTCTAGGAATCAGGAGTTAGAAAACGCGCGTTTTTGCTTGTTCAAACAAAGCTGGAGGTTGAAGATGACTGGCTTGGGCTGGGCCTGAGTCAGTCCTGCTTTTTGCACCCCCTTTTCCAATTTACACCCCCTGGCCCATTGTGTGATATATTTATCATTTTTTATTTTTTCTTTTTGATTCTGACTTATTATTTTTTGCTCAAATATAAAAAAATATCAAAAATATTTTTCCACCCTTTTTTGCATTTATTTGTTTTATTTAATATATGTATGTAAATAAATATAAAAACCTTTTTATTTAAAACGCTAAAAATAATACAAAAATAAATATTTTTCAGTTATTATTTTTTGTTTACATTTTGAAAACATTTTCTAAAATATACTTTTTTTTTGTAAATAATTAATATTTTATTTTTGTACATATTTAGCTTATTAAATATATATAAATATACTTATACATATTTTATTAAATATTTAGGACAAAAATATGAAAATAATACAATTTTATTTTTATTAATATTTGACATCAAAAATACTTTTTTTACAATATACTTTTTATTTTTTGTATATAATTAACAAATATTGTATATAATTAATAAATAAATGCTATTTATTCAAAAATTAGGGTTTTGCCCTAAATAACAAAAATATTCAAAATTTGACCTTTTTATTTTGTTTATATTATACATTGAATAATATTTTCACATACATAAAAAATCATTTTGTGCATAATACATTTTGCATATTTATTGTATTTATTTAATTATTGTACAATTAAATACTTGTATATTCGATATGGATGTAATAAGCTTAGAATTTAATTTCTTATCAAATATCCCCCCATTCAAACATTTGTACCCCCATCCCCATGATCATGTTGTAATAATTTAGGACTTTAAATTTCCGCATTTAAAAGCTTTCAAATTATGCCATGATAGACCTAGGGTTTGTATGCAAATCAAATAACAAATAGCTTGACTAATATAAAGACAAAAAAAAGGGCATGGAAATGAACAACACCATGCACACTTGCACCCTTAGGGTTACTCCACTTGTTGCCTTCAAAAATGGGCCATGTTGCATGTTGAGTGTCTTTGGCAAAACAAAAACAAATCAAATGATCATAGTCCCTCGATGACGCTTTCTCAAGTTGCCTAAAAAATGATCAAGTCCCTTGAAGGAAAAATTGCCAAAGACACTTGGCACTATTGTATTCATGGTCTAAACGATGACCCGTGCCCGTCCCATTAACATCCTAACACAAGATTGTCCACCAAATACAATGGTGGAACAATACTGTTAAAAGGGTTAAAACATAGGAAAGATCTTTGAGAAATTTAAGGTAGATAGCTCTTGGTTACTTGACCAACTTGCAAAACAAATCCTTGCCATTTTTCAAAACACATTCCACAATACAACTTTCAAACACAACTTTCAAAAACATTGAAACATCTTTTCAAAAAGACAAACACCTTTGTAAAACATTCGAGTAAAGAATTGTTACAATGGTTGCCTAGACAAGGCATCTTTTTCAAAACATTTTTAAAACCACACACAAAGCACCATTTCAAACAATTGAAAAGCAAAGGCAAGTGATCTAAGCAAGTAACTAAGAGCCCATGGATAACCATGGATAGAAAGGGTGCTAATACCTTCCCTTTCTATAATCTACTCCCCGAACCCAAGAAAACATCTCAAAGGTTTTTCCTGTGCTTTTTAACCTTTCCTTAGGATAAAATAAAAAGTCGGTGGCGACTCTTGCTAAACCGAAACATTTGCGAAAACAAACACAAAACCTCAAGTCAGTTCTCCCACCGTATCACACCTTGTAATTTAAATTCCGCAATTTATTTCCCGCAAATTATAACTGTTAGATGTTTGATAATAGGTATGCATGACAAGACTGAATGTTTTAACCTAAAATCAACATAGATCACCACTAACATGTACAAAGATAAAAATAAACTGAAAACGACACACTCGCACATGCGCACTCTTAGGGTACACCCCACTTGGTTGCCTTCGTACGCCGTCATTAAGTATAGGTCACTTTAGAGGTCGTCCTCTTGTCTAAAGATCATAGTCGCCTCGAAATGGTTGCCTTGGATATTTTTGCCTCAAACAAATGATCTAAGACATTAGGGTTACCGTTAAGGCGTCCTACTATTGCTTTGGTGACCGTAAGCCCCTAAATTCGAATTGACCCTTAAACTCCAACGACGGTGCTACCTACTCATCAATAGTAGGATAGTGTTGTCTAAAGGAAATTAGTATAGAACGATTCCCTTTTCGAGTAAGTAGATGGTTCTTAGATACTTTCTCTTTCAAAAAACAAAAACTTTTCACACTTACACTTTTCGAACAAAGTTTTCAAAACACTCCATACGCTCTTGAGGACAGAAGCAAGAGTTAAATCGAAGTTTCAAAACAAAAACTTTTTTAAACCCACAAGCACAAAGAAAACAATTTTGAAAACAAATGAGCAAGTACCTAAGAGCCTGTGGATAACCACAGATAGAAAGGGTGCTAACACCTTCCCTTTCTATAATCTACCCCCCGAACCCGAGAAATATCTCGAAAAAGAAATTTTTCTGTGCTTTTTTCCTTTCCTTGTTGGATAAAATAAAAGTCGGTGGCGACTCTTGCTTACCGCGACATTTTGCAAAAACAAATGCAAAACGCAAACCAGTATTCCAAAAAACAGTCAGTTCTTCCCACCGTATCACAGAACTGGCGACTCTGCTGGGGAATATTTAATAAGTGGGGTGTACCTTAGGAATAGTTCATAATGTTTTTAATTGATTTGTATGCTTTATTTTTGTGGGCTTGAATCGGAGTTACTATAGATCCTAACCCGGATCTGGGGGATACCCTTTAGGTAAGTAGCAATAAATTGTGAGGGAACTGTACGGTGTAGACCGATACGGTTGAAGCAGTAGCTACGTTGGTGTGGCACTTTAGTATGTACCGATATCCCTTGTGGCGCAACGAGGAGAATATGGGTCTGCTAAGGGGTCATTAAGCACCAACTGAACTTAGAACCTTTAAATTGACCAACTTGGCCATAGAACAGTAGCAGTATGCTACACTCATTGAGACTAAACTCTCACGATGATTCTGGCTGCAAGAAAAGGTTGCTAAACTGGAATTATGACCGATCGAGGGTAGTCAGTGATATTGAGATCCTCTAAAACCCGATTACTATTACTAGGACAGGTTGAACCAACTAAACTGAAAGAGGGTAATACCTAAACTCCACGACAGCCTAAACTTAAGGCTATTTGTGTGACTTGTGTGCCTTCAAACTTGAACTACTTGCGCATTCTTGTTATCTGACAACATGAGTTCCTTGCATGTTTTGTTTACAGTCCTTACCCAATAATTTGGATTTATTGCTGGATTTACTTACATCACCTCACACTTTTGCTTAAACGCATAGCATACACATCATAACATCATGCCTTAACATTTCCTTAACCATTTCAAGGATCCTGTGATCGGTGGATCTGGAACTGACTGTTTTAAAGCTGGTTCGCGAAATGTCGCGGAAGCAAGAGTCGCCACCATCTTTTATTTTCTCCAAATGGAAAGGACAAAAGCACAGAAAAATTCCTTATAGAGATTGCTCTCGGTTCGGGAGGTAGATTATAGAAAGGGAAGGTGTTAGCACCCTTTCTATCCATGGTTATCCATGGGCTCTTAGATACTTGCTCATTTGTGTTTTCAAAATGTTTGTTTGCTTTTCAAGCTGAGTGGGTTTGAAAAAGTTCCGTTTAAAATTTCAGTTCGACTCTTGTATCAGTCCTCAAGAGTGTTTGAAAAGTTGTTTTTGAAAGCTTTTTGCAAAGTGTCGGTGTGAAAAGAAGTTTTTGATTTGTTTTGAATTAGAGCAAGTATCTACGAGTCATCTACCTACCCTAAGGAATTAGTCTGTGTAAATGTCCTTGAGGTAGTGCCATCCCACCATTGAGAGGTAGGTAGCACCACCGTTGGAGGTGTTCGGGTCAATTCGAGGTTCGGGACATGGTGATCACCAGAGCAATGGGAAGACACCTTAGAATCTACCCTCATGCCAAGTTCCCGGATCATGAGGACTTACTAAGACATCCTCTACTCGACGATCACCTTTCGAGGCAAGGCAACAGTGAGGCGTACCCTAGGGGTGGTGTGTGAATTGTGTGTCATTTTCAGATATTTTTGTCTTGTCATGTATTAGTGATCTACGCTTTGATTTTATTTTTGGGAATTCATTCTTTCATGTTATTGTTTAACAGTTAAAGGTGCGGGAATTTAAAGTGCGGAAAAGATAAAGGGTCCTACGCTATTACAAAGGCGCGGGTCTACAACGCCAAATTAATCCAGACCCGATTTAAATAAAGTATAGAAAATAAATGCCTAATTAACTATTACAGGGCTTTGGAACAAATACATTATATTTACAACAAAGAAATAAATAAAACGCGCGAAATGAGAATATAATCGAATGCGAGGGCGTTGAACCCTTTGAAGGAATTAAAATAAGATTATTAAAATAATTAAGTTAAATAAAAGAAAGAATTTATTTTTTATGTTTTTTTTTTTTGTATTTATGACATTAAAGAAAAAATTAAATTGGAATTAAAGGTCAAATAATTCTAATTCTAACTATTTTTTAATTTATTAAAGAAAATGCATTAAAGTTAAAACCTAGAATTAAAACTAATTAATTATAAAATTTATTTACAAAATTAATGGTTAATGATACTTATAATAAAAATATTTAATTAATTAAAAAAAGATAAAAAGTGCTAAAGGTCTATTTTTTATTATTTTTTGGTTATTGAGAAAAAAGAATTTAAATTAAAAAAACCTAAAATTAAAACTAAATTTATTATGAGATTTATTTACAAAAAAAAGTCATTAGTGAATTAAAATAAAACATGTTTTTGATTTTTTATGATTTTCTGATTATTATTATTATTATTATTTTATTTATTATGAAAGTATTGATTTGAAGAATTAAGTGGAAATTAAGCAAACAAATAAAAATAAATAATAAAAAAGAAAAGGAGTAGGAGATAGCAAACCAAGGGGGTGCAGCCCAAGTAATTCTGGCCCATTACTGGAGGCTTTGTGGACTTTTTCCAGGTAGCTTGCTGAAGCGTTGACCAGGGTTTATGGTGTTCCTCAATTCTGAGCCTTTGATTTGAGCCTGATATGCACGTGGATGGTTTGATCTGGAGGGTGTATGATGGAACAATAACGTTGAACCTGCATATGATTGTTAATTGGAAAATAATATTGAGAAAGTGAAAACCTGGGGCTCGAACCCAGGTCATGTACTTGACCAATCCTTATGCTTGCCAGTGGAGCCAGATGCGCGTGTTGTATATTAAATAAACTAAGAATAATATAATAAGAAGACAATGGTTAGTGGAATTCCAGCGCGAAAATTCAAATTGCCCAATCATTGGCTGCCACTGCATCATCTTCTTCGTTGGATTTCCTGAAACAAATTGACAAACATTTAACGGGGGTTTTAAACCCCCTCAAAATATGCTGATTTCAATAATAGCGATTAGGCCTGTGACGCTCAGAAATGTGGCGCGATGGTCTTAATCTTTTCGTCCCAACCTGCTGATTTCATTCATGGAATTGTTATGTCTTAATTTTATAGGAATGGAAAACGCCCAAATTGAAAACCTTGGAACCCTAGGTATCTCTAATGGCGAATTCTCATATAGGGCATGAAACTTCAATCAAACCATGCAGTTAGTTTGTAAACATCACCCTAAACACAAAAACAACAACAAAATATGTTAAAAATGCATGGATAATGGAAGACAGTTTTGGAATTTTCTCTACCAATTTCAGTGATGACTTCACGTTTTCTTGAGTATGGGGCTTAGTTTTTGATTGGAATATGTCCTATGATCCTTGAGGAAGCTAATGGAATAGGTTTTGAGGCTTGTATCACTCTGCAAGTGAGTTTTCAGAATTGAGTTTTTTTGCTAAAAATGTGAGTTTTCTTTGAGCAGTAGGGCGCAGCTTTCTGTGCAATTTTGTTGTGTACCACTTGTATATACCCTAGGCAATGTGTTTGGATGAGAGTTATGGCCAATAATGCCTTGCATTGATGCTTGGGATTTTGACATAAACCTCCATTACCACACCTTCCATTTTTGCCTTATTTTTGAATTCTTGCCTTATTTGCCTCTTTGCACGAATTTGGTATAGGCTTAATGGTAGTTCAAGGCTAGTTAAGGCCAAATATTCCATTTAATCAAGCTTTTTGATTTTCTCTTGATTTTAAAAGATTTAAACTTAATTAAATCCAATAAAATCAATAAAAAATGAAAAAATTAATTAAAAAATATGAAATAAAAGGTGGGACACGTGGGAAGCATGGACAAGTTAATTCAAGTGGAAAAAGTGGGCCCCTTTTGTCAAAAATGAGATTTCAAGGATAAATGATTTTGGCCATTTCACAAAAATTTCCCAACTTTCTCCAAGGCATAACTTGCTCAATTTTTAAGCTTTGCTCATGTTCTTGGACATTTTAGAAAGGTCATGAAGTCCTTTAAACAATGTCTTTGGTCCCATGTCATTTTGATTTATCAATCTCAAGTTATGGCCTTTGACTTAAAGTCCCTTTTTGTTGACTTTTGAAAATGACCTATAATGTTGAAATTGATAACTTTTTGTGAGAGAATTTCTTGGACTTGAAGTATGAAGATGAGTTGTAGGAAATGTCTTTCTCTTCAAAATGAGCTTTGGATGGAATTTTTCTGATGAACCATGAAAAAGTTATGCCTTGGTCAAGTTACAGTTGACTTTTCAGCTGTCCAAAAATAGAAACTTTTGCATCTTGAGACTTTTTGAGCCAAACTTTGAGAATCATGATCAAGCATTGATCAAATGATGTTTGTGGCCTCAAAATGAGATGTTGACCAAAAATTTGAACTTTTGACTGTCAAATGACCATTTTGCCCCTACAGTTGAATGTAGTGCAATTTAGGGTTTTTGACTGTGCAATCTTGTGCTGAAAGTCTTGAAACTTTGTATGAGGATGCTTGACCATATTTATAGGTATGTGGGATTTGATTGGACCCTTGGAAACTTCATTTTCTTGATCAGAACCAAAACCCTAATCTTGACTGTTTAGGAGACCCTTGACTGTGCAACCCTTGGGGAGATTTTGAAGCTTGACTTGGCAAATCTTGAAGAATATGGGAGGGCAAATTTTGGGGTACAACAGTTGCCCCTGTTCAATCTTCTTAGACCTGAGGATGCAGATTGGCTGACGTGCCTTTCGTAATCCGAAGGTGGAAGATGATTGAACACTAGAGTGCCCAGAAATTTACGCTCACATAGTAGCAGTGTGATGATGGGAATGGGCTTATAGATGCCATTTAGAGATTGATGAATAGGATGATGGAAGGTGGATGGGCTTATAGATTCCATCTGGATGTTGATCGCATAAGAGATTCCTTAGCGAGAACTTGCATACCTGCAAAAGGAAAAAATGAGTACCTGACATGTTGCAGGAGCTTATTTTCAGATGCTTGGCATAGATGTGTCCTGACTGGTTACAGGAGCTGGATCTTGGAGCTTCAAATGGTGATGAATGAACCAGGGATGGTTACTACCTCAGCATGAACGGTGAGAGAACCTTGGGTGACTTTAACTTCAACAACGCTCGTTGAGAAAATCTTGGTGGGAATTACCATCTTCGCAGTATCGGGAAGAGAACCAATAGGCAATTATAATCTCAAAAGCGGGCGTCTGAGAAAAACCTGGAATGGAATTATCATCTCCACAACGTCGGGAGAGAACCAAAGGAAATTATAATCTCAAAAGCGGACGTTTGAGAAAAACCTGGAATGGAATTATCATCTCCGCAGCATTGGGGAGAGAACCATAGGAAATTATAATCTCAAAAGCGGACGTTTGAGAAAAACCTTTGATAACTTCTACTGAGTCTTCATCAGAAAAATCTGTTTGGGGTCGATTTAGCTGGACTAGAGAAGGCCTTGGACTGGATAAGAAATCTTTGGAGTCGATTAACTGAACCGGTCTAGGTCTTGAAATATGATTGAGAATTTAACTGAATCTTTCTTGAAAGGTAAAGGTTAGTCATATGCAATGCATGATATGGATCAAGCGATGATGTTCTCAACATAAATGAAATTTGTATGATGCGTCTATGTATGCTATAATGATGTATGTGATGTTTAGGAATGTATGTTTTCGTCTAGGAAAGTAAATCCTTGACGGGTGCCAGGAAGTCATATCCTGGGCTGATGTTGAAGAATAGATTTTGCTTCCGCTGGGGATGCTAGTTGCAAGAATACCGGTAGGAGAAGATGACTCCATTGGGGAATAGACTTGGCGAATGGATAACTCTGCGGGGAGAAAGGTACCCTGACGATCTTGCCGGGAAGCGATACTTTGTGGGGAGAGAGATACTTTGTTGAGTGTTGATGATAACTTGCTGTGGATACCATCGTTATATTGGAAGTGTTAATGGACTTCGCTGGGGATAAGAAGACTCCGTCGAGGACGCTCTTTCCGTGGCTTTTGGCTGAGGATAACCCAGTTATATCCTGGTAGGGAAATAACCTTTGAAAAAAAGCCGGGGGACGCGTTCGTGCTCTGTGGGGGATAAGCTTCCAGAATCTACTGGGGAAATTTTTGAGATGTATTTTTTGTAAGTTGAAAGAGGGAACTTATGTAGGGTTACTTTGAGGTTGGGTTCGCATGAAGCTGCATTTGGAGTTGAAGGAAACCTGTGTAGGGTTTCTTGATGACGAGTTCGTGTAAAACTTCATCTTTGGAAAGAGAGGACCTGTGTAGGGTTTCTTGATGGCGAGTTCGTGTAAAACTGCATCTTTGGAGGGAGGAAACCTGTGTAGGGTTTACTGACAATGAGTCCGTATAAGACTGTATCTAGAGCTGAGAAGGAAACCTGTGTAGGGTTTACTGATGACGAGTCCGTGTAAAACTGCATCCTTAAAAATAGAGAACCTGTGTAGGCTTTCTGGGTGACGAGTCCGTGTAAAACTACATCTAGAGTTTTGAGAAGGAAACCTGTGTAGGGTTTACTGATGACGAGTCCGTGTAAAACTACGTCTGGAAAGAGATAACATGTGTAGGGTTATTTTAGGATAAGTCCGTATAAAACTTCTTGATGAACCGGGGTAAGGTTATCTTTGAGGTAAGTCCGTGTAAGACTTCCGGATGAACCGGGGTAAGGTTATCTTTGAGGTAAGTCCGTGTAAGACTTCTGGAGGAAACCGGGGTAAGGTTACTTGTGGAGGGTGAGTCCGTGTAAGACTTCGTGATGAACCGGGGTAAGGTTATCTTAAGATGAGTCCGTGTGAGACTTCGTCTGAAAATTGAGAAGGAACCGGTGTAGGGTTATTTTGATGATAAGTCCGTGTAAGACTTTTTCTGAAAGAAAAGGAACCGGTGTAGGGTTACTTGTGGATGAGTCCGTGTAAGACTTTGTCTGAAAGTTGAGAAGGAACCGGTGTAGGGTTGCCTGATGATGATCAAGTAGATGATTGTCCTATTTGGTTTCGGATGTTAACCCTTGATCTGGAATTTGTAAAGGTAGATGGTAATCATCTTTGTATTAACCTTTCCTTGGTACTTTGGTTGACAGAGCAATTGGATCGCCTGGACGACTCATTATTGCCCCTGTTTCTGAGGTGAGGGGAAAAGATATCTTGTGGAGGTGCTGGATGACTGCCGATTGACAAATCTTCCTTTTGGTAGGCAAGTGACGAGATGTCGGGACATAGTCGTACGCTTTGATCCCTAACTTTTGCCTGGACCGCCCTTTCGGGTTTTCAGTCCACCGGGATACCCATTTTTGCCCAAGCCGCCTTTTCAGGTTTTCGACTTGCCGGGTGTACAAATTTTTCTTTTTCATCCCTTATTTTGCTCGAACCCTTTTGGTTCACCGGGAAGCCCTTATTTTTGCCTAGGTGTGTCAACCTAGCAGGTCTTTGATTACGCGTAATATTCTTTTTCGACTATGTCCACGCTCTCAGGGTGTAGGGGGTGCCCCTGTTGATAGTGTTGTGTTGCCCTGCTACCAGAAGATGTCCGATCGTGCAAGATTCGTTGCTGGAATGCCACCAGTGACTCGGGCAGAGGTTTGCCCCAAGCTAGTTGGCCTTGAGAGATTCCTCGAATCTTGACTGGACTGCCCCGGATGATAGACACTGATCATGCCATGCCCCTTGATTGGAAGTGTTTCTTCCACTTGAGGTGATCTCTTTGTTGAGAGGACTTTTGTTCATTAGATGTTCGTCGTGCGAATTTCTCTGCTGTTCAAACAAATAGTCATATGCAAACAAGGTTATTTTAAGAATGCAAAGGCTTATGTCTGTCTTGAAGTTTTTGAAAAATGCATTTTTTCAGTAAAAACAGCAAATTTTGTAAAATGTGATGTCAACTCGTTATTTTACCGCAAGCCTTAAGGAGTCAGGATACTTTTCGTAACAGTATGCTTTCGAACTAACCCATGCTTCAGCTAGGACTTTTAAGGGTTATAACGTGGCCTGGTTCATGGTTCAAGAAACAAAGGATAAAGGCTCAAATTATTTGTACCCACCCGCTCTTCGTGATGTTCTTCAATCCTAAACTCAGCCGATCGTGCGCTAGACTTTGTTTAAGTCTTTGCCTTGATGTTCCAATGATGATTCAGATATTGATGATTCATTCTGAATAGGCAGTCTTTTTTTTTGTTTTTGTTGAGGGTTTGTGCGACCTCTTTCTTTTTGATTTTGCTATCCCTAAATTTTGCCTGAACTGTTTCTTTTGTGATTACAGTCAGCGGGATGCCCCAGTTTTGTAAGTCTCCTTCATAGGTTTTGACTTATTAGTTTTTTATTTTTGAGATATAATGACTTCCTATCCTTATGGTTATTTAGAACCATCACTGTCTTTTGTTTCAGAAGGACTTCTTTTGATGCCATTCGTTGTGCACCTGGATCAGCTGAGAGAACTACCCTGCCCCAGGTTATGATTAAGGGTTTTAATTTTCGAAAAGAAAAACTCCTACTTCTTTGGCTCAAAGGGGTCGACGAGGGATTATCTTCCTTATAACTCCAGTGTTTAGGGATTGAAACAATGCATGTACCTCATCAGCGGGGTCTGTTCAAAAGCATAATGTAAAGATCGTGGTATCGTTTTCGTCATCCTCCCTCAAGAGGCTTAGAATTTTCAGTCAAGAGTTGATCATCACAAAAATATGAAAGCAGTTTTAAGTACAGTAAACATAATTAATTCAAGACAGACATGTGTAATGCATTCATGAAATAAAAGAGTTTAACATGATAATTGTTTGTTTAAACAAGAAAAGAAAAATACAACTTGAATTCAAATGAACAAAAATCTCTCAATCCTAGCCATGTTTTGGCAAAGGAGCAGTGGTCACAACGGGAGTCTCAGCAGGCTCGAACTCGATCTCCTTAGCATCGATCATATTCTGGATCTTATACTTCAGCGCCCAACAGTCCTCAGTATCGTGCCCCGGGCTATCAGAATGATAAGCACACCTCGCTTCTGGATTGTAGTTTGGAGAGGAGGTCTTGGGATTTGCAGGAGGGTTGATCACCGCAATCAGGTTCATTTTCAACATGTGCTGCAATGCTTGTGACCATGGCATGTTGATGTTGGTGAATTGTCTTTTAGGCTCGTCCGGCCTTCGCTGATTTCCCTTTTGTGGTTGGCAGCGTGGTGCAGAACCAGAGATCATGACTGCCCCTGCCTGTTGGTCACGACGACTCTTTTGACCGTATGCAGCATTAGACTCTTTCTTGCCCATGTAAGGCTTTTGGTGAGTATCCGAAGGTGTGGCCTCCTGAATCTTCCCACTCTTGATACCAGCTTCGATTCTTTACCCAGTCAGAATGAGGTCGGTAAACCTTGCAGATGAATTACCAATGAGATGATTGAAGAACGGCCCGGATAGGGTCCCTAAGAACATATCAACGAGTTCCCGGTCGGTCAAAGGTGGTTGTACCCTCCCAGCAAGGTCCCTCCATCTCTGCGCATATTCTTTGAAACCTTCTCCCGATCCTAACGACATACCATGGAGTTGGGTACGTGTAGGAGCGAGGTCGGCATTATACTGATACTGCTTGTAAAAAGCAGTAGCCAACTCCTCCCAGTTACGAACCTTGGTCCCATCCAGCTGATAGAACCATTCGAGGTGAGTCCCTGAAAGACTCTCCTGGAAGAAGTGGATCCACAAGTTCTTGTCCACGGTGTATGGTTGAATCTTCCGCACATAAGATCTGAGATGCAGCCTGGGACAGGATGCCCCATCATACTTAGCAAAAGAAGGAACCTTGAATTTGTGTGGGATCACCACACCAGAAGATAGACCCAGGTCCCCGAAATCCAACCCAGGCACTTGTTGAATTTCCATGGCATTCAGACGATCCTCTAGTTGCTTGTACCGATCCTCAGCAGGGGGGTATTGTTCATCATTGAAGTCTGTCTCGGTGTCGGAGACCATAGGGCTAGGAACCTCTCTCCCTTGGTGACTGCCTTCCCCCACAGATGGAGTAGTCCTCTCAGTTTCATTCTGCAGTGTGTTCCCAGATCTGCGTCTAGGGTTGAACAAAACAGTCCTCTTCTTCTTCTTCTTCTGAATCAGAGTCTTCAATTCCTTTTGACCCTGGGCTAGGCTCATAATCAGCTCCTGGAACTGGGCATTCTGGGCTTGGAGGG
Source organism: Vicia faba (assembly GCA_948472305.1). NCBI lineage: Eukaryota > Viridiplantae > Streptophyta > Magnoliopsida > Fabales > Fabaceae > Vicia > Vicia faba. Next base: position 991,116,983 of record OX451736.1, read on the forward strand.
CCTTGATAGCTTGTCCATCGGATGATTCAGGATTCATGATGACGGCTGTAATAAACAGCGAAGAAGGTAAGTGACCTGCAACAAGTGTACCTGTAATGAAACGATATGTATGATATGCATGCAATGTTTTCAAGGACCTCGTGGGGTAGACAAGAAAATTTGTTAGAATTTGAATTTCGTAGCTTGGTTGAAGGAACTGCATGTTGTTGAGAGTCCTTCTTCAAGGGTCAAAGGCTCACCATATCCAGTGGGTCATAGCCTCTGACAACCTTGGCTTAGAGGAAAATAAATCCCCTTTGCCCCTGGCTAGGCAGTTTGGTCCATCGTGACCTGCACCACAGACCCTTGAGATCCTTGAAATGGATTAGTCCTTATGTAGGATGCATGCAATGGCATGATGTCATGATGTTATGCTATGTGTGGGGTAATGTAGGTAAATCCTGTTATGAGTCCCATTTAAGGACTGTAAACAAAACTTGCGAGAAACTTAGTAAACCCTGTTATGAGTCCCAATTAAGGACTATAAACAAAACCTACAAGAAACTCAAATGTCAGATAACAAGCATGCAAGTAGTCAAGTTGGAAGGCACACAAGTCACACAAGGGAAACCCTTAGAGTTCAGGCCAGCATGGGGTCTGGGTATTACCCTCTTGAAGTTGTTGGGCTTAACCTGTCCTATTAGAAGTAACCGGGTTCTAAGGATCTCAATATCATTGGATTGCTTTCATTGTTCATCGTTTCGATTTAGCCACTGACTGGCGATCAAAATATCCCAAGAAAACAACCCTCAATTGAGTGTAGTATCGAGTATCAACCGACTTCGGAGTACACCAAAGTAGTTATCTCACTACCCTAAAGAGGCCAAGATGGTTCAATTAAGGTTCCTAAGGTCTGTTGATGCTTCACGACACCATGCGGAGGCCCCGTACTCTCCTTGATTGAACTCAAGGGTTACCGGTACACACCAAAGTGCCACATCAATGTAGCAGACTACTTCAACCATGTCGGTATACCCCGCACAGTTCCCTCACAGCCTTGTTGCTACTTTCTAAGAAGGTATCCCCAGATCCGGGTTAGGATCTATAGAACTCCCAAGACAATCCCACAATTTAAAGCAAACAAATCAAAGCAATTGAAAACACAGTGATCTTAGTCCTAAGGTACACCTCACTTTATAAGTCTCCCCAGCAGAGTCGCCAGTTCTGGCGATCGGTGGATCTGGAACTGACTGTTTTAAAGCTGGTTCGCGAAATGTCACGGAAGCAAGAGTCGCCACCGTCTTTTATTTTCTCCAAATGGAAAGGACAAAAGCACAGAAAAATTCCTTATAGAGATTGCTCTCGGTTCGGGAGGTAGATTATAGAAAGGGAAGGTGTTAGCACCCTTTCTATCCATGGTTATCCATGGGCTCTTAGATACTTGCTCATTTGTGTTTTCAAAATGTTTGTTTGCTTTTCAAGGTGAGTGGGTTTGAAAAAGTTCCGTTTAAAATTTCAGTTCGACTCTTGTATCAGTCCTCAAGAGTGTTTGAAAAGTTGTTTTTGAAAGCTTTTTGCAAAGTGTCGGTGTGAAAAGAAGTTTTTGATTTGTTTTGAATTAGAGCAAGTATCTACGAGTCATCTACCTACCCTAAGGAATTAGTCTGTGTAAATGTCCTTGAGGTAGTGCCATCCCACCATTGAGAGGTAGGTAGCACCACCGTTGGAGGTGTTCGGGTCAATTCGAGGTTCGGGACATGGTGATCACCAGAGCAATGGGAAGACACCTTAGAAGCTACCCTCATGCCAGGTTCCCGGATCATGAGGACTTACTAAGACATCCTCTACTCGACGATCACCTTTCGAGGCAAGGCAACAGTGAGGCGTACCCTAGGGGTGGTGTGTGAATTGTGTGTCATTTTCAGATATTTTTGTCTTGTCATGTATTAGTGATCTACGCTTTGATTTTATTTTTGGGCATTCATTCTTTCATGTTATTGTTTAACAGTTAAAGGTGCGGGAATTTAAAGTGCGGAAAAGATAAAGGGTCCTACGCTATTACAAAGGCGCGAGTCTACAACGCCAAATTAATCCAGACCCGATTTAAATAAAGTATAGAAAATAAATGCCTAATTAACTATTACAGGGCTTTGGAACAAATACATTATATTTACAACAAAGAAATAAATAAAACGCGCGAAATGAGAATATAATCGAATGCGAGGGCGTTGAACCCTTTGAAGGAATTAAAATAAGATTATTAAAATAATTAAGTTAAATAAAAGAAAGAATTTATTTTTTATGTTTTTTTTTTGGTATTTATGACATTAAAGAAAAAATTAAATTGGAATTAAAGGTCAAATAATTCTAATTCTAACTATTTTTTAATTTATTAAAGAAAATGCATTAAAGTTAAAACCTAGAATTAAAACTAATTAATTATAAAATTTATTTACAAAATTAATGGTTAATGATACTTATAATAAAAATATTTAATTAATTAAAAAAAGATAAAAAGTGCTAAAGGTCTATTTTTTATTATTTTTTGGTTATTGAGAAAAAATAATTTAAATTAAAAAAACCTAAAATTAAAACTAAATTTATTATGAGATTTATTTACAAAAAAAAGTCATTAGTGAATTAAAATAAAACATGTTTTTGATTTTTTATGATTTTCTGATTATTATTATTTTTTTTTATTTATTATGAAAGTATTGATTTGAAGAATTAAGTGGAAATTAAGCAAACAAATAAAAATAAATAATAAAAAAGAAAAGGAGTAGGAGATAGCAAACCAAGGGGGTGCAGCCCAAGTAATTCTGGCCCATTACTGGAGGCTTTGTGGACTTTTGCCAGGTAGCTTGCTGAAGCGTTGACCAGGGTTTATGGTGTTCCTCAATTCTGAGCCTTTGATTTGAGCCTGATATGCACGTGGATGGTTTGATCTGGAGGGTGTATGATGGAATAATAACGTTGAACCTGCATATGATTGTTAATTGGAAAATAATATTGAGAAAGTGAAAACCTGGGGCTCGAACCCAGGTCATGTACTTGACCAATCCTTATGCTTGCCAGTGGAGCCAGATGCGCGTGTTGTATATTAAATAAACTAAGAATAATATAATAAGAAGACAATGGTTAGTGGAATTCCAGCGCGAAAATTCAAATTGCCCAATCATTGGCTGCCACTGCATCATCTTCTTCGTTGGATTTCCTGAAACAAATTGACAAACATTTAACGGGGGTTTTAAACCCCCTCAAAATATGCTGATTTCAATAATAGCGATTAGGCCTGTGACGCTCAGAAATGTGGCGCGATGGTCTTAATCTTTTCGTCCCAACCTGCTGATTTCATTCATGGAATTGTTATGTCTTAATTTTATAGGAATGGAAAACGCCCAAATTGAAAACCTTGGAACCCTAGGTATCTCTAATGGCGAATTCTCATATAGGGCATGAAACTTCAATCAAACCATGCAGTTAGTTTGTAAACATCACCCTAAACACAAAAACAACAACAAAATATGTTAAAAATGCATGGATAATGGAAGACAGTTTTGGAATTTTCTCTACCAATTTCAGTGATGACTTCGCGTTTTCTTGAGTATGGGGCTTAGTTTTTGATTGGAATATGTCCTATGATCCTTGAGGAAGCTAATGGAATAGGTTTTGAGGCTTGTATCACCCTGCAAGTGAGTTTTCAGAATTGAGTTTTTTTGCTAAAAATGTGAGTTTTCTTTGAGCAGTAGGGCGCAACTTTCTGTGCAATTTTGTTGTGTACCACTTGTATATACCCTAGGCAATGTGTTTGGATGAGAGTTATGGCCAATAATGCCTTGCATTGATGCTTGAGATTTTGACATAAACCTCCATTACCACACCTTCCATTTTTGCCTTATTTTTGAATTCTTGCCTTATTTGCCTCTTTGCACGAATTTGGTATAGGCTTAATGGTAGTTCAAGGCTAGTTAAGGCCAAATATTCCATTTAATCAAGCTTTTTGATTTTCTCTTGATTTTAAAAGATTTAAACTTAATTAAATCCAATAAAATCAATAAAAAATGAAAAAATTAATTAAAAAATATGAAATAAAAGGTGGGACACGTGGGAAGCATGGCCAAGCTAATTCAAGTGGAAAAAGTGGGCCCCTTTTGTCAAAAATGAGATTTCAAGGATAAATGATTTTGGCCATTTCACAAAAATTTCCCAACTTTCTCCAAGGCATAACTTGCTCAATTTTAAGCTTTGCTCATGTTCTTGGACATTTTAGAAAGGTCTTGAAGTCCTTTAAACAATGTATTTGGTCCCATGTCATTTTGATTTATCAATCTCAAGTTATGGCCTTTGACTTAAAGTCCCTTTTTGTTGACTTTTGAAAATGACCTATAATGTTGAAATTGATAACTTTTTGTGAGAGCATTTCTTGGACTTGAAGTATGAAGATGAGTTGTAGGAAATGTCTGTCTCTTCAAAATGAGCTTTGGATGGAATTTTTCTGATGAACCATGAAAAAGTTATGCCTTGGTCAAGTTACAGTTGACTTTTCAGCTGTCCAAAAATAGAAACTTTTGCATCTTGAGACTTTTTGAGCCAAACTTTGAGAATCATGATCAAGCATTGATCAAATGATGTTTGTGGCCTCAAAATGAGATGTTGACCAAAAATTTGAACTTTTGACTGTCAAATGACCATTTTGCCCCTACAGTTGAATGTAGTGCAATTTAGGGTTTTTGACTGTGCAATCTTGTGCTGAAAGTCTTGAAACTTTGTATGAGGATGCTTGACCATATTTATAGGCATGTGGGATTTGATTGGACCCTTGGAAACTTCATTTTCTTGATCAGAACCAAAACCCTAATCTTGACTGTTTAGGAGACCCTTGACTGTGCAACCCTTGGGGAGATTTTGAAGCTTGACTTGGCAAATCTTGAAGAATATAAGAGGGCAAATTTTGGGGTACAACAGATCCCAAGGGTTTGTGATGCAGGTTATGGTAAATCAAATGTCTAGCAGGGGGAAAAGGGGATTTATTTTCCTCTAGCCAATGTCGTCTAGAGATCAAAACACGATAATTTGAGTCAGTGGCTATGACCCACTCGATATGGTGAGCTTGACTCTGGAAGAAGGACTCTTAACAACAGGAAGTTTCTTCAATCAAAGCTGTAAAATTCAAATTCTAACAAGTTTCTTGTTTACCCCACGAGATCCTTGAAAACATTGCATACATATATCATACATATCATTGCATAACAGGTCTCCCAGTACAGGCCTCTCATGTTCTCGCTGTTTATTTCAGCAATGGCTTTCCAACCAGACAACCAAGATCTTCAAACTCGAGAAGCTCAGTTCAGGGACGTATTCCTAAACCTATCCAAGGGGCAGGAAGAGTTGAAAACACTCCTCGTTGAGAACTTGGTCAAGAAAAGTCCTGAAGACAATAAGGACGAACGGCTGGAACAACTGCAAGCTGAGTTTAGTACCATGAAAACCCAGATGCTGGGGCAGATGGCTCTTATCCAAGGCTTAGCTTGGGAACAAGAAGAGTTGAGAACCATTATTAACCAGCTTCATCAAGACCGATACAACAGTATGAAGCAAACAGTCGGGGCCGGAGGCCGAGTCACTGATCAGCTTTCAAGAAAACCGGGTTTAGGTTTGGTGAAGAATGGACCTCTCCAAGTTGCTGCTACCTCACGGGTCCAACAACAACCTCGCCAAAAACAACGGGTTAATCAGAGTAAGTCGGATACACCCAAGAGGCAGTTTACCAAGCTCAACATGTCGCTGTCTCAAACTTTACAACACCTGTTAAGATTGAATCTGGTGATGTTAAGGGACCCTCCTCGGAATCCCCACATAGCCTCCCCAAGATACAATCCTGATGCAAGGTGTGCATAGCACTCCAACAGCCCGGGGCATGATACTAACAGTTATTGGGCGTTGAGAAACAAAATTCAAGACCTAATTGATGAAGGAGCATTGGAACTCACACAAGATGGTCAGGCTGAGTTCTTCTACCATCCCTCCAAGGCTCACCATTTGAAGTGACAAGTCCCGAGACGAGAAGACTTTTTATTCATTAGAATTTTCAATTTGTAATTTTATTTTGATTGTTCAGACATTTATTCATGTCAAACTTTGTTACTTCATCAATGCATTGCATATGTCTGTTTTGAATCAATCCATTTGTATTCACTATATTCAAATTGCTTTCATTTTTGTGATGTTAAACTCTCGATTAAAAAAATTCTAAGCCTTTAGAAGGAGGATGACGAAAATGATATCAAAAATCTCTACAGTACGCTTTTGAACAGACCCTGCTGACGATGTACAGGCATTGTTTCAAATCCTAAACAGTGGAGTTATAAGGAAGATAATCCCTAGTCAACCCCTTTGAGCCAAAGAAGTTGAAGTTTTTCTTTTCACAAATTAAAACCCTTAATTATAACCTGGGGCAGGGTAGTTTTCTCAGTTAATCCAGGTGCACAATGAACGGCATCAAAGAAGTCCTCCCGAAACAAAAGACGATGATGGTTCCGTATAATCGTAAGGACAGGCAATCATTATATCTCAAAAATAAAAGTCCATTAAGTCAAAACCTGTGAAGGAGATTTAAGAGAAAAAAAACTGGGGCATCCCGCTGGCTGTAATCACAAAAGAAACAGTTCAGGCAAAAGACAGGGATAATAGAATAAAAAAGAAAGAGGTCCTACAAACCCTCAACAAAAATAAATGACTGCCTATTCAAAGTAAGCTGTCAGTATCCAAACCATCACTGGAATATCAGAGCAAAGACTCAAACGGGATCTAAATGCACAATTAGCTGAGTTTAGGATTGAAGAACATCACGAAGAACGGGTGGGTACAAATAAAATTTGAGCCTTTATCCTTTGTTTCTTAAACCGTGAACCAGGCCACGTTATAACCCTTAAAAGTCCTAGCTGAAGCATGGGTTAGTTCGAAAGCATACTGTTAAGAAAGGTATCCTGACTCCTGTAGGACTTGCTGTACATCATGAGTTGACATCACATTTTACAAAATTTGCCTGTTTTACTGAAAAATGCATTTTCAAACAATTTTCAAGACAAATATAAGCTTTGCATTCTTAAAATAACATTGTTTGCATATGACTATTTGCTCAACAGCAGAGAAATTCGCACGACAAATATCTAGTGAACAAAAAGGGTCACCTCAAGTGGAAAAAGCACTTCCAACCAAGGGGAAAACATGATCATTGTCCATCATCTGGGGCAGTTAAGTCAAGATTCAAGGAATCTCTCAAGGATGCCAAATAACCAGGGGCAAATTTCCATCTGAATCACTTGGGGCATTGGACATAAATTCCAGCAACGAATCTTGCATGATCAAACATCTTCTGGTAGTATGGCAACACAACACTACCGACAATGACACCTCCCTACACCCTGAGAGCGTGGACATAGTCAAAAAAAGTACTACGCATAATCAAAGACCCTCTAGGTCGACTGGCCTAGGCAAAAATAAGGGCTTCCCGGCGAACCAAAAGGGTTCAGGCAAAAATAAGGGATGAAGATGAAAAAATCTGTACACCCGGTAAGTCGAAAACCTGAAAAAGCGGCTTGGGCAAAAAAGGGTATCCCGGTGGACTGAAAACCCGAAAGGGCGGTCCAGGCAAAAATTAGGGATCAAAGGTACGACTATGTCCCCTTATCTTGTCACTTGCCTACCAGAAGAAGACTTGTCATTTCAATCGAAAGTTACCAAGCACCTCATAGGTTGGGATAATACTCGATCCGTAAAGCCTCCGCATGCACCTTCTCCCGCAGATACAGGGGTAGAAAAGTCTCGATGAAAAGCCATCGTCATATCCTCAGCACGCATCCCAGTAACATTCACTCCCCGCAGAGTAAGACAGTCATGATAGCTCTCCCCAGCTGAGACTCCCAATTGTGAATGAATCAGTAATATTCTCCCCAAGCAGAGTTTATCTACCATCAACACTGAGAAGGCTTAATATCCCCGACAGTCTTAACATTCCCCAACGGAGTATAAGAATATTCCCCGGCAGAATACAAAACATCCCTAGTGGAGTTTGGAGAATCATCCCCAGTAGACTTTGGAAGATTATCCCCAGCAAGCTCAAAGGATTATCCCCATTAGAATCTAAAAGGTTATCTCCAGTGAAGTCGCAACTGAAAGATCAACCCCAGCGGAGTTCTTTCCTTTCACAAACAAGAATTCAAATCCCCAACAGGATTCAGTATCACCAACAACGGTAATTCATCCCTTGTGGAATTTATCAGTGGAATCCTCAGCAGAGCATCTCTTCCCCACAAAGTACTCTCCTCATCAGTTTATTCCCCAACGGAGTTATCCTCTCCTACAGGGTTATTCTCACAGTCATCTTCGTTCGCCATCCCCAGCGGAAACGAAGAATCCGACTCTTTTCTCCAGCAGCCATCCGGGATTTATTTTCCCCAGCTAAAACATTACATTTCCATACATCATGATACATGCATATACGCATCATACAACACAATCTCATTTATTTTGAGAACATCATTGCTTGATGTATATCATGCATTGCATACGACTGACCTTTACCTTTCAGGAAGGATGCAGTTAAGTTCTCAGTTATGTCGAAGACCTGACCGGTTCTTAAATCTCAACTGAATTATCCTCGGTTGAATTACAGATAAGGTTCTCAATCTCGACAATTTTCCTCCGTCGAAGTGTGGACGAGTTCTAAAATCTCAACAGAATTATCCTCCGTTGAAGACCAGACAGTCCTAGATCTTGATGAAGATGTTTCCCTCTGTCGAATACCTGACCGGTTCTTAAATCTCAACTGAATTATCCTCGGTTGAATTACAGATAAGGTTCTCAATCTCGATAATTTTCTTCCGTCGAAGTGTGGACGAGTTCTAAAATCTCAACAGAATTATCCCCCGTTGAAGACCAGACAGTCCTAGATCTTGATGAAGATGTTTCCCTCTGTCGAATACCTGACAGGTTCTTAAATCTCAACTGAATTATTCTCAGTTGAATTACAGATAAGGTTCTCAATCTCGGCAATTTTCCTCCGTCAAAGTGTGGACAAGTTCTTAAATCTCAATAGAATTATCCTCCGTTGAAGACCAGACAGTCCTAGATCTTGATGAAGATGTTTCCCTCTGTCGAAGACCTGACCGGTTCTTAAATCTCAACTGAATTATTCTCGGTTGAATTACAGATAAGGTTCTCAATCTCGGCAATTTTCCTCCGTTGAAGTGTGGACGAGTTCTAAAATATCAACAGAATTATCCTCCGTTGAAGACCAGACAGTCGTAGATCTTGATGAAGATGTTTCCCTCTGTCGAAGACCTGACCGGTTCTTAAATCTCAACTGAATTATTCTCGGTTGAATTACAGATAAGGTTCTCAATCTCGGCAATTTTCCTCCGTCAAAGTGTGGACGAGTTCTAAAATCTCAACAGAATTATCCTCCGTTGAAGACCAGACAGTCCTAGATCTTGATGAAGATGTTTCCCTCTGTCGAAGACCTGACCGGTTCTTAAATCTCAACTGAATTATTCTCGGTTGAATTACAGATAAGGTTCTCAATCTCGACGATATTCCTCGGTCGAAGTGTGGACGAGTTCTAAAATCTCAACAGAATTATACTTCGTTGAAGACCAGACAATCCTAGATCATGATGAAGATGTTTCCCTCTGTCGAAGACCTGACCGGTTCTTAAATCTCAATTGAATTATTCTCGGTTGAATTACAGATAAGGTTCTCAATCTCGACAATTTTCCTCCGTCGAAGTGTGGACGAGTTCTAAAATCTTAACAGAATTATCCTCTGTTGAAGACCAGACAGTCCTAGATCTTGATGAAGATGTTTCCCTCAGTCGAAGACCTGACCGGTTCTTAAATCTCAACTGAATTATTCTCGGTTGAATTACAGATAAGGTTCTCAATCTCGACAATTTTCCTCCGCCGAAGTGTGGACGAGTTCTAAAATCTCAACAAAATTATCCTCCGTTTAAGACTAGACAATCCTAGATCTTGATGAAGATGTTTACCTCAGTCGAAGACCTGACCGGTTCTTAAATCTCAACTGAATTATTCTCGGTTGAATTACAGATAAGGTTCTCAATCTCGACAATTTTCCTCCGTCGAAGTAGGGACGAGTTCTAAAATCTCAACAGAATTATCCTCCGTTGAAGACCAGACAATCCTAGATCTTGATGAAGATGTTTCTCTCAGTCGAAGACCTGACCGGTTCTTAAATCTCAACTGAATTATTCTCGGTTGAATTACAGATAAGGTTCTCAATCTCGACAATTTCCTCCGTCGAAGTGTGGACGAGTTCTTAAATCTCAACAGAATTATACTCCGTTGAAGTAAACAGACAATCCTAGATCTTGATGAAGATGTTTCCCTCAGTCGAAGACCTGGCCGGTTATTAAATCTCAACTGAATTATCCTCGGTTGAATTACAGATAAGTTTCTAAATCTCGGCAATTCTCCTCAGTCGAAGACCTGACCGGTTCTTAAATCTCAACTGAATTATCCTCAGTTGAATTACAGATAAGGTTCTAAATCTCGACAGATTTCCCCCAGTTGAATTACGGACAAGTTCTTAAAACTCAGCAAAGATGTTCTCTCAGCCAAGGTACATGCAAGTTCCTAAATCTCAACAAAGATCAGGCTTCCCCAGCGGAATCTTCCACAATAACAGGTATGCAAGTTCTCGCTAAGGAATCTCTTATGCGATCGACACTTCTGCAGATGGCATCTTTAAGCCCATCCTCCCGCCAACAATCTCCAAATGGCATCTGTAAGCCCATTCCAGACATCACAAGGCTGATACCACTTCATGCGAGTGCAAATTTCTGGGCACTCTAGTGTTCAATCATCTTCCACCTTCGGATCACGAAAGGCACGAAAGCCAATCTACATCCTCAGGTTTAAGAAGATTGAACAGGGGCAGCTGTTGTACCCCAAAATTTGCCCTCTCATATTTCTTAAAACATTGCAAGAAAAATCTCCAAATTACCTCTAGTGGTCCCCAATGTCCTAATATGTTCTCAAGGTCATCCATGTCAAGTTTCAAGCTTTGCAGAGGAAGTTTGCTCAGTCAAATGCTCAAAGGGTCCAAAAATCGATTGTGCTAGGGCAAAAGTCAACTGTGACCTACAAACAGTCAAACTTCAAGATTTTTTGTCAACATTCTCATTTTGAAGTGTATTTTATCATTTTATCAAGGGTTTATCATGATTCATCAAGGATTGCTCAAAATTCATCAAGACTCAAAAGTTGCTAAATTAGGGTTTTGTAGGAAAACTCAACTCAACTTTGATCAAGCATAACTTTCTCATAGTTTATGATAAATGGCCCATCCAAAGCTCATTTTGAATAGGATGCAATTTCCTACAATCCATCTTCATACCCTAATATCAGAAAATGCACTCGCAAGAAGTTATAAATTTGGACATTATAGCTCGTTTTTGAAAGTCAACAAAAACACCTTTTTTTCCAAAGCTTATAACTTGGGCATGGAATATCAAAATTGAGATGATACCAAAATGGTTGGTTAGAGGACATCTCAAGCTTTCTAAAAATTCCAAGAACACCTCCAAAAGTTCAAAATTGAAGAAGTTATGCATTGTTGAAGTTGGACGTTTTTGCAAAATTGCCAAAAGTCAACTATCCCCAAAACTTCAAATTTTGTCAAATGGGCCCATTCTTTTCCACTTGATTTGAGCTTGCATAGTTTCCCACGTGTCCTAGCTTCAACCATGAGCCCACATTCTATTTTTATTATTTAATTTGATTTTTTATTGAATTTATTCATTTTTAATCAATTTAAATCATATAAAATCCAAACTTTGATTACCTAAGATCTTTTTGGTTGTTTCAGGTCTTAATTATCATCATGATCATCATCAAAATTCGTATCAAGCATATCATGTACAAAAATATGGAGATTTGGAAAATTTGGAAAGGTTTAAAGGGTGAATCAAATCAAATCCCAAAGCATTGATGGGAGAAGATTCAATCCAAAATTGTTACCTGTGATACGGTGGGAGAACTGACTTGAGGTTTTGCGTTTGTATTCGCAAATGTTGCGGTTAGCAAGAGTCGCCACCGACTTTTTATTTTATCCTAAAGGAAAGGTTAAAAAGCACAGCAAAAACCTTTTGAGATATTTCGTGGGTTCGGGGGGTAGATTATGAAAAGGGAAGGTATTAGCACCCTTTTCATCCATGGTTATCCATGGGCTCTTAGTTACTTGGTTCTTTTAGATCACTTGCCTTGTTTTTCGATTGCTTTGAAAATGGTGTGTGTGTGGGTGGTTTTTGAAAATGTTTTGGAAAAAAGATGCCTTGTCTTAGGCAACTAATGTATTTGACTCGTGTTTGAGTGTTTTACAAAAGTGTGAATCTTTTCGAAAAGATGTTTTCAAATGTTTTTGAGAGTTTGTTTGAAAGTGTGGTGGATTGTGGTTTTTTGAAAAGAAGGCAAATGTTTTTGCAAGTTCGATCTCAAGTAACTAAGAGTTTTGTCTACCCTATTATACTCAAAAGATTATTGCTATGTTTTAACCTTTTTAACAAGTTTGTTCCTCCATTGCATTGGGTGGACAATCTTGTGTTAGGATGTGAAAGGGACGGGCGCGGGTCATCGTTTAGACCATAATTGCAATGGTGCCAAGTATCTTTGGGCATTTTCCTTAAGGGACTTGATCATTTTGAAAAAAAAATATTACCGAGGGACTATGATCATTTAAATTGTTTGTTTTGCCCAAAGAGACCTAACATGCAATATGGCCCAATTTTGGAAGGCAACAAAGTGGAGTACCCTAGGGGTGTTAATGTGCAAGTGTGTTTTATTGCATACAAGAGTTTTTCTTTGAATTAGGTTTTTCTATTTCATTGAGTTTTATCTTGCCATACACGTCCTAATTACTAGCAATAAGAAGCGGGAATGTAAAATCCTACGCTATTACAATAGTTAGGGGAGGGGGATACACATTTGTACATGGGGGGTTCAACGAGAAAAATAGACAAAAAAGAAAATAGCGAAAAACAAGATATATATAGAGAGAGAGGGAGGCCGCGCGCTGTTGGGAGGCCATCAGAAGTTCTGACCCAGATCCGCTGTCAGATGATCAACCTGTTGATGAAACTGGATGAGTCAGAACTTCTGACTCTGGAACCTGCAAAACAGAATCTGGTTAGTGGGGAAACCAGAGGTTCTGATTTCCCTGCGCTGCAAGACAGAAGTTTGTTAGTGGAGAACCCAGAAGTTCAGATTCTGCTGAAAAGGCAATAACTCTCAGAGGTTCTGAGGTCATTGGCAGCAAAACAGGCTTCAGATGTGCTAACGTCAAAGTCAGCACTGGGCTTTTTCCTGCACTAATCAGAACATCTGCAATCCTGTTGTTACTCCACAAAACAGAAAACATATTTGGAACAGATCCAGCAAAATAGCAAAATGTCCCAGAGGTCAGAATCACCAAGGTCATAGGCAAGTCCTAAACTGGCTCAGAACGTCCTGAGGTATGAGAGTCCTCAGAACATAAACAGCGATAACATGAATATTTACATTATGTTATTTGAATATGCACAGCTGATGATGCTTAACAGTGTGGTGAGGGTCAGCAGGTGCTTACCTGACTTTCTGGAAAATGGTGGGTGAAAGTTAGCTTTTAGTTCTGGTGGTGTTCTGGACAGATTTGGAAAAGGGGAAGTGAAGGTGTAAACGTGTATAGGGTCAGAAGTTTTGGAAAGAACGCTTTGGTTTACAGAAATGAGCTGGGTGTTTGATGAGGTTGAAGGTGAGAAACTTAAAGTTATGAAACAAAACTTGGAAATTTTGGCAGAGTTTCAGAATGTTATGTTGCTAGGAGTTTTGTTTCTCTCTTAGCAATTTTTTCTGTTTTTCTTGAACTTCTTGAACGTCTTTTGCAGTGGGGAAAGCTCTCTATTTATAGGAAAAGTTCTTGTGGATACCTTGAACATTTAAGGCGCCAACAGAATTTGAAGTTGTTCTTTGACAGAAATTCCTGGGAAGTTGTGATAACAGCTATTTTTCAGCCTAGGTAGCAGCAGCAGGCGTGGATTGGGGGAAGTGACCTCTGAAATGGGCGGTGGCGTGAAGACCCATGCCAGAATCTGTGCAAAAGCATTTTTCAAGCCACACGTGAACGCTCAGGAGTGGTTGGAAGCATTAATGGGCATTAAATGGTGACAAGACCTGTCAATACCAACATTCTGGTTGTTGAATCAGCAGCGTAAACCATGCTCTGGCCTTGGCTACCTGTTGTTTTAGCAAACTCTGGAGATTCTCCTGGTTTTCTGGTACGTTCCTTGGATCTACTTCTGGATAATCTGGGCTTAGAGATTCTATATCAATGTGACACCTATCCCTCTGACCTTTCATCTTCTGACTTCAACCTGTTCTGAAGGAGCCTTTATACTTTCATATTTCTTTTACATTCCTTTAGCAAGTTCTGACTGAGCTTGTGTAACTGCTGAAGGGGTATGTTCTGTTTGAGGCTTACACTCTGAACCATGTTTACAACTTCTGATTGAACTGATGTAGCTGCTGAAGAGACAACTTCTGACCATCCTGAGCCAAACTTGCAACTTCTGACCGTCTTCATCTGGAATGGATCCAGAAGTTCTGAAGCGCTGATTTTTTTTATAAAAACACTTATTTAAAGAAACATTCTAAGCACTTAGAATTTGATTTTCCTCAAGATGAAAGCGTTGTTTCTGGAGTTCGGGAGATCATCTTGCTCTTGTGAGTGACTTGCTTGGGCAAAAGGATAACTCAGGACTTGGATTTGTTTCAGGGGACTTTGAAAAATCTAAGATGGTTTCCTGAAGAAAGGGAGGGCAAATTTTGGGGTACAACAGTTGCCCCTGTTCAATCTTCTTGAACCTGAAGAGTTAGATTGGCGAGTTTGCCTTTCGCGACTCGAAGGTAAAAGAAGATTGGACACCAGAGTGCCCTGAAATTTGCACTCGCATGTTGAAGTATCAGCAATGTGATGTTAGGAATGGGCTTACAGATGCCATTTGGAGAGGTGACAGATAGGGAGATGGGCTTACAGATGCCATCCGGAGACGTGACAGAACCTTGTCGGGAATGGGCTTATAGATGCCATTTGGAAGTGTCGATCGCCTAAGAGATTCCTTAGCGAGAAACTTGTATATTTGAGAAAGACGGATGTTTTCCTGGCTTGTTACAGGTGTTTAATCTTCAATCTCCTTATGCAGATGTGCCCTGGCTGGATACAGGAATCGAGTCTGGAAACGTGACAGTTGATAGATGTGCCCTGGCTGGATACAGGAATCGAATCTTTGAACTCTTCAGACGTGCCCTGGCTAGATACAGGAATCGAGTATGGAAACGTGACAGTTGATAGATGTGCCCTGGCTGGATACAGGAATCGAATCTTTGAACTCTTCAGACGTGCCCTGGCTAGATACAGGAATCGAGTCTGGAAACGTGACAGTTGATAGATGTGCCCTGGCTGGATACAGGAATCGAATCTTTGAACTCTTCAGACGTGCCCTGGCTAGATACAGGAATCGAGTCTGGAAACGTGACAGTTGATAGATGTGCCCTGGCTGGATACAGGAATCGAATCTTTGAACTCTTCAGACGTGCCCTGGCTAGATACAGGAATCGAGTCTGGAAACTGATCACTCTCAGATATGCCCTGGCTAGATACAGGTATCGGATCTGGAATTGTGACAGTTGAAGGTAGTTGCTTTCGGGATTGTCTTTTTCCTGAAAAAACATAAGTTGTATGCAATGTCATGATGCATGATGTTATGATGTTCAACATGAGATGTTGTATGCGTTTCATCATGTATGTAAGCAAGATGTATGAAAATGGGAAATGTTTATGAGTGTAATTTCATCTTAGGAAAATAAATCCTTGACGAACGGCCGGGAAGCTACTCTGTGGAAGAGATCCTTGGCCAAAATTTTGATTAGAGGCCTGCTGAGGACTTTAACGACGGATTCCGCTGAGGATAATGATGATAAACTCCGCTGGGGAACTCCAAAGATAAACTCTGCTTGGTAATGAAGGAACTTTGCCGAGAGCGGTCTTCCGTGACTTTTAGCTGAGGACAACCCAGTTACAAGTCCTCGTGAGGGAATAATTCTAAATAAACTCGGGTGAGACGTCCGTGCCTCGCAGGGGATAAGCTTGCAGAATTTACTGGAGAGATTGACTGAACTTTAAGACCTGCCGGGGAATGTTGGGTCCTTTTAGGATCGACGGGGAGCCAACTTTGCTTGGGGAAAGTATTGTCGCGTCCCTTTTTTTTCTTTTACGAGGAATTGAGATGATTTGACCACAATCTTCAGTTGAACCTACCTTGGTGCCTTGGCGGACAAAACAACCAGACTACAATAGACAACTCCACATGCCCCTGTCTTTGATGTCACCTGTAATTAATCTCTTGTTCATATGCAAACATTTATGAATCAGCAATTTAATGTCAAATGCATATATCAAAAAATGAACAGTGGACGTTCTTCGCAAGACAAACACAAAAGGAAAACAATGGTAATTTGTATGGACAAGTGAATTTGTATTGATTTAAACTTTGCCTGTGAATAGGCGTTCTTGTACAAGAGGCTGACATCCTAGTAAGAGGATATCGCCAAATAGTATAGAGTTTACAGTTTTGAAAAAAAAAGGAAATAAAACAGCTATGTGAATAATCCCACTGGGTTCCAATTCTGCTATCGCCTTTATGTCTTCGAAAGTCTCATCGTTTTGCTGCCTAGTTGAAGATGAAGCTGATTGGTCGATGCCGAATCCTGAGCCAGATAGTTGATGCCGAATTTCGGATGTGAAGTGATCCAATGAGACATAGTGTTACGCTTTTATCCCTAACTTTTGCCTGGACCGCCCTTTCGGGTTTTCAGTCCACCGGGATACCCATTTTTGCCCAAGCCGCCCTTTCAGGTTTTCGACTTGCCGGGTGTACGGATTTTTTTTTTTTTTTTTTTTTAATTTCATCCCTTACTTTTGCCTAGGTATGTCAACCTAGCAGGTCTCTTATTTATGCGTAGTATTTTTTCACTATGTCTGCGTTGGCGGGGTGAGGAAGGTCGTCACCATCCATGGTGGTTAGGATCATGGCTCCTCCTGAGAACACACGTTTAACCACAAATGGCCCTTCGTATGTAGGGGTCCACTTGCCCCGGGGATCACTTTGAGGAAGGATGATGCGTTTGATTACCAGGTCCCCAACTTGATACTCTTGCGGTCTGACTTTCTTGTTAAACGCCCTGATCATCCGTTTCTGATACGTTTGACCATGACAGATAGCAGTGAGCCTCTTTTCGTCAATCAGATTTAATTGATCAAGTCGAGTCTGGATCCAATCATCTTCATTCAGGTCTGCATCCTTCATTATCCGGAGAGAGGGTATCTGGATCTCGATTGGCAAGACTGCCTCCATGCCATATACCAAGGAGAAGGGAGTTGCCCCGGTTGATGTCCTTGCTGAGGTGCGGTACCCATGAAGAGCGAACGGTAGCATCTCGTGCCAATCTTTATAGGTTACTGTCATCTTCTGCACAATTTTCTTGATATTTTTGTTGGCTGCCTCTACAGCCCCATTCATCTTCGGCCGGTAGGGAGAAGAATTGTGGTGTTGTATCTTGAATTGTTCACAGAGTTCAGTGATCATTTTGTTATTGAGATTGGTACCGTTGTCCGTAATGATTCTTTCTGGGACGCCGTACCGACAGATCAGATTATGCCGGATGAAACGCGCCACGACACTCTTGGTTACTGTGGCATAGGAAGCCGCCTCAACCCATTTCGTGAAATAATCGATTGCCACCAAGATGAAGCGATGCCCATTGGATGCCGTTGGTCGGATCTCACCGATCATATCGATGCCCCACATTGCGAAAGGCCAAGGTGCCGTTAGGACATTCAAAGGAACTGGAGGGATATGTACCTTGTCAGCATAGATCTGGCACTTATGACAAGTTCGGGAGTGTTGGTAACAATCGGCTTCCATTGTGGACCAGAAATATCCTGCCCGAAGGATTTTCTTAGCCATGGTGTGTCCACTGGAATGTGTTCCAAATGTACCTTCATGCAGTTCCATCATGATTTTCTCCGCTTCAGCCTTATCCACACAACGCAGCAGAGTCGAATCATGATTCCGTTTGTAGAGAATGCCGTTGCTGAGGAAGAATTTTGCAGCAAACCTTCTCATGAACTTCTTATCATTGACGGATGCACCTTCAGGGTATTCCTGAGCTTCCAAGTACCTCTTCACCTCATGGTACCAGGGTTTTTCAGTCACCTTTTCAGCCTCGAGCTCGCAGCAGTATGCCGGTTCATCCAACTTCCAGATTATGATTCGGGGAGCCTCATTGTCCCATTTAACTTTGAACATTGAAGACATCGTGGCTAGTGCGTCCGCTAGCTGATTCTCCTCTCTGGGGAAATGCTCAAAAGTTATCTCTTCAAAGTGAGGGAGCAAGGTCGACACATACTCCTTGTAAGGAATGAGATTCGGGTGTTTCGTATCCCACTCGCCTTTGATCTGATTGATCACAAGAGCGGAATCTCCGAAGACACTTAGAAATTTGATCCTCAAGTCGATTGCAGCTTGTAAACCCATGATACACGCCTCGTATTCTGCCATGTTGTTGGTGCAGTTGAAACATAATCGGGAGGTGAGGGGAGTATGAGTTCCCTCGGGATATATGATTACAGCGCTGACGCCGTTACCCAAAGCATTGGAGGCTCCATCAAAATGCATGGACCATCGGGATCCTTCCTTAGGTCCTTCATCCGGTCCAGGTACTTCACAGTCAGTTACCACCATGATATCTTCGTCCGGAAAATCAAAGTTCAATGATTGGTAATCGTCCACAGGTTGGTGTGCCAAATGATCTGCCAGTACACTTCCCTTAATTGCTTTCTGAGTTGTATACTGGATGTCATATTCTGTTAAGATCATTTGCCATCTCGCTATTCTTCCAGACAGAGCAGGCTTTTCAAATATGTACTTGATGGGATCCATCTTTGAAATCAATAAAGTAGTGTGAGTCAGCATATACTGTCTCAGCCGGCGAGCAGCCCATACAAGAGCGCAGCAAGTTTTCTCAAGCAGTGAGTAACGAGACTCACAGTCGGTAAACTTTTTGCTCAAGTAATAAATAGCGTGCTCTTTTCGGCCAGACTCGTCATGCTGCCCCAACACACACCCCATTGATTTGTCAAGTACTGTCAAGTATAGTATCAGAGGTCTCCCTTCAACCGGTGGCATAAGAATGGGTGGCTCTTGGAGATATTCCTTTATCCTTTCAAAGGCGGCCTGACATTCATCATTCCAGCGTACCACTTGATCTTTCTTTAGCAATTTGAAGATTGGCTCACAAGTAGCAGTCAGATGTGAGATGAATCGGGCAATGTAATTTAGTCGTCCCAGGAAGCCTCTGACTTCTTTCTCTGTTTTTGGAGTCGGCATCTCTTGTATGGCTTTTACCTTGGCAGGATCCACCTGAATACCTTTATCACTTACAATGAAACCTAGCAATTTTCCGGACCTCACCCCAAAGGTGAATTTGTTGGGATTCAACCTCAGCTTGTATATCTTGAGTCGATCAAACAACTTCCTCAGATGGTCAAGGTGCTCCTCCTCAGTTTGAGACCTTGCAATCATGTCATCAACGTATACCTCAATTTCATGATGGATCATATCGTGGAACAAAGCAACCATGGCACGTTGATAGGTTGCCCCAGCATTTTTCAATCCGAACGGCATGACCTTATAACAGAAGGTGCCCCACTGAGTCACAAATGTAGTCTTCTCCATATCTTCCGGAGCCATCTTGATCTGATTGTACCCTGAAAAACCATCCATGAAGGAGAAAACCTTGTGTTGAGCTGTATTGTCAACAAGGACATCAATGTGAGGTAGGGGGAAGTCATCCTTGGGGCTGGCCCTGTTCAGATCCCTGTAGTCAACACACATTCTGACCTTTCCGTCCTTCTTCGGTACTGGCACCACATTGGCAACCCACTGAGGGTAAGAAGTCACTGCAAGGAACCCGGCGTCAAACTGCTTCATAACCTCGGCCTTGATCTTTTCAGACATCCCTGGACGCATCCGTCGAACTTTCTGCTTTACCGGAGGGCAATCTTCCTTGGTTGGCAAATGGTGAACTACAATGTCGGCATCCAAACCAGGCATATCTTCATAGGACCAAGCAAAGATCTCCATGTAGTCCTGTAGCATCTGGATCAACCGTTGCTTCACGCTGAGCTCTAGATTGGCACCAATCTTGACCTCTTTCCTATCTGTCTCAGTACCCAAGTTAATTGTCTCCACAGGCTCTTCATGTGGTTGAATAGCCCTCTCTTCCTGTAGTAGCAGTCTTGCGAGTTCACCAGGCACTTCACAATCATCTTCACCTTCGTCTTCGGCCAAGTTGATCGGATTTTCGAAGTCATAACTGGCGGTAGCAGAGCTGTTACCAGTGAGATCCAGAGTGGATTGAAACCTGTATAAGTGAGTGTGTGTAAATACAGCTGTTTTGCAATATATATAACACAGAAAGGAAAAGAGCAAAAGATTTGAAATGCAACAAACGTCCAATGTTTTGATTGATGATATATGAAAATGTCATACAAAAAGCCCTCACAAATGGAGCTACGATGCCCCGGGTAGGACACCGAGCCAACAGAGTTTTAACATATTGTTTGTTACAAATTGGAAATCAAAAGAAATCAATTACTGCGTGACAAATGTGATAGGGGTAAAATCCTTTGCCGTCCAGTTGCTTGGTCCGTTGCTGGTAGTCGGGTAGATCCAACTGTCAAACTCAGCTTCCTCCACATCCTCCTCAATAGCATTCACCCTTGAGCTGGAAATAAACACCGGAGCCTTTCCGATCTTCTCTTTGCGCACCGCCTTCTGAGCCTCTGCAGTAAAGCCTAGCCCAAACTTGTCGTTCTTCTGAGTGAAGTCAGGAAGCTGACCCCAGTGTGCACAATTGCCTTTCTGAACCACAGCCCGGGCATCCCTTAGGGAAGCCATCTTCAAGGAATCATTCTCTTCGGCCATTGTCTCTGCAGCTGCTGAAATTGGATACACCTCCTCGAAATGCTGGAAGGGGGTTTCAATGAACTCTCCGTCCATCTCGATGTACCTGAAGGAATTCAAATGGCTCACCATATACTCCTCTTCTCCTTGTACAGTGACGATCTTCCCCCTGACGGGATACTTCAACTTCTGGTGCAAGGTGGAGGTCACGGTCCCAGCTTTATGGATCCAAGGTCGACCCAACAGACAAGAATACGACGGACGTATATCCATCACGTAAAAGGTAGAGTCAAACACTTGAGAGCCCACACGGATAGGGATGTTAACCTCTCCATGAACCATCCTTTTGGAACCGTCAAAGGCCCGGACGATGATATTGCAGGGTTTCAACTCCAGGCCTTCATAATCCAGACGGTCTAAAGCCTTTTTCGGAAGAACATTCAAGGAAGAACCAGTGTCCACCAATACATGTGCCAGAGTAGTGCCCCTGCATTCAATAGAGACATGCAGGGCATCATTGTGGTCTCTCCCTTTTGCGGTCAGGTCAACATCTGAAAACCCCAAGCCGTTGTCCGCCGTCAGATTCGCTATGCAGTCAGTGAACTGGACTGCAGACGTTTCCTGCGGCACATGGGCCGTCTTGAGAAATGAGATCAAGGCCTTAGCATGGGCCTCGGAGCATAGCAATAAGGAGAGCAGGGAGATCTTGGAGGGTGTATGCCCCAACTGTTCGACAACATTAAAATCACTTTTCTTTATTATTTTCAGAATCTCCTCCATTTCTTGTCGGGAGGCCTCAGCATTTATGGGTATCGGCGCCTCCATCCGGGCAGGCTCTTCTTCAATCCCTTTGCCCTGAGCATTTGATGACTCGGTAGCAGGGGACACAATTTGATCAGCAACAGGACTAGGTAAACTTGCAGGTTTTATGAGGAGGGGTTTTCGAATAGCGGGCGGCGCAATGTCAGGCGAGAAGAGCCTGCCACTGCGGGTGACTTTAGCTGGACCAGTGATATCGCAGATACTGGCACTAGCGTCAAATTCTTGCTTGATTCCATTTACATACACGTCTGCCCCATAATGCCAGGGGACAGCTTTATCAGACACATAGGAGAGGGGTCCTGGAACAGTAATGATCATAGGCGCAACTGTCAAGATTTGAATAGGCTTCTTCGGGGAAGCCTTGATTGGATTTTTGAAGATGGTAATCACGGAAACTTCTTTCATCGGAACCAAATGAACAGCAGTTTTTTTGAATAGAATCTCCTTGCTATCCATTAGGCCTTGGATGCCTAACCTCAGCAAGGGACAATCAGATAGGGAAATAGCACAGAATGGGCAACCTTCGCCGCAACCCGGAAATAAACCGGCCCGCAGTAGGTTCTTCTTAACAGTCTTCAAAGGGGTAACAACTTCATCTACCGAAACAGCATACACTTCTTCCTCAATGGCACTTACCCTATGCTGGGGCATAAGAGCCGTTACAACATTCGGTCTTTCCGGCGCTTCAAACTGAATTTCCTTTGCGTCGATCAGATCTTGCACTTTGTTTCTTAAGGCCCAGCAATCATCAGTAGTGTGCCCGGGACTATCAGAAT
This sequence comes from Vicia faba, assembly GCA_948472305.1. Taxonomy (NCBI): domain Eukaryota; kingdom Viridiplantae; phylum Streptophyta; class Magnoliopsida; order Fabales; family Fabaceae; genus Vicia; species Vicia faba. The sequence goes on from OX451736.1 coordinate 991,139,636, forward strand.
GATAAGCACACCGGGCATTTGGGTTGTATTTAGGAGATGCAGTGTTGACGACCTTAGGAGCCTCTTTGAGGGTCACCAGGTTGGTGGATAACAGTTGGGGTAAAATTTGAGATAATGTCATACTCAGTCGGGTATACTGCCTCTTGGGCCTTTCACTTCTTTGTTGATTGTACTGCTGAGGAGCAGCAACAGGTTTGGAGATGACCAAAGCATTGACGGCTCGGCGACTTTCGGGCTTGACTTGTCTTCTAGGACCATAGACGGCGCTTGCTTCTTTCTTAAACGGCCTCTTCTCAGCACTTGTAGAGGCAGCCTTCTGTATCTTGCCTGACCTGATGCCAGCTTCAATTCTTTCTCCCGTTAATATCAAATCTGTGAACCCAGCGGAGGAGTTACCAACCAAATGATTGAAAAACAGACCAGACAAAGTCCCAAGGAACATATCAACCAGCTCTCGGTCAGTTAATGGAGGCTGCACCCTGCCAGCCAAATCTCTCCATTTTTGAGCGTACTCTTTGAACCCTTCACCCGTCCCTAGAGACATACCCTGAAGTTGGGTACGCGTAGGAGCGAGATCAGAATTGTATTGGTATTGTCTGTAGAATGCGGTTGCCAAATCTTCCCAGTGCCGGATGCTAGCTCCGTCCAATTGGTAGAACCATTCAAGTTGTGACCCCGAGAGGCTATCTTGGAAGAAGTGAATCCAGAGGTTCTTATCCGCCGTGTAAGGTTGGATTTTCCTTACGTACGACCTTAGATGCAGCTTTGGGCAGGAGACCCCATCATACTTGGCGAAGGCAGGCGCCTTAAACTTGTGTGGAATGACTACCCCAGAAGATAACCCCAAATCTCCGAAATCCAGTCCTGGCACATTCTGAATTTCCATAGCGCTCAAGCGGTCCTCCAATTGCTTGTATCTGTCAGCAGCAGGTGGGTATTGTTCATCGTTATAGTCCGTCTCGTTGTCGGAGACTGCGAGACTAGGAGCTCCTCCCCCCTGGGGACTGTTTTTCTCAGCAGAAGAAGTGGTTGGATCAGCTTCATTGTGGAGTGTGTTCCCAAATCTGCGTCCAGTGTTGAACAATGCAGTCCTCTTTTTCTTCTTCTTCTTCAGGAGTAGAGTCTTCAACTCTTGCTGACCTTGGGCTAGGCTTAGGACCATCTCTTGAAACTGTGCACTTTGGGCCTGAAGGGCCTTGATTGCTTGCTCACTGGATGAGTCTGGATTCATGATGACTGTGCAAAATAAACAGCGAAGGAGTTTAAGCAACCTGTGAAATAGGGTACCTGCTATGCATATGGTGCAATGGAATGCGCATGTATGCAATGCATTCAAGGATTTAGAATATTCAAAATTTGTTGTAGACAAAAAGGAACGCACATTACATTAATAAGGAGAAATTCGTTAGTACATAAATGCCTCATGGGCCAAATATTACAAAATAACTCCTTAAGATAAAAAAACATTGCGCATTCTTTTTGGCGCGATGTAGGTGTTGAGATTCCTTTCCTCGTGCAGCAGGCGGGTGAGTTCCAGGACCTTCTTTTCACTAGCATGTAGATTGGTCTCAAGAGAATTCCGTTCTTCCTTAAGTTGAATCCAGCTCTTCCGCATCTCTTCCCAGGAGGTGGGCATGTCGGGATGTTGAATGGTGCAGGACGCCTCTCCTTCCAAGACTGGTTCTTTGATCACAGGAAGCATATGAGGATAAGGCATCACTAATTTCTGGGAGCGGGCTCGTACCCACTTGAGATAAGGTTCCAACGGGATGGAGTTCCGGTGTCCCAATGTCTTGCTGTCTATCCTACTTGGCATCCTCCAAGCTCTGATAAATCTCTGACGAAGTCCTTGAGTATCGTTGTCGAAGTCAAAAACTATGTCGGGAATTAACATGTCATGAGGGCCATCCTTCAGAGCATAGCCAAACTGTCTCCAAGCCAGGCATGGGTTGTAGGTAATACCTCCTTTGATTCCAAATAAAGGAACATTAGGGTACTCCCCACAACGATCAATGATAGTGACGTCTTCCCTGGACCTAGGACACCAATGTATATCTGCATGCGTGAGAGTCATTAACCGTTGTGACCATCTCAAACCCCGCTCGTTCTTCAAAACTGATTGTGGAAGGTGCGAAATAAACCACCTTCCCAAGAGAGGAGTGCAACACATAAGGACACCCCTTCTTCTCATGGTTCGAGTGTAACATGAGTGAAGGATGTCCCCCAGTAACGTAGGTATAGGATTCTTGGTCATGAAGATCTGGACAGCACTGATATCAATAAGCTGATCTGGATTAGGGAACAACACCAAACCATAGACAAGGAGGGCCATGACTTCTTCAAAAGCTCGTAGGTCAAGAGAGTTCCAACATTCTTGAGCCTTTTCAAACAGAAATCTAGCTAAGAATCCTTTGATACCACTTCTAACTTCCCAATGTCCCTTGAGGTCAGACGTCTGTAGGTGCAAGGCTTTAGCGATCTCCTCAAGCTTGGGTTCCTCTTCCGTACCGTTGTAGGGTAGTTGATCAAGGATAGGGACCTTCAGAAGTCGGGAGAACTCTTCCAATGTAGGCACCAACTGATAATCCGGGAAGGTGAAGCAGTGATGCAGAGGGTCAAAGAATTGGAACAGGACCTTTATCAAATCCTCTTCAATGTTGGTGTTAACCAAGCTGATGAGTCTTCCATGTCTCTCACTGAATGAAGAGCTCTCGGGAATCCTGGAGAGAAGTTCCTTAAGCTGAGGAGGGATCTTTACAAGGCTAATCTGAATTGTCTTTCTGCGAGCAGTTTCCATGTCCTGTAAAACAAGAACAAAGATGAAGATTCGAAACCCTTGAAATGGTTAGTCAATGCTCATGATGTTTGTATGATGTAATGATGTGATGATTAAATACAATATTCACAAAGACAACCATGGTAAGGCACACAAGTCACACAAACCCTTAGAGTTTAGGCCTGCATGGAGTCTGGGTATTACCCTCTTGAAGTTTGGTGGGCTCAACCTGTCCTATCAGAAGTAACCGGGTTCTAAAGGTCCCAATATCACGGGACTGCTTTCATTGTTCATCGTTTCGATTTAGCCACTGAACTGGCGACCGAAATATTCCAGGAAAGCAACCCTCAATTGAGTGTAGTATCGAGTATCAACCAACCTCGGACTGCACCAAAGTCAGTTATCTCACTACCCTAAAAAGGCCAAGATGGTTCAATTAAGGTTCCTAAGGTCAGTTGATGCTTCATGACACCACGCGGCGGCCCCGTACTCTCCTTGACTGAACTCAAGGGTTACCGGTACACACCAAAGTGCCACATCAACGTAGCAGACTGCTTCAACCATGTCGGTATACCCCGCACAGTTCCCTCACAGCCTTGTTGCTACCTAAAAGGGTTTCCCCAGATCCGGGTTAGGATCTAAAAAACTCCGATACAAAGCCCACAAATGTAAAGCAAACAAAGCAATCAATTGAAAGTAAAGGTGATCTAAACCCTAAGGTAACCCCACTTAAAAGTAATGTCCCCAGCAGAGTCGCCAGTTCTGTGATACGGTGGGAGAACTGACTTGAGGTTTTGCGTTTGTATTCGCAAATGTTGCGGTTAGCAAGAGTCGCCACCGACTTTTTATTTTATCCTAAAGGAAAGGTTAAAAAGCACAGCAAGAACCTTTTGAGATATTTCGTGGGTTCGGGGGGTAGATTATGAAAAGGGAAGGTATTAGCACCCTTTTCATCCATGGTTATCCATGGGCTCTTAGTTACTTGGTTCTTTTAGATCACTTGCCTTGTTTTTCGATTGCTTTGAAAATGGTGTGTGTGTGGGTGGTTTTTGAAAATGTTTTGGAAAAAAGATGCCTTGTCTTAGGCAACTAATATATTTGACTCGTGTTTGAGTGTTTTACAAAAGTGTGAATCTTTTCGAAAAGATGTTTTCAAATGTTTTTGAGAGTTTGTTTGAAAGTGTGGTGGATTGTGGTTTTTTGAAAAGAAGGCAAATGTTTTTGCAAGTTCGATCTCAAGTAACTAAGAGTTTTGTCTACCCTATTATACTCAAAAGATTATTTCTATGTTTTAACCTTTTTAACAAGTTTGTTCCTCCATTGCATTGGGTGGACAATCTTGTGTTAGGATGTGAAAGGGACGGGCGCGGGTCATCGTTTAGACCATAATTGCAATGGTGCCAAGTATCTTTGGGCATTTTCCTTAAGGGACTTGATCATTTTGAAAAAAAAATATTACCGAGGGACTATGATCATTTAAATTGTTTGTTTTGCCCAAAGAGACCTAACATGCAATATGGCCCAATTTTGGAAGGCAACAAAGTGGAGTACCCTAGGGGTGTTAATGTGCAAGTGTGTTTTATTGCATACAAGAGTTTTTCTTTGAATTAGGTTTTTCTATTTCATTGAGTTTTATCTTGCCATACACGTCCTAATTACTAGCAATAAGAAGCGGGAATGTAAAATCCTACGCTATTACAATAGTTAGGGGAGGGGGATACACATTTGTACATGGGGGGTTCAACGAGAAAAATAGACAAAAAAGAAAATAGCGAAAAACAAGATATAGAGAGAGAGAGAGGGAGGTCGCGCGCTGTTGGGAGGCCATCAGAAGTTCTGACCCAGATCCGCTGTCAGATGATCAACCTGTTGATGAAACTGGATGAGTCAGAACTTCTGACTCTGGAACCTGCAAAACAGAATCTGGTTAGTGGGGAAACCAGAGGTTCTGATTTCCCTGCGCTGCAAGACAGAAGTTTGTTAGTGGAGAACCCAGAAGTTCAGATTCTGCTGAAAAGGCAATAACTCTCAGAGGTTCTGAGGTCATTGGCAGCAAAACAGGCTTCAGATGTGCTAACGTCAAAGTCAGCACTAGGCTTTTTCCTGCACTAATCAGAACATCTGCAATCCTGTTGTTACTCCATAAAACAGAAAACATATTTGGAACAGATCCAGCAAAATAGCAAAATGTCCCAGAGGTCAGAATCACCAAGGTCACAGGCAAGTCCTAAACTGGCTCAGAACGTCCTGAGGTATGAGAGTCCTCAGAACATAAACAGCGATAACATGAATATTTACATTATGTTATTTGAATATGCACAGCTGATGATGCTTAACAGTGTGGTGAGGGTCAGCAGGTGCTTACCTGACTTTCTGGAAAATGGTGGGTGAAAGTTAGCTTTTGGTTCTGGTGGTGTTCTGGACAGATTTGGAAAAGGGGAAGTGAAGGTGTAAACGTGTATAGGGTCAGAAGTTTTGGAAAGAACGCTTTGGTTTACAGAAAAGAGCTGGGTGTTTGATGAGGTTGAAGGTGAGAAACTTAAAGTTATGAAACAAAACTTGGAAATTTTGGCAGAGTTTCAGAATGTTATGTTGCTAGGAGTTTTGTTTCTCTCTTAGCAATTTTTTCTGTTTTTCTTGAACTTCTTGAACGTCTTTTGCAGTGGGGAAAGCTCTCTATTTATAGGCAAAGTTCTTGTGGATACCTTGAACATTTAAGGCGCCAACAGAATTTGAAGTTGTTCTTTGACAGAAATTCCTGGGAAGTTGTGATAACAGCTATTTTTCAGCCTAGGTAGCAGCAGCAGGCGTGGATTGGGGGAAGTGACCTCTGAAATGGGCGGTGGCGTGAAGACCCATGCCAGAATCTGTGCAAAAGCATTTTTCAAGCCACACGTGAACGCTCAGGAGTGGTTGGAAGCATTAATGGGCATTAAATGGTGACAAGACCTGTCAATACCAACATTCTGGTTGTTGAATCAGCAGCGTAAACCATGCTCTGGCCTTGGCTACCTGTTGTTTTAGCAAACTCTGGAGATTCTCCTGGTTTTCTGGTACGTTCCTTGGATCTACTTCTGGATAATCTGGGCTTAGAGATTCTATATCAATGTGACACCTATCCCTCTGACCTTTCATCTTCTGACTTCAACCTGTTCTGAAGGAGCCTTTATACTTTCATATTTCTTTTACATTCCTTTAGCAAGTTCTGACTGAGCTTGTGTAACTGCTGAAGGGGTATGTTCTGTTTGAGGCTTACACTCTGAACCATGTTTACAACTTCTGATTGAACTGATGTAGCTGCTGAAGAGACAACTTCTGACCATCCTGAGCCAAACTTGCAACTTCTGACCGTCTTCATCTGGAATGGATCCAGAAGTTCTGAAGCGCTGATTTTTTTTCTAAAAACACTTATTTAAAGAAACATTCTAAGCACTTAGAATTTGATTTTCCTCAAGATGAAAGCGTTGTTTCTGGAGTTCGGGAGATCATCTTGCTCTTGTGAGTGACTTGCTTGGGCAAAAGGATAACTCAGGACTTGGATTTGTTTCAGGGGACTTTGAAAAATCTAAGATGGTTTCCTGAAGAAAGGGAGGGCAAATTTTGGGGTACAACATTACCCTAACACATTCCATACTACATAAACAAGCCAAAGGAAATGTGAATAGAGGTTAGAGGTTGCAAGAAGAGGCAGAACAAAAGTTTGAAAAAGTGGTAAAAAACTTGAATTCGAAATCATAACAAGAGACGTTTCCAGGACGTTCACTGAGGCGAAACCAATCCAAAGCAGGCTTCCATACACGCCCAAACACGCTGTAAGCATCATGTTACCTAGCTCTGTACTTGAAATCATAACTATCTATTCTTGCATCATTTGAATAAATCATTGCCATATTTGTGATCCTCATAACATTTCAAAGCTTTTGGCATTACTTAATTTTGTTTATCTGACTCATACTGCAAAGTACCATAGTTAGGGTTTCGTGGATAGTTTTGGGTGTTTTTGTTTCCAGTAAAATTAGCCTTAATAATGGTTATATGCATGATCGGAAGAGGGAGACGAATTCAACCATGGGTTCAGAATGCATTTCCATGGCGCCTATAGGATTTAAGAGATGCTTGACTTATAGCTACGAACTACTGTCCGTTGGTATAAGTCTATTTTGTTTTAGCCACGGTTCAATGAAGAAGATGAATACGTGGCACTCAACCATTGCTCCATTCAAACCACGCACGCATTTTTGTTTTGTTCTGACCATTGACCTGCTTTCTTTTATTATATATTATTTGTATATTATTAACAGATAAAGCCAAGTAGCCTAGTGGTAAGCGTGTACACCCATTAGCCATCAGGACCTGGGTTCGAATCCCAGGTCCCCCACTTTCTTTGTTATTTTCATTCTTCAGGTAATCACATGCATATTCAAGCGCGCAGAATACCATACGCCTTCACATATCCAGTTGCCAGATGGCCCAAGGCCAAATCTGATGGCCAAGAATTGATGGACCACCAAAGACCAAGTCAGCACATGCACGCTGGATCAAGGAAAGTCAACAAGGCCAGCGTGTTATTGGGCCTCAGAATTGCTGTCCAAACACCATAATCAGGCCCATACCCCCTTTCTCTCATATTATTTTACTTATTTATTTTATTTTATTAATTGCTTAATTATTTTTATTAAATTTACTAACCAATTAAAAAATTCTTTTTTCATAAAATCAAAACCACCAAAAATATTTTTCATATTTAATCAAATTTCAATTTTTATTTTATTAATAAATACTAATTAAATTGATTTAGAGTTTTAATTAGAATAACTTTAACATTTTTGTAAATAATTAAAATTCAATTAGATTTAATTAGGTTTTTACTAACATTAATTATTTTATTATTTTTTTCTTAAAATACCAAAAATCCAAAAACAATTTATTTTTATTAATTAATTTAATTAATTTAGGTTTAATTTCATTTTCTTTCTTAAAATAAAAACCACAAAAAAATCTTTTCTTTAACAAAAAGGGTCAAAACCCTAGAACTTTACGCTCGATTTAATTTCACGCATGCGATTTATTTTCTTTATCCAATTATGTATCTGATTATGGATTGTAATAGCTTAATAGGACCTTTTATTATTTTTTATCGCTTTATTTATTTTTAAGGGTTTGTCTTTGGCGATGTAAATACCCGATGCCTTGTAATTTAAATTCCACAATTTATTTCCCGCAAATTATAACTGTTAGATGTTTGATAATAGGTATGCATGACAAGACTGAATGTTTTAACCTAAAATCAACATAGATCACCATTAACATGTACAAAGATAAAAATAAACTGAAAACAACACACTCGCACATGCGCACTCTTAGGGTACACCCCACTTGGTTGCCTTCGTACGCGGTCATTAAGTATAAGTCACTTTAGAGGTCGTCCTCTTGTCTAAAGATCATAGTCGCCTCGAAACGGTTGCCTCAGATATTATTGCCTCAAACAAATTATCTAAGACATTAGGGTTACCGCTAAGGCGTCCTACTATTGCTTTGGTGACCGTAAGTCCCTAAATTCGAATTGACCCTTAAACTCCAACGACGGTGCTACCTACTCATCAATAGTAGGATAGCATTGTCTAAAGGAAATTAGCATAGAACGATTCCCTTTTCGAGTAAGTAGATGGTTCTTAGATACTTGCTCTTTCAAAAAACAAAAACTTTTCACACTTACACTTTTCGAACAAAGTTTTCAAAACACTTCATACGCTCTTGAGGACAGAAGCAAGAGTTAAATCGAAGTTTCAAAACAAAAACTTTTTCAAACCCACAAGCACAAAGAAAACAATTTTGAAAACAAATGAGCAAGTACCTAAGAGCCCGTGGATAACCACAGATAGAAAGGGTGCTAACACCTTCCCTTTCTATAATCTACCCCCCGAACCCGAGAAATATCTCGAAAAAGGAATTTTTCTATGCTTTTTTCCTTTCCTTGTTGGATAAAATAAAAGTCAGTGGCGACTCTTGCTTACCGCGACATTTTGCAAAAACAAACGCAAAACGTAAACCAACATTCCAAAAAACAGTCAGTTATTCCCACCGTATCACACCAGCGTTAACCACAAATCAAATTGGACCCTTACTTTCGTATGTGGGTCAAAGAGGTCCTTTAGGAACGCCTCCACCAAAGATAAATCTAGGATCTCGATCAATTGTACCCCCAGGCTTTTCGACAACCTGGATGGGTCGAGAACAGCCATATGGCATGCCAACTACTGAAATGGCTAGCCTTATGAATGCTGCTTCCACTTTTTCATAATCTTTGGTGAACGCAACATCGCCATTACAAGGGTCTGGAGCCAGTAGAAACTAATTTTTGGGAGGGCCATCTCACATGATACCAAGCCTCACAAATGTTTCAACAGCAATTTTGAGGCAACAAATGGACGAAAATAATCATGAAATGGTACAAATGCTAGCACAAACTCTAAGTACAATGCTAAATCCCCTTATTTAGACTGCTACACAGTCGAACCAACAGATGACAGTGCAAATGACGTGCATGGCTGAATTCTTTGGGGTACCTCAAGTTATTCGACAACCCCAGAGGGTACCAATAAGAGTAAATCAGGGGTAATTATGGAAGAGGATTTGACCGTTAATCCAAACCCCCAGATTCCTAGGGTAGAAGTAGAACAACCAAGGATTGAGATACCACAAAACCTTCGAGAAATCAATCAAGGCGTTATTATGGCTAATAGAAACCAAAACGCTGACGAATTAATGCAGCAAGTTCGACAACAAAACTATGGGACGGATAATAATCTAACCGCCATGATCGAGAGGATCATGCTTCAAAACGGGATGAATGTTAGTATTTGCATACCAAACTTTACATCCCCATTGTCAAAATATATTCTGCAAACAGACTTACCACATAGGGGAAAAGTCCCAAAGTTCACTAAATTTTTAGGGGATACGACAAAGTCGACCGTCGAACATGTGGCTAGATATTTGATAGAGGTTGGAGAAATAGCAAACAACGAAAACCTTAGAATCAAATATTTCCCAAGTTCCCTGACAAAGAATGCTTTCACTTGGTTCACTACCCTCCCAGCCAATTCGATCCACAACTGGAACCAATTGGAAAGATTGTTCCATGAACAATTTTACATGGGTCAAACCAAGATAAGTCTAAAAGAATTGGCTAGTGTGAAGAGAAGGTTTACAGAGCCAATTGATGAATATTTAAATAGATTTCGATTACTCAAAGCCAGATGCTTTACCCAAGTGCCTGAGCATGAATTAGTCGAAATAGCAGCGGGGGGCCTGGATTATTCGATTAGGAAAAAGTTAGATACACAATACCTAAGAGATATGGCCCAACTTGCTGATAGAGTTCGACAAGTAGAACGCCTTAAAGATGAAAAAGCTAAAACTGCCAAAACTCATCGACGAGAAAGGGTAGCTTATGTCGAAATGGATGATAACGATCCAGAGACATACAGTGATCCTATAGATGTCGAAGAAGGCAAAATTGATTTAGCGGAATTAAAACAAGGACCACCATATTCTTGTAAATTGCTGGTGCCATCAAATGGGAAAAATCCTGTAGAACCTGAGAAAAACAGTGATAAATTTCCTAAGAAAACTTATAGCTTCGACATATCCAAGTGTGACGAAATATTTGATCTATTAGTTAAAGATGGCCATATGATAGTGCCTGTGATCGGTGGATCTGGAACTGACTGTTTAACGCTGGTTCGCGAAATGTCGCGGAAGCAAGAGTCGCCACCGTCTTTTATTTTCTCCAAATGGAAAGGACAAAAGCACAGAAAAATTCCTTAAAGAGATTGCTCTCGGTTCGGGAGGTAGGTTATAGAAAGGGAAGGTGTTAGCACCCTTTCTATCCATGGTTATCCATGGGCTCTTAGATACTTGCTCAATGTGTTTTCAAAATTGTTTGCTTGCTTTTCAATGTGGGTTTAAAAGTTTCTTTGAAAAAATTTCAGTTCGACTCGTACGTCAGAGTGTTTGAAAAAAATTTGTTTTGAAAGCTTTTGAAAAGTGTCAGTGTGAAGATGTTTTGATTTGTTTGAAGTTAGAGCAAGTATCCTTGAGAACCTACCTACCCTAAGGAATTCGTCTGTGTAAATGTCCTTTAAAAGTAGTGCCATCCCACCATTGAGAGGTAGGTAGCACCACCGTTGGAGGTATTCGGGTCAATTCGATTTTTAGGGACATGGTGATCACCAGAGCAATGGGAAGACACCTTAGAAGCTACCCTCATGCCAGGTTCCCGGATCATGAGGACTTACTAAGACGTCCTCTACTTGACGACCACCTTTCGAAAGGCAACAGTGAGGCGTACCCTAGGGGTGGTGTGTGCGAACTGTGTGTCATGTTTCAGTTATTTGTCTTGTCATGTTTGCTGTGTTCTACGCTTGATTTTAATTAAGACATTCATTCTTGCATGCTTTTTAACAGTTAAGTATTTGCGAGGAAAAATAAATCTACGGCTATTACAAATGGCGCGGGTCCACATCGCCAAAATTAAACCGGACCCGATTTAGCAGAAAAATAAATAAAGCGAATAAATAAAAGTGCGAGAAATTTAAATTACAACGCTTTGGGAGAGGTACAAAATTATAATAAATGACGTAAAGTAAAATGCGCAATTAAATTAAAACAATGGGCGTTGGACCCTTTTACAAAAATTAAATTACAAGAGTTAATTAATTAGAATTAAATGGGGAATTAGAATTAAAATTCAAAAAGAAAATGTTTTTTAGATTTTTATGTTTTTTTATTTATTAAAAGAAAAAAGGAGTTAATTGAAATTAAACTACAAGGCAAACCCTAATTCTAATGTTTTTATTTATTATGAAAGAATTAAATTAAGATCTAAATTAAACCTAAAATTTTTTACGTACATTTTTTAATTTATGAAAATAAATAAATAACATTATCATTCCGAAAAAGGGGAAAATTAAAAAGAAAATAAAAGTTATTAAACCTAAATTCTATTCTTGGATTTTTATTATGAAAAATATTTAATAAACCTAAATTAAAGCTAAATAATTACAAGCATTTTTTATGAAAATAATTATAATATAAATCTTTATTATTTTTGGTCTTTTCTGATTTTTATAATGTTTTTATGTTTTTGTGAAAATAAATTAATTAAATTAAGCAATCAAGAACACAAAATAATTTTAAATAAAATATAAGAAAATAATAAAAAGGAAGGCAAACCAGGGGGGGTAGCCCCAATTTAGGAGGTATGGATTTGAAAAGCCTGGCCCAATTGAGTTTTGCAGTTTGCTGACTTTCCTGGATCGTGTGCCAACGTGTTGACCTGGTGTATGATGCGCCTTGAATCTTGGCCATTGATTTGATTATGTTAGACGCGTGTATGGTCCAAATGGAAGACGTATGGTGAGTCTTCGTATTATGCCTGCATGAGAATACGCATTGAAAAATATTATGAGAAATATGTAAGACCTGGGGTCGAACCCAGGTCATTCACATTGCAAACCTCCACGTGCACCACTGAACCAAACGCTTTTACTTTAACATATAATATCAAATAAATATAATAAGTCAAACATGGTGTTAGTGGAGGGCCTGGCGCGAATTTTCAAACGCGCCTATCACGTTTTGACACGGAGTCGTCTTCCTCCCTGTCCCTGAAAACAAAACAAAATAGGCAACGGTTTCTGGGCGTGGTTTTAGGCAGGCTATGGAAAAATAGCGACTAGCGCTATGGTATATATAAATTGGGCGCGAGGGTCAAGACTTCTTCGTCTTGATGTGCTGAATCCAACCATGGTCGTTTGGAGTTCTAATTTTGCCTTGCCATGAAAGCCCCAAATTTCAGTCCTGCAAAAACCTAAAAATCGCGCATGGCAAATCCTTATAGACAGCAGGAAAATCAAATTAAATATGATGATTAGCTTTAAAACACCACAAAGAGCAAGAATCCATAATTAGAATGCAATGATAATGCTTAGAATGGAAAATACGATTGTGAGTTTCATGCTATACAGTTCCAGTTTAATCTACCAATTCTTGAGGTTTTGGTTGTTGTTGTTGATTGGAACGTGTTCAAGACAACCTTGGCAAGCTGTTGAGATAGTTTTGGAGGCTTGAATCGACCTCTAAGGTTGATTTCAGAATTAAGTTTTTATGGAAAAATTTCAATATGCAATGGCTTGTTTGGGCGCAGCTTTGTGTCCCTAGGCATTAGGTTTCTGATCTTGAATATGTATAGAGCATGCTAGGTCAAAAATATTGCACAAAATCCTTTGAATTCATTGTTTCCAATATTTGATTTCATGAAATCTTTTCCAAATCTTCTCCATGTGCATTTTGGTTCAATCATGCTCAAATCTCATCAAAACTTGCCTAATTAAGAAGTGCACGAAATATTGACCTTGGAATGTGCATAAAAAGATTTCTTTAGGTCAAATTTATATTTTTCATGTATTAAAATAATTTAAATGAATTAATATTAATATAAATTCAAATAAATAATTAAAAAATATGAAAATACTTCCCTTTGGGCCTAATGGTCGTGCATAGGCTTGGCATGAAGAAATTTGGAAGAAAAATGGGCCCATTTGCATTTTTAGGCCTTTTGCATCAATGTTGACTTTTCAAAATTCCCAAATATTTCCCAACTTCCACAAGGCATAACTTGGTCAATTTTTAAGCTTTTCACATGTTCTTGGACATTTTGGAAAGGTATTTGAGTCCTTTAACCAATGCCTTTGGTCCCATGTCATTTTGATTTACCAATCTCAAGTTATGGCCCTTGACTTAAAGTCACTTTTTGTTGACTTTTGAAAATGACCTATAATGTTGAAATTGATAACTTTTTGTGAGAGCATTTCTTGGACTTGGAACATGAAGATGAATTGTAGGAAATGTCTTTCTCTTCAAAATGAGCTTTGGATGGAATTTTTCTGATAATCCATGTGAAAGTTATGCCCTGGTCAATTCCAGTTGACTTTTTCAGCTGTCCAAATATAGCAACTTTTGCATCTTTGATGATTTCTGAGCCAAATTTTGAGAATTATGATCAAGCATTGATCAAATGATGTTTGTGGCTTCAAAATGATGTGTTGACCAAAAATTTGAACTTTTGACTGTCAAATGACCATTTTGCCCCTACAGTTGACTGTAGTGCAATCTAGGGTTTTGACTGTGCAATCTTGAGCTGAATGCCTTGAAACTTGATATGAGGATACTTGACTATCTTTGTAGGCATATGAGACTTGGTTGGGCCTTTGAAAACTTCCAATTCTTGTTCAGAACACAAACCCTAGTTTTGACTGTATAGGAGACAGTTGAGCTGCACAACCCTTGGGGAATTTTGTGACTTTGACTTGACAAATCTTGAAGAATATGGGAGGGCAAATTTTGGGGTACAACAGCTGCCCCTGTTCAATCTTCTTAGACCTGAGGATGCAGATTGGCTGACGTGCCTTTCGTAATCCGAGGGTGGAAGATGATTGAACACTAAAGTGCCCAGAAATTTGCGCTCACATAGTGACGGTGATGGGGGAATGGGCTTATAGATGCCATTTGGAGATTGCTGGATAGGACGATGGGCTTATAGATGCCATCTGGATGTTGATCACGTAGGAGATTCCTTAGCGAGAACCTACATACCTGCAAAAGAGAAAAATGAATGCCTGACACGTTGCAGGAGCTGATTTTAGATGTTTGATACGGATGTGTCCTGACTGGTTACAGGAGCTGAATCTGGAGCTTCAAACGCTGATGAATGAACCAGGGATGGTTACTACCTTAGCATGAATGGTAAGAGAACCTCGGGTGATTTTAACTTCAACAACGCTCGTTGAGAAAAATCTTGGGTGTCTTCTACTGGAATAAGAATCAGGGAGATCTTAGGGTCGATCTGACTGAACCAGAGAGGCCTTTGACTGGGTAAGAATCAGGAAAATCTTAGGGTCGATTTAACTGAACCGGGCAAGGTCTTGAAATATCTTCAACTGGATAAGCATCAGGGAGATCTTAGGGTCGATCTGACTGAACCAGAGAAGGCCTTTGACTGGATAAGCATCAGGAAAATCTTAGGGTCGATTTAACTGAACCGGTCTAGGTCTTGAAACATCTTCAACTGGATAAGCATCAGGGAGATCTTAGGGTCGATCTGACTGAACCAAGAGAAGGCCTTTGACTGGATAAGCATCAGGAAAATCTTAGGGTCGATTTAACTGAACCGGTCTAGGTCTTGAAACATCTTCAACTGGATAAGCATCAGGGAGATCTTAGGGTCGATCTGACTGAACCAAGAGAAGGTCTTTGGCTGGATAAGCATCAGGAAAATCTTAGGGTCGATTTAACTGAACCGGTCTAGGTCTTGAAATATCTTCAACTGGATAAGCATCAGGGAGATCTTAGGGTCGATCTGACTGAACCAGAGAAGGCCTTTGACTGGATAAGCATCAGGAAAACCTTAGGGTCGATTTAACTGAACCGGTCTAGGTCTTGAAACATCTTCAACTGGATAAGCATCAAGGAGATCTTAGGGTCGATCTGACTGAACCAGAGAAGGCCTTTGACTGGATAAGCATCAGGAAAATCTTAGGGTCGATTTAACTGAACCAGGCTAGGTCTTGAAATCTGATTGAGAATTTAAACTGCATCTTTCCTGAAAGATAAAAGTCAGTCATACGCAATGCATGATATGGATCAAGCAATGATGTTCTCAACATAAATGAGATTCGTATGATATGATGCAGTGCGTTATGCATGTTATGATGGTGTATATGACGTGTTATGTATGTTTTTGTCTAGGAAAGTGAATCCTTGACGGGTGCCGGGAAGTTGTATCCTGGGTTGACGTTGAAGAATAGATTTTGCTTCCGCTGGGGATGATAACTGCAAGAATACCGGTAGGAGAAGATGACTCCGTTGTGGAATAAACTTGGCAAATGAAGAGTCTGCGGGGAGAGAAAATACTCTAGCGACCATGCTGGGAAGCAATACTCTGTGGGGATAGAGATGCTTTGCTGAATGTTGACAGTAGTTTGCTGAGGATATCCTTGCTGTTGGAAGTGTTGATAGACTTCGCTGGGGATAGGAAGGCTTTGCCGACGACGCTCTTTCCGTGGCTTTTGGCTGAGGATAACCCAGTTATATCCTGTTAAGGAAATAACTCTTTAAATAAAGCCGGGCGACGCGTTCGTGCTCTGCGAGGGGATGAGCTTATTGCTTGGGGATATGTTTATTGCTTGGGGAGATAGATTCCAACCTTCTTGGGGGACTGGATTGGACTCTCCTGGGGAAGTTTTGAACTGCGTTGGGTATGTTCTTCAACGGAGCTTACCCTGATACCTTGGAGGACAGAACAATCAGATTGCTTAGACCATTCTTTATTGCCCCTGTTTCTATGGGGGAGGCACTTGTGGGGTGCTGATAATTGTTAGGGGTCAAACCTTCTTCTAGCAGGCAGGTGACAAGGAGACGGGACATAGTCGTATGCTTTAATCCCTAACTTTTGCCTGGACCGCCCTTTCGGGTTTTCAGTCCACCGGGATACCCATTTTTGCCCAAGCCGCCCTTTCAGGTTTTCGACTTGCCGGGTGTACAGATTTTTTATTTCATCCCTTCATTTTTTCCCGAACCCTTTTGGTTCGCCGGGAAGCCCTTATTTTTGCCTAGGTGTGTCAACCTAGCGGGTCTTTGATTTTGCGTAGTATTTTCCGACTATGCCCACGCTCTTAGAATGCAGGGGGGTGCCCCTGGCTGTTTGTGTTGCCATGTTACCAGAAGATGTCTGATCGGGCAAGATTTGTTGTTGGAATGCCCCAAGTAACTCAGGCGGAGACTTGCCCCAGGCTTTTTGGCCTTTTGAGAGATTCTATGGACATTGCCTTAACTGCCCCAGATGATGGACACTGATCATGCTTGCCCCTTGATTGGGAGTGCTTTTGTTCACTAGGTATTCATCGTGCGAATTTCCCTGCTGTTCAAACAAAAGTCATATGCAAACAAAGTTATGTTAAAAATGCAAAGCCTATGTCTGTCTTGAATATTTCGAAAATGCATTTTTTTCATAAAACAAGTGAATGTTTGTAAAACGTGATGTCAAACTCCGTATTTACCGTAGGCCTTCAGGAGTCAGGATACCTTTCGTGACAGTATGCTTTCGAACTAACCCATGCTTCAGCTAGGACTTTTGAGGGTTATAACGTGGCCTGGTTCACGGTTTAAGAAACAAAGGATAAAGGCTCAAATTTTATTTGTACCCACCTGCTCTTCGTGATGTTCTCCAAACCTAAACTCAGTTGATCATGCATTAGACCTTGCTTGAGTCTTTGCTTTGATGTACTAGTAATGATTCAGATGTTGACAATTTTGAATAGGCAGTCATTTTTGCTTTGGTTGAGGGTTTGTAAGACCTCTTTCTTGTCTGACTTTTGTTATCCCTTTCTTTTTTTGCCTGAGCTGTTTCCCTTTTTCGGAATTACAGTCAGCGGGATGCCCCAGTTTCATAAGTCCCCTTTGTAGGTTTAGACTTTTTGGGCTTTTCATTTATGAATTTTGATGATGACTGCCTGTCCTTTTGATTGTTCTGAACCATCACTGTCTTTTGTTTATTCAAGGACCTCTTTGGTGCCATTCGTTATGCACTTGGATCACTGAGAGACTACCCTGCCCCAGGTTATGATTAAGGGTTTTGATTTTCGAAAATAAAAACTCCTACTTCTTTGGCTCAGATGGGTTGACGAGGGATTATCATCCTTATAACTCCAGTGTTTAGGAATTGAAACAATGCCTGTACCTCATCAGCGGGGTCTGTTCAAAAGCATACTGTAGAGATCGTGGTATCATTTTCGTCATCCTCCCTCAAGAGGCTTAGAATTAACGAGAGTTGTCATCAGAAAAAATATGAAACAATTTGCATATAGTAACTGCGAATATATTGATTCAAAATAGACATAAGCGGTGCATTAATGTGATAACAATGTTTAACATGAATAAATGTTTGAACAATCAAAGAAAAATACAACTTGAATATTTGAATGAACAAAAGACATTCTCGATGATTCGGTGTAGGATCAGTGTTCAAACTCGACCTCCTTGGCATCAATCAAATCCTGGATCTTGTTCTTCAAGGTCCAACAGTCGTCGGTGTCGTGTCCCGGACTGTCAGAATGGTAGGCACATCTCACGCCCGGGTTGTACTTGGGAGAGGAAGTGTCAGGATTTTGAGGAGGATCTTTAAGTGTGATCATTTTCGCCCTCAGCAATTGCTGTAATGCCTGAGACAAAGACATGTTGATGTCAGTATACTTCCTATCTTGATGCTTTATCCTACGCCTATTGCTCTTTCTTGGTTGAACGGGCGTGGGATCGGAAATCTGGATTGCCCCTACATCATGACGACCCTTTTTCCCATGTATAGCATTGGACTCTTTCTTTCCACTGTGGGGCTTTTTCTGAGTATCAGCAGGTGCGGTTTCTGGAATCTTCCCCGACTTGATACCAGCTTCGATTCTCTCCCCAGTCAAGACAAGATCTGTAAACCCAGCAGCAGAATTCCCAATTAGGTGGTTGAAGAATGGACCAGACAGGGTCCCCAAGAACATGTCGACGAGCTCGCGGTCAGTCAGCGGTGGTTGTACCCTTCCAGCAAGGTCCCTCCATTTTTGCGCATATTCTTTAAAACCTTCACTTGATCCTAACGACATACCCTGGAGTTGGGTACGCGTAGGGGCAAGGTCGGCATTATACTGATACTGCTTGTAGAAAGCAGTAGCCAACTCCTCCCAGTTACGAACTTTGGTCCCATCCAGCTGATAGAACCATTCGAGATGAGTCCCTGAAAGACTCTCCTGGAAGAAGTGGATCCATAAATTCTTGTCCACCGTATATGGCTGAATCTTCCGAACATAGGACCTTAGATGCAGCTTGGGGCAAGACGCCCCGTCATACTTAGTGAAGGATGGTGCTTTGAACTTCCGAGGAATAACCACACCAGTTGACAAACCCAGATCTCCAAGATCTAGCCCAGGTACCTGTTGGGTCTCCATAGCATTCAGCCTATCCTCCAACTGTTTGTACTTGTCCTCAGCCGGAGGGTACTGCTCTTCATCAAAATCTGTCTCGTTGTCGGAGACCACTGGACTGGGCACCTCCCTCTCATGGTGACTGTTTTCCCTCACAGATGGGGTAGTCCTCTCAGTTTCAGTCTGCGGTGTATTCCCAGATCTGCGTCTAGGGCTGAACAAAACAGTCCTCTTCTTTTTCTTGTCCTTCTTCAAAAGCAGAGCCTTCAGGTCTTGTTGCCCCTGAGTCAAATTCATGATCAGCTCTTGGAACTGGGCGTTCTGAGCCTGGAGGTCCTTGATAGTCTGCTCGGATGATGATTCAGGATTCATGGCGATTGGCTGAAATAAACAGCGAGGAAGGGTAAGCAACCTGTCAAGGGATACCTGCAATGCAATGAGATGTATGACATGCATGTAATGTTTTCAAGGACCTCGCGGGGTAAACAAAAATTGTTAGAACTAGGTAGCTTGATTGAGGGAACTTCATGTTTGCTGAGATTCCTTCTTCAAGGGTCAAAGGCTCACCATATCCAGTGGGTCATAGCCCCTGACACCCCTGGCTAGAGGAAAATAAATCCCCTTTGCCCCTTGCTGGGTAATTGGTTTATCATGACCTGCATCACAAGCCCTTGAGATCCTTGAAATGGGTTAGGATGTATGCAATGGTATGATGTCATGCTATGCATGGGGTAATGTGAGTAACCCTGTTATGAGTCCCAATTAAGGACTATAAACCGAAACCTGCAAGAAACTTGATAAACTTGTTATGAGTCCTGATTAAGGACTATAAACAGAACCTGCAAGTAGTTAGTACCCTGTTATAAGTCCCCATTAAGGACTATGAACAAAACCTGCAAGAAACCTAAGTAAAACCTGTCATGAGTCCCAATTAAGGACTATAAACAGAACCTACAAGTGGTTAGTACACCCTGTTATAAGTCCCAATTAAGGACTATGAACAAAACCTGCAAGACATCAAGGGTCAGATAACAAGCATGCAAGTAGTCAAGTACGAAGGCACGCAAGTCACACAAGAGAAGCCCTTAGAGTTTAGGCCAGCATGGGGTCTGGGTATTACCCTCTTGAAGTTGGTGGGCTCAACCTGTCCTATTAGAAGTAACCGGGTTCTAAGGGTCCCAATATCACGGGATTGCTTTCATTGTTCATCGTTTCGATTTAGCCACTGAACTGGCGACCGAAATATTCCAGGAAAGCAACCCTCAATTGAGTGTAGTATCGAGTATCAACCAACCTCGGACTGCACCAAAGTCAGTTATCTCACTACCCTAAAGAGGCCAAGATAGTTCAATTAAGGTTCCTAAGGTCTGTTGATGCTTCACGACACCACGCGGAGGCCCCGTACTCTCCTTGACTGAACTCAAGGGTTACCGGTACACACCAAAGTGCCACATCAACGTAGCAGACTGTTTCAACCATGTCGGTATACCCCGCACAGTTCCCTCACAGCCTTGTTGCTACTTTCTAAGAAGGTATCCCCCAGATCCGGGTTAGGATCTATAGAACTCCCAAGCAACCCACAATTTAAAGCACACAAAGCAATACAATTGAAAACATAGTTATGACCTAGCCCTAAGGTACACCTCACTTTAAGTAGTGTCCCCAGCAGAGTCGCCAGTTCTGTGATCGGTGGATCTGGAACTGACTGTTTAACGCTGGTTCGCGAAATGTCGCGGAAGCAAGAGTCGCCACCGTCTTTTATTTTCTCCAAATGGAAAGGACAAAAGCACAGAAAAATTCCTTAAAGAGATTGCTCTCGGTTCGGGAGGTAGGTTATAGAAAGGGAAGGTGTTAGCACCCTTTCTATCCATGGTTATCCATGGGCTCTTAGATACTTGCTCAATGTGTTTTCAAAATTGTTTGCTTGCTTTTCAATGTGGGTTTAAAAGTTTCTTTGAAAAAATTTCAGTTCGACTCGTACGTCAGAGTGTTTGAAAAAAATTTGTTTTGAAAGCTTTTGAAAAGTGTCAGTGTGAAGATGTTTTGATTTGTTTGAAGTTAGAGCAAGTATCCTTGAGAACCTACCTACCCTAAGGAATTCGTCTGTGTAAATGTCCTTTAAAAGTAGTGCCATCCCACCATTGAGAGGTAGGTAGCACCACCGTTGGAGGTATTCGGGTCAATTCGATTTTTAGGGACATGGTGATCACCAGAGCAATGGGAAGACACCTTAGAAGCTACCCTCATGCCAGGTTCCCGGATCATGAGGACTTACTAAGACGTCCTCTACTTGACGACCACCTTTCGAAAGGCAACAGTGAGGCGTACCCTAGGGGTGGTGTGTGCGAACTGTGTGTCATGTTTCAGTTATTTGTCTTGTCATGTTTGCTGTGTTCTACGCTTGATTTTAATTAAGACATTCATTCTTGCATGCTTTTTAACAGTTAAGTATTTGCGAGGAAAAATAAATCTACGGCTATTACAAATGGCGCGGGTCCACATCGCCAAAATTAAACCGGACCCGATTTAGCAGAAAAATAAATAAAGCGAATAAATAAAAGTGCGAGAAATTTAAATTACAACGCTTTGGGAGAGGTACAAAATTATAATAAATGACGTAAAGTAAAATGCGCAATTAAATTAAAACAATGGGCGTTGGACCCTTTTACAAAAATTAAATTACAAGAGTTAATTAATTAGAATTAAATGGGGAATTAGAATTAAAATTCAAAAAGAAAATGTTTTTTAGATTTTTATGTTTTTTTATTTATTAAAAGAAAAAAGGAGTTAATTGAAATTAAACTACAAGGCAAACCCTAATTCTAATGTTTTTATTTATTATGAAAGAATTAAATTAAGATCTAAATTAAACCTAAAATTTTTTACGTACATTTTTTAATTTATGAAAATAAATAAATAACATTATCATTCCGAAAAAGGGGAAAATTAAAAAGAAAATAAAAGTTATTAAACCTAAATTCTATTCTTGGATTTTTATTATGAAAAATATTTAATAAACCTAAATTAAAGCTAAATAATTACAAGCATTTTTTATGAAAATAATTATAATATAAATCTTTATTATTTTTGGTCTTTTCTGATTTTTATAATGTTTTTATGTTTTTGTGAAAATAAATTAATTAAATTAAGCAATCAAGAACACAAAATAATTTTAAATAAAATATAAGAAAATAATAAAAAGGAAGGCAAACCAGGGGGGGTAGCCCCAATTTAGGAGGTATGGATTTGAAAAGCCTGGCCCAATTGAGTTTTGCAGTTTGCTGACTTTCCTGGATCGTGTGCCAACGTGTTGACCTGGTGTATGATGCGCCTTGAATCTTGGCCATTGATTTGATTATGTTAGACGCGTGTATGGTCCAAATGGAAGACGTATGGTGAGTCTTCGTATTATGCCTGCATGAGAATACGCATTGAAAAATATTATGAGAAATATGTAAGACCTGGGGTCGAACCCAGGTCATTCACATTGCAAACCTCCACGTGCACCACTGAACCAAACGCTTTTACTTTAACATATAATATCAAATAAATATAATAAGTCAAACATGGTGTTAGTGGAGGGCCTGGCGCGAATTTTCAAACGCGCCTATCACGTTTTGACACGGAGTCGTCTTCCTCCCTGTCCCTGAAAACAAAACAAAATAGGCAACGGTTTCTGGGCGTGGTTTTAGGCAGGCTATGGAAAAATAGCGACTAGCGCTATGGTATATATAAATTGGGCGCGAGGGTCAAGACTTCTTCGTCTTGATGTGCTGAATCCAACCATGGTCGTTTGGAGTTCTAATTTTGCCTTGCCATGAAAGCCCCAAATTTCAGTCCTGCAAAAACCTAAAAATCGCGCATGGCAAATCCTTATAGACAGCAGGAAAATCAAATTAAATATGATGATTAGCTTTAAAACACCACAAAGAGCAAGAATCCATAATTAGAATGCAATGATAATGCTTAGAATGGAAAATACGATTGTGAGTTTCATGCTATACAGTTCCAGTTTAATCTACCAATTCTTGAGGTTTTGGTTGTTGTTGTTGATTGGAACGTGTTCAAGACAACCTTGGCAAGCTGTTGAGATAGTTTTGGAGGCTTGAATCGACCTCTAAGGTTGATTTCAGAATTAAGTTTTTATGGAAAAATTTCAATATGCAATGGCTTGTTTGGGCGCAGCTTTGTGTCCCTAGGCATTAGGTTTCTGATCTTGAATATGTATAGAGCATGCTAGGTCAAAAATATTGCACAAAATCCTTTGAATTCATTGTTTCCAATATTTGATTTCATGAAATCTTTTCCAAATCTTCTCCATGTGCATTTTGGTTCAATCATGCTCAAATCTCATCAAAACTTGCCTAATTAAGAAGTGCACGAAATATTGACCTTGGAATGTGCATAAAAAGATTTCTTTAGGTCAAATTTATATTTTTCATGTATTAAAATAATTTAAATGAATTAATATTAATATAAATTCAAATAAATAATTAAAAAATATGAAAATACTTCCCTTTGGGCCTAATGGTCGTGCATAGGCTTGGCATGAAGAAATTTGGAAGAAAAATGGGCCCATTTGCATTTTTAGGCCTTTTGCATCAATGTTGACTTTTCAAAATTCCCAAAAATTTCCCAACTTCCACAAGGCATAACTTGGTCAATTTTTAAGCTTTTCACATGTTCTTGGACATTTTGGAAAGGTCTTTGAGTCCTTTAACCAATGCCTTTGGTCCCATGTCATTTTGATTTACCAATCTCAAGTTATGGCCCTTGACTTAAAGTCACTTTTTGTTGACTTTTGAAAATGACCTATAATGTTGAAATTGATAACTTTTTGTGAGAGCATTTCTTGGACTTGGAACATGAAGATGAATTGTAGGAAATGTCTTTCTCTTCAAAATGAGCTTTGGATGGAATTTTTCTGATAATCCATGTGAAAGTTATGCCCTGGTCAATTCCAGTTGACTTTTTCAGCTGTCCAAATATAGCAACTTTTGCATCTTTGATGATTTCTGAGCCAAATTTTGAGAATTATGATCAAGCATTGATCAAATGATGTTTGTGGCTTCAAAATGATGTGTTGACCAAAAATTTGAACTTTTGACTGTCAAATGACCATTTTGCCCCTACAGTTGACTGTAGTGCAATCTAGGGTTTTGACTGTGCAATCTTGAGCTGAATGCCTTGAAACTTGATATGAGGATACTTGACTATCTTTGTAGGCATATGAGACTTGGTTGGGCCTTTGAAAACTTCCAATTCTTGTTCAGAACACAAACCCTAGTTTTGACTGTATAGGAGACAGTTGAGCTGCACAACCCTTGGGGAATTTTGTGACTTTGACTTGACAAATCTTGAAGAATATGGGAGGGCAAATTTTGGGGTACAACAGTGCCCCTAGGGGAAAAATTGTCTCCCTTAGAACAGAGAAAGAAAAGAGGTTTTTGTAAATACCATAATTTTTTGGGACATCAAAACCTCACAATGTTTTCTTTTCAGGGATCTCGTTCAACAAGCGCTGAAGGAAGGAAGGCTGAAATTTGCTGATAAACCAGCAATGAAAATCGACACAAACGCACTGCAGACAGAGGCGCATTATGCCGAACCAGTTGGCATTCATATGGTGGAAGTGTCTGAAGATTTCATCACAAAACCCATCTTTGGAAGTTTCACTGGAAACATCTCTAGAAAAACTATTGAAGGGGTGAGAAAGGCCACTGAAGGCCTGGATTTGAAAAAGGAAGTTGCCCAAGGGTCGAACAAGAAGGCTACTGGAAGCCTGAAACTGATCAAACGGGTTACTGAAGACCCAAACAAAATCAAGGGAGTTGTTGAAAGCTCCAGCAAAAGAACCACCACAGGTTCTTATTTGGTTGCTGCAAATGGTTCGACAGAGGACTTAGAGGCCAAAATGCAGAAATGAACCTTGTTTCCAAAAGCAATATGCAGGTTAACGTGGTTGAAGTCTCTGGCGCCAAAGCCTCAGAGGAAGCCATTCGACAAGAAGAAGTAAACAAAACTGCATTCCCAAAGGAGGATGAATACTTGGCAGATTTTCTGCACATGTGCCAGAAGAAGAAATCGGAAGTAATGATATGCCCTAGATGTAGCTCTATTTTCGATAAGAAAGTCACTGGACACATACAAGCTATGTGGATTGTAAAAGCAAAACAGGGCACCAATGCCCAACAAAGAATGGGTTCAGAAATCCGATTTGACCCTAGAAGGGGGCATCAACAAAGACCCATGAATCAGGTAAGGAGGCCACCAACTTTTAGGCCTCCAACTAATGTGCCTACAGATACTTGGCTAAATACCATGGGAAGAAAGAGGCCAAATGAAGAGAGATGGCAGGCATTCGACGTACTAAGAGGTTCTTCTCTAGATTACAGAAAGGAGTACCATGCTTATGCGTCGAATAAAATGACCCATGTGTCGAGCAATTACAAAGGAAAAAATCCTATGTCTCGTTCGCAGTGGATGAGGTTCCAAAGACGGCGAAAGGCCGAGAAAGAGGCAGTTGGACCTCATCCAGAAGTTAGCACTAATGTGCAGAAGAAACAAAGGAAGCCTCTAGAGAGAAATCCTATGCCCTGGGCGGAGGAATGTGGGTCGAATGATGAAGACGACTCCGACTCCAGTGACAGTTTAGACATCATGGTGAGTGTCATATTCGTGTTGCCTAAAGAATACAACCGTGAGGTCGAAGTCGAAGAAACTGACCTAATGGTTGAACAAGAACTGGATAGACACAAGCCAGTATGTTACTATATAATGAACAATAGATGCGTAGAAGAACAAAATGCATTTTTTAAACCACCAACAGAGGCAATGAAGAGCCATCTGAAACCCCTGTTCATTAGAGCAAAGGTAGGGGAGGTAACCGTAAACAAAATTCTGGTTGATTGTGGGGAGACCATCAATATCATACCACAATTCAT
The DNA here is from genome assembly GCA_948472305.1 of Vicia faba. Classification (NCBI taxonomy): domain Eukaryota; kingdom Viridiplantae; phylum Streptophyta; class Magnoliopsida; order Fabales; family Fabaceae; genus Vicia; species Vicia faba. The sequence goes on from OX451736.1 coordinate 991,165,384, forward strand.
GCTGGAAAAGTTAGGCAAGGGAGATGCTGACATAAAGCCACATAACATGGTCTTATCTAACTATGAAGGGGGCATTGACACCACAATAGGTGTCATTCAACTAGACCTCAAAGTGGGCTCAATCCTTCGACCCACCATGTTCATGGTTATTTCAGTAAAACCCAACTACAATCTACTCCTTGGTTGGGAGTGGATACATGGAATTGGAGCAGTGCCATCTTCGATGCACCAAAGGGTCACAATATGGCGCCCCGACAACATTATGGAGAATATTGAAGCAGATCAGAGTTATTACTTAGGTGAAATCAACAATGTCGGAAAGAATAGTTTCGACAGAAATTTGGCTCACATAGGGCCATGTAACCCACCAGAGTTTGATTTAACCCTAACTCCTAATGCATTCTGCTCCCTATACCTACACCCCGATTACGACTTTCAGTGGGATAAAGAAGACTTATCCAACATCGACTTTGGAGGAGTTAGTGATATACGGCTGTGATACGGTGGGAGAATTGACTTGAGGTTTTGTGTTTGTTTTCGCAAATGTTTCGGTTGAGCAAGAGTCGCCACCGACTTTTTATTTTATCCTAAGGAAAGGTTAAAAAGCACAGCAAAAACCTTTGAGATGTTTTCTTGGGTTCGGGGAGTAGATTATAGAAAGGGAAGGTATTAGCACCCTTTCTATCCATGGTTATCCATGGGCTCTTAGTTACTTGCTTAGATCAACTTGCCTTAATTTTCAATTGTTTGAAATGGTGCTTTGTGTGTGTAGGTTTGAAAATGTTTTGAAAAAAGAGGCCAATGTGGTGGCAACTTTTGTAATGATCCATGTTGGGATGTATACAAAGGTGTATGTCTTTTGAAAAGGTTTTCATTTGTTTTTGAAAGTTGTTTTTTGAAAGTGTAGTGATGTGTGGTTTAGAAAATAGGCAAGTGTTTTGTTTTGCAAGTTTGATTCAAGTAACTAAGAGTTTGTCTACTCCTAAATTTCTCAAAGATTTCTCCTATGTTTTTAACCCTTTTAACAATTTTGTTCCACCATTGCATTTGGTGGACAATCTTGTGTTAGGATGTGAAAGGGACGGGCACGGGTCATCGTTTAGACCATAGTTGCAATGGTGCCAAGTATCTTTGGGCAATTTCTCTTTTAAGGGACTTGATCATTTTTAGGCAACTTTCGAAAGCGTCATCGAGGGACTATGATCATTTGAATGTTTTGTTTTGCCCAAAGAGACCTAACATGCAATATGGCCCATTTATTGAAGGCAACAAGTGGAATACCCTAGGGGTGCAAGTGTGATTAGTGTTGTCCATTTTCATGCTTGTTTATCTTGGAATTAGGTCAAGCTATTTTTGTTGTTTTTGATTCGCATACAAACCCTAATTCTAGCATGGTATAGTTAGAAAGCATTAAAGTGCGAAAAATAAAGTTCCTAAGTTATTACAACACCATATGGGAAGGGGGGTACAAATGTTCAAATGGGGGTATTTTGACAAGGAATTTAAACCTAGACTATTACATCAATTTGGAATTATACAAGGTAATTAATATACAACAATTAAATAAAATGGAATAAATATGCAAGATGCAAAAAATGTTTTTTATGTGTATGAAAAAAGGTATTTTTTTATGTGTCAAATAAACAAAATAAAAAGTATTAATTTTTGGTTTTTTATGTATTTAGGGCAAAACCCTAATTTATTAAATAAAAGGTATTAATTATTTAATATATACAATATTTAATAATTATGTACAAAAATAAAATAAAAATGAAGTATATTTGTCAAAAAGGTATTTTTAATGTTAAATATTAATAAAAATAAAAATGTGTATATTTTGTATTTTTTAACCTAAATATACTAATAAATATAAATGTACTTATATTATTTACAAAATATATTGAATATGTACAAAATAATAATATTTAATATTTATGAAAAAAAAGTATATTTTATATAAAATATTTCCAGAAGATAAAATGAAATAAAAATAGAAAATAAAATGTGTTTGCATTATTTTAGTATTTTTTAAATAAAAGTATGTAAGTATTTATTTATGTACAAAACATCAATTTAAACAAATAAATACCTAATAAATATAAAAATGGTGTGAAAAATATTTTTTATATTTTTAATATTGTGAGGAAAAATAAATAAGTCAGGAATAAAAAACAAAAGTCAAAAAATGATTAAAATAAGCACAATAGGCCAAGGGGGTTTAAAAGTGACAAAAGGGTGCAAATAGGAAACTGAAACAAAGCCCAGCCCAAAAAGTCCTTCTTCAACCTCTGAACCTGTATGAACAACAATCAACACGCGTTTTCTATCTCCCAATTCCTGGACTTTCAAGCAAAACTCACAACATGAAAAATGTAGAGCATGAAGAGACGAATCCAGACATATAAAGAACTTGACTTAACTCTCTAAGATGAGAGAGAATTTCTTCTCCCCCAATTCCTGACCTAGTTTTTGTTCCATGTTCAAACATTAAATTCTCACAGCACACATAATATAAATGAAAACTAATTACATGGGCATGTTCAGGGCTATGAATGTGACATATTTTCTTCACAAACCTAAAGCTAACAATGCCTGGATAGAGAGATATGAGTTCATGAACTTACCTGTTCAGTTGGAATCGTATCTGGTGATGGAGGTACTTTCAGTGCAAGGTGATGATTGGTACAGCTTCCTTGATGTCCAGGGATGCTATTCCAAGTTTTACTTTGCTTTGAGACTAGCTGAATCGAGTTATAGAACTCCACCTGCAAAACAGAAAAATGAAAATGGTGATGTTGATTGGGAGTTGTTGTACCCCAAAATTTGCCCTCGCGCTTTTCCACAAGAAATATCAGCTTCAAACATTTCCTGACTTTTCAAACTGGCTCAAGAATCGGACAAATAGACTTTTCTTGACAGTCAAGCAAAATTAGGGTTTTTACTGATTTTCAGAGCTTTGGATTGTTTCAAAGTTGGCTCAGGGTTTTGGATGATTTTTGGTCCAATTTTGATCAGGCGAGCGTTATTTGGCATTTAATCGGGAATTAAGGTTTTATGGGCATATTCTCAGAAGAATTTAACTCCCACAGCACTTTGCGGTTTATTCCAAGATTCGGATTAAAATTCGCGTTATCTTGGTTTAATCAGTAAAAGAGACAGTGGTTTGGATTCAGTATGTTTTGATTGAGCCAGTCAGATACAGGATGCAGTATTGGATTCACAGTGTTTATGCGTTTGATCAGTCTATTTGGATTGACTGCTGCTTTGCTTTGGATTTTGAATAAGACAGGTTTAATTGACCAATATTGTTATTATTTAAGTTATTTATTATTCTAAAAAAATGGAATGATTGAAATTTATTTTTCAATTGTTCTAAGAATTTTAAATAAATAAATAAACAATAAAGAAAATTAGAATTAATTGGATAATTTGGATTTTTATTGATATTTGAATTAATTGTACAAATTGTTGTTTATAATTTAAATTATGAACAATAATATACATTAATTTAAAATATTACATAAAATAAAAGCTATCCTATTTTCTAATATTCTTCATTCTTCACTCCGCTCCGATGCTCCATGTTTTATCTGCAAAAAGAAACAAGAAAAGTCAGAAAGCAGTTAAATTAAAAGAGACAGATAAAATATTGCTCATCATTAGGGGCTACTGACTGGGATCAGTTGACCCTCTCTGCAAATCACGGGATTTCTCCCGGTTCACAGAGAGGGAAGATTTTTTGTTCATGAAATGCAAATGTCAAAAGCACATTCCAAAATTCAAACTGCAAATTTCCAACTAAACTGAAAAAAAATCAATCTCAACTTTCTATCCAAAGCAAAAGGCAAGTTACTGTCAAAATGCCTAAGTTTACTCAAAGAAAGAAGCAAGAAGTACAATTGTTGTCAAATCCCAAGCATACAAGCTGTCAAAGAAGATTTTGGAAAGGATATCAAAATGCAAAGTCAGAGCAAAGCACAAAAGCTGGATAAAGAGGATGCAGTCAAGAAATGTAGGATGCAAGCAACTAAGATCTTTTCATCATTTCCCATCAGCATAGTAGGCCCCTTCAGAGCAAGTACAACATAATCATATAAAATTCTAAAGCTGTACTTCAAGAGAGAAAAAGAGAGATAATAGAAGCATAGGCAAGGTTAGGCATAGACAGTAGGACAGCAGAAAAGATATAACACAATATACACAAGCCAATACAAAGAAGTGAGGTTAGAATAGAAGAAGATATACAAGCTAAAGCCTCTGAGTTCCAAAAAAAAGAGAACCTGCAAGTTCAAACGCACATTCTCAAACACAAACATACTGAACCTATCAAAACTGAAGCACAACCTCCAACCTTGTTAAGTCAAACAAAACCAACACCCTGCCTTCACCTCAAAAGCCTACAACCCTGTTAAAGAACACATCTCAAACCCAAGCCTAAAAAACCTGAAAAATACAACTCAGTTCAGCATAGCAAAGGAAGAGAAAAGATACAAAACAAAAAAAAAGTCTAAAGCCACCACTACTGTCCAGAATCACAAAAATCTATCAAACCTGAGCAACCTCAAACTTGGCCAAGCCCAACAACATAACACATCTCAAAACCATAATCTGAAAATGCCATAACTTGCCTAATGTCAAGAAAAGAAACAGAATTTCAAAACCATAAAAGTCCATACACCATTTACCTCCATCAAGAAAGCCTAACTACATCAACTTGTCACAAAGCCAAGCTAACATGAAAACCTGCTAATACCACAGTCCTGCCTCAAGCATGTCAAAACATTCAAACCAACCTCTAAGCCTCAGAATTTATTCATCATAGGCAATAAATATTCAAGACATCCAACTCAACAAAAGCGTCAAGGGTAATAAATCTCAGAAAGGCATCCAGTCCAAGGCAATAACTGTTCAAAATCGTTCAAGACAGTAAAGGCAACGAGAGAAGAAGAGAAAGATAACCCAGACAACGATTCAAGGCAACCTAGGCCCTCAGATCTCTGAGATCATCACTGGGCATCTCAAAGTAACCATAACAACATACTCAAGCATACAAATACTCAGGCATACACATGCTCAAAAGCATTCAACAATTCAAAGGGACGAAAGTGGAAGAGACAAAGATATCAAGGCAGCAATGTTCTAAAGTATTCAAAGCAAATGTTCGAGGCAACATATAAATTCCCAAAGGCATCACAGTAGGAAAGAAGAAGATAAAGAGGTGAATTAAAGAGGATTCCTCAGCACATATCATCATCAAAACCCTAATATAGCAAAAGAGCGAAAATACCAGGAAAGCTCAAAGATTCATCCAAGCAAGCTCAAAGCTCCATCACCGAATCTCCGGCCTCCTAAAGCGTCACCCCTCTTCTCTCCTCCATCTCCAAAAATCAGGTAGTGAGTTTCCTCCCTCTCTTTCTCCACCACCTCACAATAGCACAGAGTTAAGAATCGAAAATTCAAATCAAAACAAAACATGCAATCTGTAAAAAAGGAAAAAGGATAAGAACATAACAACTAAAAGCCAACCTTGTTTCAAGAAGATGTGGAGCCCTTGCTTTGGAGGGAAGAGAGCTCGGGAGTGACGTTGGTGGCCGGAGTTGATTTGCTCAGGAAGCTTGATGGAGAAGACGAACCCAACAAACGGCGCCGCTACGAGCCCTAGCTTTCGTTCTGAGCACAAAATCCCTAACCCTAACTTTGTTCCAAGATTGACATTGGGCCTGACCCGTTCTCGTTTTCCCTCTGAGGCCCATTCGAATGTTTCCTCTCTTTTCCTTTCCACAAAAAACGTTGATAACTCTTTATTTTACAAACAATATACTTATTTCTTAACTAAATGTAGTTTTAAGAAATATAACATTCTTAATTAATTTAACAAAATATTAATATTAATACTAAAACCATATATATTTCTAACTTAACATTCTTTTTCATACATTAAAATTGGAAATACTTGCTTCTCTTTTATTCATTTACTCTTTTATTAAAAATACATTTGTACATATTATACATTTTTTCATACATAATTAAAATTGAAACTCTTTTTTTTTTTTTTAGTTAACATTCTTTTTCATACATAACAATTCAATACATTTTTCTCTAATATCAAATTCACAACATTTAGTCAAAATACTTTTTTTTGCAAAAAAAGAAACATTCTTAATTTAAAACTTGAACTCTTTTTGTACATGATTAAGCATACAAAAATCAAAGATTCATTTAAAAGCATTTCTCTAGGTCAAACCCTAATACGCCTCAATTCCACAATTCGCACTTGTAAATAATTACACACGACTCATATACATATACACTTGTACACTTACACAATACATTGCCCTACACACATTTTTATCTTATATCTGTATATTCGATATTTACATATTGATCGCACATTCGATTTGGTTGTAATTTATTTGGGTACTATAAGTCTCATCCCCTTTGTACATTTATACCCCCACTCCCGGACATTATTTTGTAATAGCGTAGATTTTACATTCCGCAATTTACAGTTTTCCAATTATACCATGGTTAGACCTAGGGTTTGTATGTACATAAAATCAAACGCTAGATAACCTAATACAAGACAAATACATGTAATCAATACACAATCACACTTGCACCCCCTAGGGTAACCTCACATGTTGCCTTCCAAAATGGGCCATGCTTGCACGTCGAGTATCTTTGGCAAAACAAAATCAAATGATCATAAGTCTCAAAGTGTTGCCTAAACGGAATGATCATAGTCCCTTCAAAACAAATTGCCAAAGACACTTGGCATTATTGCATTCATGGTCCATACGATGACCCGCGCCCGTCCCGAATAAACTTCCTAAACGCAAGATTGTCCATCAATTTCAATGGTGGAACAAAATTGTTAAAAAGGGTTAAAACATGACAAAAAACCTTTGAGTACAATGGGGTAGACAAAACTCTTAGTTACTTGAGATCAAACTTGCAAAAAACACTTGCCTTCTTTTCAAAAACCACAATCCACAACACTTTCAAACAAACTCTCAAAAACATTTGAAAACATCTTTTCGAAAAGATTCACACTTTTGTAAAACACTCAAACACGAGTCAAATACATTAGTTGCCTAAGACAAGGCATCTTTTTCCAAAACATTTTCAAAAAGCATCCACACACACACCATTTTCAAAGCAATCGAAAAACAAGGCAAGTGATCTAAAAAACCAAGTAACTAAGAGCCCATGGATAACCATGGATGAAAAGGGTGCTAATACCTTCCCTTTTCATAATCTACCCCCCGAACCCACGAAACATCTCAAAAGGTTTTTGCTGTGCTTTTTTAAACCTTTCCTTTAGGATAAAATAAAAAGTCGGTGGCGACTCTTGCTAACCGCACAAGTGCGAATGCGAACGCAAAACACTAGTCAGTTCTCCCACCGTATCACAGAACTGGCGACTCTGCTGGGGAGAACTTTTAAAAGTGGGGTTACCTTAGGGTTTAGATCACCTTTACTTTCAATTAATTGCTTTGTTTGCTTTACATTTGTGGGCTTTGTATCGGAGTTTTATAGATCCTAACCCGGATCTGGGGAAACCTTTTTAGGTAGCATAATCTGCGAGGGACCTGTCCGGCGTAGACCGACATGGGTGAAGCAGTGGCTACGTTGGTGTGGCATCTTAGTCTGTACCTATATCCCTTGTGTTGTAACGGGGAGAATATAGGTCTTCTAAGGGGTCATTAAACACCAACCAACCTTAGAACCCTAAATTGACCAACTTGGCTATTAGGACAGTAGCAGTATGCTACACTCATTGAGGCTAAACTCTCGAGATGGTTCTGGCCGCGAGAAAAGATTGCGATGCTGGAGTTATGACCGATTGAGGGTAGCCAATGATTTGAGATCCTCTAGAACCCGGTTACTTCTGATAGGACAGGTTTTAACCAACAAACTGAAAGAGGGTAGTACCTGAACCTCATGCAAGCCTAAACCTAAGGCCTTGTGTGCTTTGTGTGAATATTGTTTGCCTGTATATACACTTACTTGCTTGTGCATACATGGACATAACATCATGACATCATACCATAGCATTTTAGCATTTTCAATAACCATTTCAAGGATCTCGAGGGTTCTGTTGATGCAGGATTACGTTGAGCCAGACGTCTATCTAGGGGCAAGAGGTCTCTCCTCTAACCAATCCAACCAAAGTTCAAGTACAACAACTTGAATTAGTGGCTATAACCCACTCGACATGGTGAGCTTGATTCTAGTGGAAAGACATCCGCCGATACAAAGTTATCCAATCAAAGATCAAGCGCAACAACTTGAATCAGTGGCTATGACCCACTCGACATGGTGAGCTTGATTCTCGTGGAGGGACATCCACCGGTACAGAGATCTCCAATCCAAGAGCAGAGTCCAACCTCTAACATTTTCTTGTGTTTACCCCAAGAGGTCCTTGAAAGCATGCATCCACATATCATGCATTTCATTTTGACAATCCTTCCTTTTTCAGGTTTCCTTACTCTCCTGCTGTTTATTTCAGCAAGAGATGGCTCTAGAACGGTCTGTCAAAGACATCCAAGACCAGACTGCTCAGCTGCAGGAGATGTTCCTGAACTTGTCTCTGGGGCAAGAAGAGATGAAAGCTCTCCTCACCAAAGGCCTGGGGAATTCCAACAATGCCAGGAGTGATCAGATTGCGGAGCTGCAGTTTGATCTGACAACACTGAGGACTCAAATGATGGGACAGTTGGTGGGCCAGATGGCTCTCATCCAAGACCTATCCCAAAGACAAGAAGAACTCAGAGTTCTTGTCCGCCAACTGCTTCCAAACAACCAACTGGGGCAAACATCTGAGGTCGAAGAGCAAGTCACCACTCAACCTCCATCAACTCAAGAAGACAAGGGGAAAGCTCCTTTGCTAGCTTCAGGGTCACAAACCCATCAACAACCTCGCCAGCGTCAACGGGGCAATCGGCGTAAGCAAGAAAAGTCGGGAAGACAGTTTACGGAGACTGAAATACCATCATTCTTCATACTGAAGCGCCTGTTGGAGGTCAATTTGCTCACTGTAAAGGACCCTCCTCAGAAGCTCAATATCTCCTCTCCTCACTTTAATCCCGACGCATTCTGTGTTTACCACTCCTGCAGCCCGGGACACAGTACCAACGACTGTTGGGCCTTGAAGAACAAGATTCAAGATCTGATTGACATTGGGGTGCTGGAATTCATGCCAGACGGCGAGATGAAAATCTTCCGTTAAAGGGTTCTCCGCTTGAAGTGATGAAGCTCGAACTGAAAGACTTTTGCTTCTTTTTGAATTTTTCAAAGTTGTAATTTCTTTTGCTATCAAACAATTATCTGTTGATGTCAAACTCTGTTTTCATTAATGCATTGCATATGTTTGTCTTGAATTCATCCATTCGTTTCACTACTCTTATGCTTTTCTTTATGATATTTGACTCTTGATAAAAAGCTGTAAGCCTTTAGAGGGAGGATGACGAAACAATACCGTGATCTTATACAGTATGCTTTTGAACAGACCTTGCTGATGATGTACAGGCATTTCTTTCAATTCCCAAACACTGGAGTTATAAGGAATTTAATCCCTAGTCAACCCCTTCGAGCCAAAGAAGTAGGAGTTTTTTGTTCTAAACAATCAAAACCTTTGATATAAACCCGGGGCAGGGTAGTATCTCAGTTAATGCAAAAGAAAATGCACATTGAGGTCGCAAACTCTCAGTTCATAATACAACGAACGATGTCAAAAAAGAAAGCGTTCCTTCGGAATCAAAAGACAAGGGTGGTTCCCTATCACATAGACAGTCAATCTCTCAAAAGAGAAAAGCCCACCAAGCCAAAACCTATAAAGGAGGCTTAAGAAAGCTGGGGCATCCCGCTGACAGTAATCCCGAAAACGGTAACAGTCAGGCAAAAGTTAGGGATAACAAATCAAAATCAAAATAGTGAGGTCATTACAAAATCCTCAACAACATGAAAAGTGTTGGAAAAGAAAAAGGAGATGATGACTGTCTCCCAAATTCAAACTGGTGAACCATCGCCCAAAGGTCGTTCCAAACTCAAAACAGAGAAGGACGCAATTAACTGAGCTTAGGTCGAAGAACATCACGAAGAACGGGTGGGTACAAATATACTTTGAGCCTTTATCCTTTGTTTCTTAAACCGTGAACCAGGCCACGTTACAACCCTTCAAAAGTCCTAATTGAAGCATGGGTTAGTTCGAAAGCATACTGTTACAAAAGGTATCCTGACTCCTGTAGGGCTTGGCTCTAAATCCTGTGTTAACTTGTCTTATGAAAAGTTTTCTGCTAAAAAACGCATTTTTCAAAACTTCGAGGCAAACATAAACTTTGCATTATTTGAATATCACTGTCTGCATTTGACCTTTTTGTTTGACAGCGAAGAAATTCATACAGCAAATGTTCGAAGGAACGAAAACTCTCTCAGTAAGTCAAAATCACTTCAAGAGGATAACACTTCCCTTATCAACAAAGGGGCATGACATGTCACCATTCAATTAAACTAGGGCAGTCCAGTCAAGGTCCAACAGATCTTTCAAAGTTCAATTAACCTGGGGCAGTCCAGTCAAGATTTCAAGAAATCTCTCAATATGCAGGGTAATCTGATTCAAGATTCCTTCACCACCACTTGGGGCATTCGAATGTCAAAAGTGTTCAACAAATCAACCACAACATCTCCAGATTCGATTCCTGTATCCAGCCAGGGCATATCTGTTGACCATTTCCAGACTCGATTCCTATATCTAGCCAGGGCACGTCTGAAGAGTTCGAAGATTCGATTCCTGTATCCATCCAGGGCATATCTGTTAACGACTATTTCCAGATTCGGCTCCTGTATCCAGCCAGGGCATATCTGTTGACCACATTTCCAGATTCGATTCCTGTATCCAGCCAGGGCATATCTGTTGACCACATTTCCAGACTCGATTCCTGTATCTAGCCAGGGCACGTCTGAAGAGTTCGAAGATTCGATTCCTGTATCCAGCCAGGGCATATCTGTTAACAACTATTTCCAGATTCGACTCCTGTATCCAGCCAGGGCATATCTGTTGACTACATTTCCAGACTCGACTCCTGTATCTAGCCAGGGCATGTCTGAAGAGTTTGAAGATTCGACTCCTGTACCCTGCCAGGGCATATCTATCAACTATCACCTTTCCAGATTCGACTCCTGTATCCAGCCAGGGCATGTCTGAAGAATTCCAGATCAACACCTGCAACAGCCCAGGAAACATCTGTGAACGACCGATTGTAGACCAACACCTGTAATAAGCCAGGAATTTATCTACATCACCACTTGGGGCATTCGAATGTCAAAAGTGTTCAAAACCTGATGCAGTTTTACACAAGCTCATCATCAGGAAACCCTACACCGGTTCCTCTTCAAGATTTCTGAAACAGTTTACGGATTCTTCCCAACAACGGATGCCAATCTACCGACTTGTTCAGACTCTTCTCAAACCTTTGAAATTAGTTTACGGACGCTTCCCAACAACGGATGCGGCTCTATTGCTGATTCAATCTCAAGACTTCTGAAAACAGTTCATGGATTCTTCCCAAGTAACGGAGGTTAATCTATCAGCTTGTTCAGATGCAACCTTTGAAATTAGTTACGGACGCTTCCCAACAACGGATGCGGCTCTATTGCTGGTTCAACTTCAAGATTTCTGAAAATAGTTCACGGGTTCTCCAAGTAAACGGATGTTAACCTATCGCTTGTTCAGATTCTTCTCAAGCTAACAACCACGGAAGATCGCACTCGCCAGAATTCTTCCTATCTCCAGCGGAGTTCATCAAAATCCCCAGCCAGAGAGTCCTCCGGAATTCAACTCCCCTCAAAGTTTAAGGTTCAGTATCCCCAGCGAAGCCAGACCATTGAACCTCCTCCCCACAGGGTTCTGGAAAGGCAAATCTTGAGTTCCCCAGTGAAGTCTCCAGAGTTATTTCCCATCAAGCCGAAGACTCTCAATCTGGTCTCCCCGGCATGAGTCTACTAGTTTGGAACCCCCCAGTAGAGGTCATCAGGAATTCTCTTCCCCAGCGACAGCCAAGGATTTATTTTCCCCGGCAGTAGTCAAGATGCTTTTATCTTCAGCCATCTCGGATTCGTGTATCCTTGGCAAGATTGGCTCATCAGCTTCCATGCGCATCCATCACATTCATAAATATTGATGTCACATACATTGCATCATGCATCATAACATTGCATACAACTAACCCTTCACCTTTTTCAGGTAAGATCAGTCGACAGACACAGATCAACTCCCGAGATTCATCCAGAAATAGTTCGGATGTGACCCAGACACGGCGACATTCTGATACTTATTCCAGATTCATTCAGACGCATCAAGAAACCCTACACCGGTTCCTCTCCAGCTTCAAGACTTCTGAAACAGTTTACGGATTCTTCCCTACAACGGATGTCAATCTACCAACTGATTCAGACTCTTCTCAACTTTTGAAGACAGTTTACAGATTCTTCCCTACAACGGATGTCAATCTACCAACTGATTCAGACTCTTCACAATTTTTGAAAATAGGTTACGGATTCTTCCCAACGACGGATGCCAATCTACCAACTTGTTCAGACTCTTCTCAAATCGTTGAAATTAGTTTACGGACGCTTCCCAACAACGGATGCGGCTCTATTGCTGATTCAACTTCAAGACTTCTGAAAACAGTTCACGGATTCTTCCCTACAACGGATGTCAATCTACCGACTATTTCAGACTCTTCTCAATTTTTGAAAATAGTTTACGGACACGTCCCAACAACGGATGCTGCTCTATTGCTTATTCAACCTAAAATAGTTTACAGATTCTCCCAGACATGGACGTCAATCTGTTGCTTGTTCAGACCCCTAATTCAGAGATGTTCCGAAACATGGATGCCCTTCTGATACTTGTCCACTCACCATTGACATACAGTTCAACATGTCCAGATGGCATCTATAAGCCCATCCTCCTATCAGCAGTCGCCGAATGGCATCTTTAAGCCCATTCTCAGATGGCATCTCTAAGCCCATCCCCAGACAAAATTCTCTCGCACCAGATGGCATCTGTAAGCCCATCACCAAATGGCATCTTTAAGCCCATTCACCTCCACTGTCACATCGACGAGCGCAAATTTTCTGGGCACATTAGTGTCCAATCTCCTTTTACCTTCAAGTCGCGAAAGGCAAACTTGCCAATCTAACTCTTCAGGTCAAAGAAGATTGAACAGGGGCAACTGTTGTACCCCAAAATTTGCCCTCGCGCTTTTCCACAAGAAATATCAGCTTCAAACATTTCATGACTTTTCAAACTGGCTCAAGAATCGGACAAATGGACTTTTCTTGACAGTCAAGCAAAATTAGGGTTTTTACTGATTTTCAGAGCTTTGGATTGTTTCACAGTTGGCTCAGGGTTTTGGATGATTTTTGGTCCAATTTTGATCAGGCGAGCGTTATTTGGCATTTAATCGGGAATTAAGGTTTTATGGGCATATTCTCAGAAGAATTTAACTCCCACAGCACTTTGCGGTTTATTCCAAGATTCGGATTAAAATTTGCGTTATCTTGGTTTAATCAGTAAAAGAGACAGTGGTTTGGATTCAGTATGTTTTGATTGAGCCAGTCAGATACAGGATGCAGTATTGGATTCACAGTGTTTATGCGTTTGATCAGTCTATTTGGATTGACTGCTGCTTTGCTTTGGATTTTGAATAAGACAGGTTTAATTGACCAATATTGTTATTATTTAAGTTATTTATTATTCTAAAAAAATGGAATGATTGAAATTTATTTTTCAATTGTTCTAATAATTTTAAATAAATAAATAAACAATAAAGAAAATTAGAATTAATTGGATAATTTGGATTTTTATTGATATTTGAATTAATTGTACAAATTGTTGTTTATAATTTAAATTATGAACAATAATATACATTAATTTAAAATATTACATAAAATAAAAGCTATCCTATTTTCTAATATTCTTCATTCTTCACTCCGCTCCGATGCTCCATGTTTTATCTGCAAAAAGAAACAAGAAAAGTCAGAAAGCAGTTAAATTAAAAGAGACAGATAAAATATTGCTCATCATTAGGGGCTACTGACTGGGATCAGTTGACCCTCTCTGCAAATCACGGGATTTCTCCCGGTTCACAGAGAGGGAAGATTTTTTGTTCATGAAATGCAAATGTCAAAAGCACATTCCAAAATTCAAACTGCAAATTTCCAACTAAACTGAAAAAAAATCAATCTCAACTTTCTATCCAAAGCAAAAGGCAAGTTACTGTCAAAATGCCTAAGTTTACTCAAAGAAAGAAGCAAGAAGTACAATTGCTGTCAAATCCCAAGCATACAAGTTGTCAAAGAAGATTTTGGAAAGGATATCAAAATGCAAAGTCAGAGCAAAGCACAAAAGCTGGATAAAGAGGATGCAGTCAAGAAATGTAGGATGCAAGCAACTAAGATCTTTTCATCATTTCCCATCAGCATAGTAGGCCCCTTCAGAGCAAGTACAACATAATCATATAAAATTCTAAAGCTGTACTTCAAGAGAGAAAAAGAGAGATAATAGAAGCATAGGCAGGGTTAGGCATAGACAGTAGGACAGCAGAAAAGATATAACACAATATACACAAGCCAATACAAAGAAGTGAGGTTAGAATAGAAGAAGATATACAAGCTAAAGCCTCTGAGTTCCAAAAAAAAGAGAACCTGCAAGTTCAAACGCACATTCTCAAACACAAACATACTGAACCTATCAAAACTGAAGCACAACCTCCAACCTTGTTAAGTCAAACAAAACCAACACCCTGCCTTCACCTCAAAAGCCTACAACCCTGTTAAAGAACACATCTCAAACCCAAGCCTAAAAAACCTGAAAAATACAACTCAGTTCAGCATAGCAAAGGAAGAGAAAAGATACAAAACAAAAAAAAAGTCTAAAGCCACCACTACTGTCCAGAATCACAAAAATCTATCAAACCTGAGCAACCTCAAACTTGGCCAAGCCCAACAACATAACACATCTCAAAACCATAATCTGAAAATGCCATAACCTGCCTACTGTCAAGAAAAGAAACAGAATTTCAAAACCATAAAAGTCCATACACCCTTTACCTCCATCAAGAAAGCCTAACTACATCAACTTGTCACAAAGCCAAGCTAACATGAAAACCTGCTAATACCACAGTCCTGCCTCAAGCATGTCAAAACATTCAAACCAACCTCTAAGCCTCAGAATTTATTCATCATAGGCAATAAATATTCAAGACATCCAACTCAACAAAAGCGTCAAGGGTAATAAATCTCAGAAAGGCATCCAGTCCAAGGCAATAACTGTTCAAAATCGTTCAAGACAGTAAAGGCAACGAGAGAAGAAGAGAAAGATAACCCAGACAACGATTCAAGGAAACCTAGGCCCTCAGATCTCTGAGATCATCACTGGGCATCTCAAAGTAACCATAACAACATACTCAAGCATACAAATACTCAGGCATACACATGCTCAAAAGCATTCAACAATTCAAAGGGACGAAAGTGGAAGAGACAAAGATATCAAGGCAGCAATGTTCTAAAGTATTCAAAGCAAATGTTCGAGGCAACATATAAATTCCCAAAGGCATCACAGTAGGAAAGAAGAAGATAAAGAGGTGAATTAAAGAGGATTCCTCAGCACATATCATCATCAAAACCCTAATATAGCAAAAGAGCGAAAATACCAGGAAAGCTCAAAGATTCATCCAAGCAAGCTCAAAGCTCCATCACCGAATCTCCGGCCTCCTAAAGCGTCACCCCTCTTCTCTCCTCCATCTCCAAAAATCAGGTAGTGAGTTTCCTCCCTCTCTTTCTCCACCACCTCACAATAGCACAGAGTTAAGAATCGAAAATTCAAATCAAAACAAAACATGCAATCTGTAAAAAAGGAAAAAGGATAAGAACATAACAACTAAAAGCCAACCTTGTTTCAAGAAGATGTGGAGCCCTTGCTTTGGAGGGAAGAGAGCTCGGGAGTGACGTTGGTGGCCGGAGTTGATTTGCTCAGGAAGCT
The DNA here is from genome assembly GCA_948472305.1 of Vicia faba. NCBI lineage: Eukaryota > Viridiplantae > Streptophyta > Magnoliopsida > Fabales > Fabaceae > Vicia > Vicia faba. The sequence goes on from OX451736.1 coordinate 991,181,432, forward strand.
TGATGGAGAAGACGAACCCAACAAACGGCGTCGCTACGAGCCCTAGCTTTCGTTCTGAGCACAAAATCCCTAACCCTAACTTTGTTCCAAGATTGACATTGGGCCTGACCCGTTCTCGTTTTCCCTCTGAGGCCCATTCGAATGTTTACTCTCTTTTCCTTTCCACAAAAAACGTTGATAACTCTTTATTTTACAAACAATATACTTATTTCTTAACTAAATGTAGTTTTAAGAAATATAACATTCTTAATTAATTTAACAAAATATTAATATTAATACTAAAACCATATATATTTCTAACTTAACATTCTTTTTCATACATTAAAATTGGAAATACTTGCTTCTCTTTTATTCATTTACTCTTTTATTAAAAATACATTTGTACATATTATACATTTTTTCATACATAATTAAAATTGAAACTCTTTTTTTTTTTTAGTTAACATTCTTTTTCATACATAACAATTCAATACATTTTTCTCTAATATCAAATTCACAACATTTAGTCAAAATACTTTTTTTTGCAAAAAAAGAAACATTCTTAATTTAAAACTTGAACTCTTTTTGTACATGATTAAGCATACAAAAATCAAAGATTCATTTAAAAGCATTTCTCTAGGTCAAACCCTAATACGCCTCAATTCCACAATTCGCACTTGTAAATAATTACACACGACTCATATACATATACACTTGTACACTTACACAATACATTGCCCTACACACATTTTTATCTTATATCTGTATATTCGATATTTACATATTGATCGCACATTCGATTTGGTTGTAATTTATTTGGGTACTATAAGTCTCATCCCCTTTGTACATTTATACCCCCACTTTCGGACATTATTTTGTAATAGCGTAGATTTTACATTCCGCAATTTACAGTTTTCCAATTATACCATGGTTAGACCTAGGGTTTGTATGTACATAAAATCAAACGCTAGATAACCTAATACAAGACAAATACATGTAATCAATACACAATCACACTTGCACCCCCTAGGGTAACCTCACATGTTGCCTTCCAAAATGGGCCATGCTTGCACGTCGAGTATCTTTGGCAAAACAAAATCAAATGATCATAAGTCTCAAAGTGTTGCCTAAATAGAATGATCATAGTCCCTTCAAAACAAATTGCCAAAGACACTTGGCATTATTGCATTCATGGTCCATACGATGACCCGCGCCCGTCCCGAATAAACTTCCTAAACGCAAGATTGTCCATCAATTTCAATGGTGGAACAAAATTGTTAAAAAGGGTTAAAACATGACAAAAAACCTTTGAGTACAATGGGGTAGACAAAACTCTTAGTTACTTGAGATCAAACTTGCAAAAAACACTTGCCTTCTTTTCAAAAACCACAATCCACAACACTTTCAAACAAACTCTCAAAAACATTTGAAAACATCTTTTCGAAAAGATTCACACTTTTGTAAAACACTCAAACACGAGTCAAATACATTAGTTGCCTAAGACAAGGCATCTTTTTCCAAAACATTTTCAAAAAGCATCCACACACACACCATTTTCAAAGCAATCGAAAAACAAGGCAAGTGATCTAAAAAACCAAGTAACTAAGAGCCCATGGATCACCATGGATGAAAAGGGTGCTAATACCTTCCCTTTTCATAATCTACCCCCCGAACCCACGAAACATCTCAAAAGGTTTTTGCTGTACTTTTTTAAACCTTTCCTTTAGGATAAAATAAAAAGTCGGTGGCGACTCTTGCTAACCGCACAAGTGCGAATGCGAACGCAAAACACTAGTCAGTTCTCCCACCGTATCACAGGAGTGTTACAGGTCGTGTTTGAGGTTTGGAATAGCTTCAAGGGATGTTGTGGGATGTGTTTGAAGTGTTTTTAGCAAGAATGCACGAATGGAATGAGTTATGGAACTCAATCTGCAGCTAAGGATGTCACTTTGGACCTGTTAATGGGGATCCCCGCGGGGAACGCCCCGTTCGGGGCCCCAAAGATGGGGAATTTTCCCCCGTGGGGGCGGGGATGGGGAGAAAAATTCCCCCGAGAGTATTTCGGGGACGGGGACGGGGAATACACCCCCCGCCCCGCGGGGACCCCGCCCCGCCTATTATTTTAATATAGTTAATTTAATATATATATTTTAGATTAGGTTTTTTAGTCATTTCCTTTATGTTTATTTATAAAAATAAATAAATAAATATTCATGTTTCTTTGTGCTTTTTATTTTTATAGAAAATATAAACATTTTAAAAAAATAAAATATTAATGAATAAATGTAGGATCTTTGGGGATCCCCGCGGGGAACGGGGATCCGCGGGGAACGGGGATGGGGATAGAAATTCCCCCGTGACGGAGATCGGGGACGGGGACGGGGAATGAATTTGATGGCGGGGAAAAAGATGGGGAAGTGTCCCCCCGGCCCCGCCCCGCCCCATTGACATCCCTATCTGCAGCAGGTCCCCTGTTTTGGCAGTTTGAGAGTGATTTTGTGAATGGGGAGGTATTGGAGGTGATAGGCTCGTGTTTCAGCTTAGGATGGATGTTTATAATGTGTTTGATAAGTTTGCTTAAGCCTGTGTTAGCTGAGATGAGAGTTGTTGTAAGTTATGGCAAGTTTCTTCAACTTTAAGCAACAAATGTCCACTTGAGTTTTTAGACTGATAGAGGCCCCCCTAATGTGCTGCATACCTTGGCCTTGATCAGTGTAATTAGCTCATAAACTTGTGCCAAAGAGATTTACACTGTACTTACTTGGATTGCTAATTGACATAAAGTTTACTTTTGCAAAAATGGACATTATGCTTTTTCTTTTTTGGGACTAAACCTTTATGTAATGCTTGAACACATAAAATATGGTCTTGGAACAATGAGTTTGCATTAAATTTATGAGTGCAAAAGGGATATAGGACCTGTAATCAAGTTGTGCAAGCTGATTTCAAAATGGCCTAGATGTATGAACATGTAACTTGGCCAAATCAAAAGTGAGTTTTTTCCATCTTGCCAAATTCGATTCTCCCTAACCATGAGGTTGTTTGATGAGTTCTTGGACATTTTGGAAATCTTGGAATGTGTACTACAATCCATCTTTGAAATGCAAATTGAAATTCCAAGTGGAAGTATGTGAAAAATGGTCTTGAAGTTAGGTAAAAACCTTGCCTAAAATAGGTCAAATTTTCTCTAAGTTAAGAATGGTTTGGTACCCTTGTTCCAAAAATTGTAACTTGAGCTACAAGCTTCTTTTGGGAAAACTTTGTGAATCAAAGTGGTAGATTTTGCAATAGACTACAACTTTCATGTTTTGACTTTTCCTTGAATCCAAATGCATCATGATGAGAAAGTGCGGCAAAGTTAGGAAAAAATTAGGGTTTTTCATAACTTAGAAAAATTCTAAGTTATGAAAAATCTTCATTTCAAACCCTAATTTGCAATTCTTGATTTCTTGATGAACAAGTTTCATGATTTGGCATGTTTTAATGAAAAATGAATCTTGACACTTGATTTTGACCAAAAAGTCAAAGTTTGACTTTTCAGTATACAGTCAAAATTGATCAATTGACTGGGAAATTCAACTATCAATCTTGTGTATCTGGGATCTTTTGAACTTGTTGAGCATGTCAAGACAATTCCATGGGGTCCTTGAGTCCATATGTGAGCTTGGTTTGCCATTGGCTAGGTCAAACAGTCAAAAATTGCCTTTGTGCAGTCAAAACCCTAAAAATGACCATTTTGCCCTTTTGGTGATCTGATCAAATTTCTTGTGGAATTGTGATCCAAACTTGATCAAATGGTCCATGTGAGTTCATAATGTTGATGTGGGTCAATTTTCATGAGATTTGACTGTCAATTGGCCACAGTTGACTTTTTCCCTAATACACTTGATTCTTAGGTCAACTGTCCAATTGACTGGGCCAAATTTGGAATCAAGACTTGAAACTTGGTATGGATAAACTTGGGAGTTCAACATGAAGCATGAAAGTCATCTTAGGCATTTTAGGTCAAAATATCTTTGTGCAAACACAAACCCTAATTTGGGTCAACAGTGCAAGGAGAAGTCTTGAGCAGAGGAAACCCTAACTGGACCTTAGGCTCCAAGGGTCTTGTGATGAGAAAATGTTGAGGAAATGGGAGGGAAAATTTTGGGGTACAAAAGTTGCCCCTGTTCAATCTTCTTGAACCTGAAGAGTTAGATTGGCAAGTTTGCCTTTCGTGACTCGAGGGTAAAAGGAGATTGGACACTAGAGTGCCCGGAAATTTGCACTCGCATGCTGGAGTATCAGCAAAGGTGATGTCGGGAATGGGATTATAGATGCCATTTGGAGAGATGGTGGATAGGTAGATGGGCTTATAGATGCCATTTGAAGGCGTGACAGAACCTTGTCGGGAATGGGCTTATAGATGCCATTTGGAAGTGTTGGTCGCGTAAGTGATTCCTTAGCGATAACTTGCGTGCTTTGAGAAAGACAGATGTTTTCCTGGCTTGTTACAGGTGTTGATCTTCAATCTCTTCATGCAGACATGCCCTGGCTAGATACAGGTGTCGAATCTACAATCGGTTGCTCACAGATATGCCCTGGCTGGATACAGGAATCGAATATGGAAATAGTTGTCAACAGATATGCCCTGGCTGGATACAGGAATCGAATCTGGAAATAGTCGTCAACAGATATGCCCTGGCTGGATACAGGAATCGAATCTTCAAACTCTTCAGATGTGCCCTGGCTAGATACAGGAATCGAATCCGGAATTGTGATAGTTGATAGATATGCCCTGGTTGGATACAGGAATCGAATCTTCAAACTCTTCAGACGTGCCCTGGCTAGATACAAGAATCGAATCCGGAATTATGATAGTTGATAGATATGCCCTGGCTGGATACAGGAATCAAATCTTCAAACTCTTCAGACGTGCCCTGGCTAGATACAGGAATCGAGTCCGGAATTGTGATAGTTGATAAATATGCCCTGGCTGGATACAGGAATCGAATCTTCAAACTCTTCAGATGTGCCCTGGCTGGATACAGGAATCGAATCCGGAATTGTGATAGTTGATAGATATGCCCTGGTTGGATACAGGAATCGAATCTTCAAACTCTTCAGACGTGCCCTGGCTGGATACAGGAATCGAGTCTGGAAACTGATCACTCACAGATGTGCCCTGGCTAGATACAGGAATTGAATCTGGAAACTGTGACAGTTGAAGGTAGTTGTCTTTTGGGTTATCTTTTTCCCTGAAAAGGCAAAACATCAGTTGTATGCAATGTCATGATGTATGAAATGCATGATGTCATGATGTTCAAAATGAGATAGTGTCGTATGCACTTTATCATGCATGTAAGCAAGATGTATGAAATGTGAAATGTTTATGAATGTATTTTCGTCTAGGGAAATAAATCCTTGACGACCGGCCGGGGAATTAAATCCTGGGCTGACGCTGAAGAGTAGAGCTCTTTGCTTCCGCTGGGGATGTTGGTTGTAAGAATACACTGGTAGGAGAAGATGACTCCGTTGGGGAATAAACTTGTTGGAGAGATTACTCTGAGGGGAATTTCTCTATGGGAAGAGATACTTCGCTGAAGTTTGACGAGAGCTTCACTGAGGATTTCAATGATGGACTCCGCTAGGGATAACAAAGATAAACTCCTCTGGGGATGACAATGATAAACTCCGCTGGGGATTGAAAGAATTTCGCCAAGGACGATCTTCCGTGGTAATTAGCTGAGGATAACCCAGTTATAAGCCCTTGTGAGGAATAACTTTGAATAAAGCTCGGGAGAGACGTCCGTACTCTGTAGGGGATAAGCTTCCAGAATCTACTGGGGATAAGCTTCAAGACCTGTTGGGGATAAGAATTCCAAATTTCCTGGGGAAACTTTCGGACTGTACTGGTAAATGGTTCTACTGGGGTGTCTGTATTCCGCCGGGGAACAATCTTAGATCGAGACTGTCGGGGATACTTGCTGATGAATGCCTATACTTTGCTGGGGAATGTTGATATCTTCTGGGGATACACAACTTCCTTCAGGTTGACCGTAGGCTAACTCTGTTGGAGGAGAGTATTGCTGACTTGCTAGGGGAACAGGGTGCCTATTGCAGGGCTGATGATAGACTAACTCTTCCTAGGGAGAGTATTACTGATTCTTGTCTTACTCTGTGGGGAGTTGAGATAACTTGGTCACATTCTTTAGTTGAATCTACCTTGGTACCTTGGCGGACAGAGCAACTAGACTGCCTGAACAATTTCTACATTGCCCCTACTTCTGATGTCACCTGTAATTAGTCTTTTGTTTTATATGCAAGTATTTATGAATTAGCAATTTTAATGTCAAATGCATATATCAAAAATGAACATTGGACATTCTTCGCAAGACAAAACAGAAAAATGGAAAACAATTGGCAATTTGTTTGGAAAAGTGAACTTGTATTGATTTTGAAATTTGCCTGTAAATAGGCGTTTTTTGTACAAGAGGCCGACGTCCTAGTAAGAGAACGCCGCCAAATAACACAAAGTTTATACAATTTTGAAAAGGAAACAAAACAGCTATGTGCATAATATTCCCACTGGGTTCCAGCTCTGCTATCGCCTTTATGTCTTCAAGCGTCTCCTCACTTTGCTGCTTAGTTGAAGATGAAGCTGATTGATCGATGCCAAAGTCTGAGCCAGATAGTCGATGCCGAATTCTGGATGCAAGGTGATCCAATGAGACATAGTGTTACGCTTTATCCCTAACTTTTGCCTGGACCGCCCTTTCGGGTTTTCAGTCCACCGGGATACCCATTTTTGCCCAAGCCGCCTTTTCAGGTTTTCGACTTGCCGGGTGTACAGATTTTTTCATTTCATCCCTTATTTTTGCCCGAACCCTTTTGGTTCACCGGGAAGCCCTTATTTTTGCCTAGGTATGTCAACCTAGCGGGTCTTTTATTCATGCGTAGTATCTTTTTACTATGTCTGCATTGGCGGGGTGAGGAAGGTCGTCACCATCCATGGTGGTTAGAATCATGGCTCCTCCTGAGAACACATGCTTAACCACAAATGGCCCTTCGTATGTAGGGGTCCATTTGCCCCGAGGATCACTTTGAGGAAGGATGATGCGCTTGATTACCAGGTCCCCAACTTGATACTCTTGTGGTCTGACTTTCTTGTTAAATGCCCTGATCATCCGTTTTTGGTACGTATGACCATGACAGATAGCGGTGAGTCTCTTTTCATTAATCAGGTTTAATTGATCAAGTCGAGTCTGGATCCAGTCATCTTCACTCAAGTCTGCATCCTTCATTATCCGGAGAGAGGGTATCTGGACTTCGATTGGCAAGACTGCCTCCATGCTATAGACCAAGGAAAAGGGTGTTGCCCCGGTTGACGTCCTTGCTGAGGTACGGTACCCATGAAGAGCAAACGGTAACATTTCGTGCCAATCTTTGTAGGTCACTGTCATCTTCTGCACAATCTTCTTGATATTCTTGTTGGCTGCTTCTACAGCCCCATTCATCTTCGGCCGGTAAGGAGAAGAGTTGTGGTGCTGTATCTTAAATTGCTCGCAGAGCTCAGTGATCATCTTGTTGTTAAGATTGGTACCATTGTCCGTAATGATCCTCTCTGGGACGCCATAACGACAGATCAGGTTATGCCGGATGAAACGTGCCACGACGCTCTTGGTTACGGTGGCGTAGGAAGCTGCTTCTACCCACTTCGTGAAGTAATCAATTGCTACTAGGATGAAACGATGCCTGTTGGATACCGTTGGTCAGATCTCACCGATCATATTGATGCCCCACATTGCGAAAAGCCAAGGTGCCGTCAGGACGTTCAGAGGAACCGGAGGGATGTGCACCTTATCATCATAGATCTGGCATTTATGACAAGTTCGAAAATGTTGGTAGCAGTCGGCTTCCATTGTGGACCAGAAATATCCTGCCCAAAGGATTTTCTTTGCCATGGTATGTCCACTGGAATGTGTTCCGAATGTACCTTCATGCAGTTCTATCATGATCTTCTTTGCTTCAGCCTTATCCACACAACACAGTAAAGTTGAATCATGATTCCGTTTGTAGAGAATGTCGTTGCTGAGGAAGAATTTTGCCGCAAACCTTCTCATGAACTTCTTGTCGTTGACAGATGCACCTTCAGGGTATTCCTGAGCTTTCAAGTATCTTTTCACCTCATGATACCAGGGTTTTTCAGTCACCTTTTCGGCCTCAAGATCGCAGCAGTATGCAGGTTCGTCCAACTTCCAGATAATGATCCGGGGAGCCTCATTGTCCCATTTGACTTTGAACATTGAAGACATCGTAGCTAGTGCGTCCGCTAACTGATTCTCCTCTCTTGGGAAGTGTTCAAAAGTTATCTCTTCAAAGTGGGGAAGCAAAGTCAACACATATTCCTTGTAAGGAATAAGATTTGGGTGTTTCGTATCCCACTCGCCTTTGATCTGATTGATCACGAGAGCGGAATCTCCGAAGACACTCAGAAACTTGATCCTTAAGTCGATTGCAGCTTGAAGACCCATGATACATGCTTCATATTCTGCCATGTTGTTGGTGCAGTTGAAACACAGCCGAGCAGTTAGTGGAGTATGAGTTCCTTTGGGGGATATGATCACAGCGCCGATACCATTACCCAAAGCGTTCGAGGCTCCGTCAAAATGCATAGACCATCGGGATCCTTCCTCAGGTCCTTCATCCGGTCCAAGTACTTCACAATCAGTTACTACCATGATATCTTCATCTGGAAATTCAAAGTTCAATGATTGGTAATCTTCCACAGGTTGGTGTGCCAAATGATCTGCCAATACACTTCCCTTGATTGCTTTTTGAGTTGTGTACTGGATATCATATTCTGTCAAGATCATTTGCCATCTTGCTATTCTTCCAGACAGAGCAGGCTTTTCGAATATGTACTTGATTGGATCTTTTTTTGAAATCAACAGAGTAGTGTGAGTCAGCATATACTGTCTCAGCCGGCGAGCAGCCCATACCAGAGCGCAGCAAGTTTTCTCGAGCAGTGAGTATCGAGACTCACAGTCGGTAAACTTTTTGCTCAGGTAATAAATAGCGTGCTCTTTTCGGCCAGACTCGTCATGCTGCCCCAGCACACACCCCATCGAGTTGTCAAGTACTGTCAAGTATAGTATCAGAGGTCTCCCTTCCACCGGTGGCATAAGAATGGGTGGCTCTTGGAGATATTCCTTTATCTTTTCGAAAGCGGCCTGACATTCAGCGTTCCAACGTACTACTTGATCTTTCTTCAGCAATTTGAAGATTGGCTCACAGGTAGCAGTTAGATGTGAGATGAATCGGGCAATGTAATTCAGTCGTCCCAGAAAGCCTCTGACTTCTTTCTCTGTCTTGGGAGTCGGCATCTCTTGTATGGCTTTCACCTTGGCAGGGTCCACCTGAATACCTTTATCGCTTACAATGAAACCTAGCAATTTTCCAGACCTCACCCCAAAGGTGCATTTGTTTGGGTTCAACCTCAGCTTGTACAACTTCAGTCGGTCAAACAGCTTCCGCAGATGGTCAAGGTGTTCTTCCTCAGTTTGGGACCTTGCAATCATGTCGTTGATGTACACTTCTATCTCATGATGGATCTTGTCATGAAATAAAGCAACCATGGCACGTTGGTAGGTTGCCCCAGCATTTTTCAACCCGAATGGCATGACCTTGTAGCAGAAGGTGCCCCACTGAGTAACAAAGGTAGTCTTTTCCATATCTTCCGGAGCCATCTTGATCTGATTATACCCTGAAAAGCCATCCATGAAGGAGAACACCTTGTGTTGAGCAGTATTGTCAACAAGAACGTCGATGTGAGGTAGGGGGAAATCATCCTTGGGGCTGACCCTGTTCAAATCCCTGTAATCGACACACATCCTGACCTTACCGTCCTTCTTCGGCACTGGCACTACGTTGGCAACCCACTGAGGGTAAGAAGTTACTGCTAGAAACCCGGCATCGAATTGCTTCATAACCTCAGCTTTGATCTTTTCGGATATCTCTGGACGCATACGGTGGACCTTTTGCTTTACTGGAGGGCAGTCTTCCTTGGTAGGTAGGTGATGAACCACAATGTCGGCATCCAACCCAGGCATGTCTTCGTAAGACCAAGCAAAGATTTCCATGTAGTCATGCAGCATCTGGATCAATCGTTGCTTTACGCTGAGCTCTAGATTGGCACCAATCTTGACTTCTTTTCTATCTGTCTCAGTACCCAGGTTCACTGTTTCCACGGGCTCTTCATGCGGCTGAATGACCCTCTCTTCTTGGAGTAGCAGTCTTGCGAGTTCACCAGGCACTTCGCAATCATCTTCACCTTCGCCTTCAGCTAAGTTGATCGGATTCTCGAAATCATAACTGGTGGTAGCAGAGCCGTTACCAGTGAGATCCAGAGTGGATTGAAACCTGTATAAGTGAGTGTGTGTAAATATAGTTGTTTTGCAATATATAACACAGAAAGAAAAAGAGCGCAAGATTTGAAATGCAACAAACGTCCAATGTTTTGATTAATGATATATGGAAATGTCATACAAAAAGCCCTCACAAATGGAGCTACGATGCCCCGGGTAGGACACCGAGCCAATAAAAGTTTCAACATATTGTTTGTTACAAATTGAAAATCAAAAGAGTTAATTACTGCGTGACAAATGTAATAGGTGTAAAATCCTTTGCCGTCCAGTTGCTGGGTCCGTTGTTGGTGGTTGGATAGATCCAACTGTCAAATTCTGCTTCTTCTACGTCCTCCTCGATAGCATTCACCCTTGGATTGGTTATGAACACTGGAGCCTTTCTGATCCTTTCTTTGCGCACAGCCCTCTGAGCCTCTGTAGTGAAGCCCAGCCCAAACTTGTCGGTCTTTTGAGTGAAGTCAGGAAGCTGACCCCAGTTTGCACATTTGCCTTTCTCAATCACTGCCCGAGCATCCTTCAGGGAAGCCATCTTCAAGGGAAAGTCTTCTTCAACCACTGTTTCAGCTGATGCCAACGTTGGAGGTACCTCCTCAAAATGCTGAAAGGGGGTTTCAATAAACTCCCCGTCCATCTCGATATACCGGAATGAATTCAAGTGACTTACCATGTATTCCTCCTCGCCCTGCACAGTAACAATCTTCCCTTTGACAGGGTATTTGAGCTTCTGGTGTAGAGTGGATGTTACTGCCCCAGCCTTGTGAATCCAGGGTCGACCCAACAAGCAGGAATAAGATGGACGAATATCCATCACATAGAACGTTGAGTCGAAGACTTGGGAACCCACACGGATAGGAATGTCTACCTCACCGTGCACCATCCTCTTAGAACCGTCGAAGGCTCTAACAATGATGTTACTAGGTTTCAATTCCAGGCCCTCACAATCCAAGCGATCCAATGCCTTCTTGGGCAATACATTCAGGGAAGAACCGGTATCCACCAACACGTGTGCGAGAGTAGTGCCCTTGCATTCTATAGAGACGTGCAGGGCATCATTATGGTTTTTTCCTTTGGCGGTAAGGTCTGCATCTGAGAAACCCAGGCCATTGTCAGCTGTCAAATTAGCCACACAGTCAGTGAATTGATCTGCAGAGGTCTCTTGCGGCACATGGGCCGTTTTCAGAAATGAAACCAGGGCCTTGGCGTGGGCCTCTGAGCACAGCAGCAACGATAGCATAGAGATTTTGGAGGGGGTATGCCCCAGCTGTTCAACAACATTGAAGTCACTCTTTTTAATGATTTTAAGGATTTCCTCCATCTCTTGTTGGGAGGCTTCAACAACAGTCTTTTTTGGTGCCTCCGTCCGGGCAGGCAAATCAGTAGCAACTTCTTTGCCCCGAGCATCAGAGGACTCGGCGGTAGTAGTAGACACAGGAACTTGATTTGGAACATGCACACTTGCGGGTGTGATGATAAGAGGTTTTCGGATAACTGGCGGTGCAATGTCAGGCGAGAAGAGCCTGCCACTGCGAGTAATCTTGGCGGGACCAGTGATGTTACTGACACTGGTGCCGGTGTTGAACTCCTCCTTCACTCCAAGCACATACACGTCTGCCCCATAGTGCCATGGGACAGCCTTGTCAGATTCATAGGGGAGAGGCCCCAGAACAGTAATGGTAATAGGTGCAACAGACATAATTTGGACTGGCTTTCTCGGGGGAGCCTTGGTAGGATTGTTGAAAATTGTGACGAAGATACTTCTTCAGTGGAAACAAACGGAACAACAGTTTTCTTGAACAGAATTTCTTTGCTATCCATCAGGCTTTGGATGCCTGATTTCAGCAGCGGACAACCGGTAGGGATAACAGCACACATGAGGCAACCCTTGCTACAACCCGGAAATAAACCGGCTAGTAGTAGGTTCCTCTTAACAGTCAAAAGAGGGGTAGCAACATCATTCACCGAAACAGCATACAAATCTTCCTCGACGGCATTTACTCTATGCTGGGGCATAGGAGAAGTTACAACATTTGGCCTCTCAGGCGCCTCAAACTGAATTTCCTTCGCATCGATAAGGTCTTGCACCTTATTTCTCAGGGCCCAGCAATCATCAGTAGTATGCCCGGGGCTATCGGAATGATAAGCACAATGGGCATTTGGGTTATACTTAGGAGATGCAGTATTCACGACCTTCGGAGCCTCTTTGATGGTCACCAAGTTGGTTGATAACAGTTGCGGTAAGATTTGTGACAAGGTCATACTCAGCCGAGTATACTGCCTCTTGGGCCTTTCACCTCTTTGTTGATTGTACTGCTGAGGAGCAGCAGCAGGTTTTGAAATGACCAAGGCATTGACGGCTTGGCGGCTTTCTGGCTTGACTTGTCTTCTAGGACCATAGACGGCACTTGCTTCCTTCTTGAAAGGCCTCTTCTCAGTACTTGCGGAGGCAGCTTTCTGTATCTTTCCTGACCTGATGCCAGCTTCTATCCTTTCACCTGTCAGAATCAAATCCGTAAACCCAGCGGAGGAATTACCAACCAAATGATTGAAGAATGGACCAGACAAGGTCCCTAGAAACATATCAACCAGCTCACGATCAGTCAATGGAGGTTGCACCCTGCCAGCCAAATCTCTCCATTTTTGTGCATATTCTTTGAACCCTTCGCCCGTTCCTAGAGACATACCCTGAAGTTGGGTACGCGTAGGAGCGAGGTCAGAATTGTATTGATATTGTCTATAAAATGCGGCCGCCAAATCTTCCCAATGTCGGATACTAGTTCCATCTAGTTGATAGAACCACTCAAGCTGTGACCCCGAAAGGCTATCTTGGAAGAAGTGGATCTAAAGATTTTTATCTGCCGTGTAAGGTTGGATCTTCCTTACGTACGACCTGAGATGCAGCTTTGGACAGGAGGCCCCGTCATATTTGGCAAAGGCAGGCGCCTTAAACTTGTGTGGGATTACTACCCCAGAAGATAATCCCAAATCTCCGAAATCCAGCCCCGGCACATTTTGAATCTCCATGGCACTCAAGCGGTCTTCTAATTGCTTGTATCTGTCAGCAGCGAGAGGGTATTGTTCGTCATTATAATCCGTCTCGTTGTCAGAGACTGCAGGACTAGGAGCTCCTCCCCCTTGGGGACTATCTTTCTCTGCAGAGGAAGTAGTTGGATCAGCCTCGTTATGGAGTGTGTTCCCAAACCTGCGTCCAGTATTGAACAACGCAGTCCTCTTCTTCTTCTTCTTCTTTAGGAGCAGAGCCTTCAACTCTTGCTGACCTTGGGCCAGGCTCATGACCATTTCTTGAAACTGAGCACTTTGGGCTTGAAGGGCCTTGATTGCTTGCTCACTGGATGATTCTGGATTCATGATGACTGTTCAAAATAAACAGCGAAGAGGATTAAGCAACCTGTAGAAAAAAGGGTACATGTTATGCACATGATGCATAAGATGCTATCTATGCAATGCATTCAAGGTTTTTAGAAATTCACAATTGTTGCAGACAAAAAGAACGCACGTCATATTAATAAGAAAAGATTTGTTAGTACATAAATGCCCCATGGGCCAAATATTACAAAAACAACTTCTCAAGGTAAAAAGACGTTGCGCATCCTCTTTGGCGCAATGTAGGTGTTGAGGGCCTCTTGCTCGTGGAGTCGGCGGGTGAGCTCTAAAACCTTCTTCTCGCTGGCGTAGGGAACCTCTCCTTCCTTGACGGGCTCTTTAATCACAGGGAGAACATGAGGATAAGGCATCATTAGACTCTGGGCTCGGGCTCGTACCCACTTGAGATAAGGTTCAAGAGGGATGGAGTTCTTGTGTCCCAGTGTCTTGCTATCAACCTTGTTGGGCCTCCCCCAAGCTCTGATGAATCTTTGGCGAAGTCCTTACGCATCGTTGTCGAAGTCAAAAACTAGGTCAGGAATCAACATGTCGTGAGGGCCATCTCTTAGTGCATATCCAAATTGCCTCAAAGCTAGGCAAGGGTTGTAGGTGATACCTCCTATAATTCCAAGTAAAGGAACATTAGGAAACTCTCCACAATGATCGACGATGATGACATTTTCTCTGGACCGAGAACACCAATGTACATCAGAGTGAGTAAGAGTCATCAACCGTTGGGACCACCTTGAGCCTTGGTCATTCTTCAAGACATATTGTGGAAGGTGCGAAATAAACCACCTTGTAAGGAGAGGAGTACAACACATGAGAACACCCCTCTTTCTCATTGTTCGTGTGTAAAATGAGTAAAGGATGTCCCCAAGTAATGTTGGTATGGGATTTCTGGACAAGAAGATTTTGACGGCGTTGACCTCTACAAGCTAGTCAGGATTTGGGAACAAGACCAACCCATAGATAAGGAGTGCCACAATCTCTTCAAAGGCTTGTAGGTCCAATGAATTCCAACATTCTTGTGCCTTCTCAAACAAGAATTTTGCTAAGAAACCTTTGACGCCGCTTCTAGTTTCCCAATGCCCTTTGATGTCAGATGGTTGTAGATGTAATGCTCGAGCAACATCTTCAGGCTTTGGTTTCTTTTCCGTACCGTTGAAAGGTAGTTGATTGAGGATAGGAATTCTCAGGAGTTGAGAAAATTCCTCCAAAGTGGGTACCAACTGGTAGTCAGGGAAAGTGAAACAGTGGTGAAGAGGGTCAAAGAACTGGAATAGCACTTTCATCATGTCTTCTTCAATGTTGGTGTTGACTAAGCTGAGCAGTCTACCATGTCTTTCACTGAAGTATGAGCTTTCCGGAATTCTTGAGGTGAGCTCCTTGAGTTGAGGAGGGATTCTCACAAGGTTGACTTGGATGGTTTTTCTGCGAGGAATTTCCATGACCTACAAAACAAGAACAAAGATGAAGATCTAAACCCTTGAAGTGGTTAGTGAATGCATATGATGTTTTATGATGTTCATGATGTATACACAAACATATGTACAAGCAAATCACATCAAACCCTAGTTTCAGGCTTGCATTGGGTTTCATAGGTAAGTACCCTCTTGAGTGTAGTTGGCTTAAAAACCTGTCCTATAAATAGTAACCGGGTTCTAAGGAGCTCAATATCATTGGATTGTTTTCATCGTTCATGGTTTTGGTTTAGCCACTTAACTAGTGACCAAAATATTCCAAGAAAACAACCCTCAATGAGTGTAGTATCGAGTATCTACCAACTTCGGACTGCACCAAAGTCGGTCATCTCACTACCCCTAATAAAAGGCCAAGATGGTCAAGTAAGATTCTAGGTCATTAGGGCTTAGTGACATCACTCAGCGGCCCCGTACTCTCCTTGATTGAACTCAAGGGTTACCGGTACTCACAAATATGTCGCACTAATATAGCTATTGCTTCGACCGTGTCGGTATACCCCGCACAGTTTCCACAACGTATTGCTATCTATGAATGTTTCCCAAAATCCGGGTGTAGGATTGTAAACCCAAACAAGAGAGCCAAGATATAAAGCAATCAATTCAAACAATTAGTCATGCAAGAGGGTGATCTAAGCCCTAAGGTTACTCCACTTTTAAATTTTTCCCCAGCAGAGTCGCCAGTTCTGTGATACGGTGGGAGAACTGACTTGAGGTTTTGCGTTTGTTTTCGCAAATGTTTCGATTGAGCAAGAGTCGCCACCGACTTTTTATTTTATCCTAAGGAAAGGTTAAAAAGCACAACAAAAACCTTTGAGATGTTTTCTTGGGTTCGGGGAGTAGATTATAGAAAGGGAAGGTATTAACACCCTTTCTATCCATGGTTATCCATGGGCTCTTAGTTACTTGCTTAGATCAACTTGCCTTAATTTTCAATTGTTTGAAATGGTGCTTTGTGTGTGTAGGTTTGAAAATGTTTTGAAAAAAGAGGCCAATGTGGTGGCAACTTTTGTAATGATCCATGTTAGGATGTATACAAAGGTGTATGTCTTTTGAAAAGGTTTTCATTTGTTTTTGAAAGTGTAGTGATGTGTGGTTTAGAAAATAGGCAAGTGTTTTGTTTTGCAAGTTTGATTCAAGTAACTAAGAGTTTGTCTACTCCTAAATTTCTCAAAGATTTCTCCTATGTTTTTAACCCTTTTAACAATTTTGTTCCACCATTGCATTTGGTGGACAATCTTGTGTTAGGATGTGAAAGGGACGGGCACGGGTCATCGTTTAGACCATAGTTGCAATGGTGCCAAGTATCTTTGGGCAATTTATCTTTTAAGGGACTTGATCATTTTTAGGCAACTTTCGAAAGCGTCATCGAGGGACTATGATCATTTGAATGTTTTGTTTTGCCCAAAGAGACCTAACATGCAATATGGCCCATTTATTGAAGGCAACAAGTGGAATACCCTAGGGGTGCAAGTGTGATTAGTGTTGTCCATTTTCATGCTTGTTTATCTTGGAATTAGGTCAAGCTATTTTTGTTGTTTTTGATTCGCATGCAAACCCTAATTCTAGCATGGTATAGTTAGAAAGCATTAAAGTGCGAAAAATAAAGTTCCTAAGTTATTACAACGCCATATGGGAAGGGGGGTATAAATGTTCAAATGGGGGTATTTTGACAAGGAATTTAAACCTAGACTATTACATCAATTTGGAATTATACAAGGTAATTAATATACAACAATTAAATAAAATGGAATAAATATGCAAGATGCAAAAAATGTTTTTTATGTGTATGAAAAAAGGTATTTTTTATGTGTCAAATAAACAAAATAAAAAGTATTAATTTTTGGTTTTTTATGTTGTGATCGGTGGATCTGGAACTGACTGTTTAACGCTGGTTCGCGAAATGTCGCGGAAGCAAGAGTCGCCACCGTCTTTTATTTTCTCCAAATGGAAAGGACAAAAGCACAGAAAAATTCCTTAAAGAGATTGCTCTCGGTTCGGGAGGTAGGTTATAGAAAGGGAAGGTGTTAGCACCCTTTCTATCCATGGTTATCCATGGGCTCTTAGGTACTTGCTCAATGTGTTTTCAAAATTGTTTGTTTGCTTTTCAATTGTGGGTTTAAAAAAGTTTCTTTGAAAAATTTCAGTTCGACTCGTACGTCAGAGTGTTTGAAAAATTTGCTTTGAAAGCTTTTGAAAGGTGTCAGTGTGAAAAGTCTTTTTGAGTTTGTTTTGAGATTAGAGCAAGTATCCTTGAGAACCTACCTACCCTAAGGAATTCGTCTGTGTAAATGTCCTTTAAAGTAGTGCCATCCCACCATTGAGAGGTAGGTAGCACCACCGTTGGAGGTGTTCGGGTCAATTCGAGTTTTAGGGACATGGTGATCACCAGAGCAATGGGAAGACACCTTAGAAGCTACCCTCATGCCAGGTTCCCGGATCATGAGGACTTACTAAGACGTCCTCTACTCGACGACCACCTTTCGAAAGGCAACAGTGAGGCGTACCCTAGGGATGGTGTGTGTGAATTGTGTGTTGTTTCAGTTATTTGTCTTGTCATGTTTATTTGTGTTCTACGCTTGATTTTAATTAAGACATTCATTCTTGCATGCTTTGTTTAACAGTTAAAAGTTGCGGGAAAAATAAATCTAGGGCTATTACAAATGGCGCGGGTCCACATCGCCAAAATTAAACCGGACCCGATTTAGCGGAAAGTAAATAAAGCAATAAAAGCGCGAGAAATTTAAATTACAATGCTTTGGGAGAGATACAAAATTATAATAAGCAATAAAGTAAATGCGCGAAAGAAAATAATTAAAACAATGGGCGTTGGACCCTTTTGCAAAATATTTAAAGTTAATGAGAATTAAAATTAAAAATTAAATGTTTTTTTTGGTATTTTGTGTTTTTTAAGATTTAAAAGAAAAAGAATTTATTGAAATTAAAAATAAAATGCTAAACCCTAGTTCTAATGTTTTTTTTTAAAGTTTATTATGAAAATATTGAATTTTTGACCTAATTTAAACCTAAATTATATTTATGTACAATTAATTATAAAAATCAAATAAATAAATAAATAATGTTGTGATAAAAAAAAGAGAAAATTTAAAAGGAATAGAAATTGTCAATTAACCTAATTCTATATTTTTTTGGATTTTTATTAAAAGGAATTAAAGTTAAAAAAACCTAATTAAAACTAAATATTTACATGTTAATTTATTTAGCAAAATAATTAAAATAAAATAATTATTACACTTTTGTCTTTTTCTGATTTTTAATGGAGTTTTTATATTTTGTAAAAAAAAGATAATTAATTAAATTAGAAAACAAAATAACAATTAAAAGATAAAAGAAAAGAAATAAGAAAAGAAGCAAACCAGGGGGGGGGGGGTAGCCCCAAATTAGGAGGTAAGGCCTTAGCATTTCAGGCCCATTAAGCTTGAGTCCATTGACTTTTTGAATCCTGTATGATGCTTTGACTGGGGTTTATTGTGTTCCTTGATCCTACGCCTTTGATCTGAATGGGATGGACGCGTGGACGATCAGGCTTTTAGGTGTATGGTATGTCCTGGATGTTAGCGTTGCACATGATTTTGTATTGAAAAATAATATGAGGAATTGCACAGACCTGGGACTTGAACCCAGGTCTTGGAGATTAATAGTCCCTTCACTTGCCAACTGAGCTACATCACGCGCGTTAACATAATATGGCAAATAAATAATAAAAAGAAAAAGCAAATACGTTAGTGGAGGGCGCGCGAAATTCAAATGCCACCAATCCCTGCATGCCACGAGTCCTTCTTCTTCGTTCTCTCTTTTATTTTCTGAAACATAAAAACAGAAAGCAACGGTTTTAACCCGTTGCCATAGAGGCCTTATCAAAAAATAGCGAATAGGAATCTATTGATCATAAATTCATCGCGAATACACCATTCTCATCGTCCAGACGCGTTGAATTTAGTGGTCTTAGTCCTAGCCTCTAATTTTTCTTGATTGCAAAAACCCCAATTTTAAAACCTGCAAACCCTAATATCCAAACATGGCATAATCTCGTATGGTTAATAAAAACGCAATTAAAGGTAATGGTTAGCTTGGAAACTCCAATATGAACAAGAATTCATCAATCAAAATGCAAAAAGATGTATGATTTGAGATATGCGATTTCAAAAGTTTCGAGGTACAGTCTGAGTTCTTGATACCGATTCAGGGCGTTTTGGTGGTTGATATTGATTGGAATTTGATCAGGAGTTCACAAGGAAGCCTTTGGAATGAGTATTGGGGTTGGAATCGACCTCTAACCTTGAAATCAGTTTTGTGCTTTTATGGAAAATTTCCAATGTGCAATAGCTTTTTTGGGCGCAGCTTTCAGTCCCCTGCCATTAGGTCTTTGATTCTGAATATGTAGTGAGCATGCTAGGTCAACAAAACTTGACAAAATCCAAGGCATTCATTGTTTGGATATTTGATTTTGTTAAGAATCTTTTCACATCTTTTTCATGTTGTTTTTGCACAAATCATATCCCAATGCTCCAAATCTTTCCAAATTGGCTTAGGCACGAATTATTGAGCCTAAAATGTGTACAAAAAGATTCATTAGGTCAAGTTAGATATTTTCTATATATTTAAATAATTTAAATGAATTAATATTAATATAAATTCAAATAAATAATTAAAAAATGAGAAAATACTTCCCTTTGGGCCTAATGGTCGTGCATAGGCTTGGCATGAAGAAACTTGGAAGAAAAATGGGCCCATTAGCATTTTTGGATCATTTGCATCAATGTTGACTTTTCAAAATTCCCAAAAATTTCCCAACTTCCACAAGGCATAACTTGCTCAATTTTTAAGCTTTTCACATGTTCTTGGACATTTTGGAAAGGTCTTTGAGTCCTTTAACCAATGCCTTTGGTCCCATGTCATTTTGATTTACAAATCTCAAGTTATGGCCTTTGACTTAAAGTCCCTTTTTGTTGACTTTTGAAAATGACCTATAATGTTGAAATTGATAACTTTTTGTGAGAGCATTTATTGGACTTGAAGTATGAAGAGGAGTTGTAGGAAATGTCTTTCTCTTCAAAATGAGCTTTGGATGGAATTTTTCTGATAATCCATGTGAAAGTTATGCCTTGGTCAATTTCAGTTGACTTTTTCAGCTGTCCAAATATAGCAACTTTTGCATCTTTGATGATTTCTGAGCCAAATTTTGAGAACCATGATCAAGCATTGATCAAATG
This sequence comes from Vicia faba, assembly GCA_948472305.1. Taxonomy (NCBI): domain Eukaryota; kingdom Viridiplantae; phylum Streptophyta; class Magnoliopsida; order Fabales; family Fabaceae; genus Vicia; species Vicia faba. Next base: position 991,201,913 of record OX451736.1, read on the forward strand.
ATGTTTGTGGCTTCAAAATGATATATTGACCAAAAATTTGAACTTTTGACTGTCAAATGACCATTTTGCCCCTACAGTTGACTGTAATGCAATCTAGGGTTTTGACTGTGCAATTTTGAGCTGAATGCCTTGAAACTTGACATGAGGATGCTTGACCATCTTTGTAGGCATATGAGACTTGATTGGGCCTTTGAAACCTTCAATTTCTTGATCAGAACACAAACCCTAGTTTTGACTGTATAGGAGACAGTTGAACTGCATAACCCTTGGGGAATTTTGTGACCTGTCTTGGCAATTTCTTGAAGAATATGGGAGGGCAAATTTTGGGGTACAACAGTTGCCCCTGTTCAATCTTCTTAGACCTGAGGATGCAGATTGGCTGACGTGCCTTTCGTAATCCGATGGTAAAAGATGATTGGACACTAGAGTGCCCAGAAATTTGCGCTCACATAGTAGCAGTGATGATGGGGGAATGGGCTTATAGATGCCATTTGGTGATTACTGGATAGGGTGATGGGCTTATAGATGCCATCTGGATATTGATCGCGTAGGAGATTCCTTAGCGAGAACCTGCATACCTGCAAAACAGAAAAATGAGTACCTGACACGTTGCAGGAGCTGATTTTAGATGCTTGATACGGATGTGTCCTGACTGGTTACAAGAGCTGAATCTGGAGCTTCAAACGCTGATGAATGAACCAGGTATGGTTACTGCCTTAGCATGGATGGTAAGAGAACCTTGGGCGACTTTAACCTCAACAACGCTCGTTGAGAAAATTTTGGTGGGAATTACCATCTTTGCAGTATTGGGAAGAGAACCATATGCACTTATAATCTGAAAGGAATGATCACCTCACTCAACGTTGGAGAGGGAAACATCTGAAAAGGACTTACCACCTCACGCACTTGCCGGAGAGGGGACCATAAGAGAATATCACCTCACACTCATCGTCGGAGAGGGGAACATCTAAAAAAGGGATTACTACCTCACACACCGTTGGAGAGGGAACCATAGGGAGAATATCACCTCACACTCATCGTCGGAGAGGGAAACATCTAAAAAGGACTTCTGGAAGCAGCATCAGAACGTCACCATGTCTGGTTTACATCTTAAACTATATCTGGAAGGAAATCTGGAAGCAGTATCAGAACGTCACCATCGCTGGGTTTACATCTGAAACTATATCTAGAAGGAAATCTGGAAGCAGTATCAGAACGTCACCATCGCTGGGTTTACATCTGAAACTATATCTAGAAGGAAATCTGGAAGCAGTATCAGAACGTCACCATCGTTGGGTTTACATCTGAAACTATATCTAGAAGGGAATCTGGAAGCAGCATCAGAACGTCACCATCGCTGGGTTTACATCTGAAACTATATCTAGAAGGAATTCTGGAAGCAGCATCAGAACGTCACCATCGCTGGGTTTACATCTGAAACTATATCTAGAAGGAACTCTGGAAGCAGTATCAGAACGTCACCATCGCTGGGTTTACATCTGAAACTATATCTAGAATGAAGTCTGGAAGCAGCATCAGAACGTCACCATCGCTGGGTTTACATCTGAAACTATATCTAGAAGGAATTCTGGAAGCAGTATCAGAACGTCACCATCGCTGGGTTTACATCTGAAACTATATCTAGAATGAAGTCTGGAAGCAGCATCAGAACGTCACCATCTCTGGATCATATCTGAAACTATATCTAGACAGAATTGCGATAGTTTGATAGTAGTCATTTTTGTATTGATCTTTTCCTGAAAAGGCAAAACATAATTGTATGCAAAATCATGATGCATGAACTGTATGTCTTCAAAATCAATGAGATTCGTGTAGTATGATGCATATGCATGCTATAATGATGTATGTGACGTTTTATGAATGTATGTTTGTCTAAGAAAATAAATCCTTGACGGGTGCCGGGAAGTCGTATCCTGGGCTGATGTTGAGGAATAGCTTGCAAGAATTCCAATAGACAAAGATAACTCCGTTGGGGAATAAACTTGGCGAATGGAGGATTCTGCGGGGAGAAAAAGATATTCTAGCGACCATGCTGGGAAGAAATACTCTGTGGGGAGATGCTTTTGCTGAATTGTTGAGGATGACTCGCTGAGGATACCTTGCTGCATTGGAAGTATGAATGGACTTCGCTGGGGATGAGAAGATTCTGTCGACGACGCTCTTTCCGTGGCTTTTGGCTGAGGATAACCCAGTTATATCCTGTTAAGGAAATAACTCTTTAAATAAAGCCGGGAGACGCGTTCGTGCTTCGTGAGGAGGAGCTTCCCGAATCGTCGGGGTATAAGTTTACTGCTTGGGGAGATGTATTCCAACTTTCCTGGGGAAGCTGGGTTGGACTCTCCTGGGGAGGTATTGAACTGTATTGGTTACGTTCTTCGACAGGACCTACCCTGATACCTTGGAGGATAGAACAATCAGACTGCTCAAACCAACCTTTATTGCCCCTGTTTCTTGTGGGGTGCTGATAGTTGTTGGCGGACAAACCTTCTTCTGGTAGACAGATGACAAGAAGACGGGACATAGTCGTATGCTTTAATCCCTAACTTTTGCCTGGACCGCCCTTTCGGGTTTTCAGTCCACCGGGATACCCATTTTTGCCCAAGCCGCCTTTTCAGGTTTTCGACTTGCCGGGTGTACAGATTTTTTCCATTTCATCCCTGATTTTTGCCCGAACCCTTTTGGTTTGTCGGGAAGCCCTTATTTTTGCCTAGATATGTCAACCTAGCGGGTCTTTGATTTTGCGTAGTATCTTTTCGACTATGTCCACGCTCTTAGAATGCAGGGAGGTGTCCCTGGCTGCTTGTGCTGCCATATTGTCAGAAGGTGTCTGATCGTGCAAGATTCGTTGCTGGAGTGCCCCAAATGACTTAGGCAGAGATTTGCCCCAGGCTTTTTGGCCTTTTGAGAGATTCTCCGAATCTTGATTGGATTGCCCCAGATAATGGACAATAGCCATGTCCTGCCCCTTGATTGGAAGTACTTTTGTTCATTAGGCATTCATCGTGCGAAGTTCCTTGCTGTTCAAACAAAAAAGTCATATGCAAACAAAGTTATGTTAAACATGCCAAGCTTATGTCTGTCTCGAAGATTTTGAAAATGCATCTTTTCATAAAACAAGTGAATGTTTGTAAAACGTGATGTCAACTCCGTATTTACCGTAGGCCTTCAGGAGTCAGGATACCTTTCGTGACAGTATGCTTTCGAACTAACCCATGCTTCAGCTAGGACTTTTAAGGGTTATAACGTGGCTTGGTTCACGGTTTAAGAAACAAAGGATAAAGGCTCAAATTATTTGTACCCACCCGCTCTTCGTGATGTCCTCCAAACCTATGCTCAGTTGATCGTGCGTTAGACCTGGTTTGAGTCTTTGCTTTGATATACCAGTGATGATTCAAACATTGATGATTTGTTCTGACTAGGCAGTCATTTTTTTTGTTGAGGGTTTGTGAGACCCCTTTCTTGATTTTTGTTATCCCTTTCTTTTTTTGCCTGAGCTGTTTCCTTTTTTTTGGAATTACAGTCAGCGGGATGCCCCAGTTTCATAAGTCCCCTTTGTAGGTTTAGACTTTTTGGGCTTTTCATTTATGATTTTTGATGATGACTGCCTTTCTTTATTTGATTATTCGGAACCATCACTGTCTTTCTTTGTTTTGTAAGGACCTCTTTGGTGCCATTCGTTATGCACTTGGATCAACTGAGAGAAATACCCTGCCCCGGGTTATGATTAAGGGTTTTAATTTTCAAAAAGAAAAACTCCTACTTCTTTGGCTCAGAGGGGTTGACGAGGGATTATCTTCCTTATAACTCCAGTGTTTAGGGATTGAAACAATGCCTGTACCTCATCAGCGGGGTCTGTTCAAAAGCATACTGTAATGATTGCGGTATCGTTTTCGTCATCCTCCCTCAAGAGGCTTAGAATTATTAGATCAAGAGTTGACATCAGAAAAAATATGAAAAGAATTTTGAATATAGTGAATACGAATATATTGCTTCAGAACAGACATATGCGATGCATTAATGAAATAACAATGTTTAACATGAGTAAATGTTTGAACAATCAAAGCACAACACAACTTAAACATTCGAATGAACAAAAGTTTCCTAGTCTCAGAGCTTGTCACTTCAAATGGTGAGCCTTGGAGGGACGGTAGAAAAATTCAGCCTGACCATCTTGTGTGAATTCCAGTGCTCCTTCATCAATCAGGTCCTGAATCTTATTCTTCAGAGTCCAACAATCCTCTGTAGCATGCCCCGGGCTATCAGAGTGATAAGCACAGCGAGCGTTGGGGTTATACTTTGGTGACGTTGTATTTTGAAACTTCGGAGCCTCTTTTAGAGTTACCAGCTTGGTCTCCAGCAACTGTGGCAATATCTGGGATAAGGTCATGCTGAGCCGAGTGAACTGCCTCCTCTCGCTCTTTTGTTGGTTGTGATGTTGAATTTGTGACACTGGAGCCATCTGAGGAGCTCTCCCCTTACCTCCTTGTCTCAAAGGTGGTTGAACGATGACTGGCTTTTTTCCCTCAGACTTTTGCCTCAGTTGGTTACCCTGAAGCAGTTGGTTGACGAGAAACCAGAGCTCATCTTGTCTTTGAGCTAACCCTTGAATGGCAGTCATCTGCCCCAGCATCTGGACCTTCAATGCATCCACCTCAGCTTGTAGGTGTTTCAGCCTTTCATCCTCAGCACTGTTCCTGACAAAAGTCTCCATGAGAAGTGTCCTTAGCTCTTCCTGCCCCTTGGATAGATTCAGGAGGATTTTCCCGAACCGGGTCTCTTGAGCAAGAAAGTCCTGATTGTCTTGTTGGGAAGCCATGGCTGAAATAAACAGCGGGAAAGGTAAGTGACCTGCAACAAGGATACCTGTTATGCAATGATGAGTATGACATGCATGTAATGTTTTCAAGGACCTCGCGGGGTAAACAAGAAAATTTGTTAGCATTTGGATCCGATAGCTTGATTGAAGGAACTGCATGTTATTGAGAGTCCTTCTTCAAAGGGTCAAAGGCTCACCATATCCAGTGGGTCATAGCCCCTGACTTTAGTCATCATGTCTGGTTTTGGTTTCCAAACAACCTTGATTAAGGGAACCTTCTTCAGGAGTCAAGGCTCACCATATCAAGTGGGTCATAGCCCCTGACTTGAGTCATCAACCTTGTTTTGCTTTCCAACCAACCTTGGCTAGGGGAAGCTTCTTCAAGAGTCAGAGCTCACCATATCAAGTGGGTCATAGCCCCTGACAACTTTGTCTAGAGGAAAATAAATCCTCTTTGCCCCTTGTTGGGATAGTTGATTCACCATGACCTGCATCACAAGCCCTTGAGATCCTTGAAATGGATTAGTTTTTTTATGCAGGATGTATGCAATGGTATGATGTCATGCTATGCATGGGGTAATGTAGGTAAACCCTGTTACGGGTCCCAATTAAGGACTGCGAACCAAAACCTGCAAGAAACTCAAGTAAAACCTGTCATGAGTCCCAATTAAGGACCAAATGAAACCTGCAAAACACTCAGTAAACCCTGATATGAGTCCCAATTAAGGACTATAAACAAAACCTGCAAGAGACTTAGTAAACCCTGTTATGAGTCCTAATTAAGGACTATAAACAAAACCTGCAAGTAGTTCATGTGTCAGCTAACAAGCATGCAAATAGGCAAGTACAAAGGCACACAAGTCACACAAGAGAAACCCTTAGAGTTTAGGCCAGCATGGGGTCTGGGTATTACCCTCTTGAAGTTGGTGGGCTCAACCTGTCCTATTAGAAGTAACCGGGTTCTAAGGGTCCCAATATCACCGGATTGCTTTCATTGTTCATCGTTTCGATTTAGCCACTGAACTGGCGACCGAAATATTCCAGGAAAGCAACCCTCAATTGAGTGTAGTATCGAGTATCAACCAACCTCGGACTGCACCAAAGTCAGTTATCTCACTACCCTAAAGAGGCCAAGATAGTTCAATTAAGGTTCCTAAGGTCTGTTGATGCTTCACGACACCACGCGGAGGCCCCGTACTCTCCTTGACTGAACTCAAGGGTTACCGGTACACACCAAAGTGCCACATCAACGTAGCAGACTGTTTCAACCATGTCGGTATACCCCGCACAGTTCCCTCACAGCCTTGTTGCTACTTTCTAAGAAGGCATCCCCCAGATCCGGGTTAGGATCTATAGAACTCCCAAGACAGTCCCACAATAATAAAGCAAGCAAGTCAATACAATTGAAAACACAGTTATGAACTAACCCTAAGGTACACCTCACTTTAAGTTTATATCCCCAGCAGAGTCGCCAGTTCTGTGATCGGTGGATCTGGAACTGACTGTTTAACGCTGGTTCGCGAAATGTCGCGGAAGCAAGAGTCGCCACCGTCTTTTATTTTCTCCAAATGGAAAGGACAAAAGCACATAAAAATTCCTTAAAGAGATTGCTCTCGGTTCGGGAGGTAGGTTATAGAAAGGGAAGGTGTTAGCACCCTTTCTATCCATGGTTATCCATGGGCTCTTAGGTACTTGCTCAATGTGTTTTCAAAATTGTTTGTTTGCTTTTCAATTGTGGGTTTAAAAAAGTTTCTTTGAAAAATTTCAGTTCGACTCGTACGTCAGAGTGTTTGAAAAATTTGCTTTGAAAGCTTTTGAAAGGTGTCAGTGTGAAAAGTCTTTTTGAGTTTGTTTTGAGATTAGAGCAAGTATCCTTGAGAACCTACCTACCCTAAGGAATTCGTCTGTGTAAATGTCCTTTAAAGTAGTGCCATCCCACCATTGAGAGGTAGGTAGCACCACCGTTGGAGGTGTTCGGGTCAATTCGAGTTTTAGGGACATGGTGATCACCAGAGCAATGGGAAGACACCTTAGAAGCTACCCTCATGCCAGGTTCCCGGATCATGAGGACTTACTAAGACGTCCTCTACTCGACGACCACCTTTCGAAAGGCAACAGTGAGGTGTACCCTAGGGGTGGTGTGTGTGAATTGTGTGTTGTTTCAGTTATTTGTCTTGTCATGTTTATTTGTGTTCTACGCTTGATTTTAATTAAGACATTCATTCTTGCATGCTTTGTTTAACAGTTAAAAGTTGCGGGAAAAATAAATCTAGGGCTATTACAAATGGCGCGGGTCCACATCGCCAAAATTAAACCGGACCCGATTTAGCGGAAAGTAAATAAAGCAATAAAAGCGCGAGAAATTTAAATTACAATGCTTTGGGAGAGATACAAAATTATAATAAGCAATAAAGTAAATGCGCGAAAGAAAATAATTAAAACAATGGGCGTTGGACCCTTTTGCAAAATATTTAAAGTTAATGAGAATTAAAATTAAAAATTAAATGTTTTTTTTGGTATTTTGTGTTTTTTAAGATTTAAAAGAAAAAGAATTTATTGAAATTAAAAATAAAATGCTAAACCCTAGTTCTAATGTTTTTTTTTTAAGTTTATTATGAAAATATTGAATTTTTGACCTAATTTAAACCTAAATTATATTTATGTACAATTAATTATAAAAATCAAATAAATAAATAAATAATGTTGTGATAAAAAAAAGAGAAAATTTAAAAGGAATAGAAATTGTCAATTAACCTAATTCTATATTTTTTTGGATTTTTATTAAAAGGAATTAAAGTTAAAAAAACCTAATTAAAACTAAATATTTACATGTTAATTTATTTAGCAAAATAATTAAAATAAAATAATTATTACACTTTTGTCTTTTTCTGATTTTTAATGGAGTTTTTATATTTTGTAAAAAAAAGATAATTAATTAAATTAGAAAACAAAATAACAATTAAAAGATAAAAGAAAAGAAATAAGAAAAGAAGCAAACCAGGGGGGGGGGTAGCCCCAAATTAGGAGGTAAGGCCTTAGCATTTCAGGCCCATTAAGCTTGAGTCCATTGACTTTTTGAATCCTGTATGATGCTTTGACTGGGGTTTATTGTGTTCCTTGATCCTACGCCTTTGATCTGAATGGGATGGACGCGTGGACGATCAGGCTTTGAGGTGTATGGTATGTCCTGGATGTTAGCGTTGCACATGATTTTGTATTGAAAAATAATATGAGGAATTGCACAGACCTGGGACTTGAACCCAGGTCTTGGAGATTAATAGTCCCTTCACTTGCCAACTGAGCTACATCACGCGCGTTAACATAATATGGCAAATAAATAATAAAAAGAAAAAGCAAATACGTTAGTGGAGGGCGCGCGAAATTCAAATGCCACCAATCCCTGCATGCCACGAGTCCTTCTTCTTCGTTCTCTCTTTTATTTTCTGAAACATAAAAACAGAAAGCAACGGTTTTAACCCGTTGCCATAGAGGCCTTATCAAAAAATAGCGAATAGGAATCTATTGATCATAAATTCATCGCGAATACACCATTCTCATCGTCCAGACGCGTTGAATTTAGTGGTCTTAGTCCTAGCCTCTAATTTTTCTTGATTGCAAAAACCCCAATTTTAAAACCTGCAAACCCTAATATCCAAACATGGCATAATCTCGTATGGTTAATAAAAACGCAATTAAAGGTAATGGTTAGCTTGGAAACTCCAATATGAACAAGAATTCATCAATCAAAATGCAAAAAGATGTATGATTTGAGATATGCGATTTCAAAAGTTTCGAGGTACAGTCTGAGTTCTTGATACCGATTCAGGGCGTTTTGGTGGTTGATATTGATTGGAATTTGATCAGGAGTTCACAAGGAAGCCTTTGGAATGAGTATTGGGGTTGGAATCGACCTCTAACCTTGAAATCAGTTTTGTGCTTTTATGGAAAATTTCCAATGTGCAATAGCTTTTTTGGGCGCAGCTTTCAGTCCCCTGCCATTAGGTCTTTGATTCTGAATATGTAGTGAGCATGCTAGGTCAACAAAACTTGACAAAATCCAAGGCATTCATTGTTTGGATATTTGATTTTGTTAAGAATCTTTTCACATCTTTTTCATGTTGTTTTTGCACAAATCATATCCCAATGCTCCAAATCTTTCCAAATTGGCTTAGGCACGAATTATTGAGCCTAAAATGTGTACAAAAAGATTCATTAGGTCAAGTTAGATATTTTCTATATATTTAAATAATTTAAATGAATTAATATTAATATAAATTCAAATAAATAATTAAAAAATGAGAAAATACTTCCCTTTGGGCCTAATGGTCGTGCATAGGCTTGGCATGAAGAAACTTGGAAGAAAAATGGGCCCATTAGCATTTTTGGATCATTTGCATCAATGTTGACTTTTCAAAATTCCCAAAAATTTCCCAACTTCCACAATGCATAACTTGCTCAATTTTTAAGCTTTTCACATGTTCTTGGACATTTTGGAAAGGTCTTTGAGTCCTTTAACCAATGCCTTTGGTCCCATGTCATTTTGATCTACCAATCTCAAGTTATGGCCTTTGACTTAAAGTCCCTTTTTGTTGACTTTTGAAAATGACCTATAATGTTGAAATTGATAACTTTTTGTGAGAGCATTTCTTGGACTTGAAGTATGAAGAGGAGTTGTAGGAAATGTCTTTCTCTTCAAAATGAGCTTTGGATGGAATTTTTCTGATAATCCATGTGAAAGTTATGCCTTGGTCAATTTCAGTTGACTTTTTTAGCTGTCCAAATATAGCAACTTTTGCATCTTTGATGATTTCTGAGCCAAATTTTGAGAATCATGATCAAGCATTGATCAAATGATGTTTGTGGCTTCAAAATGATATATTGACCAAAAATTTGAACTTTTGACTGTCAAATGACCATTTTGCCCCTACAGTTGACTGTAGTGCAATCTAGGGTTTTGACTGTGCAATTTTGAGCTGAATGCCTTGAAACTTGACATGAGGATGCTTGACCATCTTTGTAGGCATATGAGACTTGATTGGGCCTTTGAAACCTTCAATTTCTTGATCAGAACACAAACCCTAGTTTTGACTGTATAGGAGACAGTTGAACTGCATAACCCTTGGGGAATTTTGTGACCTGTCTTGGCAATTTCTTGAAGAATATGGGAGGGCAAATTTTGGGGTACAACATATGTATTTAGGGCAAAACCCTAATTTATTAAATAAAAGGTATTAATTATTTAATATATACAATATTTAATAATTATGTACAAAAATAAAATAAAAATGAAGTATATTTGTCAAAAAGGTATTTTTAATGTTAAATATTAATAAAAGTAAAAATGTGTATATTTTGTATTTTTTAACCTAAATATACTAATAAATATATATGTACTTATATTATTTACAAAATATATTGAATATGTACAAAATAATAATATTTAATATTTATGAAAAAAAAGTATATTTTATATAAAATATTTTCAGAAGATAAAATGAAATAAAAATGGAAAATAAAATGTGTTTGCATTATTTTAGTATTTTTTAAATAAAAGTATGTAAGTATTTATTTATGTACAAAACATCAATTTAAACAAATAAATACCTAATAAATATAAAAATGGTGTGAAAAATATTTTTTATATTTTTAATATTGTGAGGAAAAATAAATAAGTCAGGAATAAAAAACAAAAGTCAAAAAATGATTAAAATAAGCACAATGGGCCAAGGGGGTTTAAAAGTGACAAAAGGGTGCAAATAGGAAACTGAAACAAAGCCCAGCCCAAAAAGTCCTTCTTCAACCTCTGAACATGTATGAACAACAATCAACACGCGTTTTCTATCTCCCAATTCCTGGACTTTCAATCAAAACTCACAACATGAAAAATGTAGAGCATGAAGAGACGAATCCAGACATATAAAGAACTTGACTTAACTCTCTAAGATGAGAGAGAATTTCTTCTCCCCCAATTCCTGACCTAGTTTTTGTTCCATGTTCAGACATTAAATTCTCACAACACACATAATATAAATGAAAACTAATTACATGGGCATGTTCAGGGCTATGAATGTGACATATTTTCTTCACAAACCTAAAGTTAACAATGCCTGGATAGAGAGATATGAGTTCATGAACTTACCTGTTCAGTTGGAATCGTATCTGGTGATGGAGGTACTTTCAGTGGAAGGTGATGATTGGTACAGCTTCCTTGATGTCCAGGGATGCTATTCCAAGTTTTACTTTGCTTTGAGACTAGCTGAATCGAGTTATAGAACTCCACCTGCAAAACAGAAAAATGAAAATGGTGATGTTGATTGGGAGTGTTACAGGTCGTGTTTGAGGTTTAGAATAGCTTCAAGGGATGTTGTGTGTTGTACCCCAAAATTTTCCCTCCCATTTCTCATTGATTTCTCATCACAAAGCCCTTGAAGCTCAGGATCCAGTTAGGGTTTCATCTGCTCAAGACCTCTCCTTGCACTGTGGACTCAAAATTAGGGTTTGTGTTTGCACAAAGATATTTTGACCTAGAATGCCTAAGATGACTTTCATGCCTCATATTGGACTCCCAAGTTTACCCATATCAAGTTTCAAGCCTTGATTCCAAGTTTTGCCCAGTCAATTGGACAGTTGACCTAGAAATCAACTGTATTGGGGAAAAAGTCAACTGTGGCCAATTGACAGTCAAACCTCATGAAATTTGACCCACATCAACATTATGAACTCATGTGAACCATTTGGTCAAGTTTGGATCACAATTCCCCAAGAAATTTGATCAGATCACCAAAAGGGCAAAATGGTCATTTTTAGGGTTTTGACTGCACAAAGGCAATTTTTGACTGTTTGACCTAACCAATGGCAAACCAAGCTCACACATGGACTCAAGGACCCTATGGAATTATCTTGACATGATCAACAAACTCAAAAGATCCCAAGTACACAAGATTGACAGTTGAATTTCCCAGTCAATTGATCAATTTTGACTGTATACTGAAAAGTCAAACTTTGACTTTTTGGTCAAAATCAAAAGTCAAGATTCATTTTCCATCAAAACATGCCAAATCATGAAACTTGTTCACCAAGAAATCACAAAATGCAAATTAGGGTTAGAAATTTGAATTTTTCATAACTTAGAATTTTTCTAAGTTATGAAAAACCCTAATTTTTTCCCAACTTTTCCCCACTTTTTCACCAAGATCCATTTGGATTCAAACAAAAGTCAAAACATGAAAGTTGTATCTTGTTGCATAATCTACAACTTTGATTCACAAAGTTTTCTCATTTGAAGCTTGTATCTCAAGTTACAATTTTTTGAATAAGGGCACTAAACCATTTTTAACTTATTGAAATTTTAACCTATTTTGACAAGGTTTTCTACCTAACTTCAAGGCCATTTTCCATACACTTCCACTTGGAATTTCAAATTGCATTTCAAATATGGATTGTAGTACACATTCCAAGATTTCTAAAATGTCCAAGAACTTCTCAAACAACCTCATGGTTAGAGAGAATCGAATTTCACAATATAGCAAAAAACCACTTTGTTCATGACCAAGTTCCATGTCCATAACTTTGCAATTTGAACTCAGCATGCTTTAGGCTAGATTACAGGTCCTTAAACCAAGTTACACTCAATAATTTAATGCTTGTTCATTGTGTCAAGATGTTATTCTATGAGTTCAAGTATTATACACAAGCCTAATCCATTTTTAGATAAAGTGAATTATCCATTTTTGCTAAAATTCACTTTATGTCAATTTGGAAATCCAACAAGTACATGGCAAATCTGAATGGCACAAGTTTATGAGCATAACACACTGATCAAGGAGGGATTATGCAGCACATTAGGGGCCCTCTACATGCCTAGAAACACAAGTTGCATTTTGTTGCTTAAGTGTGAAGAAAAGAGCCATAACTCACAAGATCATCCATCTCAGCTTAGACACACAAGAACAAACTTATCAAACATACTCAGCACATCACAACCAAGCTAATACACGACCTTTGCACCTCTCAAACACTCCCATTGCCATAATCACCCTCAAACTGCACAAACAGGGCAAAGCCTGCAGTTTGAGTGCTATCTTCCATTTCCTTCAAGCTCTTTGACCAAAATTAGTTCCTACATATTCCCTAGCACATATGCAAGCTAACCATGCCTTGAAACACGACCTGTAACTCCTCTAACAAGTTCCACCATTTTCACTTTTCCATTTTGCAGTTGAAGTTCTATAACTCAGTTCAAGGTGTCTCAAGGCAAAGTAGGTATTGGAACAACTTCACCACACCTCAAGGAAGCTATACCAATCAGTATCTTGCACTGTAAGCTCCCCATTTGCCAGTTGGAACTTCAGCTGAACAGGTAGTTTTGAACTCGTATCTCTCTTATTATGCATCATTAGTCTTAAGTTTGTGAAGAAACAATGTCCTATTCATGCCACTGAATATGTACATTCTTTTACTTTTCATTTCTTTTGCCTGAGTAGAGAGAATTTGGAGTTTGAAAATGACAGAAAACTTAGGTTAAGATTTGGGATCTTTAAAATTCTCTCTCATTTTTGAGAGTTAAGAGATGTTCTTTATATATTTGGAATCGTGATTTCATGCTTAACATCTTTTGTGTTGGAAGTTTGCTCAAAAAATCAAAGAATCAGGACATTCGAAGGAAGCTTGTTGGCGCGTGTTTTTGAACAAACTTTGTTCAGAGGTTGAAGAAGGTGGCTTCTTGGGCTGGGCCTGAACATTTTTATTATTCACACCACTTTTTCTGTTTTGCACCCCCAAGCCCATTTGCTCCATTTTTCATGATTTTTGACTTTTTCTTTTCTTATTTGACTCATTTATTTTTTCTCAGCATATTAAAATTTTGAAAATATTTTTCTCATCATTTTTTGATTTTTATTTGATTTTTATTTGATTTTCTTTTGTTTATACATAAATATTATATATACTATTATTTAGGATAAATAGAAAAAATATGTAAAAAACACTTCTATTTTTATTTTTATTTTATATTACCCTCTGAAAATATTTTATATAAAAAAATACTATTTTCTAAAAAAATTAACTATTATTATTATTTATATGTATAATACATATTTAAAATAATACAAATATACATATATATATATATATATATATATATATATATATATATATATATATATATATATATATATATATATATATATATATATATATATATATATATATATATATATATATATATATATATATATATATATATATATATATATATATATATATATATATATATATATATATATATATATATATATATATATATATATATATATATATATATATATATATATATATATATATATATATATATATATATATATATATATATATATATATATATATATATATATATATATATATATATATATATATTAATACATTTAGAGTAAAAATACCAAAAAAATGTACATATTTTATTTTTAATATTTAATACTAAAAAATTCCTTTTTTATAAATATACCATATTTTATTTTATTTTTGTATGTAAATAACAAATATTATATGAATTAATTAATTAATATTCATTTTGATTAAAATTAGGGTTTTTACCCTAAATATGAAAATACTCCAAAAATAATACCTTTTTATTTTTCTTTTATTTTACATGAACAATACCTTTTCATACATATAAAAATTCTCTTTCTTTTGCATTTTGCATATTTATTTAATTTCCATTTGATTATGCAATTTATTTATCTTGTAATTATTTATAGAAAATGATGTAATAGCTTAGGTTTAATTTCTTGTCTAAATATCCCCATTTGAACATTGTACCCCCCTCCCTATATTATTGTAATGTAATAGCGTAGGAATTTAAATTTCGCACTTTATCGCTTTCTAAACATACTATGCTAGAATTAGGGTTTGCATGCGAATAAAAAAAATGAACAAAATAGTTGGACCTAATACAAGATAAATGAGCATGAAAAATGGACAACACATTTCACACTTGCACCCCTAGGGTATTCCACTTTGTTGCCTTCAAAATAATTGGGCCATATTGCATGTTGAACTTCTTTGGGTAAAACAAATAATCAAATGATCATAGTCCCTCAAAATGTTGCCTAAATAAATGATCAAATCCCTTTTAAAGAAAAAATTGCCCAAAGACATTTAACACTATTGCAATTATGGTCTAAACGATGACCCGCGCCTGTCCCTTACACCTCCTAAGACAAGATTGTCCACCAAATGCAATGGTGGAACAAAATTGTCAAAAGGTTTGAAACATAACAAAAATCTTTGAGAAAACTTTAGGGTAGATAAGCTCTTAAGTACTTGTCAAACTTTCCAAGAAAACACTTGCCTAATTTCAAAACCCACTTCACAAACACTTTCAAACAAACTTTCAAAAAAAAAACCTTGAAACATCTTTTCAAAAAGACAAACACCTTTTGTAAAACATTCGAGTAAAGAATTGTTACAAGGGTAGCCTATACAAGGCATCTTTTTCAAAACCTTTTCCAAAACCACACACAAAGCACCATTTCAAACAATTGACGACCAAGGCAAGTTGATCTAAGCAAGTACCTAAGAGCCCATGGATAACCATGGATAGAAGGGGTGCTAATACCTTCCCCTTCTATAATCTACTCCCCGAACTCAAGAAAAATCTCAAAGGTTTTTGCTGTGCTTTTTAAACCTTTCCTTAGGATAAAATAAAAAGTCGGTGGCGACTCTTGCTCAACCGAAACATTTGCGAAAACAAACGCAAAACCATAGTCAGTTCTCCCACCGTATCACATTGTGGGATGTGTTTGAAGTGTTTTTAGCAAGAATGCACGAATGGAATGAGTTATGGAACTCAATCTGCAGCAGGTCCCCTGTTTTGGCAGTTTGAGAGTGATTCTGTGAATGGGGAGGTATTGGAGGTGATAGGCTCGTGTTTCAGCTTAAGATGGGTGTTTAGAATGTGTTTGATAAGTTTGCTTAAGCATGTGTTAGCTGAGATGAGAGTTGTTGTAAGTTATGGCAAGTTTCTTCAACTTTAAGCAACAAATGTCCACTTGAGTTTTTAGACTGATAGAGGCCCCCCTAATGTGCTGCATACCTTGGCCTTGATCAGTGTGATTAGCTCATAAACTTGTGCCAAAGAGATTTGCACTGTACTTACTTGGATTGCTAATTGACATAAAGTTTACTTTTGCAAAAATGGACATTATGCTTTTTCTTTTTTGGGACTAAACCTTTATGTAATGCTTGAACACATAAAATATGGTCTTGGAACAATGAGTTTGCATTAAATTTATGAGTGCAAAACGGATATAGGACCTGTAATCAAGTTGTGCAAGCTGATTTCAAAATGGCCTAGATGTATGAACATGTAACTTGGCCAAATCAAAAGTGAGTTTTTTCCATCTTGCCAAATTCGATTCTCCCTAACCATGAGGTTGTTTGATGAGTTCTTGGACATTTTGGAAAGATTGGAATGTGTACTACAATCCATCTTTGAAATGCAAATTGAAATTCCAAGTGGAAGTATGTGAAAAATGGTCTTGAAGTTAGGTAAAAACCTTGCCTAAAATAGGTCAAATTTTCTCTAAGTTAAGAATGGTTTGGTACCCTTGTTCCAAAAATTGTAACTTGAGCTACAAGCTTCTTTTTGGAAAACTTTGTGAATAAAAGTTGTAGATTTTGCAATAGGCTACAACTTTCATGTTTTGACTTTTCCTTGAATCCAAATGCATCTTGATGAGAAAGTGGGGCAAAGTTAGGAAAAAATTAGGGTTTTTCATAACTTAGAAAAATTCTAAGTTATGAAAAATCTTCATTTCAAACCCTAATTTGCAATTCTTGATTTCTTGATGAACAAGTTTCATGATTTGGCATGTTTTGATGAAAAATGAATCTTGACACTTGATTTTGACCAAAAAGTCAAAGTTTGACTTTTTAGTATACAGTTAAAATTGATCAATTGACTGGGAAATTCAACTGTCAATCTTGTGTATCTGGGATCTTTTGAACTTGTTGAGCATGTCAAGACAATTCCATGGGGTCCTTGAGTCCATATGTGAGCTTGGTTTGCCATTGGCTAGGTCAAACAGTCAAAAATTGCCTTTGTGCAGTCAAAACCCTAAAAATGACCATTTTGCCCTTTTGGTGATCTGATCAAATTTCTTGTGGAATTGTGATCCAAACTTGATCAAATGGTCCATGTGAGTTCATAATGTTGATGTGGGTCAATTTTCATGAGATTTGACTGTCAATTGGCCACAGTTAACTTTTTCCCCAATAAAGTTGATTCTTAGGTCAACTGTCCAATTGACTGGGCCAAATTTGGAATCAAGACTTGAAACTTGGTATGGATAAACTTGGGAGTTCAACATGAAGCATGAAAGTCATCTTAGGCATTTTAGGTCAAAATATCTTTGTGCAAACACAAACCCTAATTTGGGTCAACAGTGCAAGGAGAAGTCTTGAGCAGAGGAAACCCTAACTGGACCTTGAGCTCCAAGGGTCTTGTGATGAGAAAATGTTGAGGAAATGGGAGGGAAAATTTTGGGGTACAACAACGGCCAACAGGCTGGGGAAGCGAGTTTGGTGATGATGACTGAGTCACCAACTCTCCAAAAGATTTCGGCGTATGTGGCTGAAAACAGAATGATAGCGGCCTTAGAGGCTGAAGTTAAATATGTGGCTTTCGAAGCCAATGAACAAGTCCTTTCGAAGACAGGGCCTGTGAAAGATTTCGACCCAGACCCTCCTGACTTAGGAACGAAAAACTTTCGAGACCAGAGGTTAGACGCCATCTATGACGACGAACCTCTAGGTTTCGAAAAGGATCCGCTGGCGAACAATGTCAGAATATTGGCACAAGATCCTCTAGAAGAGGTAAATCTAGGCGAAGGTCCTGTGAACAAGCCCACATACATAAGCACAAAAATGGATTCAGGACTCAGGGTCGAAATAATCAAATTACTAAAAGAGTTCAAGGATTGCTTTGCATGGGACTATGACGAGATGCCTGGTCTCGACAGAAGATTGGTAGAACTGCAGTTGCCAATAAAGCCTGGAAAGAAGCCCGTTAAGCAGACTCCAAGACGGTTTGCACCAGAGATTTTATCAAAAATCAAAACGGAAGTCGAAAGGTTGCTGAGATGTAAGTTCATAAGAATGACCAGGTACGTAGAATGGATTGCAAATATCGTGCCTGTTATAAAGAAAAACAGTACCTTGAGGGTGTGCATCGATTTCAGAGATCTAAATGCTGCAACACCCAAAGATGAATATCCAATGCCAGTGGTGGAAATGCTTGTAGATTATGCCGCTGGTTTCGAGTACATGAGTATGCTTGATGGCTACTCTGGATATAATCAAATCTTCATTACTGAAGAGGATGTGTCGAAAACGGCATTTCGTTGCCCTGGGGCTTTAGGCACTTATGAATGGGTAGTAATGCCCTTTGGCCTAAAGAATGCAGGGGCAACGTACCAAAGAGCCATGAATTTGATCTTCCATGATTTTATTGAAACTTTCATGCAGATTTATATTGATGATATTGTTGTCAAATCTGTTTCAGGGAAGACTCACATGGATCATCTTCGACAATCCTTTGAGAGGATAAGACACTACGGCCTGAAGATGAATCCTCTAAAATGTGCTTTTGGTGTAAAAGCAGGAGATTTCTTAGGTTTTGTGGTCCATAAAAAGGGAATTGAGATAAACCAAAACAAGACCAAGGCTATCTTGCAAGCCAAAGCACCAACTAACAAAAAGAAATTGCAATCCTTACTTGGGAAGATAAATTTCCTAAGGAGATTTATATCCAACCTCAATGGGAAGACGCAAGCCTTTTCGCAATTACTTCGACTCAACAAAGGAGGATTTGAATGGAGGGAAGAACATCAAGAAGCCTTCGATAAAATCAAAGAGTACCTCATTAAACCACCTATTTTGGTGCCTCCTTGTCGAAGTAGAAGTATGAGACTGTACATAGCTGCGTCTGATAAAACTTTAGGGAGCATGCTGGCTCAGGAGGATGAACATGGTGTCGAAAGGCCCATATACTACCTCAGTAGAGTTTTAAACGATGCAGAGACTAGATATAACGAGGTTGAAAAACTATGTTTATGTCTATATTTTTCATGTACAAAACTTAAGCAATATATAAAGCCAGTTAATGTTTATGTTTCATCTCATTTTGACGTTTTCAAATATATGTTGTCGAAACCCATTTTGCATAGTAGAATTGGAAAATGGGCACTTGCATTAACTGAGTACTCATTAACCTTTATGCCTCTCAAGGCTATAAAAGGTCAAGTGGTCACGGACTTTATAGTCGACCACTCTATACAAGAAAGATCACTGAATTATTTGGAGATCAAACTGTGGAAACTTTACTTTGATGGCTCTAGTTATAAAGACGGAGTTGGAGTCAGAGTCCTTATTATTTCTCCAAACAAAATTCCAACAACATTTAAGTACAAAATAGACGGGGGTTGCTCCAATAATGAGGCTGAATACGAAGCATTAATCGTAGGCCTTGAAATCCTATTGGAATTGGGAGCAACTTAAGTCGAAATAATGGGAGACTCAGAGTTAGTCCTAAAACAAATTACGAAAGAATACAAATGCATAAAAGAAAACCTTATCATGTATTTCGTAATAGCCATACGGTTGTTGAAGAACTTCAAGGCAGTTAACATTCGACACATACCCAGATTAGAAAATCAAGCAGCCAACGACTTGGCACAAATTGCTTCTGGGTATAAAGTTTCGAAAGATAGGCTACAACAAGCAATCGAAGTTAGAGGGAGAGTAACTGCCACTAAGTTATCTCCATCGGATTTAAGGACCACAACGTTAGGATACACTGATCATGAAAATTTTGAAATTTCGCTCATAGACAATCTAACAGAGCAAGATTGGAGAAAGCCTGTAGTGGACTATTTACAAAATCCATCGGCTTCGACAAAACAAAAGATAAAGTACAGAGCGCTGAGTTATGTGT
This sequence comes from Vicia faba, assembly GCA_948472305.1. Lineage (NCBI taxonomy): Eukaryota > Viridiplantae > Streptophyta > Magnoliopsida > Fabales > Fabaceae > Vicia > Vicia faba. Next base: position 991,221,742 of record OX451736.1, read on the forward strand.
TGATGGGAAATGAACTATTTAAGAAAATACCAGAAGGTGTGCTTTTGAAATGCTTAAGTGAAACAAAAGCATATATAGCTCTTTCCACCACACACGCTGGGGCATGTGGAGCACACCAAGTAGGCTAAAAGATGAAATGGTTATTGTTTCGACAAGGATTATATTGGCCCACTATGTTAAAGGATTGTGTTGAGTTTGCAAAAGGATGCCAAGAATGTCAAAAACATGCAGGCATTCAACATGTGCCAGCAAACGAACTTCACTCGATTGTGAAACCTTGGCCTTTTAGAGGATGGGCTTTGGATCTCATTGGAGAAATTCGACCAGCATCTTCTAAAGGTCAGAAGTATATATTGGTAGGCATTGATTATTTTACTAAGTGGATTGAAGCGATTCCTTTAGTCAATATAGACCAGGAGAATGTCATTGAATTCATTCAAAGGTACATCATATATAGATTTGGAATCCCTGAAACAATAACTACAGACCAAGGGTCAGTCTTTACTGGTCGAAAGATGCAAGACTTTGCTGCAGAAATGGGGTTTAAACTGTTAACGTATACGCCTTATTATGCGCAAGCTAATGGCCAGATCGAAGCAGCAAATAAAGTAATGATCAGTTTAATAAAGAAACATGTGGGAAAGAAACCCAGAAACTGGCACAAGACGCTAGATCAAGTCTTGTGGGCGTGTCGAACTTGTCCGAAAGAAGCCACAAGAACAACACCATTTTGCCTAACCTATGGTCATGATGCAGTGTTACCGGTGGAAATCCACTTGCAGGTGACGAGGATTCAGATACATCATGAGATCCCTTCTGAAGTCTATTGGAGTATGATGTTGGATGAACTAGTAGACTTAGGCGAAGAAAGGTTGAAAGCTCTGGATCTTTTGAGATTGCAGAAGAAGCAAGTTGAAAAATCCTACAATCGCAGGGTGAAGTCCAAGACGTTTCAGCCTGAAGATCTAGTTTGGAAAGTAATACTCCCAATGGATCAAAGAGAAAGAAATTTGGGAAAATGGTCCCCTAAGTGGGAAGGACCTTTTAGGATTGTTCAAGCATTCTCGGGTGGAGCCTATGAGATCGAAGAATTAAGCGAAGATCAAAGACTATTGAAGGTGAATGGTAAATACCTGAAAACGTATAGACCTATGCTTCAAGAGGTAAAAATAAATAATATATAGTCACTGTTAATAGAGAATGTCAAAATGGAAACTTAAAAATTTCATTAAAAGTGTCAAAATGGCTCTGAAATCGTTACAAAAAGTGATTACATAAATGAGAGAAACAAGATTCAAAAGGGAAGATTAACTTTAATCTGGAGATACTTGATTCTTTGCAATTCTAGCCGTCGATCACATAGAGCTTTCGATTGATAAAGGGTCTCGAGCTTAGCATCCAGAGATTGAGCTCGATCGGCATGTCTTAACCCTTCAGCCAATTCTTCTTGGCTCCCTGATTCAGTGTTCACAGCAAGAGGTTCCTCTTTCTTTTTGTCGTTGGCAGCAATTTTAGCTTCCAACTCTGTAATTTGCACCCTCAGTTGAGCATTATCTCGATCTATCTCCTCGACCGCTTTTTGTCTAGCCTCCTGAGCCTTCGACAAATCCTTTACCCTAGAAGCTGATTCAGTAGCAGCATGCCAAGCAGCAGCCACTTGAACATTGGCTTCTTCAATCTCACGATTGAGAGTTCTCTGGCGGTTATAATCCGCTGATGCCTGGTCAACAATGGAGAGTAAATCCAAGATTACATTGGCCACATCCGGAGGAGCAACAAAGAGATCAACAACCCTCAGGATAGTCTTCAGAAAGGAAGGAGCCGCTGGTTCCCCCTCTAAAGTTAACATCAAATCTCTTTTAAAGATTTGTGCTTTAAATTTCTGAAGAGCCTCGTCGAGAGGAGAAGTCGAAGTAGATCTTCCAGATGCAGTTGAGGCACTGTGATCAGAGGAACTTTCTCGACCTTCTAAAATTGCGGTAAGATAACCTAACGGATTTTTTTTGTTTTAGCAAGGCCAAATCCTCCTTGGTTCTGGATCCCTTCGAAGGGACTCTTTCGTTGGCAGTAACAACCACGTTGGCCACTTGATTTGGAATTGCTTCTGGAGGATTTTGGTTTCCTTCAGCAAAACCTTCTTCACCGTCAGCCTTCGGGATCTCTACATTATCCCTCTCTGTTTCAGTTTCAATGCTAGGGATACCTTCCTCCTCATTCTCTTGCACATCAACCAGCGCAACCCTAGTCTCCTCTTGGTTTCCTGCAGCTTCTTCTTAATCGGCTTCTTCTATGGTTTCGTGCTGAGGTTCAGAAGTTTGATTTACTTCGTCAGTTGAACTCATGAAAGAGCCTTTCGCTGAAGAAGGCCTATAGGTAGGATCCCCTTCATTATTCAAGAGAGTGACATAGTCCTCAACATGAGTAGGAATTCGTTTGGAAGTGCCAGCAGTGTCTTGGAAAATAAAAGGAATTTGTTTCTTTCAGAATCCTCATAAAGCAAAAGGGAGTGGAGGAATAAATGATGAGCAGTTGAAGTAAATACCTGGACTGGGATTTCAGCACTAGGACTGGAGTTATCACTTTCGCTGGGATTGTTTAGCCTATCAATTACCTTCTGTTCAGTAGGCTAATTGATGACTACAGGAGGAGGCCTCACAGCTGTAGTCTTAATCCTGATTTTGGGTCGGGGTTCGACGGCAGGAATTGGTTTCTTCAATCTTCTTCTCTGCAAAGGAACAGGAGGAGACTCCTCTTCTTCATCGCTAGAGATTTGGATCTCCTGAACCTTCCGTTTTTTGGGGGTAGGTTTATGAATATCCAGAAAACCAAGTCGAAGGGATCAGTACCTATGTCAGATAAAAAATAAGGGTATGAAAGAAAGTAAATACCTTGGGATAGGGGTTGACGGCGGAATCTCCCCCTTTTGTACTCTCAGCAGTCTTCTTCGAGTTGGTTCTCTTGATAGCTAAACAGAAGACAAGACAACTATAGTTAACCGAGTGTTGAAAGACAAATCTAAGGCGAAGAGATGGAAAAAGAATAATACCTTTCTTGACCCTGTCAAGAACCAGCTTAAACGCCTCACGTAGGTGGTGGGCGAAGTCCTTCTCATCGAAGAACTCTTCGTCATAATATTGTTTCCACCACTCCTCAAAAGTAACGGAACTCAGAAAATTGAGGTTAAAGTCGAATAGAGTCAGTATAGTTCGACCAGAGTACCTACCAATATGCTTGGTAGCGGCATCTTCTTAGTAGTCTGCATTGTAAAAAAGTAGCAGCTTCTCTCGAGGATAAATAGGTGAGGGAAGTGATTGAGCAATACCAAATTGTCGAGAGACAAGATTTGGTTGATAAGCGATTAAGCTCAATTGATTTTTTGAGCTCTTGAATCTCAAGGGCATGATCCTGGGGCGAAGAAACGATTCCCACATGCTCACGAACTCATCAGTCACGTCATCCTCCTCATTCGAAGGATATGGTTTGGTGAACCATTCTAGACCAACTTTTCGACTAGCAAAGGGAGTCATGGTCGAAACAAAGCGCTTTCGCTCCGCAAACATCATTATGAAGCTTGTGAAAGCCTTCTGAAACTGTTGGCCTTCATCAATGGGAGTTAGCAATGCAAGCCTGGTGCCTTCGACCCTCCTGTTCAGGATTTCAGGGGCCTCTTTGTTAATCTTGTTCTTCTGAGGAAGGAAAGATTCAAAGGTGACATTGAGCCAAAGTTGGAGAAGCCAAAAAGGACCAGATAGCAGCAGACTCCCCCTATCCCTTATAACCTTAAGTTGAGTCACACCATTACTGATGGACTCATATAGGTTGGCCAAAATCAATTCGGCCAGGCAAATGGGGTATTTATGGTGAAGCTGCGTTGCAAGCGTCAGCATCTTTTTCGTCACCTGAAGTGACTTAGTACAAAAAACAAATCGAGATAACCACATAGCCAAGAAGGCTATATGCTCCACCTACGACACAGTACTAGAGGTTTTGTCGTGGAAGTGGTTAATAAAGGTGGTGTGAGTGGGTTTTGTAGCAGCAAACCCAATAGCATCCTCAGACAAGTCTTCAGGGTCAAAATAGTCACCAGTCGGTTGAAGACCAGTGATGGCAGCTGTGATCGGTGGATCTGGAACTGACTGTTTAACGCTGGTTCGCGAAATGTCGCGGAAGTAAGAGTCGCCACCGTCTTTTATTTTCTCCAATATGGAAAGGACAAAAGCACAGAAAAATTCCTTATTGAGATTAGTTCTCGGTTCGGGAGGTAGATTTATAGAAAGGGAAGGTGTTAGCACCCTTTCTATCCGTGGTTATCCACGAGCTCTTAGATAATTGCTCATTTGTGTTTTCAAAATGTTTGTTTGCTTTTCAGAGTGAGTGGGTTTGAAAAAGTTTCTTTGAAAGTTTCAGATCGACTCTTGTATCAGTCCTCAAGAGTGTTTGAAAAGTTGTTTTTGAAAGCTTTTTGCAAAGTGTCGGTGTGAAAAGGAGTTTTTAATTTGTTTTGAATTAGAGCAAGTATCTACGAGTCATCTACCTACCCTAAGGAATTAGTCTGTGTAAATGTCCTTAAGGTAGTGTCATCCCACCATTGAGAGGTAGGTAGCACCACCGTTGGAGGTGTTCGGGTCAATTCGTTTGTAGGGACAGTGTGGTCACCAGAGCAATAGTAGGACACCTTAGAAGCTACCCTCATGTCATGTTCATGGACATGAGGACTTACTAAAACGTCCTATACTCGACGACCACGTTTCGAGGGGCAAGGCAACAATGAGGCGTACCCTAGGAGTGGTGTGTGAATTGTGTGTCATTTTCAGTTTATTATTTGTCTTGATCATGCATTGAGTGTTCTACGCTTTGATTTTATTTGGGCATACATTCTTTCATGTGATTATTAGCAGTTAAGGGTGCGGGAATTTAAAGAGCGGAAAGTAAAAGTCCTACGCTATTACAAGGCGCGGGTCCACATCGCCAAATTAAACCAAGACCCGATTTGAATAAAAGTGCGTAAAGTAAATGTCCTAATTATCTATTACAAGGCCTTGGGGCAAATACATTATATCCACAAAAGAAATAAAAATAAAAGCGAAAAGAAATTAGAATCGAGTGTGAGGGCGTTGGACCCTTTAAAGAAATTAAATCGAAATTATAAATTAATTAAATTAAATAAAGGAAAGAACTTATTTTTATATTTTTTTGTATTTATGAAATTAAAGATAATTAATTGGAATTAAAAGTTAAATAAAACCCTAGTTCTAAATTGTTTTTAATTTATTAAAGAAAAATGTTTAAGTTTGACCTAATTTAACCTAATTATTTAATGACAAGTTTATTTACAAAAATAATTAATGGTTAATAATAATTATAATAAGGAAAAAAAATATTTATTGAGAAAAAGAATGAAATGCTAAAAACCTAATTTTTATGTATTTTAGTGATTAAAGAAAAACATTAAAATTAAACCTAAAATTAAACTAATTTGGTTATTAGAATTTATTTACAAAATTAATAGAAATTAATATTAATAAAAACTTTTTTTTTTGTTTTATGACTTTCTGGTTTTTTTTGTGTTATAAAATTATTTTGTGGAATTAATTAAAAAGACAATAAAACAAATTAAAAAGAATTAAAAAGAAAAAGAAAGAAAAATTTAAAAAAGAAGAAAACAAACAGCAGGGGGGTGTCTGGCCCCTTTGGAGGAGGTTCATAGAAAGCAGTTTGGCCCAAACATTCCAGGCCCACGTTGACTTTCAGCGTTTGTGTGAGGAGCTGTTGACCAATGCATATGGTGATCTGCAAATTCTGGCCATTGGATGGAGCCTTTGGGCGCGTGGCAAGCCAGATGGTGAAGGCATATGGTATTCCCTTGAGAACATGCTGCATGGAAATATATTGAACAAAATAATATTGGAGAAGTGAGGGACCTGGGAATCGAACCCAGGTCCCAAGACTTACCAATCACATTCCCAACCACTACACCATTCAACGCGTTTGTAACAATTCTTGATATTAAATATTATAACAAAAAATAAAGGTTAATGATATTCAACAAAAAAACGCGCTGGAAATTTGAATGTCCCAATCATGCTATGACACGCAGGCTTCTTCCTCATTTTGTACCTGCAAACAAAAGTAAATAGCGGGGGTTTTAAACCCCCACTAAACAAGACCAGGAAAAATAGCGATTAAGCAATGGGCAATGATAAATTGGGCGCGAGGTGTGGGTTCAATCCGTCTTGTTGTCACGATTCCAATGGAGTTGGTCTTATGGTCCAATTTTTCCCCAGGAAAGAAACCCCAATTTCAAACCTCTGAAACCCTAGGCAGCTTCCATGGTGGATTCGTGTACAAGGCTTAAAAGTTCAATCAAAGAATGCCAACAGCTTTAGAATGCTCATGTTAGTATAAATCAGTGCTTAAAACATATGGAAAAGGTATGCAAATCAAAACACGAATATGAAAATATTTGGGAACAGGGCAACGTGGTTCTACCAATTCTTGAGGCCTGGCGTTTGATTCTTGATTGCAATCCCTTCCTGGATGTGTCAGGAATGTAATGGAATGGTTCTTTGGCTTGGAAAAGTGCTTTTGATGTGAAAACAGTTTCAAGCTTTTTGGCAAAAATTTCCAATGTTGTTCTTGATCTTGGGCGCAGCCTCTGTGTTCTTGTGATTAGGTTTAGGTTTGTACATATATGTGGAATGAATTAGGTTAACCATCCAAGCTCAACAACCTTTGCATTGATGATTTGGATCCTTGATTTTCCATGTAATCTTTTTCAATCTTTTTCATGTCAATTATGCCAAGTTTGGAAGATTTTGCCCTTGTTGATTGGCACACGAAATATTGAGCATGTGATAGACCTATTTACTGCACAAAAAGATTTAAAACCAATGATTTGATATTTTTCTTATATTTAAAACTAATTAAATGAATAAATAAGGATAAAAATTCAATTAATTAATTAAAAATAAGAAAGTAAATCCCTTTGGGCTTAATGGGTCGTGCATATGCTTTGGATAATAATTCATGGAAAAAATTGAGGCCCATTAGCAATTTTGAGGCATTTGAAGCAAGGTTGACTTTTCAAAATTCCCAAAAATTTCCCAACTTCCACAAGGCATATCTTACTCAATTTTTAAGATTTGATCATGTTCTTGGACATTTTGGAAAGGTCTTGAAGTCCTCTAAACAATGCCTTTGGTCCCATGTCATTTTGATTTACCAATCTCAAGTTATGGTCTTTGAATTAAAGTGTCTTTTTGTTGACTTTTGAAAATGACCTATAATGTTAAGATTGATAACTTTTTGTGAGAGCATTTCTTGGACTTGAAGTGTGAAGATAGTTGTAGGAAATGTCATTCTATTCAAAATGAGCTTTGGATGGAATTTTTCTGATAAACCATGTGGAAGTTATGCCCTGGTCAAGTTACAGTTGACTTTTTCAACTGTCCAAAAATAGAAACTTTTGCACCTTGAGACTTTTTGAGCCATGCCTTGAGAATCATGATCCAGAATTGATCAAATGATGTTTGTGGCTTCAAAATAAGATGTTGACCAAAAATCTTGACTTTTGACTGTCAAATGACCATTTTGCCCCTGTAGTTGACTGTTGAGCAATTAGGGTTTTTGACTGTGCAATTTTGTGCTGTAAGTCTTGAAACTTGGCATAAGGATGCTTGACAATGTTTATAGGCATGTGGGACTTGTTTGGACCCTTGAAAACTTCAATTTCTTTGCCAGAACCAAAACCCTAATTTTTGACTGTTAGGAGGCAATTGGACTGTGCAACCCTTGGGAGATTTTGAAGCCTGCTTTTTGTAAATCTTGAAGGATATGGGAGGTCAAATTTTGGGGTTCAACAATTGCCCCTGTTCAATCTTCTTAGACCTGAGGATGTAGATTGGCTGACGTGCCTTTCGTAATCCGAAGGTGGAAGATGATTGAACACTAGAGTGCCCAGAAATTTGTGCTCACATGTTGGCAGTGTGATGGTGGGAATGGGCTTATAGATGCCATGTTGAGGGGTGATGAATAGGTGGATGGGCTTATAGATGCCATCTGGGTGTCGATCGCGTAAGAGATTCCTCAGCGAGAACTTGCGTACCTGAAAAAGAAAATGATTACCTGGCCTGTTACAGAAGCTGGTCTTCAGACTCTTTGTGTAGATGTGTCCTGACTGGTTACAGGAATTGAATCCTTAAACCTCTTCAGACGTGCCCTGGCGAGATATGGGAATCGAGTCTGGAGCTTCAAAAGGTTATGAATGAATCAGAGATGGTTACTAACTCAACGGGACGATGAGAGAACCTTGGGCGATTACTACCTCAACAGTAACGATGAGAGAATCTGGGGCGATTACTACCTCAACAGTAACGATGAGAGAATCTGGGGCGATTACTACCTCAACAGTAACTATGAGAGAATCTGGGGTGATTACTACCTCAGCAGTAACGATGAGAGGATCTGGGGCGATTACTACCTCAATAGTAATGATGAGAGAATCTGGGGCGATTACTACCTCAACAGTAACGATGAAGGAATCTTGGATGTCTTCTACTGAGTCTTCATCAGGAAAATCTTTAGGAATCGATTTAACTGGACCCGAGAAGGCCTTGGAATCTTCAACTGGAATAAGAATCAGGGAGATCTTAGGGTCGATCTGACTGAACCAGAGAAGGCCTTTGACTGGATAAGAATCAGAAAAATCTTTAGGAGTCGATTTAACTGCACCAGGCAAGGTCTTGGAATCTTCAACTGGAATAAGAATCAGGGAGATCTTAGGGTCGATCTGACTGAACCAGAGAAGGCCTTTGACTGGGTAAGAATCAGAAAAATCTTTAGGAGTCGATTTAACTGAACCAGGCAAGGTCTTGGAATCTTCAACTGGAATAAGAATTAGGGAGATCTTAGGGTCGATCTGACTGAACCAGAGAAGGCCTTTGACTGGATAAGAATCAGAAAAATCTTTAGGAGTCGATTTAACTGAACTAGGCAAGGTCTTGGAATCTTCAACTAGAATAAGAATCAGGGAGATCTTAGGGTCGATCTGACTGAACCAGAGAAGGCCTTTGACGGGATAAGAATCAGGAAAATCTTTAGGAGTCGATTTAACTGAACCAGGCAAGGTCTTGGAATCTTCAACTAGAATAAGAATCAGGGAGATCTTAGGGTCGATCTGAATGAACCAGAGAAGGCCTTTGACGAGATAAGAATCATGAAAATCTTTAGGAGTCGATTTAACTGAACCAGGCAAGGTCTTAGAATAACTTTGACTGGATAAGAATCAGAAAAATCTTAGAATCGATTTAACTGAACCAGACGAAAGTCTTGAAATAACTTCAACTGGATAAGAATCAGAAAAATCTTTAGGAATTGATTTAACTGAACCAGAGGAGGTCTTGGACATAGCTGAGAATTTAACTGGATCTTTCCTGAAAGGTAAAGGTCAGTCATATGCAATGCATGATATGGATCAAGCCATGATGTTCTCAACATAAATGAGATTGTATGTTCATGATGCATATATGCGTGCTATAATGTATAGAAATGCGATGTTTATGAATGTATGTTTTTGTCTAGGAAAGTAAATCCTTGACGGGTACCGGGAAGTCACATCCTGGGCTGATGTTGGAGAATAGTGCTTTGTTGTTTCTGCTGGGGATGATAATTGCAAGAATGAACCGGTAGGAGAAGATGACTCCGTTGGGGAATAAACTTGACGAATGGATTACTCTGCGGGGAGAAAATTATTCTAGCGATCTTGCTGGGGAACAATACTCTGCGGGGAGAGAGGTACTTTGCTGGGATATTGATGGTAACTCCGCTGGGGATACCATTGTCATGTTGGAAGTGTTAATAGACTTCGCTGGGGAGTAAGAAGACTTTGCCGAGGATGATCTTTCCATGGCTTTTGGCTGAGGATAACCCAGTTATATCCTGGTAGGGAAATAACCTTTGAATAAAGCCAGGAGACGCGTTTGTGCTCTGTAGGGGATAAGCTTCCAGAATCTACTAGGGATAAGCTTCCTGCTGGGGAGATGATTCAAACTTTCCTGGGGAAATCTTGATTGGACTCTCCTGGGGAAATTTTTTAGATGTATTGGGGAAGTGGCTCCGCTGAATATCTGGTATACCACCGGGGAACAATCTTAGATCAAGATTGTCGGGGACACTTGTGAAGAATGTCTGTATATTGCTAGGGAATGTTGAGATCTGCTGGAGGATACCCAACTTTCTTAAGGCTGATCGTATAACTTTGCTTGGGGAGAGTGCATTGACTTGCTGGCTCACTCTCTGGGGAATTAAGGCATATTGGTTATGTTCTTCAGCCGAACTTACCTTGGTACCTTGGTGGACAGAGCAATTAGATTGCTTAGACAACTCTTTATTGCCCCTGTTTCTAATGTTACCTGTAATTAATCCTTTGTTTCGTATGCAAATATTTATGAGTTAGCAATTAGCGTCGAATGCATATATCACAAATTGAACCTTGGACGTTCTTCACAAAACAAAACAGAAAAGGAAAAACAATTGGCAATTTTAACTGAAAAGTGATTTTTGTATTGATTTTTGAATTTGCCCGTAAATAGGCGTTTATATACAAGAGGCTGACGTCCTAGTAAGAGAACGCCGCCGAGCAAAGAGTTTATACAATTTGTACAAAAGGGTAAACAAAACAGCTATGTGAAAAGAATGATCCCACTGGGTTCCGACTCTGCTATCGCCTTTATATCTTCGAGCGTCTCATCACTTGATGACCTAGCTGAATATGAAGCTGATTGATCGATGCCGTCTGGACTTGATGTTGATACCGGATTCTGGATGCGAGATGATCCAATGAGACATAGTATTACGCTTTAATCCCTAACTTTTGCCTGGACCGCCCTTTCGGGTTTTCAGTCCACCGGGATACCCATTTTTGCCCAAGCCGCCTTTTCAGGTTTTCGACTTGCCGGGTGTACAGATTTTTTTCATTTCATCCCTTCATTTTGCCCGAACCCTTTTGGTTCGCCGGGAAGCCCTAATTTTTGCCTAGGTATGTCAACCTAGCGGGTCTTTTTTCATGCGTAGTATCTTTTTACTATGTCTACATTGGCGGGGTGAGGAAGGTCGTCACCATCCATGGTGGTTAGAATCATGGCTCCTCCTGAGAACACATGTTTAACCACAAATGGCCCTTCGTACGTAGGGGTCCATTTGCCCCTTGGATCACTCTGAGGAAGGATGATGCGCTTGATTACCAGACCCCCAACTTGATATTCTTGTGGTCTGACCTTTTTGTTAAATGCCCTGATCATCCGCTTTTGATACATCTGACCATGACAAATAGCAGCAAGTCTCTTTTCGTCAATTAGATTTAATTGATCAAGTCGTGTCTGGATCCAATCATCTTCGCTCAGATCTGTATCCTTCATTATCTGGAGAGAGGGTATCTGCACTTCGATCGGTAAGACTGCCTCCATACCGTAGACCAAGGAGAAAGGAGTTGCCCCAGTTGACGTCCTGGCTGAGGTACGGTACCCATGTAGAGCAAACGGTAACATCTCGTGCCAATCTTTATAGGTCACTGTCATCTTCTGCACAATTTTCTTGATATTCTTATTTGCTGCTTCTACAGCCCCATTCATCTTCGGCCGATAAGGAGAAGAGTTGTGGTGCTGTATCTTGAATTGCTCGCAGAGCTCAGTGATCATCTTGTTATTGAGATTGGTACCATTATCTGTAATGATTCTTTCTGGGACGCCGTATCGACAGATCAGGTTATGCCGAATGAACCGTGCCACAACGTTCTTGGTTACCGTAGCGTAGGAAGCTGCCTCAACCCACTTTGTAAAGCAATCGATCGCTACCAGGATGAAGTGATGCCCATTTGATGCCGTAGGTTTAATCTCGCCGATCATATCAATGCCCCACATTGCAAAAGGCCAAGGTGCAGTCAAGACATTCAGAGGGACTGGAGGAAAGTGCACCTTGTCTGCGTAAATCTGGCACTTATGACATGTCCGAGCATGTTGGTAGCAGTCGGCTTCCATTGTGGACCAGTAATACCCTGCTCGAAGGATCTTCTTCGCCATAGTGTGTCCACTGGAATGTGTTCCAAAGGTACCTTCATGTAGCTCCGCCATGATCCTTTCTGCCTCAGTCTTATCCACACAACGCAGTAAGGTCGAATCATGGTTTCGCTTGTACAGGATACCGTTGCTAAGGAAGAACTTCGCTGCGAACCTTCTCAGGAATTTTTTATCGTTGACAGATGCACCTTCAGGGTGTTCCTGAGCTTCCAAATATCTCTTCACCTCATGGTACCAAGGTTTCTCAGTCACCAATTCAGTCTCAAGATCACAACAGTATGCCGGTTCGTCCAGTTTCCAGATAATGACCCGGGGAGCCTCATTGTCCCATTTGACTTTGAACATGGAAGACATCGTAGCTAACGCGTCCGCCAACTGATTCTCCTCTCTCGGGAAATGTTCAAAGGTTATCTCTGTGAAGTGGGGGATCAATGTCAACACACATTCTCTGTAAGGAATAAGATTCGGATGTTTCGTATCCCACTCCCCTTTGATCTTATTGATCACGAGAGCGGAATCTCCGAAGACACTCAGAAACTTGATCCTTAAGTCAATTGTAGCTTGGAGACCCATGATGCATGCCTCATACTCCGCCATGTTGTTGGTGCAGTTGAAACATAGTCGGGCAGTAAGTGGAGTATGAGTGCCTTGAGGAGATATGATCACAGCGCCGATACCGTTACCCAAAGCGTTGGAGGCTCCGTCAAAGTGCATAGACCATCGGGATCCTTCCTCAGGTCCTTCATCCGGTCCAGGTACTTCACAATCAGTCACAATCATGATGCTCTCGTCCGGAAACTCAAAGTTCATTGACTGATAGTCGTCTACTGCCTGATGTGCCAAGTGGTCTGCCAATACACTTCCTTTGATGGCTTTCTGAATTGTGTACTGGATGTCGTATTCTGTCAAGATCATTTGCCATCTTGCTATTCTCCCAGACAGAGCAGGCTTTTCAAATATGTACTTTATTGGATCCATCTTTGAGATCAACAAGGTAGTGTGAGTCAGCATATACTGTCTCAGCCGGCGAGCAGCCCATACCAAAGCGCAACAAGTTTTCTCGAGCAGTGAGTATCGGGTCTCATAGTCGGTAAACTTTTTGCTAAGGTAATAAATGGCATGCTCTTTTCGGCCAGACTCGTCATGCTTCCCCAACACACACCCCATTGAGTTGTCAAGTACTGTCAGGTATAGTATCAGAGGTCTCCCTCCAACCGGTGGCATAAGGATGGGTGGTTCTTGGAGATACTCTTTGATTCTGTCAAAAGCGGCCTGACATTCATCATTCCAACGTACTACCTGATCTTTCTTCAGCAGCTTGAAGATTGGTTCACAGGTGGCAGTTAGATGCGAGATGAATCGAGCAATGTAATTCAGACGTCCTAGAAAGCCTCTGACCTCTTTCTCTATCTTAGGAACTGGCATCTCTTGAATGGCTTTAACCTTGGCAGGGTCCACTTGAATACCCTTATCACTTACAATGAAGCCTAGCAATTTTCCAGATTTAACCCCGAAGATGCACTTGTTCGGGTTCAACCTCAGCTTATACAGTTTCAAACGGTCAAACAGTTTCTGCAGATGGTCAAGGTGTTCCTCCTCCATTTGGGACCTTGCAATCATATCGTCGACATACACTTCTATCTCATGATGGATCATGTCATGAAATAAAGCAACCATGGCACGTTGGTAGGTTGCCCCAGCATTTTTCAAGCCGAATGGCATGACCTTGTAGCAGAAGGTACCCCACTGAGTAACAAAGGTAGTCTTTTCCATGTCTTCAAGCGCCATCTTAATCTGATTATACCATGAAAAACCATCCATGAAGGAAAACACCTTATGCTGAGCAGTATTGTCAACCAGGACGTCAATGTGAGGTAGGGGGAAGTCATCTTTGGGGTTGGCCCTGTTCAAATCCCTATAATTAACACACATTCTGACCTTACCATCTTTCTTTAGTACCGGCACTACGTTGGCAACCCACTGAGGGTAAGAAGTTACTGCAAGAAATCCGGCATCGAATTGCTTCATAACCTCAGCTTTGATCTTCTCGGACATCTTTGGACGCATACGGCGGACCTTTTGCTTAACCGGAGGGAAGTCTTCCTTGGTAGGCAAATGATGGACCACAATGTCAGTATCCAACCCAGGCATATCTTCGTAGGACCAGGCGAAGATTTCCACATAATCATGTAATATCTGAGTCAACCGTTGCTTCACGCTGAGCTCTAGGTTGGCACCAATCTTAACTTCTTTTCTGTCCGTCTCAGTACCCAGATTTATCATTTCCACTGGCTCTTCATGTGGTTGAATTGCCCTCTCTTCCTGGAGTAACAATCTTGCAAGCTCGCCAGGCACTTCGCAATCATCTTCACCTTCGTCTTCGGCTAAGTTGATCGGATTTTCGAAGTCATAACTGGCAGTAGCAGAGTCGTTACCAGTGAGATCCAGAGTGGATTGAAACCTGTAAGAGTGAGTGTGTGTAAATACAGCTGTTTTGCAATATATAAAGAAAGGAAAGAAAGAAAAAGAGCATAAGATTTGAAGTGCGAGAAAACGTCCAAGGTCTTTATTCATGATATATGAAATGACAGTTTATATGCCCTCACAAATGAAACCACGGTGCCCCGGGTAAGACACCGGGCCATAGAGTTTTAATTCATTGTTTATTACAAATAACAAAAACAAAGGAATTCATTACTCCGTAACAAAAGTAACAGGTATGTTGTCTTTTGCAATCCAATTGCTAGGTCCACTGTCGACCGTCGGATAAATCCAGTTGTTGAACTCAGATTCTTCAACCTCCTCATCATCTCTGATAACATTCACCCCATGGGCGGGCAGGGGAGCTGTCACCACATTGGGCTTCTCAGGTGCCTCAAACTGTACCTCCTTTGCATCAATAAGGTCTTGTACTTTGTTCCTTAAGGCCCAGCAGTCATCAGTAGAATGCCCCGGGCTATCGGAGTGATAGGCACAGCGGGCATTTGGATTATACTTCAGAGAGGCAGTATTCACAACCTTCGGGGCCTCCCCGACAGTCACTAAGTTGGTGGATAACAGCTGCGGTAAGATTTGTGACAAGGTCATACTCAGCCGGGTAAACTCTCTTCTGGGTCTTTCAGCCCTTTGTTGATTGGTTTGCCGAGGAGCGGCGACAGGTTTAGCAATCATCACCGTATTGACAGATTGGCGGTGCTCCGGTTTATCTTCCTTTCTAGGCCCATACACAGCACTGGCCTCCTTCTTAAAAGGTTTCTTCTCAGAACTTGAAGATACACCTTTCTGAATCTTTTCGGACTTCATGCCAGCCTCTATCCTTTCCCCAGTCAGAATAAGGTCAGTGAACCCCGCAGATGAGTTTCCAATAAGATGATTAAAAAATGGCCCGGAGAGGGTTCCCAAGAACATATCTACCAACTCCCGATCCGTTAACGGAGGCTACACCCTGCCAGCCAGATCCCTCCACTTCTGTGCATACTCTTTAAAACCTTCGCTTGATCCTAGCGACATACCCTGGAGTTGGGTACGTGTAGGAGCAAGGTCGGCATTATATTGATACTGCTTGTAAAAAGCAGTAGCCAACTCCTCCCAGTTACGAACCTTGGTCCCATCCAGCTGATAGAACCATTCGAGATGAGTCCCTGAAAGAATCTCCTGGAAGAAGTGGATCCACAAGTTCTTGTCCACTGTGTACGATTGAATCTTCCGCACATAAGATTTGAGGTGTAGCTTGGGGCAAGACGCCCCGTCATACTTGGTGAAAGATGGTGCCTTAAACTTGTGAGGAATGATCACACCAGTAGATAAGCCCAAGTCTCCGAAATCCAGCCCAGGCACTTGTTGGATCTCCATGGCGTTCAGACGGTCTTCCGGATGCTTGTACCGGTCTTCAGCAGGAGGATATTGTTCCTCATTAAAATCAGTCTCGTTGTCAGAGACTACTGGACTTGGAGCCTTTCCCCCCTGGGGACTGTCCTTGCCTATAGAAGAACCAGCTTCCTCATTCTGCAGAGTATTACCAAACCTCCGGCCCGAGTTGAAAAGAACAGTTCTCTTCTTCTTCTTCTTCTCCTTCTTCAGGAGCAAAGCCTTCAGCTCTTCTTGGCCTTGAGCCAAACCTATGATCAGCTCTTGAAATTGTGAGTTCTGCGCCTGAAGGGCCTTGATAGACATCTCGGTTGATGATTCAGGGTTCATGATGCTGAAATAAACAACGAAGAACAGTAAGCAACCTGAAAAGAAGAGTACCTGCTATGCACATGATGAATGGAATGCGTATGATTTATGTTTTCAAAGATAATCGGGAATCAACTTTGTAAACAAAAAGGAACACACTTCATTAGATTCAACTTTGAAATTTAAATTGTTCAACAGATTGCCCTTAGGCGTTACATGGAAATACTGAAAAGGGAAATAAAACTATGAAAGAAAATCCAGATCTCCTCATTGATCCCAGGGTCTCCTCTTCTCAGTACGGATGTAGTCATTCAGAGCTCGCTCATTCTCCAACTGCTTTGTCAGCTTCTGGATCTTCAATTCCTGCTCGTTGAACTTTTCTCGATAAGAATCCCGTTCTTCTCGCAGTTACGACCACGACCTCTTTAATGTCTCATAATCAGTAGGTATCTGAGGAGGGAGGACAGTTGGGGGAGCTCCATCTTTGTCAGGATACTCAAGAATGACGGGTCTGACAGCTTCGTATGGCATACCTAACTTCTGAGCACGGATGCGAACCCATTTGTAGTAGGCTTCCATAGGTAGAGAAGTCTTTGGCCCCAACTCTTGTGGGTCAGCTTTATGAACTCTGTCCCAAGCCTTGATGAACCTACGACGCAGCTCGTCACTATCCACCTGAAACTCAAAACTGATGTGAGGCACCAACATCTCATGAGGCCCTGCTCTTCTGGCTCTTCCAAACTGACGGAGAGCTAGACATGGATTATAAGAGATTCCACCCTGAGTACCAATCAAAGGGACATTAGGGTATTCTCCGCAACGATCAATAACAGTTATCTCATCCAAACCTCTGAAAGTCCAAATGATGTCCTTGTCAGTGAGAGACATTAACCTATGAGCCCAACCTCTTCCTTCTTGGTTCTTCAGCACGAACTTAGGGAGGTGCGAAATAAACCACCTCACCAACAAAGGGATACAACACCACAGAGTTCCTCATCTTCGGGCAGTACGAGCATAAAGTTGTTGCAGGATATCACCCAAGAGAGTGGGCACAGGATTCTGAGACACGAAGATCCTTATGGCAGTGACATTGATGAAGTTGTCAGGATTAGGAAACAAGACTAGCCCATAGATTAAGAGAGCCAAGATGTCTTCATATGCCCTAAAGTCCAAGTCATTCCAGAAACTGTTAGCTTTACCAACCAGAAACTTGGCCAAGAAACCCTTAACTCCGCTTCTAGTCACCCAGTTGTCCATTACTTCTTGATGGGTCAAGGGAAGAGCTGCAGCGACCTCCTCAAGCCTAAGAGTCTTTTCCCAACCAGTGTAAGGAGTCTGATCCAAGATAGGGATACCAAGCAAATCAGAGAACTCTTCTAGGGTAGGGACCAGCTGGAAGTCTTGAAAGGTGAAGCACTAATACAGAGGGTCATAGAACTGGGTCAGGACACTCATCAACTGTTGATCCCACTTTGCAGTGACTAAACTGAGAAGAGAACCATGCCTCTGGATGAAGGAAGTGGTGTTTGGAATTCTGCTAACCAATTCTTCAAGTAACTCAGGTGGGTGAACAAAGTTGAACCGGATAGTATTCCTTCGCATAGGCATCATGATGTCCTACAAAACAGAGCAAAGGTGAAACCCTCTTGTATTTGAAATGGTCAGTCCTTATGCAGGATACATGTAATGCTCATGATGTTATGATGTTATGATAAAACACACCACAAATATTTACAAGGGCAAACATGATAAGGCACACAAGTCATACAAGACAAGCCCTTAAAGTTTAGGCCAGCATGAGGTCTAAGTATTACCCTCTTTCAGTTTGTTGGTTCATACCTGTCCTATCAAAAGTAACCGGGTTCTTAGAGGATCCCAATATCATTGACTACCCTCAATCGGTCATAACTCCAGCATCGCAATCTTTTCTTGCGGCCAGAACCATCACGAGAGTTTAGCCTCAATGGGCGTAGCATACTGCTATTGTTCTATTGGCCAAGTTGTGTCATTTAAGGTTCTAAGGTCTGTTGGTGCTTAATGACTCCTCAGAAGACCCATATTCTCCTCGTTTTAACACAAGGGATATCGGTACAGACCAAGGCACCACACCAACGTAGCCACTGCTTCACCCATGTCGGTCTACGTCGGACAGGTCCCTCACAGCTTATGCTACCTAACAGGGTATCCCCATATCCGGGTTAGGATCTATGTAACTCCGATGCAGCCTACAATAATAAAGCAAACAAGCACAACAATTGAAAACACAAGTGATCTTAGTCCTAAGGTACACCTCACTTTATAAGAGTCCCCAACAGAGTCGCCAGTTCTGTGATCGGTGGATCTGGAACTGACTGTTTAATGCTGGTTCGCGAAATGTCGCGGAAGCAAGAGTCGCCACCGTCTTTTATTTTCTCCAATATGGAAAGGACAAAAGCACAGAAAAATTCCTTATTGAGATTAGTTCTCGGTTCAGGAGGTAGATTTATAGAAAGGGAAGGTGTTAGCACCCTTTCTATCCGTGGTTATCCACGGGCTCTTAGATACTTGCTCATTTGTGTTTTCAAAATGTTTGTTTGCTTTTCAGAGTGAGTGGGTTTGAAAAAGTTTCTTTGAAAGTTTCAGATCGACTCTTGTATCAGTCCTCAAGAGTGTTTGAAAAGTTGTTTTTGAAAGCTTTTTGCAAAGTGTCGGTGTGAAAAGGAGTTTTTGATTTGTTTTGAATTAGAGCAAGTATCTACGAGTCATCTACCTACCCTAAGGAATTAGTCTGTGTAAATGTCCTTAAGGTAGTGCCATCCCACCATTGAGAGGTAGGTAGCACCACCGTTGGAGGTGTTCGGGTCAATTCGTTTGTAGGGACAGTGTGGTCACCAGAGCAATAGTAGGACACCTTAGAAGCTACCCTCATGCCATGTTCATGGACATGAGGACTTACTAAAACGTCCTATACTCGACGACCACGTTTCGAGGGGCAAGGCAACAATGAGGCGTACCCTAGGAGTGGTGTGTGAATTGTGTGTCATTTTCAGTTTATTATTTGTCTTGATCATGCATTGAGTGTTCTACGCTTTGATTTTATTTGGGCATACATTCTTTCATGTGATTATTAGAAGTTAAGGGTGCGGGAATTTAAAGAGCGGAAAGTAAAAGTCCTACGCTATTACAAGGCGCGGGTCCACATCGCCAAATTAAACCAAGACCCAATTTGAATAAAAGTGCGTAAAGTAAATGTCCTAATTATCTATTACAAGGCCTTGGGGCAAATACATTATATCCACAAAAGAAATAAAAATAAATGCGAAAAGAAATTAGAATCGAGTGCGAGGGCGTTGGACCCTTTAAAGAAATTAAATCGAAATTATAAATTAATTAAATTAAATAAAGGAAAGAACTTATTTTTATATTTTTTTGTATTTATGAAATTAAAGAGAATTAATTGGAATTAAAAGTTAAATAAAACCCTAGTTCTAAATTGTTTTTAATTTATTAAAGAAAAATGTTTAAGTTTGACCTAATTTAACCTAATTATTTAATGACAAGTTTATTTACAAAAATAATTAATGGTTAATAATAATTATAATAAGGAAAAAATATTTATTGAGAAAAAGAATGAAATGCTAAAAACCTGATTTTTATGTATTTTAGTGATTAAAGAAAAACATTAAAATTAAACCTAAAATTAAACTAATTTGGTTATTAGAATTTATTTACAAAATTAATAGAAATTAATATTAATAAAAACATATTTTTTTTTTGTTTTATGACTTTCTGGTTTTTTTTTGTGTTATAAAATTATTTTGTGGAATTAATTAAAAAGACAATAAAACAAATTAAAAAGAATTAAAAAGAAAAAGAAAGAAAAATTAAAAAAAGAAGAAAACAAACAGCAGGGGGGTGTCTGGCCCCTTTGGAGGAGGTTCATAGAAAGCAGTTTGGCCCAAACATTCCAGGCCCACGTTGACTTTCAGCGTTTGTGTGAGGAGCTGTTGACCAATGCATATGGTGATCTGCAAATTCTGGCCATTGGATGGAGCCTTTGGGCGCGTGGCAAGCCAGATGGTGAAGGCATGTATTCCCTTGAGAACATGCTGCATGGAAATATATTGAACAAAATAATATTGGAGAAGTGAGGGACCTGGGAATCGAACCCAGGTCCCAAGACTTACCAATCACATTCCCAACCACTACACCATTCAACGCGTTTGTAACAATTCTTGATATTAAATATTATAACAAAAAATAAAGGTTAATGATATTCAACAAAAAAACGCGCTGGAAATTTGAATGTCCCAATCATGCTATGACACACAGGCTTCTTCCTCATTTTATACCTGCAAACAAAAGTAAATAGCGGGGGTTTTAAACCCCCACTAAACAAGACCAGGAAAAATAACGATTAAGCAATGGGCAATGATAAATTGGGCGCGAGGTGTGGGTTCAATCCGTCTTGTTGTCACGATTCCAATGGAGTTGGTCTTATGGTCCAATTTTTCCCCAGGAAAGAAACCCCAATTTCAAACCTCTGAAACCCTAGGCAGCTTCCATGGTGGATTCGTGTACAAGGCTTAAAAGTTCAATCAAAGAATGCCAACAGCTTTAGAATGCTCATGTTAGTATAAATCAGTGCTTAAAACATATGGAAAAGGTATGCAAATCAAAACACGAATATGAAAATATTTGGGAACAGGGCAACGTGGTTCTACCAATTCTTTAGGCCAGGCGTTTGATTCTTGATTGCAATCTCTTCCTGGATGTGTCAGGAATGTAATGGAATGGTTCTTTGGCTTGGAAAAGTGCTTTTGATGTGAAAACAGTTTCAAGCTTTTTGGCAAAAATTTCCAATGTTATTCTTGATCTTGGGCGCAGCCTCTGTGTTCTTGTGATTAGGTTTAGGTTTGTACATATATGTGGAATGAATTAGGTTAACCATCCAAGCCCAACAACCTTTGCATTGATGATTTGGATCCTTGATTTTCCATGTAATCTTTTTCAATCTTTTTCATGTCAATTATGCCAAGTTTGGAAGATTTTGCCCTTGTTGATTGGCACACGAAATATTGAGCATGTGATTGACCTATTTACTGCACAAAAAGATTTAAAACCAATGATTTGATATTTTTCTTATATTTAAAACTAATTAAATGAATAAATAAGGATAAAAATTCAATTAATTAATTAAAAATAAGAAAGTAAATCCCTTTGCGCTTAATGGGTCGTGCATATGCTTTGGATAATAATTCATGGAAAAAATTGAGGCCCATTAACAATTTTGAGGCATTTGAAGCAAGGTTGACTTTTCAAAATTCCCAAAAATTTCCCAACTTCCACAAGGCATATCTTGCTCAATTTTTAATATTTGATCATGTTCTTGGACATTTTGGAAAGGCCTTGAAGTCCTCTAACCAATGCCTTTGGTCCCATGTCATTTTGATTTACCAATCTCAAGTTATGGTCTTTGACTTAAAGTGTCTTTTTGTTGACTTTTTAAAATGACCTATAATGTTAAGATTGATAACTTTTTGTGAGAGAATTTATTGGACTTGAAGTGTGAATATAGTTGTAGGAAATGTCATTCTCTTCAAAATGAGCTTTGGATGGAATTTTTCTGATAAACCATGTGGAAGTTATGCCCTGGTCAAGTTACAGTTGACTTTTTCAACTGTCCAAAAATAGAAACTTTTGCACCTTGAGACTTCTTGAGCCATGCCTTGAGAATCATGATCCAGAATTGATCAAATGATGTTTGTGGCTTCAAAATAAGATGTTGACCAAAAATCTTGACTTTTGACTGTCAAATGACCATTTTGCCCCTGTAGTTGACTGTTGAGCAATTAGGGTTTTTGACTGTGCAATTTTGTGCTGTAAGTCTTGAAACTTGGCATAAGGATGCTTGAGAATGTTTATAGGCATGTGGGACTTGTTTGGACCCTTGAAAACTTCAATTTCTTTTCCAGAACCAAAACCCTAATTTTTGACTGTTAGGAGGCAATTGGACTGTGCAACCCTTGGGAGATTTTGAAGCCTGCTTTTTGTAAATCTTGAAGGATATGGGAGGGCAAATTTTGGGGTACAACAGCAGCTATGTCAAATAAAGTGGGGGTCATCATCCCACAAGGAAGATGAAAAGTGAAATGTGTGTTATCCCAAAAATACAATGAAGATACAAGCATAAGGGGGCAGTAAGGCAATTCTGTCTTCGACAACATCACCAAGTCATAAATGCCTATCTCCTTCCAGATAGAAGCTTGCGCCTTCTCCATTTTATTCAACCAGTATGAATACTCAGAGGAGAGGTTAGGGCTTGATCGAAAGATTCGGTTCCCTTTGTTCATGAACTGAAGGTTGATATCCTTTGTAGTTTGAGGATGCTGCTGGTTAGCCGAAGTAGCATCTTCAGGGTCATCCCTAGGCTTCTTCACACAACCTATGGGTCTAAGCCTTGGGTGAGTAGGGAAGAAGACATGGTTCTTCAAGGGATTTTTGACGCATGAAGATAACGGATCAGACATAGCATACATGTTTCCTCCACATCTAATGGGAATGAGGAGCTGAGAATCATATTCTTCTCGCCATTCTTTCGTCATGGGTTCAGTAACTTATCAATCGAGGAAGAAGGAGGGTTAGTGGAAAAGACCTTTGATGGTTTCTGGACATCATCAGCGTTTTTGGGTTGAGGATTGTTTGGTGCATTGGAGAGGAAAGCCATTGTTAAGGATTTGAGAAAAATACGAAGTTGACAGTACAATGTTGTGAGAAAGCAAGAGATTTGGAAATGCTGGAAATGGTAAAAGTTCCAAATAGAAAGGCTCAGAAGTATTTATAGCCTTCAGAAGAGGGATATGTCTCGTCAAGGCCATTTAATGTTTCACAGGTAGTGGGACACATGGTGAAGTGTGAAACGGTTACCGTGCAGGCGTTGGGAAACGTTTTGACATGCTTGCCTAGGTTATTGGAATATGGCCATCATGGCAAGCATGGTAACGGTAGTTTGAAGAGACATCTTGGAGAAAGAGTAATGATGGTTTTCTCGAGTGCAGCAGCTGTTGGAAGGCGAAAAGCACACGTCAAGACCTTGTGGACAACTGGGAAGACATGTGTCGAATGGGAAGTTCAAAGAATGGCTATTTCTTTGAGCGTCGAAATAAACATTCTTGGGGGGCAATTTATTGGCTCCCAAATTCGACACTTACTATATTTGGTCTTTTAGACCAGATAACTGGAATGAACCAAGCCAAGAAGAATGATTCGACACATGAAATAACTTAGGGAAAAGATCTAAGTTATATTTGAATCTTCGACCAAGGGCTCATCTTCAGGTTCATTCGACTGAAGAAGACTTATGTCACTCGACTAAGAGAAAGTATCCTCGCTTTGACACATGATATGAGGACTATTTGAATTTTGAATTATTGGAGGGAAAGGCAGTTTCGTCAGTGTTTAAGAAGAGGCAACGTGACTGAAAGCCATAGGTCGGGGGACATGCAGAAGACACTTGTCTTCATCCTAGCGCAGAATGTTCCCTCGACGGTTACTTATTTTTAGTATAAATTAAGAAACTTGTGTAATTTTCAAGTGTGTTTAACCTATTGTTCTAAGTCACTCAAACATTATCCAAGTAACTGCTGCGTGAGAAAGGATAACGACTGAGAAATGTATGTTGGAAACACCTTTTTTCCTTAATGAAAGTCCTTTACATTACTTTACTATTATCCTGCAAAGTTATCTTTTTTACTTCTTTTACTTGCATTTCTATACTTCTGTTTACTTTTCCAAAATCTTAAACATCCTCTCTCTGGGTCGAACGTGCGTTCTTCCTGCTTATCCATTTTACATAAAAATTAGCATATGTCCTAGGATTAATCTGATCGATCCCGTAAGTAAACCAAAAAGAACTTGCCTTTTTGGAGATCAGCGGTTGTTTACCAAAAACAACGGTAAACACAATCATAGTTAAGATATTGGAATAAAGTGGTATTTATCCTCGTTTATTTAGTCATGAGTAATTTTGAAAGTTTAATTTTTTTTATATATTTAGTTTCCATATTTTATCAATTAGTAATTATGTTCGTGTTCATTCAGTGATTCCTGACAATTGATTATTATCTATCCTTAGCAGAATACGATAATTGTGATATGTTCCTTAGGCAAACAAGTTAAACTAAAGATGAAATGCATAGTTGAGGGATATAAATCATTGATCACCTGAAACTATCTATTGGAAGTGAATAATTGATTTAGAGAAAAAGTTCATTTTTTAATTTACTTAAAAAAATGAAATTTAATAAAATGTAATAAATAAGTAAAAAAGTGAAAGAAAAAGAAATTACAATGAATCAATTTTCTCAATAAATCCATCATGAACATAACGGACAAAACGGGTGACAATTCGCATATTTAGTTGCGTGGCAACAAGTGGAGGAACTAGTAAAATAAAACACTTAACCAAACCAACAATGAGACGGAAAAGAGTTTGTCATTTTAGATGGAGCATGAATCTCTCTATTACTCTTATACTTTGAAGAAGGAAACCGAACAAGTTATGTTTTAGAATGGGAAACGGTCCTAGCTCTCTCTTTTACTGTTCCTATTTGCAAAGCTTCGTAGACCGCATCAACACCAACGAGAAGCTTCCATGTTCTCTCTTTGAAGCAAGCAAGGTAAACAATATCATTCCTTTTTTCATAAATATTTGCAAATGATATTTTGGGTCTGTTGCAAAAAAAGGGTTTTGATCACCTAAGAGAAATCTGTTGTTTGGGAATCAATGAAATATGTTAAACCTAACTGTTTACCTCTTTATCTACTACAGGATTCTTTTGTATGCTATATAGGCCATAGCCATAGTAGATTTTGATCATGAAAATGGTGAGGGTTTTAAAGATTGTTAGCTCAATACAGCTCCTCTGTTGCAAATGGTGAGAGTTTTAAAGATTGTTAGCTCTCCTCTGTTGCAAGGTGAGTTTTTATTCATGTAGATTGGGATACTTTAGTTGTTAAAGGTGACTGACTGGGTATCAGACTCAAGTCCCACATCATCTACTTAGTAAAATAACCTATGCAACTTACATATAAAAAAAAAGGACCTCTGAATGCTTCTACTTACGGAGCCGTGTGATGATGACATAGCGAACTATTCTTTCGCCTTTTACTAAAGAATACCGTGTCAGCGTCACAATTTGTGGCATACGCGAGTTTTTGGAAGAGTCCTATTCATTTAGGGCTCTGCAAATTTAGTTCTAAGTTTATCAATTTTCATTCATGTTGATTCTTCAACTCTTAAATTCAACAATTTGTTATTGCCAATTATTGCTGATTGTTGTTTGTGCTTAGTTTTCCGGAGGCTAGTTTGAGTATTTCCCATCAACATATTGGTGTATCCTTCAGTCTTCTGTGTAAGTTATTTTACTAAATAAAACTGAAATTTCCTATTCTGTAAACTTTTTTACCCTTTTCATATCACGCCTTCTTGTTACTGTTCAGGTTGGTAAGATGTTTTTGAATCATAATCCTTCTGTTTTCTTGTCACTTTACAAGTGAGAAAACAAGATTAAGAATTTGTTATGCTGGCCTTTAGACAAATCACTTAGCAGATGCTTCAACTTTAGACAAATGGAATAATAGACGAGACTCTTAGACCCCTTTGATACCGGTGAATTGATGATTGGCTAATTTTTAAACACTATTAGTTGTCTCCTTCCCATTGAAGTTGTTACTTTTTATACTCTAAGTGAAATACAGTGATTGGATAAAACGTTTGAAATCTTGACATGTTCGGCAGTGGTTTGGTTTGTACAGTCTGTATGCTTAATCATTCTGTTCGAAAAAGTTAAATTAATCATCTTGTTGTGCAAAAAAGACTACCGTCTGTTTCATCTTTGGAGTTTGTTTTTAGTGCATGAATGGTCTGCTGACCTGCGTCTGTACACTAAGGTAAAGCCTCTTTGTCTTCAACAGGATTCTTTTGTAAGCTATAGCCATGGTAGATTTTGATCAAGAAATTGGCGAGGTCTGCAAATAGATAAGAATTTGTTATGCTGGCCTTTAGACAAATCACTTTTGCAAGCTGTGCATATCTATCTATATGCTCACATGCGAGGAATTTTACACTAATTGCCACCTCCATTAGAATCCAAATAGATAAAGTTTATATAATCATATTGCAAATGTTGAGTCCAGATAATTTTTGCAGAATTGTTGATGTGTGTTTCAGGTTATGACAAAAATAATTAAAATTGGAATTTGTGAATTCTTGCAGAATGTGAATATACTAGTTGTGTAGAAATCTTCTATTGTCTAATTCAAAAAGTTGTTGCTGAAATAGTTCATAAATTTTTTTGCTTCTTGATCTCATTTTTCTTTCTGTTTTTTGAAATTTAGAGTCCAACTCCTTGAATGCCTAGAGGATCAATTTAACTCTTGCCTTTGAACTACCTTGAAGGCTTACATGAGTTGAAGAGTGCAATGTTGTTGAATGTTATTCATGTGTTGATTATTGAGGTTTTGTAATTTTATTTATGTTTTGCTTTAGTTGGTCTAATTGTGCCTTTTGAGCCCACTATGATAAGTTTCTTTCAATGAAAGATGTAAGAAATACATCTTAACAGTAGCACACAACATTTAATTATATAATTTTAGAATTTTCATTAACTCTTCTTATTTGATCACTAATATCCTTCATCATACTTATTTATGCACAATTTGCCTAATCATTATGCTCATAACTCGATGTTAACTTCCAATCTACTCTATTATCTGCCTCCAAACCTTGCGCCGCCGAAACTCTGAAATAGAAGGCGAAGCGAACTCATAACCACGAAGATCTTCGTCTTTGATTCTATGGTATGGTAGAAACTCATCTTCATCCCTTCCAAATCTCTTACTTTACCATTATTTTTGCTGCATCATCAACCCAATGAAAACACTACAACTGTTATCGTCCTATCTTGCTTTATTTTCAACATCGCTGAAGCTAACTCAAGGTATGTTTCTCACGATTTTCCATTCATTTTAGTTTTTATGTTGTTTTGGTTTTCATGTTTTGATATCTTTGATTTTAACTATTTACATGTTTATCAACTATTCATCAACTGCGAGCTTCATCCACGGGGAAACACTTGAGAAAGGTACGTTGAATCTATTTCGGATAATCATGTGTTTCTGCATTTCGTGTAACCCATTTTTGTTTTTGTTGAATCATTGTTTTCGTTGACCGTTGATTTTACGTTTTTCGTTTTTATTGTCCAGTAAAGATTAACTTAAGCATCATTGATATTTGGACAATTCAACCATCAAAACTCATTTCTCTCTCTTGTCATGTTCAAAAAATTTCTTTCCTACGGGACACCAAGAGGTAATGAAAATTTCTTTTCCATCCTTCTCATGAACAAAATATTTACTCAATACTCTTCTTCTTTTAACTCTATTTTTTGTTTTCTAATTTGCAATTTCTTTATTCTAAACAGATTTTCACACTTTGAGTTCTATAAAAGTATGTTCATGTTTCGATTAACATTGAGTTCAATGACTTTTTGGTTTTGACATTTCATTTTTATAGTTGATTTGAGTTGTACACTACTTATCTAAGGTTTTATCACAACTCCTCTCAGAAGCTCATGAGACTGTGTCATTTTTTAAATGCAAGGGAGGTGTTTGATAAAATGCTATGTAAAAAGTAAACAGATGTTGGTGAACTTTTTTAGCATCTATGTTGTTTATTTTCTTTTATTGAATTCCTTTTTTACATAGTTATTTATTTCTAATATTTTAAACATTCCAGAGTCCCAACGGTGGATCTTAGGAAAAAACATACACCAATTTGTCGATTCAATTTCTTGTGTAGATCAATTTTATCGTGCATAGCTAAATGTGGAGTAAAGGTGAAAGCTGAAAACAATAAACAAGTAGGATGACACAATGGAATCTGTGTCAATATGCTTTGCCCTGAGGTAAGAGTTGTTTTTGGACACCAAAGAATGATTGTGTTTTAAATGTGTTTCTAAGGAGAACTGAGCCCCTTATCATTTCAGCCAACATGAATTGATTTTAAATGTGTTTCTATTTTCAAAATAAATTCTTAAAAGATAAAACTCTTTTGTGAAGCTTCCATTTTGAATCAATGAAATGACTAGTCATAGTCATATAACCCATCCTCTGTTCACCAGACCACCACAAGTCAGTGGTAAGACTGACCCTGTTAATCAAAGTCATAGACCTTTTCATCTTAACTCTCTCAACCTCATAATATGTCTCACAATCAAACTTAACATGTTGCATAGTAATCTTTTTGTACCATGGAAAAATCTCTCTTAGAAACTCATTAAATATAACACCTTCCATAACAAAAAAAAAAGGAAATTCATGACCTAGAATCATATGTGCTGCAATTTCTCTAATCCTAGCATGATTATATGTCCAAGTTTCTAAATTAAGAGTATTATCACCTATGTTTAACCTAGATTGTGCAACATCTTTGTCATTATTACCTTTCAACATCAACTTTCTCTGAATACAAGCTTCTAAATGTTTCTTACCATTATAGGTACTTTTCCACTTCGTATCATATGTCTAAAGCTTACCATACCATCTGCACTTCAACTTCTTAATGCCATCGGGTCCTTTAATAAGCACCACTTCAGTATGAACAACAATTTTTTTTAGGATGAGGAGCTTTCCCTGACTCTCAGAACTTTGATCTTGGTCAACTTGAGGGGTTGACCCATGAGTATTGGTAGTATTTTGAGTAGTGTTATTTTGAGTAATAATATTTTCAGTGGGGTATTTTGAGCAGTGTTATTAGTTAGAACTGGAAGCTCCAAATCAATCATCTCACTAATCTCTAAGTTACCTAAATTCATTGTCTCCTCTTCCCCAATGTTACCAAGCAACATATTAATATCAATTAAATCATCTATGGTTGGAGTCAATGAGGAATCTTGAAAAGACATGGAAGAAAATACAAACAATCAAACAATAATGTAATAGAAAATTAGAACAAAGCTCAGCAACAAAAGCCCTACTTTATTAAGAACAGAAGACAAACAATTATTCAAAATTCTAGTCGTACCTTTATTATGACCAAAACTCAGCAATAGAAAATCTTAATCCTTTATTATTATTAATCAAACGTGAAACACAAAACTCATGTCAAAATTATAACATGCATTTACAAACTCTCAAACAATCAAAATATTTAGGTCAGAAAGTAACAAAATATTTTAAGTAAAAAAAATAGGTCAAAACTGAAACATGGTAATAAACGATTCATCAAATCAAACATGAAAACATGGTAAACATAAGGAATAATATAAGAAAAGTAACAAACCAAATAGGTTGAAATTGAATACATTACAAGTTTATGGAAGCCTTGAACGATCAACTCTAACTCCCTCTGAAACAAATATACTCAACACTCACAAAGAAGAAGAAGAAGAAGAACACGTAAAATCAGTAACATTATACTAAAGTGTTTGGCGTGAGCGTGATCAGAAAGAGAGAGGGGAAGAGGAGGTCGTCAGAAGAAGGAAGGAGAAACACAGAGAGCGTAACTAGGAGTGAGAAAAGTGAGGAAATGAAAACAAAATTTATATTATTTATTCCATTTATTCATTGGATAATTGGTCCGAGTCTGCATTTGGAAATCAGATTAAAATTTTATCCATGTATGCCTTGTTTCGGTCGGTCCAATAGGTCAGGTCTATCGGTCTGATTCTCAAGTGGATTTTGATTCCTGAAACCCAAAAACAGCCCTAGTCTCAAGTCCCATATCGACTATTTTCTTATCATTAATAGCTAAGATAACTATAAATAAAGGATTATGCAACTTCTCTCCCACAAAGATTTCTACAATTACTCTTATTGAGTAGTCATTATTTGTTTTTTTTTTGCTCAATTTGTGAGTTAATTTGGAATGCTAAAAATTACATCCTTAACTCATACTAAAAATCATTTAAATTTTTTAATAATTAGTTTGTGAGTTTATGTGGCATGTTTAGATTTGCAAACTTAACTCTAAATAAATTAGTTTATGTTTTTTTAATTTACTTAAGTGATTTCGATTTGTTGGTGTGAGTTTATGTGGCATGCTTACAATTGTAAACTTGACTCTAAATAAATTAGTTTATGTTTTTTAATTTACTGGAGTCATTTCGGTTCGTTGGTTTACACGAATTTAATTAGTTTGTGAGTTGCTTACAATTGCAATCTTAACTCTAAATAAATTAGTTTAAGTTTTTAATTTACGATTGATTTACACAAATTTATGGAGAATTGTCGGTTTGTTGGTTTACATGAATTTATGGACATTTAAGTGAATTAAACTCTGATATCATCATGAAATTCTTCACGGTGATGAAGAAATGAGTAAAACAAACAAAAATATGAAGCTTTGTGTAATACGGTGGGAGAATTGATTTTTGGGTTTATGTTTTATCGCAAATGTTGCGGATAACAAGAGTCGCCACCAACTTTTCTTTTATCCAAATAAAGGAAATGATGAAAAGAACGGGAAAGACCTTTGAGAATTTTCTTGATTTCAGGGGATAAGTTATGAAAAGGAAATAATCAAACTCTGATATCATCATAAAATTCTTCATGTTGATGAAGAAATGAGTAAAACAAACTAAAATACGAAGGTTTGTATCAACCGAAATAGTATATAGCTTGAAGAGTTAGTTACAACTTTCTACATATATGGCAATACAACTCTAAGTAACTCTAACAATTAACTCTAAAACCTTGATATCTAGAACAACAAGTCATAAGTCTAAAGTACATAAAATTGTCATAACTTGATCCACACGTTGCCAGTTGCAGAACGAATGAGCTTAGCTTTGTGGTGACTTGAGCTGCAAACAATAGATTTAACCGATATTATCAATAGCCTACTTCAATTATATGAACTGAAGGCATAAGACGATTATGATACGGTGGGAAGAACTGGTTGTTTTTTGGAATGCTGGTTTGCATTTTGCATTTTTTGTTCGCAAAATGTCGCGGTAAACAAGAGTCGCCACCGACTTTTATTTTATCCAACAAGGAAAGGAAAAAAGCACAGAAAAATTACTTTTTCGAGATATTTCTCGGGTTCGGGGGGTAGATTATAGAAAGGGAAGATGTTAGCACCCTTTCTATCCGTGGTTATTCACGGGCTCTTAGGTACTTGCTCATATTGTTTTTAAAATTTGCTTTCTTTGTGCTTGTGGGTTTGAAAAAGTTTTTGTTTGAAAACTTCGATTTAACTCTTGCTTCTGTACTCAAGAGTGTAATGAAGTGTTTTTGAAAACTTTGTTTGAAAAGTGTAAGTGTGAAGAGTTTTGTTTTTGAAAGAGCAAGTACTTAAGAACCATCTACCTACTCGAAAAAGGAATCGTTCTATGCTATTTTCCTTTAGACAATGCCATCCTACTATTGATGAGTAGGTAGCACCGTCGTTGGAGTTTTAAGGGTCAATTCGAATTAGAGACTTACGATCACCAAAGCAATGTTAGGACGCCTTAGCGGTAACCCTAATGTCTTAGATCATTTGTTTTGAGGCAACAATATCTGAGGCAACCGTTTCGAAGCAACTATGATATTTGGACAAGAGGGCGACCTCTAAAACTACCTATACTCAAGGCCGCGTACGAAGGCAACCAAGTGGGGTGTACCCTAAGAGTGCGCATGTGCGAGTGTATCGTTTTCAGTTAATTTTATCTTTGTACATGTTAATGATTATTTAAGTTGATTTTAGGTTTAAACGTTCAATCTTGTCATGCATCCCTATTATCAAACATCTAACAATTATAAATTGCGGAAAATAAATTGCGGAAATTAAATTACAAGACGTCTGGTATTTACATCGCCAAAAGCAACCCTTTGAAATTTAAATGCGGAAAAATAAATAAAGCGATAAAAATAATTAAATGGTCCTAATTATCTATTACATTCCGGGAACAAGAACAATATTGAATAAATAGATCGCGTGCGGAAAATTAAATCGAGTGCGAGTAGGGTTTTGACCCTTTGTTATTTTAAAGAAAAGATTTTTTTTGTTTGTTTTTGAATTAAGAAAGAAATTATCTAAGTTAATTATTAAATTAATAAATAAATTAATTAGTTAATGAAAATAAATATTTTTGAGTTTTTTGGTATTTAAAAAAATAAAATAAAATAAATTAATGTTAGTGAAAACCTAATTAAGTCTAATTAATTTTAATTATTTACAAAGAAATATATTAAAGTTAATTCTAATTAATGGCCTAAATTAATTAATAGACTTGTTAATAAAAAATAAAATACTAAAATTTAATTTAATAAAGAAAATATTTTTTGGTTTTAATTTTATAAAGGAAAAAAATGATTGGTTAGTTATTAAATAGAAATAATAAATAAATAATTAAAACAAAATAAAATAAAATATAGAGAGATAGGGGGTATGAGCCTGTTTGGAGGTCAGAATAGCAAGCTGAGGCCCATTTGAATCTGGCCTCGTTTGACTTTTTTGATTCCCTGTGTGCATTTGGACTTGGCTCCGTGGTGGACCATCATCTCTTGGCCACCAGATCTGGCCAGGGGCCATCTGGCAATCAGATGCTTGAAGATGCATGATGAGCTTCACGCTTGGAGATACATATGATCACTTGGAAAATAATAATAACAAAGAAGTGAAGGACCTGGGATTCGAACCCAGGTCCTGTTGGATGTTGCCAGCGCTCGCTTGCCACAAGGCTATTGTGCTTCATTTGTTAATTATACACAAAATAATAATAATAAGAGAAAACGAATTAATATGCCAACACAATAAAATTAAGCGCGCCATGTTTGAATGGGTGAATCATGCTCCGCCATGCATCATCTTCAACCCCCATCCGTAGCTAAAAACCTGTAAAAACTTATAGCTACGGACACAAGCCGTCGCTACAAGTCGCGCCTCCTCCAAAATCTGCTATAGGCCATGGAAATAAATTCTAAGGGCAAGGTTGTGCTTGTCTCATCATCCCGGTCACAACCATGCCCTTCTCGACAGCCAATTTTTCCTGCAAGAGAAATACCCAAAAACAAGCCACAAAACCCTAGCTATGGTACCTCACATCATAGGCCACATAAATAAAACTGGATAATGCAGAATGCTTAGAAACTTGATGAGGATTATGAATATGCAAATAATTTGCACGAAAGATGCAGGAATAATGATTTGCGAATTCAAGAAAGGAGCGGATTTTTGTGACACTTACAATGCTTTGTGATGTGCGTGGAGGCTTGCTTGGGATTGTTTCCGCTTCAGTGATTGTTAAGGAATCGATTGAGATCGTTCTTGGCTTCTGAAAACACCTTTAGACACGATTTTGATTTCAAACTTTTTACCATTTTTTTTCAAGTTTTGTTTTGCTTATTCTCACAGCCTCTAACCCTTGTTTTCGTGTCTTAAGCTTCCTTATGTATCATGGAATGCATTAGGTCAATAATCATGAATCCAATCTCTCTAAATCAATGCACCCATATTTGATTTGATTCACTTTTGAAAACTTTCCAAATTTGTCAAAAATCCATCTTTTTGCACATGATATGGTGAGATACGAATTTGATGCTGATCATGATGATGATTTAAGACCTAAAACAACAAAAAAGATCTCAAGTAATCAATATTTGGATTTTACATGATTTAATTTGATTTAAAATGAAATAATTCAATAAAAAACCAAATAAAATAATAAAAAAGAAATATGTTCTCAAGACTGAAGCTAGGTCACGTGTGCAATGGGGCAAGATCAAATCAAGTGGAAAAGAATGGACCCATTTGACAAAAGTGAAGTTTTGGGGATAGTTGACTTTTGGCAATTTTGCAAAAATGTCCAACTTCAACAATGCATAACTTCTTTAATTTTGAACTTTTGGAAGTGTTCTTGGACTTTTTAGAAAGTTTGAGATGTCCTATAACCAACCATTTTGGTCTCATCTCATTTTGATATTCCATGCTCAAGTTATAAGCTTTGGCAAAAAAGGTGTTTTTGTTGACTTTCAAAAATGACCTATAATGTCCAAATTTATAACTTCTTGTGAGTGCATTTTCTGATCTTGGGGTATGAAGATGGATTGTAGGAAATTGCATCCTCTTCAAAATGATATTTGGATTGGTCATTTCTCATAAAGTATGAGAAAGTTATGCTTGGTCAAAGTTGAGTTGACTTTTCCTACAAAACCCTAATTTAGCAACTTTTGAGTCTTGATGAATTTTGAGAAATCCTTGATGAATCATGATCAACCCTTGATCAAATGATGAAATATCCTTCAAAATGGGAATGTTGAATTTTTTTTTGATGTTTGACTGTATTTGGGTCACAGTTGACTTTTGCCCTAGCATAGTCGATTTTTGGACCCTTTGAGCAATTGACTGAGCAAACTTTCTCTGCAAGGCTTGAAATTTGATATGGATGACCTTGAGAACATATTAGGACATTGGGAAGCACTTGAGGTCATTTGGAGTCAAGGATCTTGATGCAACACAAAACCCTAATTTAAGGTTGACTACCTTAGGAGATAACTTGACTGTCCAACTCTTGAGCAATCTTGAGACACTTGGAGACTTTTCTTGCAATGTCTTGAGAGATATGAGAGGGCAAATTTTGGGGTACAACAGCTGCCCCTGTTCAATCTTCTTAAACCTGAGGATGTAGATTGGCTTTCGTGCCTTTCGCGGTCCGAAGGTGGAAGATGATTGAACACTAGAGTGCCCAGAAATTTGCACTCGCATGAAGTGGTATCAGCCTTGTGATATCGGGAATGGGCTTACAGATGCCATTTGGAGAAGCGTCGATCGCGTAAGAGATTCCTTAGCGAGAACTTGCATATCTGTTGTTGTAGAAGATTCCACTGGGGAAGTCTAACTTTTATTGAGATTTAGGAAACTTGCATGTACCTCAGCTGAGAGAACATCTTTACTGAGTTTTAAGAACTTGTCCGTAATTCAACTGGGGGAAACATCTTCGTCAAGATCTAGGAACTGTCTGATATTCAACAGAGTATACCGTTTAGATTGTAGAACTCGTCCACACTATGACGGAGGAAAATTGTCGAGATTGAGAATCTTATCTGAAATTCAACCGATAATTCAGTTGAGATTTAAGAATCGGTCAGATCTTCGACTGAGGGAAACATCTTCATCAAGATCTAGGAACTGTCCGATCTTCAACAAAGTATACTGTTGAGATTGTAGAACTCATCCACACTATGACGGAGGAAAATTGTCGAGATTGAGAACCTTATCTGAAATTCAACCGAGGATAATTCAGTTGAGATTTAAGAATCGGTCAGGTCTTCGACTGAGAGAAACATCTTCATCAAGATCTAGGAACTGTTTGGTCTTCAACGGAGTATACCATTGGGATTGTAGAACTCGTCCACACTATGACGGAGGAAAATTGTCGAGATTGAGAACCTTATCTGAAATTCAACCGAGGATAACTCAGTTGAGATTTAAGAACCGGTCAGGTCTTCGACTGAGGGAAACATCTTCATCAAGATCTAGGAACTGTATGGTCTTCAACGGAGTATACCATTGAGATTGTAGAACTCGTCCACACTATGACGGAGGAAAATTGTCGAGATTGAGAACCTTATCTGAAATTCAACCGAGGATAATTCAGTTGAGATTTAAGAACCGGTCAGGTCTTCGACTGAGGGAAACATCTTCATCAAGATCTAGGAACTGTCTGGTCTTCAACAGAGTATACTGTTGAGATTATAGAACTCGTACACACTTTGACGAAGGAAAATTGTCGAGATTGAGAACCTTATCTGAAATTCAACCGAGGATAATTCAGTTGAGATTTAAGAACTGGTCAGGTCTTCGACTGAGGGAAACATCTTCATCAAGATCTAGGAACTGTCTGGTCTTCAATGGAGTATACCATTGAGATTGTAGAACTCGTCCACACTATGACAGAGGAAAATTGTCGAGATTGAGAACCTTATCTGAAATTCAACCTAGGATAATTCAGTTGAGATTTAAGAACAGGTCAGGTCTTCGACATAGCTGAGAACTCAACTGCCTCCTTCCTGAAAGGTAAAGGTCAGTCATATGCAATGCATGATATAGGTCAAGCAATGATGTTCTCAAAATAAATGAGATCGTGTTGTATGATGCGTATATGCATGTATCATGATGTATGAAAATGTAATGTTTTTTAGCTGGGGAAAATAAATCCCAGATAGCTGCTGGAGAATAAAGTTGAATTCTTCGTTTCCGTCGAGGGTAGCGAATGAAGATGATTGCGAGAATAAACCTGCAGGAGAGAATAACTCCGTTGGGGAATAAACTGATGAGGAGATTACTCTGTGGAGAAGAGATGCTCTGTTGAGGATTCCACTGATAAATTCCGCTGGAGATGAATTACCGTTGCTGGTGATACAAAATCCTGTTGGGGTTTTGAATTCTGTTTGTGAAAGGAAAGAACTCCGCTGGGGATGATCTTTCAGTTGCGGCTTCACTGGAAATAACCTGTTAGACTCTAATGGGGATAATCCTTTGAGCTTTGTTGAGGACTATCTTTGAACTCGGCCGAGGATATTTATTTTTATACTCTGCCGGGGACAAACTTCCAGAGTCTACTGGGGATGATTCTTCAACTCCACTGAGGAAGCTTTTTCAGACTACGCTGGGAAAATTTTAATTCCACTGGGGATATCTTGTATTCTGCCGGGGAATATTCTTATACTCCGTTGGGGAATATTAAGACTGTCGGGGATATTAAGCCCTTTCGGTGTCGATGGTAGATAAACTCTGCTTGAAGAGAATATTACCGATTCGATCATTCACAGTTGCAAGTCTCAACTGGGGAGAGTTATCATTACTGTCTTACTCTGCGGGGAGTGAATGCATCTCAACCATATTCTTCAGCTGGATTTACCTTTGTACCTGGTGGATAAAGCAACTGTACATTTTGGACAATTCTTTTTTCCCCTGTTTCTGATATTACCAGTAATCGTCTTTTGTTTCGCATGTAAACATTTATGAGCAGCAATTAATGTCAAGTGCATATATCAAAAATGAAAATTGGACGTTCTTTGCAAAACAAAACAGATAAAGGAAAAACAGTTTGAAATTTCTTTGAAAATGAATTGTATTGATTTTGAAGTTTGGCCTGTAAATAGGCGTTTTTGTACAAGGGGATGGCGTCCTGGTAAGAGAACGTCGCCGAACAAATAAAATTTATACAATTTGTGAAAACTAAACAAAACAGCTAATGTGAACAATCCCACTGGGTTCCAACTTTGTTATTGCCTTTATGTCCTCGAGCATCTCATCACTTTGCTACTTAGTTGAATGTAGATCAGATTGATTAGTGCCGTCCGAGCTTGATAGTCGATACCGAAGTCTGGATGCAAGGTGATCCAATGAGACATAGTGTTACGCTTTGATCCCTAATTTTTGCCTAGATCGCACTTTCGGGTTTTCAGTCCACCAGGATACCCTTTTTTGCTCAAGCCGCCCTTTCAGGTTTTCGACTTGCCGGGTGTACAGATTTTTTCATTTTCATCCCTTATTTTTGCCTGAACCCTTTTGGTTCGCCGAGAAGCCCTTATTTTTGCCTAGGCCAGTCAACCTAGTGGGTCTTTGATTACGCGTAGTATCTTTTCACTATGTCTGCATTGACGGGGTGAAGAAGGTCGTCACCATCCTTGGTGGTTAGAATCATAACTCCTCCTGAGAAAATGTTCTTAACCACAAATGGCCCTTCATAAGTAGGAGTCCATTTTCCCCTGGGATCACCTTGAGGTAAGATAATGCGTTTGATAACCAGGTCCCCAACTTGATACTCTTGTCGTCTAACTTTCTTGTTAAATGCCTTGATCATCCGCTTTTGATACGTTTGACCATGACAAATAGCAGTAAGTCTTTTTTCGTCGATTAGGTTCAGCTGATCAAGCTGGGTATGAATCCAGTCATCTTCGCTCAAACCTGCATCCTTCATAATCCGAAGAGAGGGTATCTGAACTTCAATGGGTAATACAACCTTCATACCATATACCAAGGAATAGGGTGTTGCCCCTGTTGACGTACGCGCTGAGGTACGGTACCCATGAAGAGCAAATGGTAATATCTCGTGCCAGTCTTTGTATGTCACTGTCA
The DNA here is from genome assembly GCA_948472305.1 of Vicia faba. Classification (NCBI taxonomy): domain Eukaryota; kingdom Viridiplantae; phylum Streptophyta; class Magnoliopsida; order Fabales; family Fabaceae; genus Vicia; species Vicia faba. The sequence goes on from OX451736.1 coordinate 991,260,094, forward strand.
TCTTCTGCACAATCTTCTTGATGTTCTTATTAGCCGCTTCAACAACCTCATTCATCTTCGACCGATAAGGAGAAGAGTTGTGATGCTGTATCTTGAATTGCTTGCAGAGCTCAGTGATCATCTTGTTGTTGAGGTTGGTACCATTGTCCGTAATGATTCTCTCTGGTAGACCGTATCGACAGATCAGATTGTGCCGAATAAACTGTGCCACGACGTTCTTGGTTACAGTAGCAAAGGACGATGCTTCAACCCACTTTGTAAAGTAATCAATAGCTACCAGGATGAAATGATGTCCGTTGGACGTTGTAGGTCTGATCTCGCCGATCATATCGATGCCCCACATTGCAAAAGGCCAAGGAGCTGTCAAGACGTTCAGAGGAACTGGAGGTATGTGCACCTTATCAGCATAGACCTGACACTTGTGACATGTCCGAGAATGCTGATAACAGTCAGCTTCCATTGTGGACCAAAAATATCCTACCCGTAGGATTTTCTTTGCCATGGTGTGTCCACTGGAATGAGTTCCGAAAGTACCTTCATGTAACTCTGTCATGATTCTTTCTGCTTCGTTCTTATCCACACATCGCAGTAGGGTTGAATCATGGTTGCGCTTGTAAAGGATGCCATTGCTGATGAAGAACTTCGCCGCGAACCTCCTCAGAAACTTCTTGTCATTAACAGATTCACCCTCGGGGTATTCCTGAGCTCCAAGATACCTCTTCACCTCATGAAACCAGGGTTTATCTCTACCTCTTCAGTCTCAATATCATAGCAATGTGCGGGTTCGTCCAACCTCTCAATGGTAATCCGGGGAGCTTCGTTGTCCCAATTGACTTTCAACATAGAAGACATCATAGCCAGCGCGTCCGCCAACTGATTCTCCTCTATAGGGAAGTGTTCAAAGGTTATCTCTTCGAAGTGGGGAAGCAATGTCAACACATACTCCTTGTAATGAATAAGATTTGGGTGTTTCATATCCCACTCGCCTTTGATCTGGCTGATCACGAGAGCGAAATCTCTGAAGACACTCAAGAACTTAATCCTTAGGTCAATTGCTGCTCGAAGACCCATGATGCATGCCTCATACTCCGCCATGTTGTTGGTGCAGTTGAAACATAGTCGGGCGGTAAACGGAGTATGAGAGCCTTTAGGAGATAGGATCACGGCGCCAATGCCATTGCCCAAAGCGTTCGAAGCTCCATCAAAGTACATAGACCATCGGGATCCTTTCTCAGGTCCTTCATCCGGTCCAGGTGTTTCATAGTCGGTCACTATCATGATATTCTCGTCCAGGAATTCAAAGTTCATAGACTGATAATCATCCACTGCCTGATGTGCCAAGTGATCTGCCAACACACTTCCTTTGATTTCCTTTTGGGTCGTATACTGGATGTCATACTCAGTCAAGATCATTTGCCATCTTGCTATTCTTTCGGACACGACAGGCTTCTCGAAGATATACTTGATTGGATCCATCTTTGATATCAATAGAGTAGTGTGGGTCAGCATATACTGTCTCAACCGGCGAGCAGCCCATGCCAAAGCGCAACAAGTTTTCTCAAGCAACGAGTATCGGGTCTCGCAGTCGGTAAACTTTTTGCTAAGGTAATAAATAACATGCTCTTTTCGGTCAGACTCGTCATGCTGCCCCATCACACACCCCATGAAGTTGTCGTGTACTGTCAAGTATAAGATCAAAGGTCTCCCTTCAACTAGCAGCATCAGAATAGGTGACTTTTGGAGATACTCTTTGATCCTTTCGAAAGCGGTCTGACATTCACCGTTCTAACGTACTACTTGATCTTTCTTCAGTAGCTTGAAGATTGGCTCACAAGTAGCAGTCAGGTGCGAGATAAATCGGGCAATATAGTTCAAACGTCCCAGAAAGCCTCTGACTTCTTTTTCTGTTCTGGGAGCTGGCATTTCCTGTATAGCCTTCACCTTTGCAGGATCCACTTGAATACCTTTGTCACTTACGACGAAACCCAACAGCTTACCAGATCTCACCCTGAAGGTGCACTTGTTCGGGTTTAACCTCAGTTTGTACAACTTCAACCTGTCAAATAACTTCTGAAGGCGGTCCAGATGCTCTCCTTCAGTCTGGGATCTTGCAATCATGTCATCGACGTATACCTCAATCTCGTGATGGATCATGTCATGAAACAAAGCAACCATGGTGCGCTGATACGTTGCCCCAGCATTCTTTAATCCAAAAGGCATGACCTTGTAGCAAAAGGTACCCCATTGAGTAACAAATGTTATCTTCTCCATGTCTTCGGGAGCCATTTTAATCTGATTATAACCGGAGAAACCATCCATAAAGGAGAAGACCTTATGTTGTGCAGTGTTGTCAACCAGAACGTCGATATGAGGCAGAGGGAAATCATCCTTAGGGCTTGCCCTGTTCAGATCCCTGTAGTCAACACACATTCGAACCTTACCATCCTTCTTCGGTACCGGAACCACGTTGGCCACCCACTGTGGGTAAGACGTAACTGCTAGAAAACCGGCATCAAACTGTTTCATAACTTCAGCCTTGATTTTCTCAGACATATCCGGGCGCATTCGTCAGACTTTCTGTTTCACAGGAGGACTGTCTTCCTTGGTAGGCAATCGGTGAACCACAATGTCGGTATCCAACCCAGGCATATCTTCATAAGACCGGGCGAAGATCTCAACGTAGTCACGCAGCATCTGAATCAACCGTTGCTTAACACTAGCTTCCAGATTTGTACCAATCTTGACCTCTTTCTTGTCTACCTCTGTACCCAGATTTATTGATTCTACAGGTTCTTCATGCGGCTGAATGGCCCTCTCTTCCTGGAGTAACAGCCTTGCAAGTTCACCAGGCACTTTGCAATCATTTTCACCTTCGTCTTCGGCTACGTTGATCGGACTTTCGAAGTCATAACTGGCAGTAGCAGAGTCGTTACCAGTGAGATCCAGAGTGGATGCAGACCTGTATATGTGAGTGTGTGTAAAATAGCTGTTTTGCAATATGTAATAAAAGAAAAACAAGGAGCACAAAATTTGAAATGCAAGAAACGTCCAATGCTTTTATTAATGATATATGTAGATGACACACATAAAGCCCTTACAAATGAAGTCACAGTGCCCCGGGTAAGACACCAGACCGTAAAGTTTAAAACATTGTCTGTTACAAATTCAAACCAAAAGTCTCATTACTGGGTGATAACTGAAACATGCATAGAATTCTTTGTTGTCTAGTTGCTTAATCCACCACCGGCAGTTGGGTATATCCAGCTGTCAATATCAAACTCTTCATTATCGTCCTCCCCGATAACATTCACCCCTGCGTCTTGTTTAGGCTTTTCTGGTGCTCTGAACTCAATCTCCTTCGCATCAATTAAGTCTTGTACTTTGTTCTTCAAAACCCAACAATCATCTGTATCATGCCCCGAGCTATCAGAGTGAAAGCACAACGGGCATTAGGGTTGTACTTTGGTGATGTAGTGTTGGGATTCTGCGGGACCTCCCTTGGAATCACTAGATTGGTTTTCAATAACTGCAGCAGAATCTGAGATAAAGTCATGTTGAGCTGAGTGAATTGTCTTCGAGGTTTCTCAGCCCTTAGCTGATTGTTGCGCAGAGGAGCACCAACAGGTCTTGAAATAACAATCGCATTAACAACTTGGCAGCGTTCAGGTCTATTCTGGCTTTTTGAATTGTAAACAGCACTGGACTCCTTCTTAAAAGGCTTCTTCTCGGTGCTTGACGAAACACCTTTCTGTATCTTACCGGATTTGATACCAGCCTCGATCCTTTCCCCGATCATAATCAGCTCTGTAAACCCGAATGATGAACTTCCAATCAGATGGTTGAAATACAGACCAGACAAGGTCCCCAGAAACATATCAACTAACTCCCTATCAGCCAAGGGTGATTGCAGTCTTCCAGCGAGGTCCCTCCACTTCTGAGCATAATCTTTGAAACTTTCGCCCGCACCCATTGACATACCCTGGAGTTGGGTACGCGTAGGAGCGAGGTCGGCATTGTATTGGTACTGCTTGTAGAAAGCAGCAACCAAATCTTCCCAACTACGAATACTAGCTCCTTCTAGCTGGTAAAACCATTCAAGCTGAGTCCCTGAGAGACTGTCTTGAAAGAAGTGGATCCATAGGTTCTTGTCAGCGGTGTATGGCTGAATCTTCCTTACATACGACCGGAGGTGAAGTTTTGGACAAGAAACCCTGTCGTACTTAGCAAAGGCTGGTGCTTTGAACTTGTGGGGAATTACCACCCCAGATGACATACCCAGATCTCCAAAGTCCATACCAGACACCTTCTGAACTTCCATCGCACCCAATCGGTCTTCCAGTTGTTTGTATCTATCCTCAGTCGGAGGATACTGGTCTTCGTCGAAGTCCGTCTCGTTGTCTGAAACCACAGGGCTAGGAGCCCTTCTTTCTTCCTGATTATCTTTCCCTCCAGATGAGGTGGTCAAATCAACTTCATCTTGTAGCCTGTTTCCAAACCTGTGGCCCATGTTAAACAGGACCGTCTTCTTCTTCTTCTTCTTCTTCTTCTTCTTCTCTTTCAAGATAAGGGCCTTCAGATCTTGCTGACCCTTAGCCAAATTCATGAACAATTCCTGGAACTGGGCGTTTTGAGCCTGCAGAGCCTTGATTGCTTGTTCAGTTGATGGTTCAGAAGACATGATATTGAAATAAACAACGAAGAAGATAAGAGACCTGTAAGGGTACCTGTTATGAGGTGCATGAAATGAAATGCGTACGCTATGATTTCAAAGACATCGAGAGATTCAAATTCGTAAACCAAACATGAAACACACTTTTATTATATAAACTTGAAATTCAATTGTTCACAAATTGCCCTTAAGGCGTTACAAGAAAGGAAATACTGAAAAGTAAATAAAAACTGGAAATAATCAAAGGACATCAGCGCTCCCATGGTCGTTTGCCTTTAGTGCTGACATAGTCGTTGATAATCTGCTCCCTCTCTAGCTGTCTAGTCAACTTCTGAATCTTTCGCTCTTGCTCGTGATACTTTTCTCTATAAGTATCCCGCTCATCCCTTAGCTGCATCCAGGACCTCTTCAATGCCCCAATGTCAGTAGGCATGTAAGGGTGCAAGATAGTAGGAGGAACCCCTTCCTCATCAACAACTTCAACAGTAATAGGCAAGACGACTTCGTAGGGCATTCCCAGCTTTTGGGCACGTATGCGAACCCATCAGAGATATGGTTCCATTGGTAGAGAAGTCTTCGCACCCAACTTGTGTGGATCAAATCTGTGTACTCTATCCCAAGCCCTTATGAATCTGCGGCGTTGCTCGTCACTATCCCCTTGGCAGTCAAAGATTATTCTAGGCATTAGCAGCTCATGAGGTCCTTCCCTTCTGGCTCGCCCAAACTGACGTAAGGCCAAGCATGGATTGTAAGTAATTCCTCCATTGGTTCCTATCAGTGGAACATTGGGGTATTCCCCACAACAATCAATAACGACCACCTCGTCCATACCCTTAATAGTCCAAATGATGTCGTTGTGAGAGAGACATAACCCTATAAGCCCAGCCCATGCATTCTTTGTTCTTTAAAACTGATTTGGGGAGGTGAGAAATAAACCACCTCGCCAATAACGGAGCACAGCACATCAAGGTTCCCCGCCTCCGAGCAATACGGGCATAAAGCTGATGAAGAATGTCACCCAAGAGAGTGGGTACAGGATTACCAGAGATGAATATTTTTACCGCATTCACATCAACAAAGGATTCAGAGTTAGGAAACAATACCAATTCATATATCAGAAGAGCCAGAATATCTTCGAATGCTTGGAAGTCTAGACTATCCCAGAAATGATTAGCCTTACCAACCAAGAACTTAGTCAAAAAGCCCTTTGCTCCACTACGAGTTTCCCAATTAGCCATTACCTCAGCCTTGGTCAGATGAAGGGCTGAAGCAATCTCTTCCGGCCTAAGGATCTTCTCCCAACCTGTAAACGGGGTCTGCTCCAGAATAGAGATACTGAGCAGATCAGAGAACTCTTCAAAGGTAGGGACCAACTGATAGTCCTGAAAAGTAAAGCAGTGGTACAATGGATCAAAGAATTGGACTATAACACTCATCATCTGCTCGTCCAATTTGGAGGTGACCAAACCAAGAAGATGCCCATATCTTCTAATAAAGGAAGTAGTATCTGGCATCTTTGCAACCAACTCTTTAAGCATAGTGGGAACCTGGACAAAGTTGATCCGGATGGTGTTCCTACGCATAAGTTCTATGACCTACAAAACAGAACAAAGATGAATCCCTCTTGTCTTTGAAATAGGTTAGTCCAATGCAAGATGTATGCAATGTTATGATGTCATGATGTCATGATAGAAAGCACACCACAAGTATCCACAAATAGCAAACATGGTAAAGGCACACAAGTCACACAGAGAGCCCTTAAATTTCAGGCTGGCAAGGAGTCTAGGTACTACCCTCTTTCAGTTCAGTTGGTTTAAACTTGTCCTAAAAATAGTAACCAGGTTCTAGAGGATCTCAATATCACTGACTACCCTCGATCAGTCATAATTCCAGTTTAGCAATCTTTTCTTGCGGCCGGAATCATCGCGAGAGTTTAGTCTCAACGAGTGTAGCATACTACTATTGTTCTATGGCCAAGTTGGTCAATTTAAAGGTTCTAAGGTCAGTTGGTGCTTAATGACCCCTTAGCAGACCCATATTCTCCTCGTTGCGCCACAAGGGATATCGGTACATATTAAAGTGCCACACCAACGTAGCTACTACTTCAACCGTATCGGTCTATGCCGTACAGTTCCCTCACAGTTTATTGCTACTTACCTAAAGGGTATCCCCCAGATCCGGGTTAGGATCTATAGTAACTCTGATACAAGCCCACAAATATAAAGCATATAAGTCAAGCAATTGAAAACAGTATGAACTATTCCTAAGGTACACCCAACTTATTAGATCTCCCTAGCAGAGTCGCCAGTTCTGTGATACAGTGGGAAGAACTGACTGTTTTTTGGAATGCTGGTTTGCGTTTTTTGTTTGCAAAATGTCGCGGTAAGCAAGAGTCGCCACCGACTTTTATTTTATCCAACAAGTAAATCAAAAAAGCACAGAAAAATTCCTTTTTCGAGATATTTCTCGGGTTCGGGGGGTAGATTATAGAAAGGGAAGGTGTTAGCACCCTTTCTATCCGTGGTTATCCACGGGATCTTAGGTACTTGCTCATATTGTTTTCAAAATTTGCTTTCTTTGTGCTTGTGGGTTTGAAAAAGTTTTTGTTTGAAAACTTTGATTTAACTCTTGCTTCTGTCCTCAAGAGTGTAATGAAGTATTTTTGAAAACTTTGTTTGAAAAGTGTAAGTGTGAAGAGTTTTGTTTTTGAAAGAGCAAGTACTTAAGAACCATCTACCTACTCGAAAAAGGAATCGTTCTATGCTATTTTCCTTTAGACAATGCCATCCTACTATTGATGAGTAGGTAGCACCGTCGTTGGAGTTTTAAGGGTCAATTCGAATTAGGGACTTACGTTCACCAAAGCAATGTTAGGACGCCTTAGCGGTAACCCTAATGTCTTAGATTATTTGTTTTGAGGAAACAATATCCGAGGCAACCGTTTCGAGGCAACTATGATCTTTGAACAAGAGGGCGACCTCTAAAACTACCTATACACAATGACCGCGTACGAAGGCAACCAAGTGGGATGTATCCTAAGAGTGCGCATGTGCGAGTGTGTCGTTTTCGGTTAATTTTATCTTTGTACATGTTAATGGTTATTTAAGTTGATTTTAGGTTTAAACGTTCAATCTTGTCATGCATCCCTATTATCAAACATCTAACAGTTATAAATTGCGGAAAATAAATTGTGGAAATTAAATTACAAGGCGTCGGGTATTTACATCGCCAAAAGCAACCCTTTGAAATTTAAATGCGGAAAAATAAATAAAGCGATAAAAATAATTAAATGGTTCTAATTATCTATTACATTCCGGAAACAAGTACAATATTGAATAAATAGATCGCGTGCGGAAAATTAAATCGAGTGCGAGTAGGGTTTTGACCCTTTGTTATTTTAAAGAAAAGATTTTTTTTTGTTTTTGAATTAAGAAAGAAATTAATTAGTTAATTATTAAATTAATAAATAAATTAATTAGTTAATGAAAATAAATATTTTTGGGTTTTTTGGTATTTAAAGAAATAAAATAAAATAAATTAATGTTAGTGAAAACCTAATTAAGTCTAATTAGTTTTAATTATTTACAAAGAAATATATTAAAGTTAATTCTAATTAATGGCCTAAATTAATTAATAGATTTGTTAATAAAAAATAAAATACTAAAATTTAATTTAATAAAGAAAATATTTTTTGGTTTTAATTTTATAAAGGAAAAAAATGATTGGTTAGTTATTAAATAGAAATAATAAATAAATAATTAAAACAAAATAAAACAAAATATAGAGAGATAGGGGGGTATGGGCCTGTTTGGAGGTCAGAATAGCAAGCTGAGGCCCATTTGAATCTGGCCTCGTTTGACTTTTTTGATTCCCTATGCGCATTTGGACTTGGCTCCATGGTGGACCATCATCTCTTGGCCACCAGATCTGGCCAAGGGCCATCTGGCAATCAGATGCTTGAAGATGCATGATGAGCTTCACGCTTGAAGATACATATGATCACCTGGAAAATAATAATAACAAAGAAGTGAAGGACCTGGGATTCGAACCCAAGTCCTGTTGGATGTTCCCAGCGCTCGCTTGCCACTATGCTATTGTGCTTCATTTGTTAATTATACACAAAATAATAATAATAATAAGAGAAAACGAATTAATATGCCAGCACAACAAAATTAAGCGTGCCATGTTTGAATGGGCGAATCATGTTTTGCCACGCATCATCTTCAACCCCCATTCGTAACTAAAAACCTGTAAAAACTTATAGCTACGGACATAAGCCGTCGCTACAAGTCGCGCCTCCTCCAAAATCTGCTATAGGCCATGAAAATAAATTCTAAGGGCAGGGTTGTGCTTGTCTCATCATCCCGGTCACAACCATGCCCTTCTCGACAACCAATTTTTCCTGCAAGAGAAATACCCAAAAACAAGCCACAAAACCCTAGCCATGGTACCTCACAACATAGGCCACATAAACAAAATTGGATAATACAGAATGCTTAGAAACTTGATGAAGATTATGAATATGCAAATAATTTGCACGAAAGATGCATGAATAATGATTTGCGAATTCAAGAAAGGAGCGGATTTTTGTGACACTTACAGTGCTTTGTGATGTGCGTGGAGGCTTGCTTGGGATTGGTTCTGCTTCAGTGATTGTCAAGGAATCGATTGAGATCGTTCTTGGCTTCTGAAAACACCTCTAGACATGATTTTGATTTCAAACTTTTTACCACTTTTTTCAAGTTTTGTTTTGCTTATTCTCACAGCCTCTAACCCTTGTTTTCATGTCTTAAGCTTCCTTATGTATCATGGAATGCATTAGGTCAAGAATCATGAATCCAATCTCTCTAAATCAATGCACCCATATTTGATTTGATTCACTTTTGAAAACTTGCCAAATTTATCAAAAATCCATCTTTTTGCATATGATATGGTGAGATACGAATTTGATGCTGATCATGATGATGATTTAAGACCTAAAACAACAAAAAAAGATCTCAAGTAATCAATATTTGGATTTTACATGATTTAATTTGATTTAAAATGAAATAATTCAATAAAAAAAACCAAATAAAATAATAAAAAAGAGGCAAAATACTCATTTTGGTCCCTTAACTATACCCTTGGGTTCACATTGGTCCCTTAACTTTTTTTCGTGTCATTTTGGTCCCTTAATTTTCAAAATGTTTCATTTTAGTCCTTTTTGTCTAATTAGCTACGAATTTAGCGGCTGATTTCAAAGTTTTTCCGTCTAATTAGCTACGAATTTAGACAAAAAGGACTAAAATGAAACTTTTTGAAAGTTAAGGGACCAAAATGACAAAAAAAAAGAAGTTAAGGGACCAATATGAACCCAAGGGTATAGTTAAGGGACCAAAATGAGTATTTTGCCTAAAAAAGAAATATGATCTCAAGGCTGAAGCTAGGACACGTGTGCAATGGGGCAAGATCAAATCAAGTGGAAAAGAATGGGTCCATTTGACAAAATTTGAAGTTTTGGGGATAGTTGACTTTTGGCAATTTTGCAAAAATGTCCAACTTCAACAATGCATAACTTCTTCAATTTTGAACTTTTGGAAGTGTTCTTGGACTTTTTAGAAAGTTTGAGATGTCCTATAACCAACCCTTTTTGGTCTCATCTCATTTTGATATTCCATGCTCAAGATATAAGCTTTGGCAAAAAATGTGTTTTTGTTGACTTTTAAAAATGACCTATAATGTCCAAATTTATAACTTCTTGTGAGTGCATTTTCTGATCTTGGGGTATGAAGATGGATTGTAGGAAATTGCATCCTCTTCAAAATGAGCTTTGGATGAGTCATTTCTCATAAAGTATGAAAAAGTTATGCTTGGTCAAAGTTGAGTTGACTTTTCCTACAAAACCCTAATTTAGCAACTTTTGAGTCTTGATGAATTTTGAGAAATCCTTGATGAATCATGATCAACCCTTGATCAAATGATGAAATATCCTTCAAAATGTGAATTTTGACAATTTTTTTTGAAGTTTGACTGTATTTGGGTCACAGTTGACTTTTGCCCTAGCACAATCGATTTTTGGACCCTTTGAGCAATTGACTGAGCAAACTTTCTCTGCAAGGCTTGAAATTTGACATGGATGAGCTTGAGAACATATTAGGACATTGGGGCGCACTTGAGGTCATTTGGACTCAAGGATCTTCATGCAACACAAAAACCTAATTTAAGGTTGACTGTCTTAGGAGATAACTTGACTGTCCAACTCTTGAGCAATCTTGAGACACTTGGAGACTTTTCTTGCAATGTATTGAGAGATATGAGAGAGAAAATTTTGGGGTACAACAACGATGTTGCAACGTTGAAAGATATTATCATTGACCTAATTCAATTATGTGAAGAGATAAGACTATGTTGTTGTAACTTACAAACTTCTGAATTGTCTAGGACATGAAAACGGCAGGGAGTAGACACGTGTTTCAACTATCATATGGATAAATATGTTATTAATGAGTGAAAATGGGCTTCAGGAGAATGGTTAAGATAATAGGTTGGGAAATCTTTGAAATATTATTGTGTAATGTTTTATGGCGTAGTTGGATGCATTCATCTTCTTCAGTGGTATGATCAACTTCCTAATATTCTTCTTCATCTTCTTTGACACTAACTGTATATAATAGCAATCAATCCATGCTTCATTCAAAAAAATAATGCAGCACATGAACCTAACCTCATCATAAATTAGTAAACTTGTCACACCAAACACGACATTATTAAACATCTCATTATAATAATCAAATGGAATTGGCATGTCCTTCGCAATTAGAAAACTTCTATTATCACCGTGTTTCTAATATAAAATAGAAAGTGTTGTTTTGGTTCAGAAATATCAATTGGCTGACATGTTCTATTGTTGAGGAGCTAAATAGTTTAAAGTAAATTATATACAATTTTTACTACATTTACTAGAATATAATAAATATTAATCGATTGTGTGTGCATGAATGACATGTAACCTGAGAAGCAATAAGAAGAACCAATTTTTATAATTGCAAGTATGAGTGTTATGTGTCAGCCGAGGAGGCAAATTAATTGATGATTAATGTTGTTTTCTGATTGCCAACACTAGAAAGACATGAGTATCTTTGCAGAATATCACATGCAATACTATTAACAAATTCACAATGTTGGGTTGACATGTGACAAGTTATCATATTGTTCATGACCATCTACATAAATCAAAGAGCGAAGGTATAATAAAGAAGTAACGGAACATCCCGTGCAGTGTAGGTAGACTCCTTTACCCACTAAGCAGGCAATTCTTTCTGTGAGGACTTTGCCAACTGTCAGATCAATCTGACGGATGGCCGCAATCCACGCCTTGTCACGTACATTTAATTTCCAACTGTTTATGCTATTTAAAGAAGGAAGCGTGTCATTTCTCATGTGTTCAAATCCTCTCTTATTCAAACGCCATTTTTCATCCTCACAATGAATTAAGCATTATAGTGCTAAACTTGCATGCCAGCCCCTCTTCACCGCATCAGAAGCTTAGAGCCACCGCAACTAATTTTGCCTCATCACTTTTTATTCGATTATAGTTCCACTACGGAACATTGACATTGTTTGTGGGAATTGAGTTCTGAATTCTGATCCTACGATATTCCATAATCTCTATATTTAGTAGTCTCCTCCGCCAGAAATCCAGATCTCATCTCCCTCAAAGTTGAGATCTTTATTTTCCGATCACTTCTCTCAAATTTGAACTTCTTCCCCTTAGTATCCTCCCTCAGATCCATCGATTATGGAAGCATCCATAGCTACTCTCTCCTACGTCCAACGGCAAGCCATTGTTGCCGCTGCCGCTGAGACTTCCAGAAATCCTCCATCTCCGCCTTAAGGGAAAAATGATGAAGTCCTGATAGCTTCTCCATTTGTTTCTTCTTCACATGAAGATCATGTACAAATGGGGACATGACATGGAGCATTTTAACCTCTTCCATTCCTCGACTCTGGTCCACAATTCCACTAGGGAGAACCTTGGCTCGGACCTCCACTACTGCTTCTGATGCCGGGGCAAGACATGCTTCCTGATTTTATCGGTTACTAACTATTTAACGAAAATGTATTTGACAAAGCTTCAAAACAATTTATCGGTTACTTACTATTTTACAGAAATGTATGTGTTGTGTGAAGAATTAGCACATTATCCTCCCTTTTTGTGATTGTTCTTGTCTAGTGAAATGTTCATGTGAAGCAATAACTTTTCAAATTGTTCTTGGCTAGTGAAGCAGGACACAGTTTAAAGAAATTCAATTACTAACATATCCCAGTCTATCGACAATTGAATTACAATGCAAATATAGCACATGAAACAACAATGAATAATAACTCTTCTCACCATTTTCATGATCATAATCTACCATGCCATGGCTATAGCATACAAAACAATCATGTAGAAGATATACAAAACAATCTTGTAGAAGGTATACAAAACAGTTAGATTAACTGTTGGTTTTGGATTTTGAAATATTTCCCATCGAAGAAATTACCAGGTTGAGTCACGGACTAGGTCGCTCTCTTTAAGATGTTTCACGGCACTGCTCAAAATTATACAAAACAGTCAAACTACCGCGCCGCCTCCAGGATAAAACAACCCAGTTCTATAGTGTACGATTACTACTTGCATGATAGATAATCGATCTAGAAATACACCCTCTGATGGTACAAGACCATTCAAATATGGTATCAACATCACTCGTAGTATCTGGTACAAAGACCAGTCATAATAATTTCTCAAACAAAAAGAAACTCAAATAATTCTCCAAAGAGAATATAATAATGGTCATTTGACCACTCATAATAATTTCTCAAACAAAAAGAAACTCAAATAATTCTCCAAATAGAATATAATAATGGTCATTTGACCACTCATAATAATTTCTCTAACAAAGAGAAATTCAAATAATTCTCCAAAGAGAATTCAAAAGATTAAACTTGAAAATTTCTCAACGGAAAATTCAACGAGTAGCAAGAAAGGGGAAGAAGATGGCGGTTCGACAATTCGAGAGACGCAGAGTTATGAGAGTGAAGAAGGAAAAACTAATAGAATAGTTTTTGGTGTGTTTTGGAATGAAACATATGCACTCCTTATATAGTGAAGTAATATAGTTAATATTTCTCACATGAGCAATGTGGGACTAAATAGTTTTTTTCAACCAAAAAGATATTCTAACAATGTGGGACTTGAGAAATTTTTAAATTCAATATATTGGAACATGGACATGTTCCAACAATCCCCCACTTGAATTTAAAAAATTGATTTTAGAAGTAACGTCAAATGTTTCTAAGATTGTGCATAAACAAAGGTGTCTACGACTTGAACCTTTGCATAGCAAGTATGATTCCAATTCAACAAGAGTGTCACAAATGTCTTGAACTCTATCTCAGACATCAAACCCGCACACAACCTTTTCTTAAGGTGTATTCTAATAGCCCATGCTTTAATGGCCCTGCACGTGTATCCCAGTTTAATGAAGGCTCTAGGAATTCTGCCTCGAAATTCCATAGGAACCGGCCTAAGTTCCACAATCACATAGGTGAGTCTATCAAGAGTACTCCTGTAGCCTAGGTACTCCCTCATACAGAGTATAGATCTCATTAAGAGTTTCTATTATCTCATCCTCTTATTACTTCAGGATTCATGCTTTACTTGCATGATCATCTCATATTACTCATAACTTGTTATTACCCATTGAACCTATTTCTTGGGATCTCCAATCATTTAGGTCGGGTTACCATCATGAGCAATTCATTTTCCTATAGGCATTAGTCCCATCTTATATGATGTATTATAGACTTTCTCTCTAGCTAATCCTTTCGCCAAAGGATCTGCTAAATTTTCATCAGTGCGTACATGATCCACTCTTACAACTCCTTTAGAGATACAATCTCTAACAATACTGTGCTTTCTTCTTATTTGACGTCTTTTACTATTATAATAACGGTTCTCAATTTTTGCAATAGCCGCGGTACTATCGCAGTGGATCAACACAACTGACATATGTTTTTCCCATAAGGGAAACTCAGTTAGCAAGCATCTTAATCAACTTGCTTCTTCACTAGCAGTCGCTAATGCTATATTCTCAGGATAGTATGTGTGATACGGTGGGAGAACTGACTGTGGTTTTGCGTTTGTTTTCGCAAATGTTTCGGTTGAGCAAGAGTCGCCACCGACTTTTTATTTTATCCTAAGGAAAGGTTTAAAAAGCACAGCAAAAACCTTTGAGATTTTTTTTGGGTTCGGGGAGTAGATTATAGAAAGGGAAGGTATTAGCACCCTTTCTATCCATGGTTATCCATGGGCTCTTAGGTACTTGCTTAGATCAACTTGCCTTGGTTTTCAATTGTTTGAAATGGTGCTCGGTGTGTGGTTTTTTTGAAAATGTTTGGAAAAGATGCCTTGTATAGGCTACCCTTGTAACAATTCTTTACTCGAATGTTTTACAAAAGGTGTTTTGTCTTTTGAAAAGATGTTTCAAGGCTTTTTTTTGAAAGTTTGTTTTGAAAGTGTTTGTGAAGTGTGGTTTGAAAATAGGCAAGCGTTTTCTTTGCAAATTGACAAGTACCTAAGAGTTATCTACCCTAAAGTTTTCTCAAAGATTCTTGTTATGTTTTAAACCTTTTGACAATTTTGTTCCACCATTGCATTTGGTGGACAATCTTGCATTAGGAAGTGAAAGGGACGGGCGTGGGTCATCGTTTAGACCATAATTACAATAGTGTTAAATGTCTTTGGGCAATTTTTCTTTGAAAGGGACTTGATCATTTTAGGCAACTTTTCGAAAGCGTCATCGAGGGACTTATGATCATTTGATTGTTTGTTTTACCCAAAGAAACCTAACATGCAATATGGTCCAATTATTTGAAGGCAACCAAGTGGAATACCCTAGGGGTGCAAGTGTGAGATGTGTTGTCCATTTTCATGCTTGATTATCTTGAAATTAGGTCAAAACTATTTTGTTCGTTTTATTCGCATACAAACCCTAATTCTAGCATGGCATATTTAAAAAGCGTTAAAGTGCGAAAAATAAAATTCCTACACTATTACAACACAATAATATGGGGAAGGGGGGTACACATGTTCAAATGGGGGATATTTAGACAAGAAATTAAATCTAGCTATTACATCAATTTTGGAATATTTACAAGATATTTAATTTGCACAAATTAAATAGAAATGAAACAAATATGCAAGAATGCAAAAAAGGTTTTTTATATGCATGAAAAAGGTATTTTTATATGTCCAAATAAATAAAAATAAAAGAGTATGATTTTTGGAGTATTTTCATATTTAGGGCAAAACCCTAATTTACAAAATAAAATGCATTATTTATTCAATATATACAACATTTATTATTTACATACAAAAATAAAATAAAAATGAAGTATATTTGTGAGAAATGTATTTTTAGTGTTAAATATTAATAAAATAAAAATATGTATATTTTTGGTATTTTATCCTAAGTGCATTAATATATATATATATATCTTTATTATTTACTAAATAAATATCATATATATAAGATAATAATAATTAATATTTATGAAAAAAAAAAGTATGTTTTGTATAAAATATTTTAAGAAGATAAAACAAAATAAAAAATGAAAATAAAGTGTGTTTACATTATTTTTCTCTATTTTATTCTAAATAATATATTATTTACTTATTTGTATATAAACATCAATATAATCAAATAAATGCCTAAAAAATATAAAAAATGATGCAAAAATATTTTTTATGTTTTTAATATGATAAGAAAAAATAAATGAGTCAGAATGAAAAAGGAAAAATCAAAAAATCAAAAAAATACACAAAATGGGCTTGGGGGGTATGAAAGCAAAAACAGGGTGTGAAAAGAAATAACAAACAGGCCCAGCCCAGAAAGTTGTTGTCTTCAACTTTCGGACCAAACAAAATTCAAAAATACGCGCCCTTCTTCTCCAATCCCCAACTCCTGATTCTTTGATCTTTTGCCAAATCTTCCAACATGAAACCTGTAGAGCTTGAAGCCACGATTCTAGACATATAAAGAAGTCAATCTAACTCTCAGAAATGAGAGAGAATTTCTTCTCTCCCAAATCCTGACCTAATTTTTATGCCATGTTCAGACTTAAAATTCTTGCAGCACACATAATATAAATGAAATCTAATTATATGGGCATGTTCAGGGCTATGATTGTGACATATTCTCTTCACAGACCTAAAGCTAACAATGCCTAATAAGAGAGATAGAACTTCATGAATATACCTGTGCAGTTGGAATCGTGCCTTGCAATGGAGGAACTTTCAGGACAAGATGATGACTTGTACAACTTCCTTGAAGTGTAGTGATGCTATTCCAATACTTACTTTGCCTTGAGACACCTTGAATCGAGTTGTGGAACTTCAACTGCAAAATGAGAAAGTGAAAATGGTGGAACTTGTTAGAGGAATTACAGGTCGTGTTTCAGGTCTTGGTTAGCTTGCATTGATGCTAGGGAATGTGTGTGAACTGATTTGGGCAAGAAAGCTTGAGAGGAATGAGAGATGGCACTCAAACTGCAGGCCTTGCCCTGTTCTTGCAGTTTGAAGGTGATTCTGGGAATGGGAGTGTATGAGGGATGTTAGGGTCGTGTACTAGCTCAGTTGGGATGTTTTGAATGTGTTCCAAAAGTTTGCTTAAGGGTTTGTAAGCTGATATCAAAGTTGTGTTGAACAATGCAATGTTTCTTAGCACTTAAGCAAAAAAGGTCAAGTTGGTGTTTAGGCAGCTAGAGGCCCCCATAACATGCTGCATAACTCAGTCTTGATCAGTGTGATTAATCCCTAAACTTGTGCCAAAGAGATCTTAACTGTACTTCTTGGATTTTCAATTGGACATAAAGCTACCTTTTGCAAAAATGGAAGAAATGCTTTATCTATTTTGGGATTAATCCTTTAGGCAATGCTTGAACATACAAAACATGGTCTTGGCACAAAGGATTGGCATTAAATTTATGAGTGTTGGATGGTTTAAGGACCTGTAATCAAGATATGCAAGCTGAGATTGAAAATGCCTAGTGTTATGAACATGTAAATTGACCAATTCAAAAGTGAGTTTTTGCCAAATTGTGAAATTCGAATCTCTCAAGTTATGAGGTTGTTTGATGAGTTCTTGGACATTTTGGAAAGCTTGGAATGTGTACTACAATCCATCTTTGAAATGCAACTTGAAATTCCAAGTGGAAGTGTATGGAAAATGGCCTTGAAGTTGGGTAGAAAACCTTGTCAAAATAGGTTAAAATTTCACTAAGTTAAGAATGGTTTAGTGCCCTTATTCAAAAAATTGTAACTTGAGATACAAGCCTCATTTGTAAAAACTTTGTGAATCAAAGTTGTAGATTATGCAACAAGCTACAACTTTCATGTTTTGACTTTTGTTTGAATCTAAATAGATCTTGGTGAGAAAGTGGGGCAAAGTTGGGAAAAAATTAGGGTTTTTCATAACTTAGAAAAATTCTAAGTTATGAAAAATTCTCATTTCTAACCCTAATTTGCATTTTTTGATTTCTTGGTGAACAAGTTTCATGATTTGGCATATTTTGATGAAAAATGAGTCTTGACTCTTGATTTTGACCAAAAAGTCAAAGTTTGACTTTTCAGTATACAGTCAAAATTGATCAATTGACTGGGAAATTCAACTGTCAATCTTGTGTACTTGGGATCTTTTGAACTTGTTGAGCATGTCAAGATAATTCCATGGGGTCCTTGAGTCCATATGTGAACTTGGTTTGCCATTGGCTAGGTCAAACAGTCAAAAATTGCCTTTGTGCAGTCAAAACCCTAAAAATGACCATTTTGCCCTTTTGGTGATCTGATCGAGTTTCTTGTGGAATTGTGATCCAAACTTGATCAAATGGTTCATATGAGTTCATGATGTTGGTGTGGGTCAATTTTCATGAGGTTTGACTGTCAATTGGTCACAGTTGACTTTTTCCCCAATATAGTTGATTTCTAGGTCAACTGTCTAATTGACTGGGCAAAACTTGGAATCAAGACTTGAAAATTGATGAGGATAAACTTGGGAGTCCAATGTGAAGCAAGAAAGTTATCTTAGGCATTTTGGGTCAAAACATCTTTGTGCAAACACAAACCCTAATTTGGGTCAGCAGTGCAAGGAGAAGTCTTTGAGCAGATGAAACCCTAACTGGATCTTGAGCTTCAAGGGCTTTGTGGTGAGAAATCAATGAGAAATGGGAGGGCAAATTTTTGGGTACAACAGTATGTTTCTTTGATTTCCAAGATACAACTCCTTTATCTATGTTGAATACATAGACATTAGTTTCTTTGGAATCAACCGATAAGGTATTCCAATCTGCATCATTGTATCCTTCAGATACAATAGGAAATCTATGATAATGTAAACTGAGATTCATGGTCCTTTTAAGGTACCGTATGACTCGCTCAATAGCTTGCCAATGTTCATTACTCGGTCTACTAGTAAACCCGCACAACAATCCCACGACATATGCAATGTCAGGTTTAGTACAATCAATGGAATACCTAAGACTTCCAATGATGCTCACATGTTCTGCTTGTCTAACACTTTCACCAGCGTTCTTAAACAACTTCACGCTTGGATCATTTGGTGTGCTCACAGTTTTACTGTCAAAGTAATTATATTTCTTTAAGATATTTTTCACATATTATGGTTTATCCAAAGAAATTCCTTGCTCGGATTTTGTGATCTTGATACCAAGAATCACACTCACTTCTCCGAGGTCTTTCATATCAAAGTTGTTGCACAATAATGATTTCATATCATTAATGGCCTGAATGTTTGATCCAAATATGGATAGATCGTCTACATATAGACATATATGATAGTGCAAATACAATTCTCAAATTTGTAATAAACGTATTTGTCACTTTCATTCACTTTGTACACACACATTCGATATCATTAAATTATCAAACTTTACATGCCATTGCTTTGGAGCTTGTTTTAGGCCACACAAAGACTTATCTACTTACGTACCTTGTTTTCTTATCCATAGATCACAAACCCTTCCGGTTGTTTCATATAGATTTCTTCTTCTACGTCACCGTTTAAAAAAGTTGTTTTAACATCCATTTGGTGTACTATTAAGTTATAAATAGCAGCTATTGAAATAAGTACCCTAATGGATGTAATTCTAGTGACAGGAGAAAAGGTGTCGAAGAAATCTATATTTTCTCTTTGTCTAAAACCCTTGGAAACAAGGCGAACCTTGTATTTATCAATAGTTCCACCAGGTTTTAGTGTCTTTTTCAAAACCCATTTACAACTGATTGGTTTGCAACCAGGAGGTAAGTCTACTAAGTGTCAGGTCTTGTTAGATTTTAGAGATTATATCTCATCATTGATAGCTTCTTGCCATAACTAAACATCCAGAGATGACAATGCTTCTTGAAGATTCATTGTACCTTCTTCTACATTATAAGCCGCATAATCAGGCCTATAGTCTTTAGCAACTCTTACTCGTTTACTTCGTTGAAGTTTTGTTTCTACATTGTCGTTGCTTTCTGTGCTTCTTATCACATGAATGTGACTCGATTGTGTGCCCCCATTATTTCTCAATTTGAAAGGAAATTTGTCTTCATAGAATTCAACATCAGTTGATTCTATGATCACTTTTGCCTTTGGGTCATAAAACCTATATGCTTTATTGTTTGTTGCATACCGAATGAAAACACATTCATATGCTCTACTAGCGAGTTTAACTCGTTTCAAATCCGGAATTCTAACGTAAGTCAGACAACCCCAAGTTCTCAAATAAGACAAGTTTGGTTGTCTTTTCTTTAATATCTCATAAGGAGAGATCTCACATTTTGACTTGGGGACTCTATTCAGGACATAACAAACAGTCAATAAAAATTCCCCCCACTAGTGAGGTGCAGCATCAGAATTTATCATAATTGCAACAACATGTTCAATAAAAGTTCTATTCTTTCTTTCTATTTTACCATTCATTGCAAGATAGTATGGTGCAATCGTTTCATGTACAATTCCATGTATAAAATTCATTAATAGACTAGACTCATACAATTTCTTTATCACTATAAATTCTTATTATATCATTTTCAAATTCTTTACAAAAAGTTTTAACATATAAAATTCATTCTTCGTAATAGCGTACAAATCTACCCCAATAGACTAACTAAACCATGTCTTATTTAAAATAAAACCAGAAACAATATTCTTTCTAATCTTAGGAACCTGCATAACGTTCTTTAAGATTAAAGTCTTTTTGAAGGTGAAATTTAGCTCCATGTCTACAATTCCAACAACATTCATGGTCTGGCCATCTCCCAGCAACACTTTCTTATCTTTAATATTCGTGTATGTTTAAACATAACACGATCATAGTAAACACAACGAGAGACACAGGTGTCTATCCACGAACCAATATATCTATCAACCATGTTGATTTCAATGATCATAGCAATAAATTGCCCATTAGTCAGGTTGACCTGTGCATTAGGGACAACACCAAGTTCAACCTTACTTCTACATTTCTTAGTCATATGACTTGATTTTTCATAGTTAAAACAAAGAGAAACCAACATTATTTCTTTTAGGTGGTGGTTGTTGCCTAGTTGGAGCTATTGGGATCATAGAAGGATTCTCATTCTTTATTCGGTTCACAATATTGCAGTTCTGATTCTTTAATCATTTGCCAAATGGCTTCAGAACTACACCGAATTTCTTTTTGTTGTTTGAAACAACCAAGACTTTTTCTTTTTGATATTGTCTCTAAGATTCCCTTTTTTTTTAAACATTCAAACTATGGGGTAGTTTGTCAATAATAAAACCAATTTTTAAATTGATCATTTAAACACATACCTTTTGTGATGATCTTTTAAGCAATCTTTTGAAGTTCGTAATATTGAGCCTCCATCGACCTTACATCTTTGAATTTGATACTTGAAGTAGCAGCTAACAACATACTTCTTTGCTCCAGCTTCTACGCCATACTTCTTTTTCTGAGTCTTTCAATCTTGTTTTGTAGTATCACGTCAACTGTAATTATCATACAGATCATCTGCAAGTCTATTCAAAATATGATTTTGTAGAGATTTTCATTCTCTTTCTATAAGGTGATTTCTTTACTATGCTGTAAATCATTCGCTTTAATCTGTGCAGTAGATTCAACTTCAACACTATTAAGTGTTCCTTCTAAATCTCCAGATTTACTACCGTTAGTTTGTTCGATTGATCCAGAAGGAGCAACAGAATGTCATCGATCAAAACGTTAGCAATTTTTTTTAACATTAAGAACTTCATCTTTTGTTGCCAACATTTGAAGTGACTTCTCTCAAACATGAACGATTTCTCAACGACAATATCCGCAAAAGAACCAATAATTTCTTCGGTAGTCGTGGCAGTTTGAAACGTCTTAAAATTATTGGTTTTGGATTTTGAAATATTTGCCACCGAAGAAATTACCAGGTTGAATCACAGACTAGGTCGCTCTCTTTAAGACGTTTCGCGACACTGCTCAAAATTATGCAAAGCAGTCGAACTACCACGCCGTCTCCAGGATAAAGATAATCGGTCTAGAAATACACCCTCTGATGGTATAAGACCATTCAAATATGGTATCAACACCACTCGTAGTATCTGGCACAAAGACCAGTCATAATAATTTCTCAAACAAAAAGAAACTCAAATAATTCTTCAAAGAGAATATAATAATGGTCATTTGACCACTCATAATAATTTCTCAAACAAAAAGAAACTCAAATAATTCTCTAAAGAGAATATAATAATAGTCATTTGACCACTTATAATTATTTCTCTAACAAAGAGAAATTCAAATAATTCTCCAAAAAGAATTCAAAAGATTAAACTTGAAAATTTCTCAACTCAAATGAGGAGAAATTAACATAATTCTATAAAGAGAATTCAAGAAAATACTCAGAAAATTCAACGAGTAGCAAGAAAAGGGAAGAAAATGGCGCTTCAACAATTCGAGATACGCAGAGTTATGAGAGTGAAGAAGGAAAAACTAATAGAATAGTTTTTGGTGTGTTTTGGAATGAAACATATGCACTCCTTATATAGTGAAGTAATATAGTTAATATTTCTCACATGAGCAATGTGAGACTAAATGGTTTTTTTCAACCAAAAAGATATTTTAACAATGTGGGACTTGAGAAATTTTTAAATTCAATATATTGAAATATGGACATGTTCCAACATTAACATATTTCATTCAAAAACACAAATGAAACAAGATATACACTTTAACCAAAATGTGTAAGCACATAGAGGTCACCGGCCCAGGCAATGAGCCTTCTTGATCGCCCATACAAACATACACAATATATTAAACATGCCTAAAATAGTCTTCAAATAACAAGATCCAATTATTAATAATTTAAATTGAGAGGGGGGCACGAACGCAGGCCCCCACAACAATAAATTATGATGTAGGTTCCACCACTTGGGTACATTTTAGGCTAGCACCTCTCCTAAGTGCAATGGAGATCACTTGCCTAGGCCATGGACCTTCATGATCATCCATTGACCCTATCCAGGTAAGTATGTAGCAATGTATCACTCCCTTCTCTTTTATACCTCGCTTTCCGTACTATTCACTCTAACAATTCGGATGCGGGACTTAGATAACATTGTAGTATTGATTCATCCTAAAAGATCATTGCAGTGCTGGAGTTGTATGAACACAGTCTATATTCACTTAGTGGATCAATCGTTAAGACACCAACTCACATTTGCCACCTCCATTAGGATCAAATTGATAAAGTATTTATAACCATGTTGCGGTTGTGAAATCTCTCAAGTGAACATATGAAATCTTTGTTCCATGATCTCCTCATTTTCCCTCCCTCTATATGTTTTTTAGAACCGTTATTAATCTGTATAACTATGTTCTCATAGTGAAATTAACCGAGATCAAATCTTACCATTCTTATCCAACATTTTATCCAATCACTCGATTTCACTTGGAGTATAAAAAAAGCAACAACTTTACTGGTTATATTAAGGGGAAATATCAAAGGTGTCTCTTCTACTATTCGATTTTTTGTCTAACGTTGCAGCATCTGCTAAATGATCTTCAAAAGCCATCATATAAAAGTTCTCAATCTTGTGTTCTCACTTCTTCTAAAGTGACAATGAATCAGTTTTCATTACAAATTTCAATTCAGAATAGTCAAAAATATTAAGAATATAGAGATAATAAACTTGAACTAAAATAGGAGAGCCCTCTTCCAAATACTAGCGGCTGCCGCTAATTTTGATGTTGACATGGTATTCTTTAGTAAAAGACGAAAGAATAGTTCGCTAATTGTGAAGGACAAGTCCAGGATAAGCTTATGACTGTATAAGTCCTAACCCAAAGCTAATCTAACATGTTTATACCATATAGTGTCCTACAACATTCGTACAAACATCGACTTGAAAAGATATTTTGTCCTACTGATAACAATCAGCACAAAGACCATGGCTTCACAAATTTTAATAACTAAAGTATCCCAATCTAGCGATAATTGAATTTCAACACAAATATAGCACATGAATAAGAACTCACCTTGCAACAGAGGAGCTGTATTGAACTAAACAATCTATTCCATCTTTTATTTAAGTAAGTATTTACACACCTCGCCATTCCTGATCAAAATCTACCATGGCTTATAGCATACAAAAGAATCATGTGGAAGACAAAGAGACTTAACCGTAGGGTGCTAATGAGAGTTAAGAAGTTGTGATTATTCTATTTGTGTAAAGCCATGTCTAGTTAGAGATTTGATTGGTATTTTCAAAGCCCGACAAACTTTCACTCTTATTTTCTCATTTCTAAAATGACAAGGAAACTGAAAAAAGTTAAGGATAAAATATCAAAGCTATAAGCCACAAATTTCAGCAGCATGCGAAATTATACCTCCCATGCTTTTGTCCTGTTAATTGTTAGCATGGGAAATGAACAGAGCAAGTAGCAATCAGATAAGAAATCATTATCATCTATAAAGTTATGCAATCATCTCAAGACTAACACATTTGCACAAACATACAGATACATAAAAAATATAAAGTAATTAATTCTCACTAGGAATAGGAAATGGTAATGACCATTTTATCTTTGACAGAAACCCAATTTTCCCAAAGAAACTAACAAAATGGATCTCTATATCTCTCATCTTCATTATCACCCATGTGTTGCTGAACATGCTTGAAGAACTCCACCAATTGTTTTTTTCCTTAAGCAGCGCATTAACCAAACTCTAGTTAGCAGCGTACATGAGACTCTCATCGATATTCTGCTAAGGCTTGTGTGCCTAAAAAATAAAGTGTGATGTGGTGAGTACGTAGTTGACAACTAACTCACTAACAAGCTATTCACAGCTCTATTGAAAGTGAACGCAAATCAGTGTACAAATCATCATTGTTTAGATATGCACCATCAGTTAATTTAACCAAGGCAGAACTGAGTTCTGAGCTGAAAAAATGTTGTTAAATAAAAGTAGAGTTTCAACAAAAACTATTACATTACTCCCACATTGTTGATGCTTAGAAAATATTGAAGAGTTATATACTTGAATGTAAGCATGAAATAGCACGACCTTACTTGAACAGGATCTGTTCTATAGGCTCGTACTACTGTGTCCTTGATTTCAAAGGAGACAGGAACATAAGTCTGGTGGATGAAGCAAGACCGTGTGATCAGAGCGTGATTAATGGCCAAGATGAACTGCATGCTGTGGTCATCATCTTAGCTGTGGATGATCGTTCCTGGTTGGTTCCCCAACTGGGGTGGTCACACGGTGCTCTGACAGACCCCAAATCCATTTTTTATCATTACCCAAAACGGAAAAAATTTTGATTTTTCAGAAAGAGAAGATGACATTTGCCATATGGTGTTGATGAAGTCCACAAATCTTTGCAAGTGGAAATAGAAACAGTAAACTATAGAGCTAGGGTTCTTCCCTTTCCATACATAACTTGCTTGCTTTACAGAGACTCGCGCACCATGTCAAAATCATAATGCGAAAACCGAAACGTTTCTAATGTTTTGGCTTTCTTTTCATCTTCTTCTTTCATTCAGGTTTTGGTCAAGTGCTTTATTTCTATCGGAGGAGTTGCCACATAATGTTTAATGGTCTAATAGATATTAACATTGTGACACATTTTTCTCCATAGTTGTGTTTAGATAAGGTTAAAAAAATTCTCAAACTCATTATTTTAAAAAATTCGTTGAATTTTAAATTTTTAATCTTTCATACAAGTTATTAACTTTCATTCTTAAATTTCTAACTTCAAAATAACTTGCATTGTGTATTTTTTTTATCAAGTTTTATTTGAATAATTGTGTATTTGACTATTTATCAATAATTATTGTATATTTGTTTGAATCTTTAATTTATTAATGTCCTTATCTTTTTTTAGTTGTGAAATCTCGCATCAATATACTTGATCTTGATATGATATGCTAAATAAATTACACGATGATTATCATAATGCAACTCGACTCTACCTTACTCAACACTCAAATCTCTTATCCAATCATGTAAGTCATTAGATTTCTTTAACTGTTTCACATATTGTATGTCATGTATGATGCTTCAGATGTTGATATGGTCACAATGGATTGAACCAATGATTTTCAGCAAATATGTCCTCTTGCTACACTAAAGACATACTTTGTTGTAGATCTTTTATCATTCATATCACTATCATAGTCTGAATCAACATATTTATTCGTGATTAATTTTGAAATTTCCGTTTTTCTTAATTTAGTTTCCATATTTTACCAATTACTAATTATGCTCGCATTCATTTAATAGTCACTAGAAATTGATTATTATTTGTCCTAAACAAACAAGCTGAACTAAAGATGAAATATATAATTTTGAATACTTGTGGCATCACAAGAGACACCGTACTAAAAATTAAATAAAATATTCAACCAATTCAATTTTCTCTTATAATGTGAAATGAGATTCAAGCATTGAAACAATTGTTTCAGAACTTAAATTCTTCACAAAGAAGATGATGAAGAATGTCAAAAAACTGATCTCATCTTTAAAACATATGGAACGTAAAGGAGATTCAAGCTTTAAAACCATTATATCAAAATATAAATTCTTCACAAAGAAATTGAAGAAGAATGTCAATTTGAATTTGTACACTTAAGTACTTTCAATGTTAAAACTCATTTATTTTTTGAATTTTATTTTACCAATTTGGTACAAGGATAGTTTTTGTATAGAATTAAATAAATCAAATATTTGTAGATTTTTGGACCCATTTAGTATGTGAATTACATCGAATCATCCAAATGTGGTTGAAGTATACTTACAATCATAGTTAAGATATTGGAATAAAGTGGTATTTATCCTCGTTTATTTAGTCATGAGTAATTTTGAAATTTTGGTTTTTCTTATATTTAGTTTCCATATTTTACCAATTAGTAATTATGTTCGTGTTCATTCAGTGGTTCCTGACAATTGATTATTATCTATCCTTAGTAGAATATGATAATTGTGATATGTTCCTTAGGCAAACAAATTTAACTAAAGATGAAATGCATAGTTTCTACGTAAATTTATATTTTGTAACACTTAATAGTATTTTCCTTGACTTTTTAAGTAGTTTAGCATGTAAATCAACATTTATGTGTCGACTTGAAATTTGTATGTGTCGACACATAAATTCAGCATTTCTGCATTTTCTTAAAAGCTTAGTATGTGTCGACACATACGATTTATAGGTCGACACATGTACTACATTATTAAAGCCTTCAACATTTATGCTTTAAAACACAGGAACATGTGTCGATACATACTATTTATAGGTCGACACATGTACTGCATTATTAAAGCCCGTAGCTATTGTTTTGCATGTGTTGACACATAATTTTTTCAGGTCGGCGCATACTATTTTGTGGGTCATTTTTCATAATTTTTTCATTCTGAAACTTCCCTATTTTACCTAAAAAGAGTCCAATTATAAATATATCACTAATGCATCATTCCAACTTGGTGATACCATAAAATTAGCCTACATTTTTTCTTCATCTTCAACCTCCAAACTATGCATACACACAAGCATTACATTGTAACGATGCTCCGTTGGGGTGCCATCTAGACGAGGTTTGATAACGTTCGATTAGGTTCTTGTGTAGGCGAAGATATTGAATTTAGATTTATAGGGGTCTTCATTCGGAAAAATCGTGGGTTTGTCCTCCAATATCATTGGTTGATTTAGGGGTTTTCGTGCAAGACGTTAAAGAGGTAATTGCGGCCAAGTGAAATCCTTTGGAGATAAAGAACGCAAGGGATCCTTTGGAGATAAGGAACGAAAATGAATTAGCGATAAAACAACATATTACGATTGAGGTCTTGTGTTGGAATAGTTGAAATAGACGATGCACGCAAGCTTTGGAAATAAAGTATGCAAAGGAGTAGCAAGATCCAGATAGTCAATTTGCATCTATTATGTCTTGGTCTTGTTGAAGATCAAAGGAAGAGAAGAGGTTGAATCAACATCAAACAATTGTGTTTGTAGTGTTGCTCTTGGAACACTTCTTTTATATTCATAATTTTTGCAAAGTAAGAAAGTATCCTAATTTCACATTAGAATTAGGCGCAGACGTACCCACATGCGAGGGCGGAAGTAGGGAACTGTGTAGACAAATCCTCGTGTCTCTTTTATTTTATTGCTTTAATTTTCATACATCAATTTGTCAAATATCATTGAGTAATCTATCAATGCGTATGAATTTTCCGAGTCTGTTTTTGTTTTGAATTGTGTGTTGAGTTGCTTATAATAACTTTTGATTATAAGTGATTTTTCATATCAACATAATACAAAATAAAATTATGAAACTTTGTGTTGTACCCCTAAATTTTCCCTCTCACTTATCGAATATTTTTTCACAAAGATCTCTCTTGGTTCAAGACTGCACTAGGTTTGATCAACTCAAGACACCTCCTTAAGCACTGGTGACTAAAATTAGGGTTTGAGATTGCACAAGGATAATTGAACTTTCAATGCCTCATATGACTTTCATGGATCATTATGGACCCCCAAGAATTGCTCGTATCAAGTTTCAAGCTTTGAATCACATTTTTACTCAGTTAATTGAGCACCTGACCTAAAAATCAACTGTATTGAGAGAAAAGTCAACTATGACCAATTTACAGTCAAACTTCATAATTTTTGATTCACATCAACATTATAAACTAATATATATAATTTGATCAAGTTTGGACCATAACTCCTCAAGAAATTTGATCAAATCATCAAAAGGGCAAAATGGTCAAAATTAGGGTTTTGATTGAGAAAGGGCAATTTCCGACTTTTGACCTAGAAAATGGTTAATTGGTTGAGACATGATCTCAAGAGTTCAATTGCATAATTTTTACCTAATGGCATGACCCAAAACATTGCTCAAAATCAATTGGATTGATAGTGAATTTTCAGTCAACTGATCAAAAGTCAATTGTACACTGAAAAGTCAAACTTTGACTTTTTAGTCAAAATCAAGTGCCAAATATCACAATTCATCAAAACATGTCAAAATATGAAATTTATTCATCAAGAAATCAAAAAGTCAAGATTTCATTTTGAAAAGTCAAAGTTTTCAAACTTAGAAATTTTTCTAAGTGTTGAAAACTTCATATTTTTTTACAACTTTGAGCAAATTTTCCACCATGATGCAAGATGATTCAAAAGAAACTTTCAACATGAAAGTTGTAGATATCCATGATTTCTACAACATTTATTTACACAACTTCTCCTAGAAATGCTTGTATATCAAGTTATTAATTCATGAAGTCATGGTCTTGAAATTAAACACTTAGTGAAATTTTGCCCTAGTTTAGGCAGGATTTTGACCTAACTTCATGGCACTTTTTCATATAGTTCCAAGGGGAATTTTCAAAAGTGACTCAAAGAGGGGTTGTAGAGAACATTACAATATTTAAAAAATGTCCAAGAACTCCTTGAGATCATTCTTGAGCAAGGAGAATCGAAGAGAGGAAGTTAGGGTTTCAAACTAAAATTATAGGTCATTTTCATGATGAACAAAAATGCAATTTCAATATTAGGCTGCATGATCTTGCTTTGCAGGCATTCTAACTTGTGTATCTATCCATCATTAATGGATTACACAAAATTTTGAGCTTTAATCCAAGTGGTTTAAGCTTATCCAATCCATATTTCCATTAATGGCACAAAGTGAACACTTCCATTTTAGAAAAGCAAGCTTTATATGCAAAGTCAATTCTTGAGCCTCTAACTTGTTCCCTCTGATCACACTCCAAATACAAAGTCATAAGCAAGTGTGTTTAAATGATAACCATTCTATCTTAGCCAGTACACAAAGCTTTGAAACTTGATTTCTCAAAAAATCACATGTTAAGCTTAAACATGTGATTTTGAATTCTGATCAGATACAAGCCTCCATACTTGCTGCTTATAAATAGAGGCACTATTCGTGAGCTAAAGGACGAGCTTAAACACCCTGAAACACACAAAAAATCTCTCAAATCAGAAATTGCCCAAAAACACCATTGTTGCACAGTTTCTGACCTTGAACATCAAACTCATATTTCCCTCGTGCGTTTCTTGGACTTTTAGTTTCTAAAGCTTCCTTACATCAAGTGTAACCTATCCTTGTCCCTGTTTCATTACTGTAACATCATTTACCATATCCTTCATAACCAAAAACAGAACATTTCACATTGACTTCTTCAAGCCATTCCAGCCATCCATTGCTCAAGCAAACCATTGCATTAGCTTCCTGGGAACTTGAGGAAGCTAACCTGATCATTGCAGCACCTTGAATCAAGCTCATTTGCATTTCACGATTTCCAGTTTTGAGGTATTTTTCTTGAACTTCTATCTCATTACTTAGGCATTGTTAGGCTTGCATTTGTAAAGATAAAATGTAGACATCATTGCCTTGAAGCTGTACATGTCCATAGATTTCATTTATATTGATTGAGCTATGAGAATGTTAGGATTGAATCTCTGAAAATAATCAGGTCAGAATTTGGTACTTTTAGAAATTCTCATTCATATTTGATTTATAGTTCATGATATTTATATGGTTGGATTCGTATGAAAAAAATAGAGCAATTTTCATGTTTACATTTTTGTAAATGGTTGAGAAATGAACAAGTTGCAGGGCTTTTGGCTAGAAGTTGAAGATGAAGTATATTTAGGGCAAGATTTATGTTATATATTTATGGTTTGACATAAGTTAACAGATGTATCACTACCCAGTGGTTAAAGCGCATGCCTATCACTATGAGGTCCTGGGTTCAAGCCCCAGCGAGACCTTTTTTTCCATTTTCCATCTTTTTTGACATTTTTCTGTTTTACAGCGCTTGGGTCAGTTCAGTTTGGGCCTTACTTTTTTTCTTACAATACTCCCTGACTATTTTTTTAACCCCCTGACTTTTTTAAATATCATTTTTATTTTATTTTTACTTTTTATCTTTAATTTATTTATTATTAATATTATTATTAATATTATTATTATTATTACTATTTTTATTAATAAAAAAATTCAAAAATATTTTATTTATTTATTTACATGTTTAAAAAATACTTATACATTTTTATTTTTCTTTATAAAACAAAAAAAAGATTAAAAACATTTTTCTTAATAATTAATTTCTTTTTTCTTAAATAATTAATATTTAGACTTAGGCTTGATTATTATTTTATTTTCTTTTTATTTAAAATTAATTTAGAACTTAGGTTTATTTTAATTAATTAATTTCCATCATATTATTATTAAGTTAAAACCTTTCAGAAAAACCCTAAAAAATCCTTTTAAAACTTAATTTCTTTCTTATTTAGTTTAAATTAATTTTTTATTTTTATTTTTAACTAATCATGTTCTTAATTAGGTCAAGACCAAACCCTTTTCATAAAAAAAAACAAACAAAGATCATATTTCTTTTCACATTTACATCCTTGTATTTCATTTGTTCATTTTTGTACATTTATTCAAATTCCAATATGGTTGTAATATTTATTTAGATTTAAATTCTTGCAATATTCCTCATTTGTAGCTTGTATACCCCCTCCCCTAAATGATGTAATTGCGTAATAATTTTAAATTCTGCAATTTATCGCTTTATATACAAATGCTAATAATTAGGGTTTTGTATTGAAAGACTAAAACCAACAAATAACAAACCCTAATCAAAGACAAATCAAGCATGA
This sequence comes from Vicia faba, assembly GCA_948472305.1. NCBI lineage: Eukaryota > Viridiplantae > Streptophyta > Magnoliopsida > Fabales > Fabaceae > Vicia > Vicia faba. The sequence goes on from OX451736.1 coordinate 991,292,002, forward strand.
AAATCAATCCACTTGCACACAAACACCCCTAGGGTAAATCCACTGGTTTGCCTTACCAAAATGTCCATATTATGCATGTGAGGTATCTTAGCAAAAACAAACAAAAATACAAGATCATAGTCCCTCGATGACGCTATCTATGTTGCCTTTCAAAATGATCTTAGTCCCTAAAGAGAAATGCTAAGATATCTTGCAACATTGCTAATCATGGTTATACGATGACTCATGCCCGTCCCTTTTTACTTCCAAAGATAGGGTTACTTACCAAATCAATGGTAAGATAACAATGTCAAAGGAAAAAGGAAATGAACATGAAAGACTTTTGAGTAGGTAGAATGTTCCTAGTTACTTGCTCAATTTAAAAACCAAAACATCCTTGCTATTTTCAAAACATCTTTCAAACTTGAAAACATTTTCAAAAGATCAACACCTTTGTATACATTCTTACGAACGAGAATCATTACAAAAGTTTGCCTAAACAATGACCTCTTTAAAAAATATTTTCAAAAATCAGACAAATCACATTTTCAAACAAAAGCAAGTGATCTAGCAAGTAACTAAGAGCCCATGGAAAACCATGGATGAAAAGGGTGCTAACACCTTTCCTTTTCATAATCTACCCCCCGAACTCAAAAAACAATCTCAAAGGTCTTTCCTGTGCTTTTTCACCTTTCCTTTTGGATAAAAGAAAATTCGGTGGCGACTCTTGCTAACCGCAACATTTGCGATCAAACGCAAAACACCCAAGTCAGTTCTCCCACCGTACCACCAGAACTGGCGACTCTGTTGGGGAAAATTCTTAAAGTGGGGTTACCTTAGGGTTAGATCATATTTACTTGCTTCCATTACTTGACTTGTATGCTTTACATTATGGTTCTTTGTTTAGGTTTGAATCCTCTACCCAGATTTGGGATACCTTATAGGTAAGTAGAAATACGTTGTGGAAACTGTGCGGGGTATACCGACATGGTCTAAGCAATAGCTACGTTAGTGCGACATATTTGTGGATACCGGTAGCCCTTGAGTAGTCAAGGAGAATACATGGCCGCTGAGTGATGTCATGAAGCACTAATGAACTTTTAGAACCTTTACTTGACCAACTTGGCCTTTAGGACATAGTGAGATGATCGGCTTTGGTGCAGTCTGAAGTTGGTAGATACTCGATACTACACTCATTGAAGTTTTGTTTTTTAGGATATTTTGGTCGCCATTAAAGAGGCTTACGTTGAAACAATGCCCAAAGAAACAAACTGGTGATATTGAGCTCCTTAGAACCCGATTACTATTGCTAGGACAGGTTTGAGCCAACTAAACTTCAAGAGGGTACTTACCTATGAGACTCAATGCAAGCCTAAACCTAAAGACTTGTTTGCTTTGTTTATGTATATATACTTGTACATAACATCATAAACATCATGACATCATACTCATATTCACTAACCATTTCAAGGATCTTGGGATTTATCTGTTCTGTTTTGTAGGACATGGATTCTATTTGCAGGAAAACCATTCAAGTCAATCTTGTAAGGATCCCCCCTCAACTTAAAGAGATAGCATCAAGGATTCCTGAAAATTCTCCATTCACCAAAAGACATGGTCGCCTACTAAACTTGGTTACCTCCAACACTGGTGAAGACATGATGAAGGTGCTCTTTCAGTTCTTTGATCCTTTACACCATTGCTTCACATTTCCCGATTATCAACTTGTGCCAACTTTGGAAGAATTATCTAGCTCTTGAGGATTCTTATCCTCAATCAACTATCTTCCAACGGTACAGAAAGAGATCCAAAGCCAGAAGAGATTTCTCAAGCTCTACACTTGCAACCATCTGATATCGTAACTAATTGGGAAACAAGGACTGATGTCAAGGGTTTCCTAGCAAAGTTCTTGTTTTAGAAAGCCCAAAATTGTTGGAACTCTTTGGATTTGTAAGCTTTTGAGGAAATTGTGGCTCTCCTCATCTATGGGATGGTTTTGTTTCCAAATCTTGACCAACTTATAGATGTGAGCACCGTTAAAATCTTCATGTCTCGTAACCCGGTTCCTACTTTGCTAGGGGACATCCTACATTCTTTTCACACTCGCACTATGAGGAAAAGAGGTATCCTTAAGCGTTGTACTCCTCTCTTGGCAAGATGGTTTATTTCGCATCTTCCTCAATCTGTATTGAAGAACGAGAAAGGTTTAAGGTGGTCACATAGGTTAATGACACTCAAACATTCAGACATTTATTGGTGTTCCCGATCTATAGAGAATGTTACTATTGTCGAACGTTGTGGAGAATTACCTAATGTCCCCTTACTTGGCATTAGAAGAGGTATCACCTACAACCCATGCTTAGCCTTAAGACAGTTTGGTTATGCCCGAAAGGATGACCCACATGAAATGCTTATTAAAGGCTTGGTATTTGACTACGAGAACGACGATCAAGGTCACCGCCAGAGATTTATCCGATCTTGGAGGATGTTGAACAAAATAGATAGCAAGACATTGGGGCATAAGAATTCCATCTCTCTTGAGCCTTACCTCAAATGGGTATGAACTCGTGCTTAAAGTCTTATGATGACTTACCCCTTCATTCTCCCGGTAATCATAGAGCCTGTTGTGGAAGGAGATGTTCCATACATTATCCTGCATCCTGACATGCCCACCTCTCTTGAAGACTTACAAAGGGATTGGATACAACTTAAGGGGGAGCGAGACACTTTCGAGGCCCAATTCTACGCCAGCGAGAAGAAGGTTTTGGAACTCACTAAGAAACTTCATGAGGAGCGGAGCCTGAACGCCTACATTGCACCAAAGAGGATGCGTACAACTTTTTTATCTTAGAGTTTTTGTAAGCCCAAAAGAGGCATGATGTAATCAAGCTTTGATTTATTAATATAACGTGTGTTCCTTTTTGGTCTAAAGAAAATTTAAATCTCTAATTTCCTTGAAATCATTGCATATGCATTTACCATTCATCATAACATAAGCAGGTTTCTTACAACAAGTCTCCTAATCTTTCTACTGTTTATTTCAGTAAGATGGATCTCGAGCAGACAATAAAAGACCTCCAGATGCAGAATGCTCAGTTTCAATAGATGTTCTTGACTCTAGCTAAAGGACAAGAGGATTTGAAAATTTTGCTAGTTGAAGAAAAGAAGAAGAAAGCAAAGAAAATAACCGAAGTTCTGAATATGGGAAGAAGGTTCCAAGGGCAAGCCAGATGGACCTTAGACTTTGCAACGTCATCTGGTGAAAAGGATAATCAAGAAGTGAAGGGAAAGGAAGCAGTTGTCCAGCCAAAATATGAAGAGGGAGAAGAAGAAGATTACTCTGAAGAGCAGTATCCCCCAGGCGACGAAAAATACAAACATCTGGAAGAACGTTTAAGTGCAATGGAAATTCAGAAAGTGCCTGGGCTGGACTTTAAAGAGCTGGGTTTAGTGTCTGGGATTGTTATTCCACCAAAATTCAAGGCACCGGTATTTTCTAAGTACGACGAGGTTTCGTGTCCCAAAATGCATCTTCGATCTTACGTGAGAAAGATACAACCTCACACTGCTGACAAAGATTTGTGGGTCCACTTCTTTCAAGACAGTCTATCCAGGACTCAGCTAGATTGGTTCTATCAACTGGAAAGGGCCAATATCCATAATTGGGAAGACCTTTCCGCTGCTTTCTATAAGCAATATCAGTACAACGCAGATCTTGCTCCCACCCGTACTCAACTCTAGAGTATGGCTATGGTTTCAAGTGAAGGTTTCAAAGACTACACTCAGAAATGGAGGGACTTAGCAGGAAGAATCTAGCCTCCCCTTTCTGAAAGAGAACTAATAGACATGTTTCTGGGTACTCTGTCCGGTCCTTTCTTCAATCATCTAATCAGGAGCTCCTCATCCGGATTTACTGAATTAATCTTGACCGGAGAAAGAGTGGAAGCTGGGATTAAGAGTGGGAAGATTCAAAAAGACGCATCCTCTGCTGCTGTAAGAAAACCATTTATCGGGAAGAAAGAAGCCAGTGATGTGTATCCTCAAAGGAATTAAGATAGAACTTAACGCCGTCCAATGGTGGGGGCTTTCATGATCCCAAAGCCTGCACCTACTCAACAAAGAGATAACCAACCTAGAACAGAAAGACCAGTAAGACAATTTACCCAGATTAATATGACACTATCTCAAGTCCTGCCACATTTGTTGAGATCTAATCTGGTAACTTTAAAAGAAGCTCCGAAGAATCCTAACACAACCTCTCCTCATTACCATCCTAATGATCATTGTACATACCATTCAGAAAGTCCAGGCCATGATACTAACAATTGTTGGGCTTTGAAAAACAAGGTGCAAGACCTTCTTGAAGCAAAAGAAATTAAATTCGATGCTCCTGAGATCCAAAATGTTATCACCGCTCCTATGCCCAGGCATGGCCGTGATGTTAACGCTGTTGAAGATGATATGTTTGTTACTGCTGTTGATGAACTCATTACTCCTCTCCTGACTATCAAGAGGAACCTATTGAATGCCAGTTTATTTCCGGGATGTGACAAAAGTTGGCACCTCTGTTTATCCCTACCAATTGGCTGTCATTTATTGAAAGCAGGTGTTCAACGCCTAATGGATGACAACAAGATTTTGTTTGAAAAGACTCCTGTTCCAACCATTTCTTACAAAGATGTTTCAATAGTAACCATTTATGCCAATCCTTCCAGGGTCTCCACCAAAACACCCGTTAGGATTACATCAGTTCCTAAAGTGGCTCCACTGATAATTACTATGCATGGACCAATCCCGTACACATCAAATAAAATTGTCCCATGGAATTATGGGGGCGATGTCTACTATCACGGAGTTAAGCAGGATTGGCTGGTTGTTGAAGACTCAATTTTTGAGAAGGTTGACCCCGACATCAGCAACATTGCGGGAACCAGCAAGATACCTGAAGTGGAAGAATATTCTCCCCAGAGGTTGCTCCTCCGAAAACTATTACCGGTCCTGTGATCATCCATGTTTCTGTTCCTATTGACACTACTACTACAGTTCCTATAGTTGCACCTGCTGATACTCCTACCACCGAGTCGACCGAGACTCGGGGCAAAGGCATTATGGTTGAGCCTGTCCAAATGAAGGCGCAATCAGTATCTATCCCTGAGGCCTCCCAAAAGAAGATGGAAGAAATTCTGAAAATTATAAAGAGAAGCGACTACAATGTAGTCGAACAGCTAGGGCAGACTCCATCAAAGATCTCCATGCTAGCTTTATTGTTGTGCTCCGAGGCTCATGCGAAGGCCTTGGTGAAATTTCTTAAAACTGCCATGTACCACAAGAAACCTCTGCTGATCAGTTCCAAGACTGTATGGCCAGCTTGACCATGGATAATGGTTTAGGCTTTTCTGATACTGACCTGCCACCTAGGGGGAGGAAGCATAACGAGGCATTACATGTCTCTGCTGAATGCAGGGGCACCACCTTGGCCCATGTCTTGGTTGATATCGGTTCGTCTTTAAATGTGCTGCCTAAGAAGGCTCTTGATAGACTTGACTGTGAAGGTTTGACCTTAAAACCCAACAACATAGTGGTAAGAGCCTTCGACGATTCAAAGAGAATGGTGCATGGGGAGGTGGACATCCCCATTAAAGTTGGAACCCAAACCTTTGATTCAACTTTTTACGTGATGGACATTCGCCCTTCTCCTAATTATTAGGCCGACCATGGATTCACAACGCTGGTGCCATTACCTCTACATTACATCAAATGCTGAAATATCCGACCGAGGGGAAAATCATTACTGTCCATGAAGAAGAGGAATATATGGTCAGTCACTTAAACTTCTTCAGGTACGTGGAATTGGATGGTGAATTCATTGAAACTCCATTTCAGCACTTCGAGGAAGTCCCACAAACCGTGGCAGTAACCAAGATTGTTTCCCAAGTCTCGAAGATTACAAGACCTCCGCTAAAGATGTCTTCATTAAAAGATGCCAAGGCAGTGATCAAAGAAGGTGGGTGTACTATTTGGGGCCAGCTCCCAGATATCCCATACAAATTTGATAAATTTGGTTTGGATTTCACTTCAGGATCCCAGAAATATGTACGCCGTGCTCGTGCTAGGGGACCACCCTTGAAGATCAGCAACCACGGAGTCAACGCAGTGGAGGATGACGAGGACAACTACGACCAAGAGGAATGGATTTTCCCAACTGTCAATGGAGGACTTAGCAACTGGGAAGCTAAAGATTTTGTCCCAATTAATTTTATCCAATAGTAATTGTCTTTAAATTTTTTGTCGGACCTGTAATAATTAAACAATTCAGACTTTTAAAACCTTGTGTCTTACCCGAGGCACAACGACCCATTTGTAAGGGTTGTTACCTCATTTTCATATGTCATCAATGAATCATGGACGTTTTTGCATACAAACTTTGTGCTCTTTGTCTTTCTTTTTACATTTTTATTTCTTTCAAAGATAGTTATACTCTTACACACACTCACATTCAAAATGCAAATCTACATCCATTTGGGATCCCATGGGTAATGATTCTACTATGGCTTTCTGTGACTCTGAAAATATAATCTACCAAGCCGAAGACGAAGATGAGGAAGATTGTGAAGTGCCTGGGGAATTAGCCAGGTTACTACAACAAGAAGAGAGGACCATACAGCCCCACGAAGAACCAGTGGACATAATTAACCTAAGTACCAAAGAGGACAAGAAAGAAGTCAAGATGGGTGCCAATCTAGAACCTAGTGTCAAGAAGCGTCTGACTCAGTTGCTACATGATTATGTCGAGGTCTTTGCCTGGTTGTACAAAGACATGCCGAGACTGTATGCTGATATCGTGGTACATCGTCTACCAATAAAAGAAGACTGCCCTCCGGTAAAACAAAAGGTCCATCGCATGCGACCAGACATGTCAGAGAAGATCAAAGCGGAAGTCATGAAACAATTCAATGCTGGAATCTTGCCCGTCACCTCCTATTCGCAATGGGTCGCCAATGTTGTTCTCGTGCCTAAAAAGGACGGCAAAGTACGCATGTGCATGGACTACAAATATTTGAATAGGGCAAGCCCTTAGGATGATTTCCCACTTCCCCACATCGATATTCTGGTTGACAATACAGCACAACATAAGGTGTTTTCCTTCATGGATGGTTTCTCAGGCTATAATCAAATCAAAATGGCGCCTGAAGACATGGAGAAAACAACCTTTGTCACACAATGAGGCACATTCTATTACAAGGTTATGCCATTCGGGTTAAAGAACGCTGGGGCAACCTATCAACGTGCCATGGTAGCTCTATTTCACGACATGATACATCACGAAATAAAGGTCTATGTGGACGACATGATAGGCAGATATCAAACTGAAGAGGAACATCTTGACCATTTACAGAAACTCTTTGAGAGACTAAAGAAATACAAGTTGAGGTTGAACCCGAATAAATGCACATTTGGGGTGAGGTCCGGTAAACTCCTAGGCTTTTTCGTCAGCAGTAAAGGTATCAAAGTGGATCCTGCCAAGGTGAAAGCAATACAAGAAATGCCTGCTCCTCGTATTGAGAAGGAAGTCAGAGGATTCTTAGGACGACTAAACTACATTTCCCGATTCATTTCTCACTTGACCGCTACTTGTGAACCAATCTTCAAATTATTGAAGAAAGATCAAGTAGCTAAATGGAATGATGAGTGCCAAGTTACCTTCGACAAGATCAAAGAGTACCTTCAAGAGCCTCCTGTTTTGATTCCACCAGTCGAGGGAAGACCCTTTATCATATATCTAATTGTTTTGTAAAATTCAATGGGGTGTGTGCTGGGGCAGCATGACGTGTCTGGCCGAAAAGAGCATGTTATTTATTACCTGAGAAAAAAGTTTATCGACTGTGAAACAAGATATTCACTGCTCGAGAAAACTTGCTACACTCTGGCATAGGCTGCTCACCGTCTAAGACAATATATGCTGACCCATACTACCTTATTGATATCAAAGATGGATCTAATAAAATACATATTTGAGAAACCTACCCTCTCTGGGAGAATAGCAAGATGGCAGATGATCCTGACGATATATGACATTCAGTACACTATCCAAAAAGCAATAAAGGGCAGTGTGCTAGCCGATCACCTTGCTCATCAAGCTGTGGATGACTACCAGTCCATGAAGTTCGAATTCCTGGACGAAGACATCATGATGGTAAACAACTGTGAAGAATTCAGACCATATGACAGACCTAAACAAGGATCCCGATGGACCCTGGTTTTTGATGGGGCATCCAACGCACTTGGCAATGGTATAGGTGTTATGCTCATATCCCTTGAAGGATGTCACACTCCCTTTACTGCAAGACTCTGCTTTAACTATACAAATAACATGGAAGAATACAAAGCATGCATTTTTGGTCTCAAAGCTGCCATAGATTTGGGGATCAAGTCCTTAAGTGTATTCAGAGATTCAGCCTTGGCCATCAGTCAGATCAAAGGAGAATGGGACACCAAGCACCCAAACCTCATCCCCTAAAAAGAACATGTGTTGACATTAATCCCACATTTTGAGAAGATTACCTTCTAGCATTTCCCGTGAGAAGAAACACAACTAGCAGACGCGCTAGCCACAATGTCATCCATGTTTAAACTCAAATGGGATAACGAGGCTCCCAAGATCACCATAACTGTCACGAGATTAATGCGGAAGAAGTAGTGGACCGACCTTGGTTCCACGAAGTCAAGAGGTATCTCGAGGCTCAAGAGTATCTGTAAAAAGCTTCAGTCAATGATAAGAAGTTCTTAAGGAGATTCTCTGCTAATTTCTTCCTTAGTAATGGCATTCTCTACAAACGCAACCACGACTCCGTATTACTTTGTTGCGTAGACAAGGTTGAGGCAGAAAAGATCATGGTTGATCTACATGAAGGCACTTTTGACACCCATTCCAGTAGGCACACGATGGCAAAGGAGATCCTACGGGTAGGTTATTACTGGTCTACCATGGAAGCAGATTGCTATCAGCATTCTCGAACTTGTCATAAGTGTCAGATCTATGCTGATAAGGTGAACGTGCCTTCGGTTCCTTTGAATATCTTGAAGGCTCCTTGGCCATTTGCTATGTGGGGCATCGACATGATTGGGGAAATCAAGCCAACAACCTCTAATGGACACCGCTTCATCTTGGTGGCCATTGACTATTTCACAAAGTGGGTTGAGGCGACTTCTTTCCCTTCCGTTACCAAGAATGTTGTCGCCCGGTTCATTAAACAAAATCTCATCCATCAGTACGGTATCCCAGAGAGGATCATCACAGACAAGGGTACGTGTGATACGGTTAGAGAACTGACTTGAAGGTTTTGCATTTGATCGCAAATGTTGCGGTTAGCAAGAGTCGCCACCGACTTTTCTTTTATCCAAAAGGAAAGGTGAAAAAGCACAGGAAAGACCTTTGAGATTGTTTCTTGAGTTCGGGGGGTAGATTATGAAAAGGGAAGGTATTAACACCCTTTTCATCCATGGTTTTCCATGGGCTCTTAGTTACTTGCTAGATCACTTGCTTTTGTTTGAAATTGTGCTTTGTGTGGTTTTTGAAAAGTATTTTGTAAAGAGGCCATTGTTTAGGCAATCTTTGTAATGATTCTCGTTCGTAAGAATGTATACAAAGATGTTGATATTTTGAAAATGTTTTCAAGGTTGGTAAGATGTTTGAAAGTGTGTAGGTGTTTATTTTGAAAATAACAATGATATTTGTTTTGAAATGGAGCAAGTAACTAAAAGTAATCTACCTACTCAAGTGTCTTTCTTGTTCATTTTCTTTTCTTTTGATATTGTTGTCTTACCTTTGATTTGGTAAGCAACCCTATCTTTGGATGTAAACGGGACGGGCGTGGGTCATCGTATAGCCATGATTAGCAATGTTGCAAGGTATATTAGCATTTTTGAGGGACTAAGATCATTTTGTAAGACAACTTTGAATAGCGTCATCGAGGGACTATGATCTTATATTTGTTTGTTTTTGCTAAGATACCTTACATGCGTAATAAGGCCATTTTTATATAAGGCAACCAAGTGGAGTAACCCTAAGGGTGCTTGTGTGCAAGTGTGTTATTTTCATGCTTGATTTTATCTTGAATTAGGGTTTTCTATTTGATTGGTTTTATCTTGCCATACAAACCTTAATTATTAGCATGTTATATAAAAGTGATAAATTGCGAAATTTAAAGATTACTACGTGTGATACGGTGGCAGAACCAGACTGTTTTGAAAATGCTGGTTTGCGTTTTGCGTTTTTTGTTTGCAAAATGTCGCGGTAAGCAAGAGTCGCCACCAACTTTTATTTTATCCAACTGGAAAGTAAAAAAGCACAGAAAAATTCCTTTTTCGAGATTTTGAGTACGGGGGTAGATTATAGAAAGGGAAGGTATTAGCACCCTTTCTATCCATAGTTTTCTACGGGCTCTTAGGTACTTGCTCATCATTTTAAAATCGCTTTCGTGTTTGTGTGTGTGATACAGTGGGAGAACTGACTTGAGGTTTTGCGTTTGTTTTCGCAAATGTTTCGGTTGAGCAAGAGTCGCCACCGACTTTTTATTTTATCCTAAGGAAAGGTTAAAAAGCACAGCAAAAACCTTTGAGATGTTTTCTTAGGTTCAGGGGGTAGATTATAGAAAGGGAAGGTATTAGCACCCTTTCTATCCATGGTTACCCATGGGCTCTTAGTTACTTGTTTTAGATCACTTACCTTGATTTTCAATTGTTTGAAATGGTGCTTTGTGTGTGGGTTTGAAAATGTTTTGAAAAGAGGCCATTTGTTGTGGCAACCTTTGTAATGATCCATGTTTGAATGTATACAAAGGTGTACTTGTCTTTTGAAAAGTTTTCAATGTTTTTTTTTTGAAAGTTGTTTTGAAAGTGTGTTGTGATGTGTGTTTTGAAAAATGGCAAGGATTGTTTTTTGCAAGGTTGGTCAAGTAACCAAGAGCTATCTACCCTAAATTTCTCAAAGATCTTTCCTATGTTTTAACCCTTTTAACAGTATCGTTCCACCATTGTATTTGGTGGACAATCTTGTGTTAGGATGTTAACGGGACAGGCGCGGGTCATCGCTTAGACCATGATTGCAATAGTGCCAAGTGTCTTTGGCAATTTTTCCTTTAAGGGACTTGATCATTTTTAGGCAACTTTCGAAAGCGTCATCGAGGGACTATGATCGTTTGATTTGTTTTGTTTTGCCAAAAAACACCTAACATGCAACATGGCCCATTATTGAAGGCAACAAGTGGAGTAATCCTAGGGGTGCAAGTGTGATTGGTGTTGTCCATTTTCATGCTATTTTGTCTTTGAATTAGGTCAAGCTATTTGTTATTTGATTTTTTGCATACAAACCCTAAGTCTATTATGGCATATTTAGAAAGCTTTAAAATGCGGAATTTAAAGCCCTAAATTATTACAAAATAATCATGGGGATGGGGGTACAAATGTTCAAATGGGGATGAGACTTAATAGGAGAGTGGTATCCCAATATTTACAACCAAATCGAATCAATCGCAAATGTAATATGTATCAATGTATAGGAATAAGTAAATGTGTATGTGTAAATGTATTTGTATAAGTGTATGTGATTTATTTATAAGTGAACTAAAAATAATAAAAAAAGGTTAATTTTGGATATTTTCATGTTTAGGGCAAAACCCTAATTTTGTAAATAAATGGTATTTATTATTTATTATATACAATATTTATTAAATATACAAAAAAATAAATAAAAGAGGAGTATATTATAAAAAAGTAATTTTTGAGGTCAAATATTAATAAAAATAAAAATGTATTATTTTTGTATTTTTATCCTAAATATTCTAATAAATATATACGTATTTGTATTATGTATTAAATATATTAAATATACATAAAAATAAAATATTAATTATCTTACAAAAAATTATATTTTTTAGAAAATGTTTTCAAAAGATAAAAATAAAATAAAATCAGAAAATAGAATGTATTTGTATTATTTTTTAGTATTTTAAATAAAAGTATATATGTTATCTTATATGTATAAATTCAAATAAAACAAATAAAATACAAATAAAATGCAAAAATGGTTGAAAAAATATTTTTAATATTTTTTATATTTTGACAAAAAATAATAAGTCAGAAACAAAAAGAAAAAATCAAAAATGATAAAAATAACACACAGTGGGCCAAGGGGGTGTAAGTGAAAAAGTGAGGGTGCAAACAGAAAAATGAATCAGGCCCAGCCCAAAGGACTTTGTCTTCAACCTCCAGCCATTTTCAAACAAAAACGTGCGCCTTCTTGTTCATCACACTAACTTCTGATTCTTTGATCCTTTGACAAATCTTAAAACATGAAACTTGTAGAGCTTGAAGCCACGATTTTAAATATATAAAAAAGTTGTTCTAACTCTCAGAAATGAGAGAGAATTTCTCCTCCCCCAATTCCTGACCTAACTTTTTTTCAAAGTTCAGGTTCAAAATTCTCTTAGTACACACAACATAAATGAAAAGTAATGATATGGGTAGCTTCAGGGCCATGAATAGAACATACTTTCTTCACAAACCTAAGCCTAGATATGCTTGGATAGAGAGATAGAAGTTCAAACTTTTACCTGTTCAGCTTGAATCGTGCAACAATGGAGGCACTTTCAATGGAATTTGAAGATTTGTACAGCTTGCCTGAGGTCCAGGGATGCTTCCTCTATGCTTGGCTTGCTTTGAATCTTACTAAATCGAGCTATAGAAGTCAACCTGCAAGAGAGAAAAGTGAAAATGGCAAACTTGGTTAGAGGTGTTACAGTCTGTTTCCAAGGCTTGGGATAGTTTGTATGGATGTTATGGAGTGTGTATGAAGTGGTTTTGGCCAAGGCGCACGAATGGATTGAGCTGACCAAATCAAAATGCAGAATGCCCTATTTTGTGCAGCAAAATGGTGATTTTCTGTATGAGGAGGGATCAAGGGTACTTTGGTCGTGTTTTAGGTCTGTTAGGGAGTATGCAATGTGTGGAGAAAGTTTGTTTTAGTTGGTTCTTGCAGGAATGTAAGTTGGACCCCTTTTTGCCAAGTTACTTCAAAGATAAGTAAGGAAATATGTATTCACAATGCAGGCCCCTACTACCCTCAATCTATGCTGCATAAATCACTCTTGATTAGTGGAACTTGTGCCCAAAAGATCTGCTTTGGTACTTCTTTGATTTACTTTTGACATAAAGCACTTCTTTTCAAAAATGGCTAAAATGCTTTTTCCATTTTAAGACTAAACCTTTGTGTAATGACTTAATGAACAAGATAATGCTAGGACACAAAGGTTTTGCATTAAATTACTGAGTAATAATGGGATTAGAGGCCTGTAATCTAGCTTGTGCAAGCTGACTTGAAAAAATGCAAAGTGTTATGAACATGAAATTGGCCATGAACAAAGTGACTTTTGCCTAACTTCACAAATTCGATTCTCCCTAACCACAAGGGCGTTGGATGAGTTCTTGGACAATTTGGAAAGCTTGGAATGTGTACTACAATCCATCTTTGTAATGCAAGTTGAAATTACAAGTGGAAGCATGTGAAAAGTGGCCATGAAGTTGGGCAAAAATCCTGCCTAAAATAGGTCAAAAAATTTCTAAGTTAAGAATGTTTTGCAACCCTATTACAAAAATCATAACTTGAGCTACAAGCTTCTTTTGAGGAAACTTTGTGAATCAAAGTTATATATTTTGCAATGGACTACAACTTTCATGTTTTGAGTTTTGTTTGAATCCAAATGTATCTTGATGAAAAGATGGGACAAAGTTAGGAAAAAATTAGGAAATTTCATAACTTAGAAAATTTATAAGTTATGAAATTTCTTCATTTCAAACCCTAATTTGTAATTTTTGGTTTCTTGATGAACAAGTTTCATAATTTGACATGTCTTGATGAAAAATGAATCTTGACACTTGATTTTGACCAAAAAGTCAAAGTTTGACTTTTCAGTATACAGTCAAATTTTGCTCAGTTGACTGGAAAATTCATCTGTCAATCTTGTGAATTTGGGATCTTTTAAACTTATTGAATGTGTCAAGACTATGTCATTGAGTCCTTCAGTCCGTATGTGAGCTTGGTTTGCCATTGGTTAGGTCAAACAGTCAAAAATTGCCTTTGTGCAGTAAAAACCCTAAAAATGACCATTTTGCCCTTTTGGTGATCTGATCAAATTTCTTGTGGAATTGTGATCCAAACTTGATCAAATGGTCCATATGAGTTCATAATGTTGATGTGGGTCAAAAATCATGAGGTTTGACTGTTAATTGACCACAATTGACTTTTTTCCCCAATACAGCTGATTTCTAGGTCAACTGTCCAATTGACTGGGCAAAGATTGGAATCAAGGCTTGAAACTTGGTATGGATAAACTTGTGAGTCCAACATGAAGCATGAAAGTCAATTTGAGCATTTTAGGTCAAAACATCTTTGTGTAAACTCAAACCCTAATTTGGGTCAACAGTGCAAGGAGGAGTCTTGAGCAGAGCAAAACCTAACTTGATCTTGAACTTCAAGGGTCTTGTGGTGAGAAAATATTGATGAAATGGGAGGGAAAATTTTGGGGTACAACAGTGTGTTTTTAAAAGTTTTTGTTTTACTTCGTTTTAACCCTTGTATCAGTCCTCAAGAGTGTTACAAAGTGTTTTTAAAACTTTGTTTGAAAAGAGTGTTTGGTGTGAAAAAGTTGATTTTGAGCAAGTATCTACTAGCATCTACCTACTCGAAAAAAGAATATTTCTGTTCTTGTTTCCTTTAGACAGCGGTATCCTACTATTGAGAAATAGGAAGCACAATCGTTGGAGTTTGTAAGGGTCAATTCGAAAGGGACGTACAATCACTAAAGCAATGTTAGGACGTCTTAGTAATAAACCTAGTGTCTTAAGATCATATTCGAGGCAACATTTCCGAGGAAAAATTTTCGAACGAGACTTTTGATCTTTGTTTAGACAAGAGGGCGACCACTAAAATATCCTATACTTAATGATTATTTACCGAAGGCAATCGAAGTGAGAGTATACCCTAGGAGTGCGCATGTGCGAGTGATTTGATTTCAAGTTATTATCTTTGCACATTTAGGGTTTGCTAACCATTTTAAAATTAACATACAACCTTGTCATGCAATCCTATTATCATACATCTAACAGTTAATATTTGCGGAAATTAAAGTGCGAGAAATAAAACTACGCTATTACAAGGCTTTGGGGAGGGGGATTAATTACATAACCAAAAAAACCCGTAAAGCGATAAATAAAAGAAAAGTCCTAATTAAACTATTACATCCCATGAGCAGTTACATTAATATCGTAAAAATAATAAACGCGCGCGATGAATCGAGAACGAGAAAAAATTAGGGTTTTGACCCCGTCTAAACCTAATTGAAAGAAAAATCAATTTTTTGTTGTTTTTGATTATTTTTGAGAAAAATAAGGTTTTAATTAAATAAATACAAACCTAACTACTAATTAATTTAATTTAAGAAAAATAATTAATTTGACCTATTTTTATATTTTTGTTATTTTAGGAAAAAGAAAATAAAAATTAAATTAAACAAAACCCTAATTTCTAATTTGTTTTAAGTTATTCACAAAAAGGTTAAAATTACCCTAAAATTAAATTAAACTAATTATTAAATTAACTTTGATAAAAAATAAAACCTAAATCTAATTTGATGAAAATTGATTTTATGAGTTTTTGTAAAAAAGAATTAATTTTTTGTGTGAGAAAACAATTTAAACAAAAATAAATAAATAAAAGAAAATATATAAAAGAAAAAAGAGAGAATTGGGCCTGGTGTTAGTGGTAAGAAGGGGGTGTCAAAAGCAGTTCTGAGCCCAATAAGCCTTGGTCCACGTTTGACTTCTCAGAGCCCATGCATTGGCTTGACTAGGGTGCATTGTGGACCTCCTTGTGAGAAACGCTAGATCTGGATAGAGATGGATCCAGTGGCTAACTGATTGGAGGCACATGGTAAGCTTTATGACGCGTGGGGTACAGGATCTGTAAAGAGAAATTGAGAAAATGGAAAATGTTGGAGGCAGGGGTTGAACCCCTGACCTCATGCCTGCAAAGCCTTAACGCCTTCCCTGGCTACCACTGGGCCACTTGAATTTATTTTTTAGTATATGAAATAATAATAATATAATGAAAAACAATGCCAGCTATCAAACAAACTCGCCAGAATTCAAACGGACGAATGGTGTGTTGCCACGCAGTCGCCATCTACCCTTGTCCGTCGTTTTAGGTAAAACGACTTTTACCTATAGGCGTTCTGTGTAGGTATAGCCCCTGCGTATTTCCAGAGCTCACTGCAAGCATGATAAATGCATAACAATGGTACCAATCAACTCGTGACAACATCACGAGCATCATGGTACCACTTTCCATGGCCAATTGTACTTGTAACAGAAAACCCTAAAATGAGCAAGGAAAACCTAGCAATGGTGGATCTCAGTATGGTTAGCAAAAATGCAATTAATTATTATCATTAGCTTGCAAACGTCTCAAAGATTCAGAATATATCCATAACATATGCTAATAATGCCATAATTATGAATTGCAATTTCAAAAAAGTAGGGATATCGTGAGGTGCTTACAGTGTGTATCTGGGCACGAAAATGCTTGTTGATGATGGGATAGACTCCTTGAGTGCCCAGTAAGCGAATGAGATAGATGGGAAGACTTGAGATAGCCTGGAACTATGAAATCAGATTGCCACTTTTTCTTGATTTTTTGAAAGTTGTTCTTCTCTTTTCACGCCTCTAACCCTTATGCTTTTGCTTTGGATTTGTTCAATATATATCATAGAATCAAATAGGGTTACAAGTTTGCATCAAATCCTTGCAATTATGAAGATTTGATCCTTGATTTACCCTTGCATCCAATCTTTCCAAAACAAGCAAATTCCAATATTTTTTCTGTCCAAACAAGCCTTGCATGATTTGATCTCATTGCCAGCTATTTATGGACCTGAAATATGCACAAAATCTCAAGGTTTAAATGATTTTTGATATTTTCATTATTTATTATTGATTTAATTTGATTTAAATGAGATAAAAATCAAAATAAATGACAAAAATAAAATAAAGGCAAGTGGGAAGGATCATGGGCCGTGGATCATGTTACAAACTCAATGCAAGCACAAAAAGTTGGGCCCATTTGACAAAAATTGCAAATTGAGACACATTTGACTTTTGGCAATTTTGTAAAAAGGGTCAACTTCACCAATGCATAACTCCTTCAATTTTGACTTTAGAGATGTGTTCTTGGACTTTTTAGAAAGCTCAATATGTCCTCTAAGCAACCCTTTTGGTATCATCTCATTTGAGTCTTCCATGTTCATGTATTTTGACAAAAAGGTGTTTTTGTTGACTTTTCAAAATGACCTATAATGTCCAAATTCATAACTTCTTGTGAGTGCATATTTTGAACTTGGGAGATGAATATGAATTGTAGGGAATTTCATCCTATTCAAAATGAGATTTGTATTGGTCATTCTTGATAAAGTATGAGAAAGTTATGCTTGGTCAAAGTTGTGTTGACTTTTCCTACAAAACCCTAATTTAGCAACTTTTGGGTTTTGATGAATTGTGAGCAATCCTTGAGGAATCATGATCAACCCTTGATCAAATGATGAATGATACTTCAAAATGAGGATGTTGACCAAAATTTTTGAGGTTTGACTATATGTGGGCCACAGTTGACTTTTGCCCTAGCATAGTCGATTTTCAGACCTTTGAGCAATTGACTGAGCAAACTTTCTCTGTAAGGCTTGAAACTTGACATGGATGATCTTGAGAACATATTAGGGCAATGATGAGCATTTGGGACCCTTTTGATTCAAATATATTGATGCAAACTGAAACCCTAATTTGAGGTAGACTGCCTTAGGAGAGAGTTTGTCTGGTCAACCCTTGGACTTCCTTGAGCAATTTGAGGACCTCACTTGAGATGTTTTGAGAAATATGGGAGGACAAATTTTGGGGTACAACACTACGCTATTACATCACTTTGTGGGAGGGGGTATACAATTGATGAATGGGGATTGCAATAATATAAACTTAATTAATCTATTACAACCAAATTGAATTTATACAAGTATTGGAATAAATAATGTACAAGATAATTTAAATATTAAAAGATATGTAAATACAAAAGAAAATTTTGTTTTGTTTTTCTATGTAAAAAGTTTTAACCTAAGCCTAATAAATAAGTCTAGATTAAATTAAATTAATTAAGAAAGGAAATTATTTTTTTAGAAAAGATTTTGATTAACTCTAATTCTAATTTATTAAAAGGAAATAATTTTCTGTAAGTATTTTTGTCTTGAAAATAATAAATGGTTTTTATGAAGTATTTTGGTCTTTTTATATGTTAAAATAAATATTTAATAGGTGTGAAGAAAAATAAATATTTAACCTAATTCTATTTTAATTTACAAGTTTATTTAACAAAAATAGATAATATATAACTAAATAAAAATATTTTTTATGAGAAAATAAAATAAAATAAAATAAAATATAATATTGATCATTTTATATTTTTTTATGATTTTTATTATTAAGGAAAATATATTTAATAAAATAGAAATGAAAATAAAATGAATAATAAAAATATATGGGCCAGGGGTGCCATGAGTAAACTGGAGGCAAGAAGTTAGCAAAAATACAGAGCCATTGTCCAGAAGCCCATGCTGCAAACAAACAAAAAAAGTGGAAAAAATATGAAAAATGCAAAAAGGCAGCGCCAAGGTTCGAACCCATGACCTATGGTGTTTTTGTGTGCTGCCTTGCCACTGGGTTGGATGTACATCCGTTAGTTCAAATGAAAACACAAATACATAACACAAAACATTGCCTTGCCCTGTACTTCATCTTCAACCTCTAGCCAGCCGGACCCCCTGTAACTCTTTCATTTCTCAACAAAAATGGAAAGTGATAACATGAACATTATATCATTTTACTTCACGATTCTAACCATGTGCATAACTAAAACTATAAGTCCAAAATCAGAGAGAATTTTGTTGGCCCTAATTCTTAACCTAATTTTTTCAGAAACTTCAAACTCAAAATTCTCTAAACTCAGGCCAAATAAATGCAAGCTATGGATATGTACAGCTTCATAGCAATGATGTCTACATTTTTTATTCACAAATGGAAATCTAACTATGCATGTATCAAGAGTTAGAAAAACAAAAAACTCACCTTGAAAATGGAAATCGTGTTTTGAAAACGAGCTTGTTTTAGGATGTTGTGATGATCAGGTTAGCTTCCTTGAACCTCTAGGAAGCTAATGCAATGCTTAGCTTGTCTTGAGGGTGGCTGGAATGGTCTAGAGAAGTCCACATGTGTTACTCTATTTTTGAAATTCAATAATGGGGAAGATGGAGTTACAGTGATGTTTCAGGGTGTGGGATGGTTTACTTGTAAGGTAAGGAAGATTGGGAAAGCAAAAGGCCTGAGAATGCACGAGTGAAATGGAAGATTCAGTTCACAAGTCAGAAATGGCAAGTTTGGAGGATTGGTATGCAATTTCTGATTCTAGGGTGTTTCAAGGCTTGGGAATTCGTGGTTTTAGTTGCAAAATGATGGCTTTATATAGAGCAAAAGGTTGGAGGTCTTGTGCTTGCTCAGAAGTACAAGATCACATGTCTTGCTACATTTCTTGTTTTTGAAGCAAGTGTGAGAAGTGACTTCTTAAGGCATGATTCTGATCTTGTAGGGTGGTGTGAAGCTTTAAACATGTTTTGTTCAGGTTTAGAGACTTGGTTTATGCAGAAAGAACAAGTCCAAGTCTCAAGAAATGGAAAAATGCAAAAAGCATGTTTTTCCAAAATGGCAATGTTGCCTTTCTTCTAAAAATGGTTAT
Source organism: Vicia faba (assembly GCA_948472305.1). Classification (NCBI taxonomy): domain Eukaryota; kingdom Viridiplantae; phylum Streptophyta; class Magnoliopsida; order Fabales; family Fabaceae; genus Vicia; species Vicia faba. The sequence goes on from OX451736.1 coordinate 991,311,863, forward strand.
TTTCTTGTACAATGCATTGAATGCTTGGCTTTAGGGCATGAAACCTTGTGAAATCCATTATGGTGGAGTGAAAAACGAGTTTGAGGCCTGAAAAGTGAAGATTGTACAGCCAATTTGCAAATTTGAAAACTTGTTCTTCATGAAATGGCTTGAAATCAAAGTGAGAAATTGCCAACTTCATTTCTTCGATTCTCCCTACTCAAGAATGATATCAAGGAGTTCTTGGACATTTTGGAAATATTGCAATGTTCTATACAACCTATCTTTGAAATGCTTTTGAAAATTCTTCTTGGAACTAGGTGAAAAGTTGCCATGAAGTTAGGTAAAAAACCTGCCTAACTAGGGCAAAATTTCACTAAGTTATTTTAGTTCATGAGCATGTATTCAAAAAATTATATCTTGAGATCCAAGCATCTTTAGGAGAAATTGTGTGAATAAAAGTTATATATTTCATGGAGATATACAACTTTCATGTTGGTAACTTCCTTTGAATCATCTTGTATCATGGTGAAAATTTGGCTTAAAGTTGAGAAAAAACAAGCAATTTTCTATAGTTAGAAAATTTTCTAAGTTAAGAAATTTCAAATTTCAAAACAAAATCTTCAATCCTTGATTCCTTGATGAACAAGTTTCACATTTTGACATGCTTTGATGAATTATGATCCTTTGCACTTGATTTTGACCAAAAAGTGAAAGTTTGACTTTTTAATGTACAGTTGACTTTTGATTAGTTGACTGAAAAATTCATCTGTCAATCTAATGAATTTGTAATGTTTTGAACCATGTGATTAGGTCAAGAGGATGAAATTGAACTATTGAAATCATGCTTCAAACCAAATGATCATTTTCTAGGTTAAAAGTCAGAAATCCCCCCTTTTCAGTCAAAACCCTAATTTTGACCATTTTGCCCTTTTGATGATTTGATCAAATTTCTTGAGGAATGGTGGTCCAAACTTGATCAAATGATACATATGATTTTAAAATGTTTATGTGGATAAAAAATTATGAAGTTTGACTGTAAATTGGCCATGGTTGACTTTTTCCCCAATACAGCTGATTTTTAGGTCAGCTGTCCAATTGACTGATCAAAATTGTGATTCAAGGCTTGAAACTTGACATGATTAATCTTGGGGATCCCTAATGATCCTTGAAAGTCATATGAAGCATTGATATTCCAAAAATCCTTGTGCAAACTCAAGCCCTAATTTTGGTCATCAATGCATGAGGAAGTGTCTTGAGCTGGTCAAACCCTAATGCAGTCTTGCGTCAAAGAGATCTTGTGAGAAAATTCTTGATAAGTGAGATGGCAAATTTTGGGGTACAACAACTGCCCCTGTTCAATCTTCTTAAACCTGAAGAGTTAGACTGACGAGTTTTTCCATTCGTGACTCGAAGGTGGAAGATGATTGGACACTAGAGTGCCCAAAAATTTGCACTCGCTGATGTGAAGTTGAGGGAATGGGTTTAAAGATGCCATTTGGAGAGGTGATAAAAAGCTGTAGGAGATGGCCTTGTTGATTCCATCCAGAAGTGATTGCTGAATTGTAATTTGTAAGTTGGAAGAATGAGTATCATAATGGCGTTCGTGTCTGGAGCGTATCTGAACTGTATCTGAAAGTTGAATCTGAATGAGTATCAGAACGACATCCGTATATGTAGCGTATCTGTACTATATCTGAGAGTTGAATGAGTTTCAGGATGGCATCTGTGTCTGGAGCGTATCTGAACCGTATCAAAAGGTTGAATCTGAATGAGTATCAGAATGGCATCCGTGTCTGGTGCGTATCTGAACTGTATCTGAAAGTTGTATATGAATGAGTATCAGAATGACATCCGTGTCTGGTGCGTATCTGGACTGTATCTGCAGATTGAATCTGTTAAGGGTAGTTGTTAATCTCATCCTTAAAAGGGTAAAATGTTAGCTAAAATACAAAGTCATGTTGCATGAAATGTATGATGTAATGTATTATCTTTATAAATGTTTATGATATATGGATGCAATGTATACGTATGTGAGCTGATTTGCTGTATTGCTGTCGGATTAAGGAAAATAAATCCCTGAATGCTGCTGAGGATATGTGAGTCTTCATGTCTTGAAGTTGAAGTACTGATGAATTTCTGTTGAGAGAAATAAATTCTGTTGTGAGGGCAATGCCATGTACTGCTTGTAAAATCTGTTGGGGAGTCCCGAGAAATTTGACGACTTTTGTTGGGGATTGATAACTGGGAACTTTATTCCGCTGGGGATTTAAATGACGTACCGTAGGGGATTACTAATGGAATAGCCTAGAGACATTTTCCTATTCTTTTAACCTATCAGTAATTGTCTCTTTTCATTTCATTTATTTGTAAACAGTAATTATGTTCAAACGCATATGCTCAATAATGAATCATTAGACGTTTTGTAAACAAAATAAGCGTAAAAGAAAAGGCAAATAGTTTTTGCACTTTCAAAGGAATATTTCGTATTGACTTTGAATGATTATTTTTTATACAAGGGGACAAACATTCTAGTAAGAGAATGCTGTCGTAAAAAATGAAAATTTTGATACAAAGAAAAGATAGTTATGTGTATAAAAATCCCATGGGGTTCCCATTCTGCTATAGCCTTCGTATCTCCGAGTATATTGTCTATTTTTGCCTTGTCCGAAGATGACTGAATTGATCAGAACCTCTGAGTTTGTTAGTGGAAGTCAAAGGTTGTTTGTAAAGTGATCCGATGGGTCATAGTCATACGTTTTAATTCCCTAACTTTTGCCTGGACCGCCCTTTTGGGTTTTCAGTGCACCGGGAAACCATTTTTTGCCCAAGTCGCCCTTGCGGGTTTTCAACTTGCGGGGTGTACAAATTTTTTGTTTTATCCCTAACTTTTGCCCGAACCTTTTTGGTTCACCGGGATGTCCTTGTTTTGCCTAGGTATGTCAACCTAGCGGGTCTCTTATGCGTAGTATCTTTTGACTATGTCCGTGTTTGCAAGGTGTGGCAGGTCGTCGCCATCCATGGTGGTCAAGATCATTGCCCCACCGAAGAATATGTTTTTTTATTACAAATGGTTCTTCATAGGTAGGAGTCCATTTTCCCCTGGGATCACTTTGTGGCAAGATGATACGTTTGATCACTAGATCCCCAACTTGATATACTTGGCGTCTGACTTTCTTGTTGAAAGCCTTGATCATCCGTTTTTGATACATTTGACCATGGCAAACAACAGTAAGTCTCTTTTCATCAATCAAATTTAGTTGATCAAGTCGAGTCTGGATCCAATCATCTTTGTTCAACCCTGCATCCTTCATAATCCTTAGAGAGGGGATCTAAACCTTAATAGGCAAGACAACCTCCATGCTGTAAACCAAAGAATAGGGTGTTGCTCCTGTTGATGTGCGAGTCGTGGTACGATAACCGTGGAGAGCAAATGGTAAAATCTCATGCCAGTCTTTGTATGTGACTGTCATTTTCTGTATGATCTTTTTAATGTTTTTATTTGCAGCTTCTACAGCCCCATTCATCTTTGGCCGATAGGGAGAAGAATTGTGATGCTGAATCTTGAATTGCTCGCACAATATGGTGATCACAATGTTGTTGAGATTTGTACCATTGTCAGTGATGATCCTTTCCAGGATACCGTACCGGAAAATAAGGTTTTGCTTGATGAAGCAGACAACAACATTCTTGGTAACAGATGTGAAATAGGCTGCTTCAACCCACTTTGTAAATTAGTCAATGGCCACTAGGATGAAGCGATGTCCATTGAAGGTTGTCGGCTTGATTTCCTAAATCATATCAATTCCCCACATAGCAAAAGGCCAAGGAGTCGTTAAGACATTTAGAGGAACCGGGGGTACATGCACTTTGTCGGCATAAATCTGGAATTTATGACAGGTTCGAGAGTGTTGATAGCAATCTGCTTCCATGGTAGACCAATAATAGCATGCCCGTAGGATTTTCTTTGCCATCGTATGCCCACTGGAATGGGTTCCAAAAGTACCTTCATGTAATTCAACCATGATCATTCCAGCTTCAACCTTATCTACGCACCGAAGCAATACAGAGTCATGATTGTGTTTGTACAGGATGCCATTACTAAGGAAGAATTTAGCAGAGACTCTTCATAAGAACTTCTTATCATTGATTGAAGCTCCTTCTTGATATTCTTGAGCCTCGAGATACCTCTTGACTTCATGAAACCAAGGTTGGTCCACTACTTATTCAGTATTAATCTCGTGACAATGAGTTGGTTCATCCATTCGTTCGATGGTGATCTAGGGAGCCTCGTTATCCCAATTAAGTTTAAACATAGATGACATTGTGGCTAGAGCGTCTGCTAGCTGATTTTCTTCTCGCGGGAAGTGCTCGAAGGTAATCTCCTCAAAATGTGGTAGTAATGTCAAAACATGTTCTTTGTAAGGGATACAGTTAGGGTGTTTGGTGTCTGTTATACCCCAAAATTTGCCCTCCCATTTTTCATAAGAAAAGCACAATCCTAGGGTTTCTCAAATTTTCAAGATTGGTGTAGGAATCGATCAGACAGATTTCCTCCTTTGGAAGTAGATCAAGAATTAGGGTTTTTCTCTCATTTCTCAGAAGAAACTGAATTCTAAGAAAGTCAATTGGTTGTCACATATTTTCATGCTCTTTCAAATTTACTGGAAAAAGGCAGTGTTTGTGTGATCCAGGTTAACCAGATAATTTGCGTATTTTAAAACATCTGTTTGTTTATGGAATAAACATTTGCCTGTTTATTGGAATACACAGTGCGTGTTTTAATTGGAGTACAGTTGCAAGGTTATAAGATTACAGAGTTATTGGATTACTTGGAGTTTAAGTTATCTGGATTGGAGTTATTGGAATGCAGTCTCAGTTTATTTTAATCAGGAATCTTAAAGAATCAGTGAAGACACGTAGAGAGAATTACAAGTTACTAACAGTAATGGATTATTTTGGATATCAGATTATCTCAGAAAAGAATTTCTCCATTTATTTCAGATGTTGTTACAAAAACAATTTATTATTCATATGCTTTAGGTTTTACAACTTATCGTACTTGAAAAATAAATTAATACAACGAATTGAAAATATCTCTAAGTTACAAAGAAAAATCTAAGCCTAAGCTTCCATTGCTTCCATGCTTATTACAAAGTCTCTTGCTTTCTCTGCTTTGCCACCATCCAATTTGCGCTCACATGAAAGAAAGACAGGAAAAATAATTATCACAGTTGATTGAGCATAAGCAAGAATTTTCAGAAAAAAAGAAAGAAAAATGTTCATCATTAAAGTTTGCCGTTTGGAATCAGAGGGATATTTTCACTTCATCACGTTTTTATTTTTCTCTTTGCAAATCACAAGAAGATTTCTCTTCTTGGTTCACAAAAATAAAAAATAAAAATGCAAGCTGTCCAAATTAAAGAATGCAAAGCAAATGGCGCCAAACTGCAGCATGCTGTCCAAACAGCACAAAAAAACTGAACTAAACAAAGCCAAATACAAACTGGATGCAAGCATTACAAGCAAGTAACTAAAAAATGCAGCATATCAGTAAGGAAGTAGCATACAAATAGCAGAAGAAAGTACGAATGCAGACAGTAGCACAACAGGAAAAGAAGAATGCAGTATGGTAAACCAAACAACAAGCAAAGGGCTTGTTGCATATAGCCTTTTTCATCATTTTCCCAAGGGTAGGCAAACTTTTCAGAAAAAGTGAAAAAAGCATTTCTGCTTTATCATTGAGAGAGGAGAGATATCACCTAAATTATTGGAAAGGTACAGATTGACCATCCTGCCCACGGGCTGTAAAAGAAAGAAAGATATAATACCATCAAACTGTAAGAAGAAGGCAGAACATTTTGGCAAAACAAGAGAAAAACCAAGCTGCAAAAGATTAAAAACTTGCAACTCTTTTCAAAATTCCTTCAAGCTGCAAAACATTTCAAAAAACTTGCAGAACCAAGCTTCAAAAGATCCAAGTCCAAACAGTTCCAAACCTATTATCAAACCAAAAACAAGCCTAACCAACTCTCACAAACAGCAAAACTGTAAACAAAACAGCTCTAAAAAACAAAACAACCAGTTTCCAAGCCTGTTAAAACTTCCAGACCTCCAAACCTGTGAACCAACTCACAAAACAAACAGTTAAAACCTGCTCATTCAATTCTCAAGCTTCCAAAACATACAATTCCAAACAACCTTCAGCAATACCAACAATCATCCTCAAGCTAGCATACACTCTAAACATACAGACAAAGAAATCAAGCAATATCCAGACAACTTACAAATAACAAAGTCAGAAGTGAAACACCATCATCATCAAATTCAAGGGATAGAAAAAGATTACCAGAAGCTCCCGCGTCCATCATCATTTCTTCCCCGTTTCTGGTCGCCAAGGAATGCCATCGGTTCAACCTCACATTCCTCTCTATTCTTCCAGAAAAGTTCCGAAGGTACATTTCTTTTCAAATCGCTTTTTGCATCTCAAAACATAATACAATAGATTAACAAGCAAAACGTGAACAAGATTAACAATAACAAAAAACGTTCAAACTTCAAAACTCAAAATCGTACCTTTCAAAGAAGTGAAAATCATTAGCGCTTAGAATGTGAGAGGGATATGTGAGAGGGATAGCGCTCCAGTGACCGGGATGGGAGAGGGAAGATCAGTGTAAGCGAGCGTTTTAAGTTCAAATCATAACCTAGGTCTTTCCAGAGAAAAGATTTTCATTCATGAATCAAAGAGAGATAGGGACATTTTGTGAGGAAGATGAACGAGAGAACGAGTGAGAAAGAACGAAGGAGCAACGACGCCGCTCTATACAAACCCTAATCCCTTCCGTTAACCCTAATCAGAAGCAATTGAAAAAACTTAAGCATTGGGCCAGTCCGTCCCCAAACTCAAAAGCCCATGCGTAAATACTAATCATCCACCCTTTTTTTTGTTTCAGCAAAATAATAATCTTTTCTTTGGGCCTAGCATTTTGCAATTTCTTTTAAGCCCATTTTTGCTTTGTTTTCTTATAAATTTACTAATTAGAATTTTTAAAACAAAAAAAGAAAACAATTTCTTTAATTTAATTTAAGTCATGAAATTATTTCTTTTTATCATTTCTTTTATCTTTATTAATTTGTTACTAATAATAAAAACATAAAAATTTTTAATTTAATTAGTTTTCTTTCTTTAAACCTTTTTTAATTGATTAATAAAAGTACAAAAAAAATAAAGAATTAGTTAAGTTAGTTTTCTTTCTTTAAATGTTTCTTTCAAAATTATTAAAAAAATACAAAAGAGTAATAATAAAGATCTTTTTAGTTTAAATCATTTCTTTTTTTAGAATAAATTTTATTTTCAAGTAAATACATGCATTTCATACTTTATTGATTTCTTTATTTCATAATTTGTCATAGTTTTATATTGAATCGCACAATAATTCGATTTGGTTGTAATATTTGGACATTGTTATTCTTATGTGATTCATCCTCATTTGTAATAATTGTACCCCCATTCCCGGATACTTTTGTAATAGCTTAGACTTTTAATTTCTGCAATTTATTGCTTTCTATATACTGTATAATAATTAGCCATGTATGGCAAGATTCAAAAATCAATCGCTAGATGACCTAATCCAAGAACAAATAACTTGAAATCAACACACTTCTCACACGTGCATCTCTAGGGTAACCTCGCTTGTCGCCTCGGAAATTCAATCACGTCCCTCGAATATGAGATACTCTAGCGAATGACCCTTCGATAAACAAAGATCATAGTCCCTCGATGACCCTCGATGTTGCCTTCGATAAGACAATCTCGTCCCTTACAAAATTGCTAGAGCGTCTCACAAGTTGCTTTCAATGATTGTATAATTGACCCATGCCTGTCCCGTTTAACATCTAAACATAAGGTTGTTTACCAAATACAATGGTAAAACAACAATGTCAAACGGTTAAAAATATGTAGGAAAGATCTTTGAGTTAGGGTAGACAACTCCTAGTTACTTGATCTCTTGCAAACATCCTTGCTAATTTCAAAAACACACAATTTCAAAACATTTTCCCAAATCAAACTTTCAAACATTGAAACATCTTTTCAAAAGACAAACACCTTTGTAAAACATTCAAACAAGAATTGTTACAAAGTTTGCCTAGACAAGGCCTCTTTTCAAAACATTTTCAAAACCACACACACAAAGCACCATTTAAAACAATTGAAAAGCAAAAGTAAGTGATCTAAACAAGTAACTAAGAGCCCATGGAAAACCATGGATGAAAAGGGTGCTAGCACCTTCCGTTTTCATAATCTACCCCCTGAACCTAAGAAAATATCTCAAAGGTCTTTCTTGTGCTTTTTGACCTTTCCTTTGGATAAAATAAAAAGTCGGTGGCGACTCTTGCTAAACCGCACAAGTGCGAACGAAACGCAAAGCCTCAAGTTAGTTCTCCCACCATATCACAAAACTGGCGACTCTGCTAGGGACTTAGTTATAAAAGTGAGGTTACCTTAGGGTTTTAGATCACCTTTACATGCTTATCTTGCTTGATTTGTATGCTTTACATTTTTGGTTCCTTGTTTGGGTTTGTTTTAAATCCTACACTCGGATTTGGGGACACCTTTTAGGTAAGTAGCAATAAACTGCGAGGGAACTGTGCGGGGTATACCGACATGGTTAAAGCAATAGCTACATTGACGTGGCACTTTGGTTTGTACCGGTAACCCTTGAGTTGAATCAAGGAGAGTACGGAGCCACCGCATGGTGTCGTGAAGCATCAACTGACCTTAGAACCTTACTTGACCAACTTGGCCATTAGGACGTAGTGAGATGACCGATTTCGGTGTAGAGCTGAAATTGGTTGATACTCGATACTACACTCATTGAGGGTTGTTTCCTTGGAATATTTCAGTCGCCTGTAAGAGGCTAAATTGAAACAATGAACAAGGAAACCATCCAGTGATATTGAGCTCCTTAGAACCCGGTTACTATTTCTAGGACAGGTTGAGACGACTAGACTTCAAGAGGGTACTTACCTACGAACTCCATACAAGCCTAAACCTAAGGACTTGTCTGCTTTGTGTGAATATGATTATTTGTATATAAACTTGCTTACTTCGCATATCTATACATACCATCATAACATCATACCATAGCATTTTCAATAACCATTTCAAGGATCTCGAGGGTTTTTGATGCAGGGTCACGTTGAACCAGACGTCTACCAAAGGGAAAGAGGATTCATTTTCCTCTAAACAAATGCCGTCAAAGATCAAGTACAACAACTTGAGTCAAGGGCTATGACCCACTTGACATGGTGAGCTTGATTCTCGTGGAAAGACATCCACTGATACAAAGTTCTCCAATCAAAGATGTTGATAAAAATTAAATCTCTAACTTTTTCTTGTGATTACCCAGCGAGATCCTTGAAAACATGCATCCACATATCATGCATCGTATCATGACAAGTTTTCCCCTTTCAGGTCTCCTTATCTTCCTACTGTTTATTTCAATAGAGATGGCTCTAGAGAAGACTATCAAAGACATCCAGGCTCAAAACACTCAACTTCGAGAGATGTTCTCGAACCTATCCAAGGGGCAGGAAGAAGTGAAAGCTCTCCTCACAAGGGGCATGGTCACAGGGAATCCAGGGGGCATCAGGAATGATCAATTGGAAGGACTACAAATTGAAATGGCAACAATGAAAATCCAGATGATGGGACAATTGGTGGGCCAGATGGCTCTCATCCAAAACATGGCACAAGGACAAGAGGAGCTAAAGGTCCTCATCAACAAGCTTCATCTAGGCGAACGTAACCAAATGGGGTAAACAACTAAGGTTGAAGATCAAGTCATCATTCATCCTCCTTTGAGATAAGTAGTCGAGGGAAAGCCTCCCCAATTTGCTTTAGGGTCACAAGCCCAACAACAACCTCACCAACATCAACAGGGTAATCGGCGTAAGCAAAATGCATCTGAAAAGCGCTTCACTGAGATTAACATGCCATTCTCCCAAGTGATGAAACGCTTGTTGGAAGTCAAGCTGATTGTATTAAGGGACCCCCTCGGCGTCCCAACACAACCGCTCCAGGGTACAATCCAAATGCAAGATGTGCGTATCATTCCAACAGTCCTGGACATGACACCGATGGCTGTTGGACATTAAGAAACAAAATTCAAGATCTGATTAAAGAAACAATGTTGGAGTTCACACAAGATGGTCAGATGAAAATCTTCCGCTGAGGGTTCTCCACCTGAAATGACAAGTTCGAACTAAGAGGCTTTTGTTTCATTTGAATTTTCAAGTTGTAATTTCTTTTGTTATTCAAACAATTATCTATTAATGTCGAACTCTGTTTCATTAATGCATTGCATATGTTTGTCTTGAATTCATCCTTTCATTTTCACTATTTTTAAAACTATGCTTTTTGTTCTTCTTATGACACAAACCTTTAGAGGGAGGATGACGAAAACAATGCCATAATCTCATACAATATGCTTTTGGACAGACCTTGCTGACGATATACATGCGTTTCTTTCAAATCCTAAACACTTGAGTTATAAGGAAGATAATCACTAGTCAACCCTTTCGAGCCAAAGAAGTAGAAGTTTTCTGTTTTAACACAAATTGAAACCTTTAATCAAAACCTGGGGCAGGATAGTCTCTCAGTTAATTCAAATGTGTGTTAAAGTCGCAAACTCTCATCTTGTAATACAATGAATGACATCAAAAAAATTCCTTTGGAATCAAAAGACGGTGATGGTTCCTTATCACGTAGGCAGTTATTATCTCTCAAAAAAGAAAAGCCCACTGAGTCGAAACCTATAAAGGAGACTTAAGAAAGCCGGGGCATCCCGCTGACTGTAATCTTAAAAATAGGAACAGTCAGGCAAAAATTAGGGATAAAAAATAAAAAAGAAGGAGGTCTCTACAAATCCTCAACAAAAATAATGTTGCAAAATTTACTGCCTTCCAATAAATTTAATTTGTGTGAACCATCACCAAAATGTCGTTCCAGACTCATTTGGAGTTCAAACGCACAATTAACTGAGTTTAAGACTGAAGAACATCACGAAGAGCGGGTGGGTACAAATATACTTTGATCCTTTATCCCTTGTTTCTTAAAACCGTGAATCAAGCCACGGTACAACACTTTAAAATTCCTAATTGAAGCATGGGTTAGTTCGAAAGCATACTGTTACAAAAGGTATCCTGACTCCTGTAAGGCTTTGCTCTAAATCCTGAGTTGAATTTTTCTTACAAAAGTTTTCTGCTAAAAAATGCATTTTCAAAATTTCAAGACAAGCATGAATTTTGCATTATTTGAATATCATTGTTTGCATATAACTATTTGTTTGACAACAAAGAAATTCACACAGTGAATATCCGATGAACGAAAGCTCTCTCAGTGAATAAAATCACTTCAAGTGGGATGACACTTCCGTGGCGAAAATCTCCTATCAACAAAGGGGACATGACATGGCATTGTCCAATAAACCTGGGGAAGTCCAGCCAAGATTTCAAGAAATCTCTCAAAGTGCAGAGTAGCCAGGGGCAAGTCTCAGTCACCGTCACTTGGGGCATTGAACGTCAATCCCAACAAAGGGTTACATACAATCAAACATTTCTTGGCAAAGCCATAAACACTCGCTACTTGGGGCAGTGACAAATCTCTCCAAAATCATTCTCATAATATGGATCCCAGCCAGAGTTTCAATCTTTGATAACCTCTTCCCAGCTAAGTCGACCTCAAGAATTCCTGAGAATTTCTCCCATTAAAGTCGCCAGATTTTTCACTGTCGGAAACGAAGAGTTCAACTCTTTTCTCCATCACCAAGTCAGGATTTATTTTCCCTAGCGAGAGGTCGTCTTGAAAACATTACACATCCGTACATCAGGACATCATACAACACAATCTCATTTATTTTTGAGAAAATCATTGTTTGATGTATGTCACGCAACTAACCTTTACCTTTCAGGAAAGATGCAATCAAATTCTCACAAAATCCAAGCTTTGAAGCTTGGACCACGACCAGATAGTAGTTCATTCAACTTTCCCCTTCAACAGCAGTCCAGGATTTATTTTTCCCGGCATCTGTCGAAGATATTCCAAGACTTTCGTCTGGCTCGGTTAAATCAATTCTAAGATTTTTCCGATTCTTATCCAGTCAAAGTAATTCAATACTTTCTCTGGCTCAGTCAGATCGACACTAAGATCTCCCTGATTCTTATTCCAGTGGAAGATATTCCAGATTTTGCTATTTCAAGATGAATCTCTCAACGGTTTATTCTGATTCACTTCCAAGTTTTGCTGTCATAGATCCAGTTCAAACTTTCCGTCAACTATCACCTTTGGATGGCATCTATAAGCCCATCTCCGATGATTCTCCTATGTTTCTCCAAATGGCATCTTTAAGCCCATTTCCATACACAATCTCTACCGCATGTCATTAAGATCCCCAGCGGAGATGAGACTACCAGCTACCAATCCCCAGCGGAGCTGAAACTATCAACCCACAGCGAAAATCATCTGGTTTCTCCAATTCCCCAACAAGTTATCTTAAAGCCTAGAAATCAATCAGATAACAGTTAACTTTTGTTTTATCCCCAACCAAGGATAATTCCTCAGTAGATTGGCATACACCCAAGCTTCTGATACCCTTAACAGAATGAAGATTCTCATTCTTGAAACCCCGGAAGATTGGCATACACCCAAGCTCCTGATACCCTTAACAGAATGAAGATTCTCATTCTTGAAACCCTAGAAGATTGGCATACACCCAAGCTCCTGATACCCTTAACAGAATGAAGATTCTCATTCTTGAAACCCCAGAAGATTGGCATACATCCAAGCTCATGATACCCTTAACAGAATGAAGATTCTCATTCTTGAAACCCTAGAAGATTGGCATACACCCAAACTCCTGATATCTCCAACAGAGTGAAGATTCTCATTCTTAAAGTGGCATACAACCTCAAACTCCTGAACTTTTTCCAAACAAGAATAAGCTTTTCCCTAGAGCCTTGATCTTACTCTTCAGCAGTATAGCTACTCCCCACAGAGCTTTTTCATCCCCTAACAGAATGAAGATTCTCATTCTCAATTCCCCAGTAAAGTTGCTATAAGCCTTCTTTACTCTCAGCATGAATTTATCAGAATTTTTTAATCCCCTGCAGATCGAAGATTCTCATTCTTGGCTCCTCAACATGAAGTCCCCAAGGATGAAAATTCCCCTAGCAGATTGAAGATTCTCATTCTTAATTCCCTTCAGAAGTTGTCAGAGTTCTTGTTAATCCCCACAAGCTGCCAAGGATTTTCTATCCCCAGCAGTGGTTCAAGGGTTTCTCTTCCTCAGCAATCGGAGGTTTTGAATCTCCAGCGGCGGTCAAGGATTTATTTTCCCCGGCAGTAGTCAAAGATTTTTCTATCCCCAGCAGTGGTCCAAGGGTTTCTCTTCCTCAACAATCGAAGGTTTTGAATCTCCAACGACGGTCAAGGATTTATTTTCCCCGACAGCAGTCAAAGATTTTATTATCTCCAGCGGTCAAGGATTTATTTTCTTCAGCAAGACAGCTAATCAACTTACATGCGCATACCTTACATTCATATATCATAAACATTTATAAAGCACATTTATTGCATCATACATTCCATGCAACATAACTTTGTTTTTCAGCTAACATTTTACCCTTTTCAAGATAAAATTAACAGTTATCTTTAACAGATATTCAAAGCTCAGAAAACAGCTTAGAGATGCTCCATACATGGATGCTATTCTATTTGCTGATTCAAATTAATGCTCAGATTCCTCTTCTAGTTCAAGTTATGAAGCCCAGATTTGACTGGATAATATCTTGATTATACTGAAGCCCGGAGATCAACCAGAAAATAGTTGAATCCCCAACGAGTTATTGTGAAGCCTGGATTTTGACCAGATAGAAATACAAGACCGTGAAGCCTGGATTTTGACCAGATAACAGTAAGATACACTGTGAAGCTTGGATTTTGACCAAATAGTAGTTTACTCAGCCAATTACTTTGAAGCCCGGATTCAACCAGATATTAGTAGGCCCCAAAATAAAAGGGAAGCCCGGAGGCGACCAGATAACCATTTGATTTCCTTCTGAAGCCTGGATGTTGACCAAATATGAAGTAAGGTATCATGAAGCCTGGATTTTGACCAAATAGCAATACAAGACTGTGAAGCCTGGATTTCGACCAAATAATAGTAAAGTACACTGTGAAGCTTGGATTTTGACCAAATAGCAGTTTACTTGGCTAATTACTAAGAAGCCCGGAATCAACCGGATATTAGTGTGCCTTAAATTCAAGTTGAAGCCCGGAGGCGACCATATAACAATTTATATTTCTTCTGAAGCCTGGAGTACGACCAGATAAGAATTGAGAAATTGCGAAGCCTGGAGAATGACCAGATAGCAAGTTTAATCTCATCCTCCCAGTAAGATACTGTAAAGCCTGAAGCACGACCAGATAGCAGTTCATTTTCACCTCTTCAACCAAGAGATGATTCCCCAGTAGAATAACGGATGATTAAAGCTCCTAAAATTCTATTTCTACCACGACAGATACCAGCATTCCCCGGTGTAGTCCTCCTCAACAACGGGTACACGAGCTCTCGCAAAGGAATCTCTCATGCGATCAACATTCTTGGATGGCATCTTTAAGCCTATCTCTGACAAGATTCTGTCACCTCTCCAAATGGCATCTTTAAGCCCATTTCCTCAATTACATTTTGACGAGTGCAAATTTATGGGCACTCTAGTGTCCAATCATCTTTTACCTTCGAGTCGGGAACGAAAAACTTGCCAATCTAACTCTTCAGGATCAAGAAGATTGAACAGGGGCAGCTGTTGTACCCCAAAATTTTCCCTCCCATTTTTCATAATAAAATCACAACCCTAGGGTTTCTCAAATTTTCAAGATTGGCTCAGGAATCGACCAGACATATTTCCTCCTTTGGCAGTAGATCAAGAATTAGGGTTTTTATCGAATTTTTCAGAAGAAACTGAATTCTCAGAAAGTCAATTGGCTGTCACATATTTTCATGCTCTCTCAAATTTATTGGAAAAAGGCAGTGTTTGTGTGATCCAGGTTAACCAGATAATTTTCATATTTTAAAACATCCGTTTGTTTATGGAATAAACATTTGCCTGTTTATTACACAGTACGTGTTTTGATTGGAGTACAGTTGCAAGGTTATAAGATTACAAAGTTATTGGATTACTTGGAGTTTAAGTTATCTGGATTGGAATTATTGGAATGCAGTCTCAGTTTATTTTAATCAGGAATCTTAAAGAATCAGTGAAGACACGAAGAGAGAATTACAAGTTACTAACAATAATGGATTATTTTGGATATCAGATTATCTCAGAAAAGACTTTCTTCATTTATTTTAGATGTTGTTACAAAAACAATTTATTATTCATATGCTTTAGGTTTTACAACTTACCGTACTTAAAAAATAAATTAATACAATGAATTGAAAATATCTCTAAGTTACAAAGAAAAATCTAAGCCTAAGCTTCCATTGCTTCCATGCTTGTTACAAAGTCTCTTGCTTTCTCTGCTTTGCCACCATCCAATTTGCGCTCACATGAAAGAAAGACAGGAAAAATAATTAGCACAATTGATTGAGCATAAGCAAGAATTTTCAGAAAAAAAGAAATAAAAATGTTCATCATTAAAGTTTGCCATTTGGAATCAGAGGGCTATTTTCACTTCATCACGTTTTTATTTTTCTCTTTGCAAATCACAAGAAGATTGATCTTCTTGGTTCACAAAAATAAAAAATAAAAATGCAAGCTGTCCAAATTAAAGAATGCAAAGCAAATGGCGCCAAACTGCAGCATGCTGTCCAAACAGCACATACCAACTGAACTAAACAAAGCCAAATACAAACTGGATGCAAGCATTACAAGCAAGTAACTAAACAATGCAGCATATCAGTAAGGAAGTAGCATACAAATAGCAGAAGAAAGTATGAATGCAGACAATAGCACAGTAGGCAAAGAAGAATGCAGTATGGTAAACCAAACAACAAGCAAAGCGCTTGTTGCATATAGCCTTTTTCATCATTTTCCTAAGGGTAGGCAAACTTTTCAGAAAAAGTGAAAAAAGCATTTCTGCTTTATCATTGAGAGAGGAGAGAGAGGAGAGATATCACCTAAATTATGGGAAAGGTACAAATTCGCCATCCTGCCCACGGGCTGTAAAAGAAGAAAGATATAATACCATCAAACTGTAAGAAGAAGGCAGAACATTTTGGCAAAACAAGAGAAAAACCAAGCTGCAAAAGATTAAAAACTTGCAACTCTTTTCAAAAGTCCTTCAAGATGCAAAACATTTCAAAAAACTTGCAGAACCAAGCTGCAAAAGATCCAAGTCCAAACAGTTCCAAACCTATTATCAAACCAAAAACAAGCCTAACCAACTATCACAAATAGCAAATCTGTAAACAAAACAGTTCTAAAAAACAAAACAACCAGTTTCCAAGCCTGTTAAAACTCTCAGACCTCCAAGCCTGTGAACCAACTCACAAAATAAACAGTCAAAATCTGCACATTCAAACTGCAAAACATAGCAAGCCTAAAATCACCATAACCATCAAAACCCTGTCCAAAACGCCAAACCCACAACAACAACAACAACATCTCCGGCATAACTCAGTTCAAACATTCACAAAGCCTAACAAACTGTAACAATACAAAAAAACTCCCAACCTGCCCAACAAATCAAAAGCCTAGCCAAAATTGTACAACAACAAAAACCATCATTTTCCATCACAACAAATACACAAAACCTACATAACAGTTTCAGGGGCCAAACCACAAAAATACACAAACTTGCAACTCATTTAATTCCAACTCAGTCCAAACAACAAAAACTGGAAAACTGTCAACAAAAATATTCAAAACCAATTCTCAAGCTTCCAAAACATACAATTCCAAACAACCTTCAACAATACCAACAATCATCCTCAAGCTAGCATACAGTCTAAACATAAAGACAAAGAAATCAAGCAATATCCAGCCAACTTACAAATAACAAAGTCAGAAGTGAAACACCATCATCATCAAATTCAAGGGATAGAAAAAGATTACCAGAAGCTCCCGCGTCCATTATCATTTCTTCCCCGTTTCTGGTCGCCAAGGAACGCCATCAGTTCAACCTCACATTCCTCTCCATTCTTCCAGAAAAGTTCCGAAGGTACATTTCTTTTCAAATCACTTTTTGCATCTCAAAACATAATACAATAGATTAACAAGCAAAACGTGAACAAGATTAACAATAACAAAAAACGTTCAAACTTCAAAACCCAGAATCGTACCTTTCAAAGAATTGAAAAGCATTAGCGCTTAGAATGTGAGAGGGATATGTGAGAGGGATAGCGCTCCAGTGACCAGGATGGGAGAGGGAAGATCAGTGTAAGCGAGCGTTTTAAGTTCAAATCATAACCTAGGTCTTTCCAGAGAAAAGCTTTTTATTCATGAATCAAAGAGAGATATGGACATTCAGTGAGGAAGATGAACGAGAGAGAAAGAACGAAGGAGCAACGACACCGCTCTGTACAAACCCTAATCCCTTCCGTTAACCCTAATCAGAAACAATTGAAAAAACTTAAGCATTGGGCCAGTCCTTCCCCAAACTCAAAAGCCCATGCGTAAATACTAATCATTCACCCTTTTTTTTGTTTCAGCAAAATAATAATCTTTTCTTTGGGCCTAGCATTTTGCAATTTCTTTTAAGCCCATTTTTGCTTTGTTTTCTTATAAATTTACTAATTAGAATTTTTTTTAAAAAAAAGAAAACAATTTCTTTAGTTTAATTTAAGTCATGAAATTATTTCTTTTTATCATTTCTTTTATCTTTATTAATTTGTTACTAATAATAAAAACATCAAAAATTTTAATTTAATTAGTTTGCTTTCTTTAAACCTTTTTTAATTGATTAATAAAAGTACAAAAAAAAATAAAGAATTAGTTAAGTTAATTTTCTTTCTTTAAATGTTTCTTTCAAAATTATTAAAAAATACAAAAGAGTAATAATAAAGATATTTTTAGTTTAAATCATTTCTTTTTTTAGAATAAATTTTATTTCATGTAAATATATGCATTTCATACTTTATTGATTTCTTTATTTCATAATTTGTCATAGCTTTATATTGAATCGCACAATAATTCGATTTGGTTGTAATATTTGGACATTGTTATTCTTATGTGATTCATCCTCATTTGTAATAATTGTACCCCCATTCCCGGATACTTTTGTAATAGCTTAGACTTTTAATTTCTGCAATTTATTGCTTTCTATGTACTGTATAATAATAAGGCATGTATGGCAAGATTCAAAAATCAATCGCTAGATGACCTAATCCAAGAATAAATAACTTGAAATCAACACACTTATCGCACGTGCACCTCTAGGGTAACCTCGCTTGTCGCCTTGGAAATGAAATCATGTCCCTCGAATATGAGACACTCTTTCGAATGACCCTTCGATAAACAAAGATCATAGTCCCTCGATGACCCTCGATGTTGCCTTCGATAAAACGATCTCGTCCCTTACAAAATTGCTAGAGCGTCTCACAAGTTGCTTTCAATGATTGTATAATTGACCCATGCCTGTCCCATTTAACATCCAAACACAAGGTTGTTTACCAAATACAATGGTAAAACAACAATGTCAAAGGGTTAAAAATGTGTAGGAAAGATCTTTGAGTTAGGGTAGACAACTCCTAGTTACTTGATCTCTTGCAAACATCCTTGCTAATTTCAAAAACACACAATTTCAAAACATTTTCCCAAATCAAACTTTCAAACATTGAAACATCTTTTCAAAAAACAAACACCTTTGTAAAACATTCAAACAAGAATTGTTACAAAGGTTGCCTAGACAAGGCCTCTTTTCAAAACATTTTCAAAACCACACACACAAAGCACCATTTCAAACAATTGAAAAGCAAAAGCAAGTGATCTAAGCAAGTAACTAAGAGCCCATGGAAAATCATGGATGAAAAGGGTGCTAGCACCTTCCCTTTTCATAATCTACCCCCCGAACCCAAGAAAACATCTCAAAGGTCTTTCCTGTGCTTTTTGACCTTTCCTTTGGATAAAATGAAAAGTTGGTGGCGACTCTTGCTAAACCGCACAAGTGCGAATGAAACGCAAAACCTCAAGTCAGTTCTCCCACCGTATCAGTGTCCCATTCCCCTTTGATCTGAATGACGACTAAGGCTGAGTCCCCAAATACATCTAATGATTTGATCCCCAAGTCTATGGCAACTTTGATACCAAAGATGCACGCTTCGTATTCCGCCATGTTGTTCGTACAATTGAAGCAAAGTCTGGAAGTAAAGGGAGTATGACACCCTTCCGGAGATATGAGTACAACACTGATACCATTACCAAGTGCATTGGATGCTCCATCAAAGAACAGGGTCCATCGGGATCCTTGTTCAGGTCCATCATATGGCCTGATTTCTTCGCAGTTATCTAATGTCATGATCTCTTCGTCCTAGAATTCAGACTTCATGGACTGATAGTCTTCTACAACTTGGTGAGCAAGGTGATCAGCTAGCACACTGCCCTTTATAGCTTTCTGGGTAGTATACTGCATGTCGTACTCTATCAGGATCATCTGCCATCTAGCTATTCTCCCATAAAGAGCAGGCTTCTCGAAGATGTACTTTATCAGATCCATTTTAGATATCAACAAAGTAGTATGAGTTAGCATATACTGTCTTAGCCGGCGAGTAGCCCATGCCAGAGCGTAGCAAGTTTTCTCGAGCAGTGAATATCTGGTTTCACAGTTGGTAAACTTTTTGCTCAGGTAGTAAATAGCGTGCTCTTTTCGGACAGACTCGTCATGCTGCCCCAATACACACCCCATTGAGTTTTCTAAAACAGTCAGATACATGATCAATGGTCTCCCCTCGATTGGTGGCATAAACACAGGAGGCTCTTGTAAATATTCTTTGATTTTGTCAAAAGCAACTTGACATTCATCATTCCATTTGACTACTTGATCTTTCTTCAAGAGCTTGAAGATTGACTCACAAGTAGCTGTTAGGTGAGAAATGAATCTGGAAATATAGTTCAAATGTCCCAAGAATCCTCTGACTTCCTTCTCAGTACGGGCAGCAGGCATCTCTTGTATTGCTTTAACTTTGGCGGGATCAACCTCAATACCTTTGTTACTGACGACAAAGCCTAGGAGTTTACCAAACCGTACCCCAAATGTACACTTGTTTGGGTTCAACCTCAACTTTTACTTCTCCAGTCTCTCAAACAGTTTTTGTAAGTGATCAAGATGCTCTTCTTCTGTTTGCGATCTGGCTATCATATCGTCTCCATAGACCTCTATTTCATGATGTATCATGTCATGAAATAAAGCTACCATGGTGCGCTGATAAGTTGCCCCGACATTGTTCAGTCTGAATGGCATCACCTTGTAGCAGAATGTGCCCCACTGTGTGACAAATGTTGTTTTCTCCATGTCCTCAGGTGCCATTTTGATTTGGTTGTAACCTGAGAATCTGTCCATGAAGGAAAACACTTTGTGTTGTGCCATATTGTCAAATAGGATATCAATGTGGGGAAGTGGAAGATCATCCTTAGGGCTTGCCCTATTCAAATCTCTGTAGTCCACACACATTCGTACTTTGCCGTCTTTCTTAGGCACGGGAATAATGTTGGCAACCCATTGAGGGTAGGAAGTGACAGCCAAAAATCCAGCATTGAATTGCTTCATGACCTCTGCTTTAATCTTTTCTGACATATCAGGTCTCATGTGGCGAACCTTTTGCTTTACTGGCAGACAATCTTCTCTTGTAGGCAGACGATGTACCACGATGTCTGTATCAAGTCCTGGCATGTCTTTATATGACCAGGAAAAAACTTCAACATAATCGTGTAACAACTTATGATGCGGTGGGAGAACTGACTTGAGGTTTTGCGTTTGTGTTTGCAAATGTTGCGGTTTAGCAAGAGTCGCCACCGACTTTTATTTTATCCAAAAGGAAAGGTAAAAAAGCACAGGAAAGACCTTTGAGATTGTTTTTGGGTTCGGGGGGTAGATTATGAAAAGGGAAGGTGCTAGCACCCTTTTCATCCATGGTTTTCCATGGGCTCTTAGTTACTTGTTTTAGATCACTTGCTTTTGCTTTTCAATTGTCTGAAATGGTGCTTTGTGTGGTTTTGAAAGTATTTTGAAAAGAGGCAATCGTTTTGGAAACCTTTGTAATGATTCTTGTTTGAACATATACAAAGGTGTTTGTCTTTTGAAAAATGTTTCAATGTTTGAAAGTTTGTTTGGAAAATGTTTTAAAATTGTATGTGTTTGTTTGAAAATAGCAAGGATGGTTTGCAAGTTTGATCAAGTAACTAGGAGTTGTCTACCCTAATCAAAAGTCTTTCCTACACATTTTTATTCCTTTGACATTGTGGTTTTACCATTGCATTTGGTAAACAAACCTATCTTTGGATGTTAAACGGGACAGGCGCGAGTCATCGTATGACCACGATAGCAATGGTGCCAAGTATCTTAGCAAGTTTTTGAGGGACTAGATCATTTTTGTTTAGGAAACCAAGATAGCGTCATTGAGGGACTATGATCGTTTTGTTTTTCCAAGATACCTAACATGCATATCATGGCCATTTTAAGGCAACAAGTGGGTGAAACCCTAGAGATGCTTGTGTGCATTGTGTTGTCATTTTTCATGCATTTTTGTCTTGTATTTAGTCATGCTATTTGTTTGATTTTGGTCTTTGCATACAAAATCCTAATCTTACTATCATGGTATATGAAAGCGATAAAATGCATAAAGTAAATCTAGACTATTACAATAATATTATGGGAAGGGGGGTATAAGTTTTGAATAGGATATTGCTTAAAATAAAACCCTAAAATTATTACAACCAAATTGAATTTATTTCTACAAATAAATAAATAAGCAAATATTTAAATATGGAATAAATTGTAAATATGCAAAATGTTTTTGTATTTTGTTTTATGCATGAGAGAATAAGTTTATTTATGGCCTAAAAATAAGAAAATAAAAAATGATTATTTTTTGAAAGGGTAAAAACCCTAATTTTGGTTTAAAAGAAAATATGTTTTATATTATTTATTTATTCATTTTTTTGTTTAAGAAAAATAATAATAATATATACAAAAATGTTAAAAAATTAAATATTGTATGAAAATATTAATTTAAGTGTATAAATAATAAAAATAAAAATATACAATATTTTTATATTATTTACAAATTTATTTTAAGAAAATAAAAGTATATTAACCTAAGTACTTATTTTGCTAAAAAAATAAATTAAAAAAATATGAAAAAATGCAAAAAAAAAATAAAGAAAATATTTTTGAGATTTTTATTGTTTAGAAAAAAATAAATAAAAGTCAGAAATGTGAAATTTGCAAGAAAATATGAAAAATAAAAGAAATGGGCCAAGGGGGTGCAAATAATAGAATGGAGGGTGTGAAAAGTAGAAAAGCCAGGCCCAGGCCCACTTCACTACATCCCTGTCCTCTGAATAGAGCCAAAACACGCGCGCCATGTACAAATCCTGTTCTCTCTTGTTCTTGCATGAAATCAAAAACTCACAACATAAAAGTTATAGCATTTTCAATCACGATTCCAACCATGTAAAAAACTTGATCTAACTCTAAGAAACCAGGGAGAATTTCAGTGCCCCTAATTTATGACCTAAAATTTTCAGCAACTTCAACTATCAAATACTCCTAGCTCAATCAATATAAATGGAATCTATGCATATGTACAACTCAAGCACATTAAAGACTACATTTTTGCTTCACAAACCTAAGCTTAATGATGCCTAAATAAGGAGTTAGAAACTTGACAAATACTTGTTTAAGTTAAGTTTGGATATGGCAATGTAGGAGTTGTGAGTGAGGCCTGAAGTACTTTTGAGCTTGCTTGATGTTCCCTTGACCTTACCCAATGCTTAGCTTGCTTTGAAATGTCTTGAATCTCCTTGTAGAAGTCAACCTGCAAACTCAGAAATTGAAAATGGTGAAGCTTGAAAATGAAGTTACAGTTGCTGAACAATGGCTTGGATAGTTCAGGTGGGTTGTAGGGAAAGTGTTTGAAGTGGTTCAAGATAAAACGCACGAGTGAAATATGTTTTGGCTTGTGATTTGCAGAGATGGCCTTGTTTTGGACCGAATTTGGTGTTTTTGTGTTTTGGGTGTTTGGAAGCTTGGCAATTCGTGTTTTCTGGCTTGGTACAATATGCTGAAGTTGTTTGAAATGAGGCTTAGACTTGGTTTTATCAGATGCACAAGTTATGGACCTTTTGCAAGCTTTCTTGCTTTTGAAGCAAAAGTTGAAATGACAAAGGCCAAGGTTGTACAAGCTAGCTCAAGGTCTGCATAGGGTTGGTGAGATTTTCCTGAAGTTTGTGGATTTTGTTTGTATCAAGAGATCAAGTCCATGGCTCAAGAAATACAAAATTGCAAAAAGTATCCTTTATGGAAATGGTATTGCAACCTTTATGCCATTTTTGGAATAATTCTTTGTACAATGCTCCATAACTCAGAACAATGCCTTTGTCCAATGTATTTGCATTTAATTTATGAGTATAGAAATGATTATAACCTGTAAACCAAGTACAAGCATGATCCAAACTGATTTGCAACTTAAACCAATATGAAAAATGCCTTGGACAAAAGTGATAATTTTCCATTTTCAAACTTTCTATTCTCCCTAACCATAAATGATTTTTAAGAGTTCTTGGACATTTTGGAAAGCTTGTAACATGCTCTACAATCCATATTTGAAATGCATTTTGATATTCCACTTGGAACTATATGAAAAGTTGCCATGAAGATAGGTCAAAATCCTGCCTAAACTACGGCAAAATTTCACTAAGTTAAAAGTTTCATGGACCCTTATTCACAAAATCATAACTTGAGATCCATGCATATTTTTGGAAAACTTTGTGAATCAAAGTTGTATATTTTGTGGATTAATACAACTTTTATGTTGGAAGTTTTGTTTGAATCCAATTGCATGATGGTGAAAAAGTTGGGAAAATTTGGGAACAAATAAGAAATTTTCTTAGAAAATTTCTAAGTTATGAAAATTTTCAATCTTAAACCCTAATTTCCAAAATTAGGTTTCTTGGTGAACAAGTTACATGTTTTGACACATCTTGATGAAAAATGACCCTTGGCACTTGATTTTGACCAAAAAGTCAAAGTTTGACTTTTCAGTGTACAGTTGATTTTTGATCAGTTAACTGGAAAATTCATCTGTCAATCCAATGCATTTGAGATCTTTTGAACCTTGTGATTAGGTCAAAATGAATCCATTGAGTCCTTGCAACCATGTTTGAACCCAAATTGCCATGGGCTAGGTTAAAAATCAGAAATTGCCCATCTATAGTCAAAACCCTAAAAATGACCATTTTGCCCCTTTGAAGGTCTGATCAAATTTCTTGAGGAATTATGGTACAAACTTGATCAAATGGTTCATATGAGTCTATAATGTTGATGTAGATAAAAAATTATGAGGTTTGACTATAAATTGGCCATAGTTGACTTTTTCCCCAATACAAATGATTTTTAGGTCAACTGTCCAATTGATTGGGCAAAAATTTGATTCAAGGCTTGAAACTTGGTATGGGAAATCTTAGAGGTCCAACATGAAGTATGAAAGTCACATGAGGCATTGGAAGTCCAAAAATCCATGTGCAAACTCAAACCCTAATTTCAAGTCATCAGTGCAAGGAGATGTCTTGAGCAGAGCAAACCCTAATTCTGTCTGGAGTCCAAAGAGTCTTGTGAGGAGAATCTTGATAAAATGAGAGGGAAAATTTTGGGGTACAAAAGCTGCCCCTGTTCAATCTTCTTGAACCTGAAGAGTTAGATTGGTGAATTTTGTCGTTCGTGACTCGAAGGTAAAAGATGATTGGACACTAGAGTGCCCGTAAATTTTCACTCGTCAAAGTGTAGTTGAGGAAATGGGCTTAAAGATGTCATTCAAGGATGTTTGTTGAATTGTATGTTGTAAGTCGAAAGAATGAGTATCAGAATGGTATTCGTGTTTGGAACGTATCTGAATTGTTTATGGAGACCGAATCTGTAAGAGAAATGGAATGGCGTCCGTGTCTGGAGCGTATCTGAGCTGTAACTATATTTGATTCTGAATGAATAGAAGAATGACTTCTGTGTCTAGAGTGTATCTGTATTGTATTTGAAGCTTTGAAATCTGAGTGAGCGACAGAAATGGCATCCGTGTCTGGAGCGGCTCTGGGCTGGGGAAAAAGTCAAAATAAGTGACAGAATGGCAACCGTGTCTGGAGCGTATCTGGACTGTATCTTGAATAGGCGACAAAATGACTTCCGTGTTTGGAGTGTATCTGAGATGGGGAAACATTTGAATGAGTGATAGAATGGCAACCGTGTCTGGAGCGTATCTGGACTATATCTGAAGTTGAGATCTGTATGAGTTGCAGAATGACTTCCGTGTCTGGAGTGTATCTGAACTGTAACTGGGATATGAATAAGTGACAAAATGACTTCTGTGTTTGGAGTGTATCTGAACTTGAAATTGATAGTTGAATCTGAATGAGAAATAGAATGGCTTCCGTGTCTGGAGCGTATCTAATCTGTATCTGATGTTAAGGTCTGAATGAGTAACATAATGACTTCTGTGTCTGGAGTGTATCCACATTGTATCTGAATAAGAGATCTGAATGAGTAACAGAATGACTTCCTTGTCTGGAGTGTATCCGTACTGTATATGAAATCTTTGAATATTTGTTAAAGATAACTGTTAATTTTATCCTGAAAAGGGCTAAAATGTTAGCTGAAACACAGAGTTATGTTGCATGAAATGTATGATGCAATAAAATGTGTTTTATCAATGTTTATGATATATGAATGTAATGTATGTGCATGTAAGCTGATTAGCTGTCTTGCTGAGGAAAATAAATCCTTGATATTTGGGGATAATGAAATCTTTGACTGCTGCCGGGGATTCAAAATCTTTGATTGTTGAGGATGAGAAATCCTTGGTGACTGTTGGAGATTAAAAATCCTTGACAACTTCTGTGGGGATGTGAGAATCTTTCACGACTTTCCTGGGGATATAAGGATCCTTCAAGTATTTGGAGTTGGAATATGATAATCATTCTGTTGTGAAAATAAAGCCAAGTGTTGCTTGAGAAACCTGCTTGGGGAATCCAGAGAACTTTGAAGACTTCTACTAGGGTTAAATAATGGGAATCCTTAATCGACTGGGGAATAGGGAAAACTCGGGCGATCTCTACCGGGGATCAAACAAAGGAAAACCTTGATCTGCCGGAGAATAAGGAAAACTCTGATAGCTTCTGCGGGGAATTAAGAATGAGAATCTTCAATCTGTTGAGGAGTGGTGAATGAGAATCTTCGATCTGCAGGGGATTAAAAATTATGACAAATTCATGTTGCGGAGTAACGAAGACTCTGGCAACCTCACTGGGGAGTCAAGAATGAGAATCTTCAATCTGCTAGGGGAATTTGAATCCTTTGGGGCTTCATGCCGGGGAGTTAAGAATGAGAATCTTCATTCTATTGGGGAGTAAAAACTCTGTGGGGAAGAAGGCTTCCTGGTGGAGAGTAAGTGAAAACTCTGGGGGGAGTAGCTATACTGCTGAGGAGATCAGGAGTTTGGGTTGTATGCAAATCTACTGGGGAATTATCCGTTGGGGATAAAAGTTAACTGTTATCTGGTTGATTCCCAGGCTTCAAGAGAACTTACTGAGGAAATTGGGGAAAACAGAATGGTTCCCGCTGGGGATTGATAGTTGGAAATTTTGACTCGACTGGGGAAGAAGGTTT
The DNA here is from genome assembly GCA_948472305.1 of Vicia faba. NCBI lineage: Eukaryota > Viridiplantae > Streptophyta > Magnoliopsida > Fabales > Fabaceae > Vicia > Vicia faba. Next base: position 991,338,711 of record OX451736.1, read on the forward strand.
CATCTTTGCTGAGGGTCTGTAGTTCAAAGTTTTTTCTCCGCTGTGGATTGGGAGTTTGAAAACTTAACTCTGATGGGAATTAAAGGTTGGAAATTATAACTCTGATGTGGATATGTACTTCAAGGTTTTAGCTCCGCTGGGGATCTAGATGATGTACTGCAGGGGATTTCTTTTGGAATAGCCTAAAGACATTTTCCTATACTTTCAACCTGTCAGTAATTATTATTTCCCATTTCGTTTATTTGTAAACAGTGATTATATTCAAATGCATATGCTCATCAGTAAATCATTGGACGTTTTCAAATAAAACACAAGTGTAAAAAGGAAAAGACAAATAGTTTTCTGCACTTTGAAGTATCTTTGTATTAACTTTGTGTAAGTATTTTGTACAAAGGAGACAGACATCCTAGTAAGAGAACATTGTCATAAAAACTGAGAAAAATTTATACAAAGAAAGATGGCTATGTGTGAAAATTACATGGGGTTCCCATTCTGTTATAGCCTTCGTAACTCGGAATATCTTGTCCATTCGTTGCTTCGTCCGAAGATGATTGAGTTGATCAGAAGCATGGAGCTTGTCGGTGAAGAGATTATCCTTAAAGTGATCCGACGAGACATAGTCATACGCTTTAAATCCCTAACTTTTTCCTGGACCGCCCTTTCGAGTTTTCGATCCACACGGAAACCCTTTTTTGCCCAAGTCGCCCTTTCGGGTTTTCAACTTGCCGGGTGTACAGATTTTTTTTATTTATCCCTAATTTTTTCTTGAACCCCCTTTCGGGTTTTCGATTCACCGGGATGCCCTTTTTTTCCTAGGTGTGTCAACCTAGCGGGTCATTTATGCGTAGTATTTTTTGACTATGTCTGCGTTCGCAGGGTGCGGCAAGTCGTCGCCGTCCATGGTGGTTAAAATCATTGCCCCACCAGAAAAGATGTTTTTGATCACAAATGGTCCTTCGTAGGTAGGAGTCCATTTGCCCCTAGGATCACTTTGCGGCAAGATGATCTGCTTGATTACCATATCCCCGACTTGATATGTCTGGCGCCTGACTTTCTTGTTGAAAGCCTTGATCATCCGTTTTTGATATGTTAGACCGTGGCAAATAGTGGTAAGTCGCTTCTTGTCAATCAAGTTAAGTTGATCAAGCCGGGTCTGAATCCAACCTTCTTCACTCAAACCAGCATCCTTCATGATTCTCTAGGAGGGAATCTGAACCTCGATAGGTAAAACAACCTCCATGCAGTATACCAAAGAATAGGGTGTTGCCCCAGTTGATGTTCGTGCTATGGTACGGTACCCGTGGAGAGCAAACGGTAACATATCATGCCAGTCCTTATAGGTGACTGTCATCTTTTGAATGATCTTCTTGATATTTTTGTTCGCAGCTTCGACATCACCGTTCATCTTTGGCCGATAGGGAGATGAATTGTGATGTTGAATCTGGAACTAATCGCATAAGGCTGTGATCATAGTGTTGTTAAGGTTTGTACCGTTGTCGGTGATGATCCTTTCGGGGATGTCGTACCGACAAATGAGGTTCTGCTTGATGAAGAGGGCAATCACATTCTTTGTAATGGAGGCGAAGGAAGCTCCTTCGACCCACTTGGTAAAGTAATCAATGGCCACCAAAATGAAGCGGTGCCCATTGGATGCTGTAGGCTTGATCTCTCCAATCATGTCAATTCCCCACATAGCGAATGGCCAAGGAGCTGTTAAGACAATGAGAGGAACTGGAGGTATATGTACCTTGTCCGCATATATTTGACATGTGTGAAAAGTCTTGGAATGTTGATATTAGTCAGCTTCCATGGTAGACCAGTAATAGCCTGCCCGTAGAATCTTCTTAGCCATCGTATGTCTTCTAGAGTGAGTGCTAAAGGTACCATTGTGCAGTTCATCCATGATCTGTTCAGCTTCAACCTTGTCCACACAACGGAGCAGAATGCAGTCGTGATTGCGCTTGTATAGGATACCATTACTCAGGAAGAACTTGGCATAGCATCTCCTCAAGAACTTTTTGTCGTTGACTGAAGCTCCTTCAGGATATTCTTGAGCCTCAAGATACCTTTTGACTTCATGATACCAAGGTCAATCCACTACTTCTTCGGTATTAATCTCGTGACAATGTGCAGGTTCATCCATCCATTCAATGGTGATTTGGGGAGCCTCATTATCCCAGTTAAGTTTAAACATGGATGACATTGTAGCTAGAGCATCTGCTAGCTGATTTTCTTCTCACGGGAAGTGCTCGAAGGTAATTTGCTCGAAATATGGTAACAATGTCAAGACATGTTCTTTGTAAGGGATGAGGTTTGGATGTTTAGTATCCCACTCTCCTTTGATCTGACTGATGACCAAAGCTGAGTCCCCAAATACGATCAAAGATTTGATTCCCAAGTCTATTGCAGCCTTGAGACCAAAGATACAAGCTTCATACTCGGCCATGTTTTTGGTGCAGTGGAAGCAAAGTCTAGCAGTGAAAGGTGTATGGCAAGCTTCTGGAGAGATGAGTACCGCGCCGATACCGTTGCCAAGTGCATTAGAGGCACCATCAAAGTACAGGGTCCATCGAGATCCTTGTTCAGGTCCGCCATATGGTCAGAAATCTTCAATGTTGTCCAAGGTCATAATGTCTTCGTCGGGGAAGTCGAACCTCATGGATTGGTAATCTTCAGCAGCTTGATGGGCCAGATGATCGGCTAGCACACTCCCCTTTATATCTTTTTGGGTCGTGTACTGTATATTGTATTCCGTTAGGATCATCTGCCATCTAGAAATCCTTCCAGATAGAGCGGGCTTCTCAAAGATGTACTTGATCGGATCCATCTTATATATCAGCAAAGTGGTATGAGTCAACATATACTGCCTCAACCGGCGAGCAACCCATACCAAAGCGCAACAAGTTTTCTCGAGCAGTGAGTATCGGGTCTCACAGTCGGTAAACTTTTTGCTAAGGTAGTAAATGGCATGCTCTTTTCGGCCAGACTCGTCATGTTGGCCCAATACGTACCCCATTGAATTCTCTAGGACGGTCAGATACATGATTAGCGGTCTTCCTTCAACGGGTGGCATCAAGATAGGAGGTTCTAGCAAATACTCCTTGATTTTATCGAAAGCAACTTGACAATCATCATTCCATTTAACCACCTGATCTTTCTTCAACAACTTGAAGATTGGTTTACAGGTAGATGTTAGGTGAGAAATGAACCTAGCAATGTAGTTTAGGCGTCCCAAAAAACCTCTGACCTCCTTCTCAGTGCGAGGAGCATGCATTTCTTGTATAGCTTTGACTTTGGCAGGATCAACCTCAATGCCTTTGTTTCTGACAATGAAACCCAAAATTTTACCGGACCGGACTCCGAAAGTGCACTTGTTAGGGTTCAGTCTGAGCTTGTATTCCTTCAACTTGACAAACAACTTTTGCAGATGGTCGAGGTGTTCTTCTTTAGTTTGTGAACGGGCTATCATGTCATCTACGTAAGCCTCTATCTCATGATGTATCATATCATGAAACAAAGCTACCATGGCGCGTTGATAGGTTGCCCCGGCATTCTTCAGTCTGAATGGCATCACTTTGGAGCAGAACGTACCCCACTGTGTAACAAAAATAGTTTTCTCCATGTCTTCAGGTGCCATTTTGATCTGGTTGTAACCTGAAAATCCGTCCATGAAAGAAAATACCTTGTGCTGAGCTGTGTTGTCAACCAAGATGTCAATGTGAGATAGTGGAAAGTCATCTTTAGGGCTAGCCCTGTTTAAGTCTCTGTAATCCATGCACATTCTTACTTTTCCGTCCTTCTTAGGCACGAGCACAATGTTAGCAACCCATTGTGGATAGGAAGTAACAACAAGAAAACCAACATTGAACTGCTTCATAACTTCGGCTTTGATCTTTTTAGACATGTCGAGCCTCATGCGGCGAACTTTCAGTTTAACTGGTGGACAATCTTCTCTCGTGGGTAGACGGTGTACCACAATGTCTATATCAAGTCCCGACATGTCTTCGTATGACCAGGCGAAGATCTCAACATATTCATGCAATAGCTGAATTAAGCGCTCTTTGACACTTGGCTCTAGGTTGGCACCCACTCTAACTTCTTTTCTGTCTTCCTCAGTACCCAAGTTGATTGTCTATAACAGCTCCTCATGAGGTAGAATAGCCCTTTCTTCCTGTCGTAGCAGTCTAGCCAATTCTCCCGGCACCTCACAATCTTCCCCACCTTCGTATTCGGCGTGGTAGACCAAATCTTCAGAGTCACTGAAGGCCATAGCAGAATTGTTACCCATGGAATCCAGAATGGAAGGGTACATGCATTTGTGAGTGTGGGTGTGTATAAGGGATAGCCACCTTTAAACAAATAAAATGTAAAAAGAAAAGACAATGAGCACAAAAATTTATATGTGAAAACATCCATGATTCATTAAAATGGCATATGAAGATGAAAAATCAAACCCTTACAAATGGACCTATTGTGATACGGTGGGAGAACTGACTATTGTTTTGCGTTTGTTTTCGCAAATGTTTCGGTTGAGCAAGAGTCGCCACCGACTTTTTATTTTATCCTAAGGAAAGGTTTAAAAAGCACAGCAAAAACCTTTGAGATATTTTCTTGGGTTCGGGGAGTAGATTATAGAAAGGGAAGGTATTAGCACCCTTTCTATCCATGGTTATCCATGGGCTCTTAGTTACTTGCTTAGATCACTTGCCTTTTGTTTTCAATTGTTTGAAATGGTGCTTGTGTGTGTGGGTTTGAAAATGTTTTGAAAAGATGCCAATGTGGTGGCAACCTTCGTAATGATCCATGTTGGGATGTATACAAAGGTGTATGTCTTTTGAAAAGGTTTTTATTTGTTTTTTTGAAAGTTTGTTTTGAAAGTGTTGTGAGGTGTGATTTTAGAAAATAGGCAAGTGTTTTGTTTTTTGCAAGTTTGATTCAAGTAACTAAGAGGTTACCTACTCCTAAATTTCTCAAAGTTTATTGCTATGTTTTAACCCTTTTAATAAGTTTGTTCCACCATTGTATTTGGTGGACAATCTCATGTTAGGATGTGAAAGGGACGGGCGCGGGTCATCGTTTTAGACCATAATTGCAATGGTGCCAAGTATCTTTGGGCAATTTCCCTTAAGGGACTTGATCATTTGTTTAGGCAACATTTTGAAAGCGTCATCGAGGGACTATGATCATTTGATTGTTTGTTTTGCCCAAAGAGACTTAACATGCAATATGGCCCAATTTTGAAAGGTAACAAGTGGAATACCCTAGGGCGTGCAAGTGTGATTTGTGTGTCCATTTTCATGCTTGTTTATCTTGAAATTAGGTCAAAACTATTTTCGTTGTTTTTTCGCATACAAACCCTAATTCTAACATGGTATAATTAGAAAGCAATAAAGTGCGAAAATAAATTTACTAAGCTATTACAAAACCACATATGGGAAGGGGGGTACAAATGTTCAAATGGGGGTTTTTAGACAAAGAAATTAAACCTAGCTATTACATCATTTTTTGGGAATATTTACAAGGTAATTTAATTGCATAAATTAAATAAAATAAATATGCAAGATGCAAAAAAAATGGTTTTTTGTATGTATGAAAAATATTTTTATGTGTCAAAATAAACAAAAAGAAAAGTATTATTTTTTGGAGTTTTTTCATGTTTAGGATCAAACCCTAATTCTACTAAATAAAATGTATTATTTATTCAATATATAATATTTATTATTTATATACAAAAATAAAATAAAAATGAAGTATATTTGTAAAAAATGTATTTTTAGTGTTAAATATTAATGAAATAAAATATGTATATTTTTGGTATTTTATTCTAAGTATACTAACATATGTATGTATTTATTTATATTATTTACAAAATGTGTATTATATATACTAATTAATAATGTTTAATATTTAATAATAATAATAAAAAAAGGTATTTTTTCTATAAAATATTTTCAGAAAGTAAAACAAAATAAAAGTGTATAAAAATGTATTTGCACTATTTTAGTATTTTAAACAAAAACATATGTATTTATTTATTTTTGTACAAACTAAAATAAAAATCAAATAAATGCCTAATAAATTCAAAAATGGTGAGAAAAAATATTTTTATATTTTTAATATCATGAGAAAAAATAAATGAGTCAATCAAAAAAAGAAAAAGTCAAAAAACATTAAAAATAAACCAAATGGGCTCAGGGGGTTCAGAAGCAATTGTATGGTGTGAAAAGGAAATACAAAACAAGCCCAGCCCAGATAACCTTTCTTCAACCTCTGGCCAGAAAATATCAAAAAAACGCGCGCCTTGTTCCACCATTCAAACACCCTGATTCCTGGCTTGTTAATGAAAACTCACAACATAAAAAATGTTCAGCATCAAGAGACGAATCCAACCATATGCAGAACTTGTCTTAACTCTCTAAGATGAGAGAGAATTTCTTCTCCCCCAAATCCTGACCTAGATTTTCTTCCATGTTCAGACTCAAAATTCTTGCAACACACATAATATAAATAAAATCTAATTATATGGGCATGTTCAGGGCAATGATTGTGACATATTCTCTTCACAAACCTAAAGCTAACAATGCCTAATAAGAGAGATACGAATTCAAGAACTTACCTGTTCAGTTGAAGTTCTATCTGGCAATGGAGAAGCTTCCAATGCAAGGTGATGATTGGGATAGTTTCCTTGAGGTCCAGGGATGCTATTCCAAGCTTTACTTTGTCTTGAAAGCTTTTGAATCGTGCTAGAGCACTTCACCTGCAAATCAGAAAAGTGAAAATGGTGGAACCAGTTAGAGGAATTACAGGTCGTGATTTAGGTTTTGGTTAGCTTGCATAGATGGTATGGAAGGTGTGTGAACTGGTTTGAGCAAGAAAGCTTGAGAGGAATGAGAGATGGCACTCAAACTGCAGGCCCTGCCCTGTTCTTGCAGTTTGAAGATGATTCTGGGAATGGGAGTGTATGAGGGATGTTAGGGTCGTGTACTAGCTCAGTTGGTATCTCTTGAATGTGTTTCACAAGTTTGCTTAAGTGTTTGTAAGCTGATATGAGAGTTGGTACAAGTTATGCTATGTTTCTTGAACTTTAAGCAAGCAATGGTCACTTTGTGCTTCTAGCCTGTACAGGCCCCCATACTATGCTGCATACATTGGCCTTGATCAGTGCAATATGTCTCATAACTTGTGCCAAGAAGATTTCAAGTGTACTTGCTTGGATTTGCATTTGACATAAAGTGAAACTTTTCTAAAATGGATATTGTGCTTTATCTATAAATGGATTAATCTTCTAGACAATGCTTGAACACACAAAACATGGTCTTGGCACAAAAGTTTGGCATTAAATTTATGAGTTTAATTGAGATAAAAGGCCTGTAATCAAGTGGCATGCTGAGTTTTGAAAATGCATAGTGTTATGAACATGCCTTGGCCAAGAACAAAAGTGACTTTTTGCCATATTGCATAATTCGATTCTCCCTAACCATGAGGTTGTTTGAGAAGTTCTTGGACATTTTGGAAAGCTTGGAATGTGTACTACAATCCATATTTGAAATGCAAATTGAAACTCCAAGTGGAAGTGTATGGAAAATGGCCTTGAAGTTAGGTAGAAAACCTTGCCAAAATAGGTTAAAATTTCACTAAGTTAAGAATGGTTTAGTACCCCTATTCCAAAAATTGTAACTTGAGATACAAGCTTCAATTGGGAAAACTTTGTGAACCAAAGTTGTATATTATGCAACAAGCTACAACTTTCATGTTTTTACTTTTGTTTGAATCCAAATGAATCTTGGTGAGAAAGTGGGACAAAGTTGGGAAAAAATTAGGGTTTTCCATAACTTAGAAAAATTCTAAGTTATGAAAAATTCCCATTTCAAACCCTAATTTGCATTTCTTGATTTCTTGGTGAACAAGTTTCATGATTTGGCATGTTTTGATGAAAAATGAATCTTGACTTTTGATTTTGACCAAAAAGTCAAAGTTTGACTTTTCAGTATACAGTCAAAATTGATCAATTGACTGGGAAATTCAACTATCAATCTTGTGTATTTGGGATCCTTTGAACTTGCTGAGCATGTTAAGATAATTACATGGGGTCCTTGAGTCCATATGTAAGTTTGGTTTTCCATTGGCTAGGTCAAACAGTCAAAAATTGCCTTTGTGCAGTCAAAACCCTAAAAATGACCATTTTGCCCTTTTGGTGATCTGATCAAATTTCTTGTGGGCTTGTGATCAAAACTTGATCAAATGGTCCATGTGAGTTCATAATGTTTATGTGGGTCAAATTTTCATGAGATTTGACTGTCAATTGGCCACAGTTGACTTTTTCCCCAATACAGTTGATTTCTAGGTCAACTATCCAATTGACTGGGCAAAATTTGGAATCAAGACTTGAAACTTGGTATGGATAAACTTGGGAGTCCAAAATGAAGCATGGAAGTCATCTTAGGCATTTTGGGTCAAAATATCTTAGTGCAAACACAAACCCTAATTTGGGTCAACAGTGCAAGGAGAAGTCTTGAGCAGAGGAAACCCTAACTGGATCTTGAGCTCCAAGTTTTTTTTGTGATGAGAAAATGTTGAGGAAATGGGAGGGCAAATTTTGGGGTACAACAGTTGCCCCTGCTCAATCTTCTTGAACCTGAAGAGTTAGATTGGCAAGTTTGCCTTTCATGACTCGAGGGTAAAAGGAGATTGGACACTAGAGTGCCCGGAAATTTGCACTCGCATGTTGGAGTATTAACAATGTGATGTCGGGAATGGGCTTATAGATGCCATTTGGATAGGTGGTGGATAGGGAGATGGGCTTATAGATGCCATCTGGAGATGTGACAGAACCTTGTCGGGAATGGGCTTATAGATGTCATTTGGAGGTGTTGATCGCATAAGAGATTCCTTAGCGAGAACTTGTGTATTTGAGAAAGACAGATGTTTTCCTGGCTTGTTACAGGTGTTTGATCTTCAATCTCCTTATGCAGATATACCCTGGCTAGATACAGGTATCGAATCTACAATCGGTTGTTCATAGATGTGCCCTGGCTGGATACAGGAATCGAATCTTCGAACTCTTCAGACGTGCCCTGGCTGGATACAGGAATCGAGTCTGGAAATGTGGTCAACAGATATGCTCTGGCTAGATACAGGAGTCGAATCTGGAATTGTGACAGTTGATAGATATGCCCTGGCTGGATACAGGAATCGAATCTTCGAACTCTTCAGACGTGCCCTGGCTAGATACAGGAATCGAGTCTGGAAATGTGGTCAACAGATATGCCCTGGCTGGATACAGGAATCGAATCTGGAAATGTTGTAGTTGATAGATAGTTGTCTTTGGGATTGTCTTTTTCCCTGAAAAGGCAAAACATAAGTTGTATGCAATGTCACGATGTATGATATGCATGATGTTTTAACATGAGACAGTGTTGTATGCACTTTATCATGTATGTAAGTAGGATGTATGAAAACGTGAAATGTTTATGAATGTATTTTCGTCTTAGGAAAATAAATCCTTGACGATCGGCCGAGGAATTGTTCTGTGGAAGAGATACTTTGCCGAAGTTTTTGATAAGAGGCCTGCTGAGGACTTCAATGATGAATTCCGCCGGGGATAATGATGATAAACTCCGTTGGGGATACCAAAGATAAACTCAGTTGGGGATTGAAAGAACTTTGTTGAGGGCGATCTTCCGTGGCAATTAGCTGAGGATAACCCAGTTATAAGCCCTTGTGAGGGATAACTCTGAATAAAGCTCGGGAGAGACGTCCGTATTATGCAGGGAACAAGCTTCCAGAATCTACTGGGGATAAGCTTTAAGACATGCCGGGGAATGTTGTGCCTTTTCAGGATTGACGGGGAACCAACTCTGCTTGGGGAAAGTATTGCTGAATCTCGTCTTACTCTGCGGGGAGTTGAGATGATTTGTTCACATTCTTCAGTTAAATCTACCTTGGTACCTTGGCGGACAAAGCAACCGGGCTGCATCAAACAACTTCACATTGCTCCTGTTTCTGACGTCACCTGCAATTAATCTTTTGTTTTATATGCAAATATTTATGAATCAACAATTTAATGTCAAATGCATATATCAAAAATGAACATTGGAGGTTCTTCGCAAGACAAAACAGAAAAAGGAAAAACAATGGCAATTTGTATGGACAAGTGAATTTGTATTGATTTGAATTTTGCCTGTGAATAGGCGTTTTTGTACAAGAGGCTGACATCCTAGTAAGAGAATGCCGCTGAATAACATAGAATTTACAATTTTGAAAAGGAAACAAAACAGCTATGTGAACAATCCCACTGGGTTCCAACTCTGCTATCGCCTTTATGTCTTCAAGCGTCTCATCACTTTGCTGCCTAGTTGAAGATGAAGCTGATTGGTCGATGCCGAAATCTGAGCCAGATAGTTGATGCCGAATTCTGGATGCAAGGTGATCCAATGAGACATAGTGTTACGCTTTATCCCTAACTTTTGCCTGGACCGCCCTTTCGGGTTTTCAGTCCACCGGGATACCCATTTTTGCCCAAGCCGCCTTTTCAGGTTTTCGACTTGCCGGGTGTACAGATTTTTTTCATTTCATCCCTTATTTTTGCCCGAACCCTTTTGGTTCGCCGAGAAGCCCTTATTTTTACCTAGGTATGTCAACCTAGCGGGTCTTTTATTCATGCGTAGTATCTTTTCACTATGTCTGCGTTGGCGGGGTGAGGAAGGTCGTCACCATCCATGGTGGTCAGGATCAAGGCTCCTCCTGAGAACACATGTTTAACCACAAATGGCCCTTCGTAAGTAGGGGTCCATTTGCCCCGGGGATCACTTTGAGGAAGAATGATGCGTTTGATTACCAGGTCCCCAACTTGATACTCTTGTGGTCTGACTTTCTTGTTAAATGCCCTGATCATCCGTTTTTGATACGTCTGACCATGACAGATAGCAGTGAGCCTCTTTTCGTCAATCAGATTTAATTGATCAAGTCGAGTCTGGATCCAGTCATCTTCATTCAAGTCTGCATCCTTCATTATCCAGAGAGAAGGTATCTGGACTTCAATTGGCAAGACTGCCTCCATGCCATAGACCAAGGAGAAAGGAGTTGCCCCGGTTGACGTCCTTGCTGAGGTACGGTACCCATGAAGAGCGAACGGTAACATCTCGTGCCAATCTTTATAGGTCACTGTCATCTTCTGTACAATTTTCTTGATATTCTTATTGGATGCCTCTACAGCCCCATTCATCTTCGGCCGGTAGGGAGAAGAGTTGTGATGCTGTATCTTGAATTGTTCACAGAGTTCAGTGATCATTTTGTTATTGAGATTGGTACCATTGTCCGTAATGATTCTTTCCGGGACGCCGTACCGAAAAATCAGATTATGCCGGATGAAACGTGCCACAACGCTCTTGGTTACCGTTGCGTAGGAAGCTGCCTCAACCCACTTTGTGAAGTAATCGATTGCCACCAAGATGAATCGATGCCCGTTGGATGCCGTCGGTCGGATCTCACCGATCATATCAATGCCCCACATTGCAAAAGGCCAAGGTGCCGTCAGGACGTTCAGAGGAACTGGAGGAATGTGCACCTTGTCAGCATAGATCTGGCATTTATGACAAGTTCGAGAATGTTGGTAACAGTCGGCTTCCATGGTGGACCAGAAATATCCTGCCCGAAGGATTTTCTTTGCCATGGTGTGTCCACTGGAATGTGTTCCGAATGTACCTTCATGCAGTTCTATCATGATCTTCTCTGCTTCAGCCTTATCCACACAACGCAGTAGAGTTGAATCATGATTCCATTTGTAGAGAATGTCGTTGCTGAGGAAGAATTTTGCCGCAAACCTCCTCATGAACTTCTTGTCATTGACAGATGCACCTTCAGGGTATTCCTGAGCTTCCAAGTACCTCTTCACCTCATGATACCAGGGTTTTTCAGTCACCTTTTCGGCCTCGAGATCGCAGCAGTATGCCGGTTCGTCCAACTTCCAGATAATGATCCGGGGAGCCTCATTGTCCCATTTAACTTTGAACATTGAAGACATCGTAGCTAGTGCGTCCGCTAGCTGATTCTCCTCTCTTGGGAAGTGCTCAAAAGTTATCTCTTCAAAGTGGGGAAGCAAGGTCAACACATACTCCTTGTAAGGAATAAGATTTGGGTGTTTCATATCCCACTCGCCTTTGATCTGATTGATCACGAGAGCAGAATCTCCGAAGACACTCAGAAATTTGATCCTTAAATCGATTGCAGCTCGTAGACCCATGATACATGCCTCATATTCTGCCATGTTGTTGGTGCAGTTGAAACACAATCGGGCGGTGAGCGGAGTATGAGTTCCTTTGGGAGATATGATTATAGCACCGACGCCGTTACCCAAAGCATTGGAGGCTCCGTCAAAATGCATAGACCATCAGGATCCCTCCTCAGGTCCTTCATCCGGTCCAGGTACTTCACATTCGGTTACCACCATGATGTCTTCGTCCGGAAAATCAAAGTTCAATGATTGGTAATCGTCCACAGGTTGGTGTGCCAAATGATCTGCCAGTACACTTCCTTTGATTGCTTTCTGAGTTGTATACTGGATATCATATTCTGTCAAGATCATTTGCCATCTTGCTATTCTTCCAGATAGAGCAGGCTTTTCAAATATGTACTTGATGGGATCCATCTTTGAAATCAATAGAGTAGTGTGAGTCAGCATATACTGTCTCAGCCGGCGAGCAGCCCATACTAGAGCGCAACAAGTTTTCTCAAGCAGTGAGTAACGAGACTCACAGTCGGTAAACTTTTTGCTCAAGTAATAAATAGCGTGCTCTTTTCGGCCAGACTCGTCATGCTACCCCAGCACACACCCCATTGAATTGTCAAGTACTGTCAAGTATAGTATCAGAGGTCTCCCTTCCACTGGAGGCATAAGAATGGGTGGCTCTTGGAGATATTCCTTTATCTTCTCAAAGGCAGCCTGACATTCATCGTTCCAGCGTACTACTTGATCTTTCTTCAGTAATTTGAAGATTGGCTCACAAGTAGCAGTCAGATGTGAGATGAATCGGGCAATGTAATTTAGTCGTCCCAGGAAGCCTCTAACTTCTTTCTCTGTCTTTGGAGTCGGCATCTCTTGTATGGCTTTTACCTTGGCAGGGTCCACCTGAATACCTTTATCACTTACGATGAAACCTAGCAATTTTCCGGACCTCACCCCAAAGGTGCATTTGTTGGGATTCAACCTCAGCTTGTATAACTTTAGTCGGTCAAACAGCTTCCTCGGATGATCAAGGTGCTCCTCCTCAGTTTGAGACCTTGCAATCATGTCATCAACGTATACCTCAATCTCATGATGGATCATATCATGAAATAAAGCAACCATGGCACGTTGATAGGTTGCCCCAGCATTTTTCAACCCGAATGGCATGACCTTGTAGCAGAAGGTGCCCTACTGAGTCACAAAGGTAGTCTTTTCCATATCTTCCGGAGCCATCTTGATCTGATTATACCCTGAAAAACCATCCATGAAGGAGAACACCTTGTGTTGAGCAATATTGTCGATAAGAACGTCGATGTGAGGTAAGGGGAAGTCATCCTTGGGGCTTGCCCTGTTCAAATCCCTGTAGTCGACACACATTCTGACTTTACCGTCCTTCTTCGGTACTGGCACCACATTAGCAACCCACTGAGGGTAAGAAGTTACTGCTAGAAACCCGGCATCGAATTGCTTCATAACCTCAGCCTTGATCTTTTCAGACATCTCTGGGCGCATACGGCGGACCTTTTGCTTTACCGGAGGGCAGTCTTCCTTGGTTGGCAGGTGATGAACTACAATGTCGGCATCCAAACCAGGCATGTCTTCATAGGACCAAGCAAATATCTCCATGTAATCATGTAGCATCTGGATCAATCGTTGCTTCACGCTGAGCTCTAGATTGGCACCAATCTTGACCTCTTTCCGATCTGTCTCAGTACCCAGGTTAACTGTTTCCACCGGCTCTTCATGTGGTTGAATAGCCCTCTCTTCTTGGAGTAGCAGTCTCGCGAGTTCACCAGGCACTTCGCAATCATCTTCCCCTTCGTCTTCGACCAAGTTGATTGGATTCTCGAAGTCATAACTGGTGGTAGCAGAGCTGTTACCAGCGAGGTCCAGAGTGGATTAAAACCTGTATGAGTGAGTGTGTGTAAATATAGCTGTTTTGCAATGTATAACACAGAAAGAAAAAGAGCACAAGATTTGAAATGCAACAAACGTCCAATGTTTTGATTGATGATATATGGAAATGTCATACAAAAAGCCCTCACAAACGGAGCTACGATGCCCCGGGTAGGACACCGAGCCAATAAAGTTTTAACATATTGTTTGTTACAAATTGAAAATCAAAAGAGTTAATTACTGCGTGACAAATGTGATAGGTGTAAAATCCTTTGCCGTCCAGTTGCTTGGTCCGTTGCTGGTGGTTGGATAGATCCAACTGTCAAACTCTGCTTCCCCTACGTCCTCCTCGATAGCATTCACCCTTGGGTTGGAGATAAACACTGGAGCCTTTCTGATGTTTTCCTTGCGCACAGTCCTCTGAGCCTCTGCAGTAAAACCCATCCCAAACTTGTCGTTCTTTTGAGTGAAGTCAGGAAGCTGACCCCAGTTTGCACAATTGCCTTTCTCGATTACAGCCCGGGCATCCTTCAAGGACGCCATCTTCAACGGAAAGTCTTCTTCAACCACTGTTTCAGCCGATGCCAAAGTTGGAGGAACCTCCTCAAAATGCTGAAAGGGAGTTTCAATAAACTCCCCGTCCATTTCGATATACCGGAATGAATTCAAGTGACTTACCATGTATTCCTCCTCACCCTGCACAGTAACAATCTTCCCTTTGACAGGGTATTTGAGCTTTTGGTGTAGAGTGGATGTTACTGCCCATGCCTTGTGAATCCAGGGTCGACCCAACAAGCAGGAGTAAGATGGACGAATATCCATTACATAGAACGTTGAGTCGAAGACTTGGGAACCCACGCGAATAGGAATGTCTACTTCACCGTGCACCATCCTCTTGGAACCGTCAAAGGCTCTAACAATGATGTTGCTAGGTTTCAACTCCAGACCCTCACAATCCAAGCGATCCAATGCCTTCTTGGGAAAAACATTCAGTGAAGAACCGGTATCCACCAACACGTGTGCGAGAGTAGTGCCCCTGCATTCTATGGAAACATGCAGGGCATCATTGTGATTTTTTCCTTTGGGGGTAAGGTCAGCATCCGAGAACCCCAAGCCATTGTCAGCTGTCAAATTAGCCACACAGTCGGTGAATTGATCTGCAGAGGTCTCTTGCGGCACATGGGCCGTTTTCAGAAATGAAATCAGGGCTTTTGCATGGGCCTCTGAGCATAGCAACAATGATAACATAGAGATTTTGGAGGGGGTATGCCCCAATTGTTCGACAACATTGAAGTCACTCTTTTTGATGATTTTAAGAATTTCCTCCATTTCTTGTTGGGAGGCTTCCACAGCAGTCTTTTTTGGTGCCTCCGTCCTGGCAGGCAAATCGGTAGCAACTTCTTTGCCCCGAGTATTAGAGGACTCGGCGGCAGTAGTAGACACAGGGACTTGAATCGGAACATGCACACTTGCGGGTGTGATGGTGAGAGGTTTTCGGATAACTGGCGGTGCAATGTCAGGCGAGAAGAGCCGGCCACTGCGGGTAATCTTGGCGGGACCAGTGATGTTACTGATACTGGTATTGGTGTTGAACTCCTTCTTCACCCCAAGCACATACACGTCGGCCCCATAATGCCATGGGACCGCTTTATCAGACTCATATGGGAGAGGCCCCAGAACAGTAATAGTAATGGGTGCAACAGACATAATTTGGACTGGTTTCTTCATGGGAGCTTTGGCAGGATTGTAAATTGTGACAATAGATACTTCTTCAACCGAGACAAACGGAACAGAAATTTTCTTGAACATAATTTCCTTGCTATCCATCAGGCTTTGGATGCCTGACTTCAGAAGCGGACAACCGGTAGGGATAACAGCACACAGGAGGCAGGCCTTGCTACAACCCGGAAATAAACCGGCTAGTAGTAAGTTCCTCTTAACAGTCAAAAGAGGGGTAACAACATCATTCACCGAAACAGCATACAATTCTTCCTCAATGGCATTTACTCTATGCTGGGGCATAGGAGCAGTTACAACATTCGGTCTCTCAGGCGCTTCAAACTGAATTTCCTTCACGTCGATAAGATCTTGCACTTTGTTTCTCAAGGCCCAGCAATCATCAGTAGTGTGCCCGGGGCTATCGGAATGATAAGCACAACGGGCATTTGGGTTATATTTAGGAGATGCAGTATTGACGACCTTAGGAGCTTCTTTGATGGTCACCAAATTGGTTGATAACAGTTGGGGTAAAATTTGTGATAAGGTCATACTCAACCGAGTATACTGTCTCTTGGGCCTTTCACCTCTTTGTTGATTGTACTGCTGAGGAGCAGCAACAGGTTTTGAAATGACCAAAGCATTGACGGCTTGGCGACTTTCTGGCTTGACTTGTCTTCTAGGACCATAGACGGCACTTGCTTCTTTCTTAAACGGCCTCTTCTCAGTACTTGGGGAGGCAGCTTTTTGTATCTTTCCTGACCTGATGCCGGCTTCAATTCTCTCACCTGTCAGAATCAAATCCGTAAACCCAGCGGAGGAGTTACCAACCAAATGATTGAAAAATGGGCCAGACAAAGTTCCTAGAAACATATCAACCAGCTCACGATCAGTTAATGGAGGCTGCACCCTGCCAGCCAAATCTCTCCATTTTTGTGCATATTCTTTGAACCCTTCGCCCGTTCCTAGAGTCATACCCTGAAGTTGGGTACGCGTAGGAGCGAGATCAGAATTGTATTGATATTGTCTGTAAAATGCGGTTGCCAAATCTTCCCAGTGTCGGATGCTAGTCCCATCTAGTTGGTAGAACCACTCAAGCTGCGACCCCGAAAGACTATCTTGGAAGAAGTGAATCCAAAGGTTCTTATCCGCCGTGTAAGGTTGGATCTTCCTTACGTACGACCTTAGATGCAGCTTTGGACAGGAAGCCCCGTCATATTTGGCAAAGGCAGGCGCCTTAAACTTGTGTGGAATTACTACCCCAGAGGATAACCCCAAATCTCCGAAATCCAGCCCCGGCACATTCTGAATCTCCACGGCGCTCAAGCGGTCCTCCAATTGCTTGTATCTGTCAGCAGCAGGTGGGTATTGTTCGTCATTATAGTCCGTCTCGTTGTCGGAGACTGCGGGACTAGGAGCTCCTCCCCCTTGGGGACTATTTTTCTCAGCAGAAGAAGTAGTTGGTTCAGCTTCATTATGGAGTGTGTTCCCAAATCTGCGTCCAGTGTTGAATAATGCAGTCCTCTTTTTCTTCTTCTTCTTCAGGAGTAGAGTCTTCAACTCTTGCTGTCCTTGGGCCAGGCTTAGGACCATCTCTTGAAACTGGGCACTTTGGGCCTGAAGGGCCTTGATTGCTTGCTCACTGGATGAGTCTGGATTCATGATGACTGTTCAAATAAACAGCGAAGAAGATTAAGCAACCTGTGAAATAGGGTACCTGCTATGCATATGGTGCAATGAGATGCGTATGTTTTATGTTTTCAAAGACAAACAAGATTCAACTTTGTAGACAAAAGGGAAACACACTTCATTAGATTAAAAATTTAATTGTTCAACAACTTGCCCTTAGGCATTACAGGAATGGAAAATACTGGAAAGGAAATAAAAGCTATAAAAGGAAATATCCAAAGCCCATCAGTGCTCCCATGGCCTCCTTTTCTCAGTGTTGATGTAGTTATTCAGAACCCGCTCTTCCTCCAATTTCTTAGTCAGCCTCTGGATCTTCCGTTCCTACTCGTTGAACTTTTCCCGATAGAAATCCCATTCTTCTTTTAGCTGCGCCCAAGATCTCTTCATGGTGTCAAAATCAGTGGGTATCTGAGGAGGGAGGACAGTTGGAGGAACCCCATCTTCATCAGGAGACTCAAGAATGATAGGTCTGACAGCTTCGTACGGCATACCTAACTTCTGAGCACGGATGCGAACCCATTTGCAATAGGGTTCCATTGGTAGAGAAGTCTTTGGTCCCAACTCATGTGGGTCAGCTTTGTGAATTCTGTCCCAAGCTCGAATGAATCCATGGCGTAGTTTGTCACTGTCTGCCTGACACTCAAAATGGAAGTGAGGAA
Organism: Vicia faba; assembly: GCA_948472305.1. Classification (NCBI taxonomy): domain Eukaryota; kingdom Viridiplantae; phylum Streptophyta; class Magnoliopsida; order Fabales; family Fabaceae; genus Vicia; species Vicia faba. The sequence continues at coordinate 991,356,894 of OX451736.1, forward strand.
CCAACATTTCATGAGGCCCAACTCTTCTGGCTCTTCCAAACTGGCGGAGAGCTAAGCATGGATTATAAGAGATTCCTCCTTGGATACCAATCAACGGAACATTAGGGTATTCTCCGCAACGGTCAATAACAGCTACCTCATCCAAACCTCTGAGAGCCCAAGTGATGTCATTATCAGTGAGAGACATTAACCTACGAGCCCAACCCTTTCCTTCTTCATTCTTCAGCACGAACTTAGGAAGGTGCGAAATAAACCACCTCACTAGCAAAGGAGCACAACACCACGGAGTTCCCCGTTTTCGAGCAGTACGAGCATAGAGTTGTTGCAAGATATCACCCAAAAGAGTGGGTACCAGATTCCGAGACATGAAGATCCTTATGACATGGATACTGATAAAGGTGTCAGGATTGGGAAACAGTATCAGACCATAGATCAAAAGAGCCAGAATATCTTCGTACGCCTTAAAGTCCAAGTCATTCCAGAAATCATTAGCTTTGCCAACCAGAAATTTGACCAAAAAGCCCTTGACTCCACTTCTAGTTTCCCAGTTAGCCAATACCTCTTCTTTGGTCAAGGGGAGAACTGCAGCAACCTCTTCAGGCCTAAGAGTCTTTTCCAAACCAGTGAAAGGAGTTTGCTCCAAGACAGGGATCCCAAGCAAGTAGGAGAATTCTTCCAGGGTAGGAACCAGCTGGAAGTCTTGAAAGGTGAAACAATGATACAGGGGGTCATAAAACTGGGTCAGAACACTTATCAGTTGTTGGTCCCATTTTGAAGTGATCAAGCCAAGGAGAGAACCATGCATGTTGATGAAGGAAGAAGTGTTTGGAATCCTACCAACCAAATCTTTGAGCAAAGCTGGTGGTTGAACAAAGTTGAGCCGGATAGTATTCCTACGCACGGGCATCATGATGTCCTACAAAACAGAGCAAAGATGAAACATTTTTTGTCTTTGAAATGGGTTAGTCCTTTATTCAGGATGCATGCAATGGTATTATGGCATGATGCTATGATGAAGCACACCACAAGTACATGAAAACATGATAAAGCACACAAGTCACACAAGACAACCCTTAGGTTTCAGGCCAGCATGAAGTTTAGGTATTACCCTCTTTTAGTTTCGTTGGTTAAAACCTGTCCTATCAAAAGTAACCAGGTTCTAGAGGATCTCAAATCATTGACTACCCTCAATCGGTCATAACTCCAGCATCGCAATCTTTTCTTGCGGCCAGAACCATCTCGAGAGTTTAGCCTCAATGAGTGTAGCATACTGCTACTGTCCTAATGGCCAAGTTGGTCAATTTAGGGTTCTAAGGTTGGTTGGTGTTTAATGACTCCTTAGAAGACCTATATTCTCCTCATTGCAACACAAGGGATATAGGTACAGACCAAGGTGCCACACCAACGTAGCCACTGCTTCACCCATGTCGGTCTACGCCGGACATGTCCCTCACAGATTATGCTACCTAAAAAAGGGTATTCCCCAGATCCGGGTTAGGATCTATGAAACTCCGATGCAAAGCCCACAAATATAAAAGCAATCAAAGCAAACAATTGAAAATAAAGGTGATCTAAGCCCTAAGGTTACTCCACTTTGAGTAATTTCCCCAGCAGAGTCGCCAGTTCTGTGATACGGTGGGAGAACTGACTATTGTTTTGCGTTTGTTTTCGCAAATGTTTCGGTTGAGCAAGAGTCGCCACCGAATTTTTATTTTATCCTAAGGAAAGGTTTAAAAAGCACAGCAAAAACCTTTGAGATGTTTTCTTGGGTTCGGGGAGTAGATTATAGAAATGGAAGGTATTAGCACCCTTTCTATCCATGGTTATCCATGGGCTCTTAGTTACTTGCTTAGATCACTTGCCTTTTGTTTTCAATTGTTTGAAATGGTGCTTGTGTGTGTGGGTTTGAAAATGTTTTGAAAAGATGCCAATGTGGTGGCAACCTTCGTAATGATCCATGTTGGGATGTATACAAAGGTGTATGTCTTTTGAAAAGGTTTTTATTTGTTTTTTTGAAAGTTTGTTTTGAAAGTGTTGTGAGGTGTGATTTTAGAAAATAGGCAAGTGTTTTGTTTTTTGCAAGTTTGATTCAAGTAACTAAGAGGTTACCTACTCCTAAATTTCTCAAAGTTTATTGCTATGTTTTAACCCTTTTAATAAGTTTGTTCCACCATTGTATTTGGTGGACAATCTCATGTTAGGATGTGAAAGGGACGGGCGCGGGTCATCGTTTTAGACCATAATTGCAATGGTGCCAAGTATCTTTGGGCAATTTCCCTTAAGGGACTTGATCATTTGTTTAGGCAACATTTTGAAAGCGTCATCGAGGGACTATGATCATTTGATTGTTTGTTTTGCCCAAAGAGACTTAACATGCAATATGGCCCAATTTTGAAAGGTAACAAGTGGAATACCCTAGGGGGGTGCAAGTGTGATTTGTGTGTCCATTTTCATGCTTGTTTATCTTGAAATTAGGTCAAAACTATTTTCGTTGTTTTTTCGCATACAAACCCTAATTCTAACATGGTATAATTAGAAAGCAATAAAGTGCGAAAATAAATTTACTAAGCTATTACAAAACCACATATGGGAAGGGGGGTACAAATGTTCAAATGGGGGTTTTTAGACAAAGAAATTAAACCTAGCTATTACATCATTTTTTGGGAATATTTACAAGGTAATTTAATTGCATAAATTAAATAAAATAAATATGCAAGATGCAAAAAAAATGGTTTTTTGTATGTATGAAAAATATTTTTATGTGTCAAAATAAACAAAAAGAAAAGTATTATTTTTTGGAGTTTTTTCATGTTTAGGATCAAACCCTAATTCTACTAAATAAAATGTATTATTTATTCAATATATAATATTTATTATTTATATACAAAAATAAAATAAAAATGAAGTATATTTGTAAAAAATGTATTTTTAGTGTTAAATATTAATGAAATAAAATATGTATATTTTTGGTATTTTATTCTAAGTATACTAACATATGTATGTATTTATTTATATTATTTACAAAATGTGTATTATATATACTAATTAATAATGTTTAATATTTAATAATAATAATAAAAAAAAGTATTTTTTCTATAAAATATTTTCAGAAAGTAAAACAAAATAAAAGTGTATAAAAATGTATTTGCACTATTTTAGTATTTTAAACAAAAACATATGTATTTATTTATTTATGTACAAACTAAAAGAAAAATCAAATAAATGCCTAATAAATTCAAAAATGGTGAGAAAAAATATTTTTATATTTTTAATATCATGAGAAAAAATAAATGAGTCAATCAAAAAAAGAAAAAGTCAAAAAACATTAAAAATAAACCAAATGGGCTCAGGGGGTTCAGAAGCAATTATATGGTGTGAAAAGGAAATACAAAACAAGCCCAGCCCAGATAACCTTTCTTCAACCTCTGGCCAGAAAATATCAAAAAAACGTGCGCCTTGTTCCACCATTCAAACACCCTGATTCCTGGCTTGTTAATGAAAACTCACAACATAAAAAATGTTCAGCATCAAGAGACGAATTCAACCATATGCAGAACATGTCTTAACTCTCTAAGATGAGAGAGAATTTCTTCTCCCCCAAATCCTGACCTAGATTTTCTTCCATGTTCAGACTCAAAATTCTTGCAACACACATAATATAAATAAAATCTAATTATATGGGCATGTTCAGGGCAATGATTGTGACATATTCTCTTCACAAACCTAAAGCTAACAATGCCTAATAAGAGAGATACGAATTCAAGAACTTACCTGTTCAGTTGAAGTTCTATCTGGCAATGGAGAAGCTTCCAATGCAAGGTGATGATTGGGATAGTTTCCTTGAGGTCCAGGGATGCTATTCCAAGCTTTACTTTGTCTTGAAAGCTTTTGAATCGTGCTAGAGCACTTCACCTGCAAATCAGAAAAGTGAAAATGGTGGAACTAGTTAGAGGAATTACAGGTCGTGATTTAGGTTTTGGTTAGCTTGCATAGATGGTATGGAAGGTGTGTGAACTGGTTTGAGCAAGAAAGCTTGAGAGGAATGAGAGATGGCACTCAAACTGCAGGCCCTGCCCTGTTCTTGCAGTTTGAAGGTGATTCTGGGAATGGGAGTGTATGAGGGATGTTAGGGTCGTGTACTAGCTCAGTTGGTATCTCTTGAATGTGTTTCACAAGTTTGCTTAAGTGTTTGTAAGCTGATATGAGAGTTGGTACAAGTTATGCTATGTTTCTTGAACTTTAAGCAAGCAATGGTCACTTTGTGCTTCTAGCCTGTACAGGCCCCCATACTATGCTGCATACATTGGCCTTGATCAGTGCAATATGTCTCATAACTTGTGCCAAGAAGATTTCAAGTGTACTTGCTTGGATTTGCATTTGACATAAAGTGAAACTTTTCTAAAATGGATATTATGCTTTATCTATAAATGGATTAATCTTCTAGACAATGCTTGAACACACAAAACATGGTCTTGGCACAAAGGTTTGGCATTAAATTTATGAGTGTAATTGAGATAAAAGGCCTGTAATCAAGTGGCATGCTGAGTTTTGAAAATGCATAGTGTTATGAACATGCCTTGGCCAAGAACAAAAGTGACTTTTTGCCATATTGCACAATTCGATTCTCCCTAACCATGAGGTTGTTTGAGAAGTTCTTGGACATTTTGGAAAGCTTGAAATGTGTAATACAATCCATATTTGAAATGCAAATTGAAACTCCAAGTGGAAGTGTATGGAAAATGGCCTTGAAGTTAGGTAGAAAACCTTGCCAAAATAGGTTAAAATTTCACTAAGTTAAGAATGGTTTAGTACCCCTATTCCAAAAATTGTAACTTGAGATACAAGCTTCAATTGGGAAAACTTTGTGAATCAAAGTTGTAGATTATGCAACAAGCTACAACTTTCATGTTTTTACTTTTGTTTGAATCCAAATGAATCTTGGTGAGAAAGTGGGACAAAGTTGGGAAAAAATTAGGGTTTTCCATAGAAAAATTCTAAGTTATGAAAAATTCCCATTTCAAACCCTAATTTGCATTTCTTGATTTCTTGGTGAACAAGTTTCATGATTTGGCATGTTTTGATGAAAAATGAATCTTGACTTTTGATTTTGACCAAAAAGTCAAAGTTTGACTTTTCAGTATACAGTCAAAATTGATCAATTGACTGGGAAATTCAACTATCAATCTTGTGTATTTGGGATCCTTTGAACTTGCTGAGCATGTTAAGATAATTCCATGGGGTCCTTGAGTCCATATGTAAGTTTGGTTTGCCATTGGCTAGGTCAAACAGTCAAAAATTGCCTTTGTGCAATCAAAACCCTAAAAATGACCATTTTGCCCTTTTGGTGATCTGATCAAATTTCTTGTGGGCTTGTGATCCAAACTTGATCAAATGGTCCATGTGAGTTCATAATGTTGATGTGGGTCAATTTTCATGAGATTTGACTGTCAATTGGCCACAGTTGACTTTTCCCCCAATACAGTTGATTTCTAGGTCAACTGTCCAATTGACTGGGCAAAATTTGGAATCAAGACTTGAAACTTGGTATGGATAAACTTGGGAGTCCAACATGAAGCATGAAAGTCATCTTAGGCATTTTGGGTCAAAATATCTTAGTGCAAACACAAACCCTAATTTGGGTCAACAGTGCAAGGAGAAGTCTTGAGCAGAGGAAACCCTAACTGGATCTTGAGCTCCAAGTTTTTTTTGTGATGAGAAAATGTTGAGGAAATGGGAGGGCAAATTTTGGGGTACAACACCTATGTACCTCGGGTAAGGCACAAGGTTAAAAGTGTACGAATTGTTTAAGAATTATTACAAACCAACATAAATGTTTGAAAGATAAATTATTGCGGTATGAAAGTAATCAGAATAAAGTCTTTTGCCTCCCAGTTGCACAGTCCTCCGTCAACAGTAGGGAAAATCCAGTCTTCCAAGTTGCTCTCCTCTTCACTATCCTCCAAAGCACTGACTCCATGATGGGTGATCTTCAATGGTGGCCCTCCAGCCAGGGAGCGACGCACAACCTTTTGACTAGCCGAAGTGAAACCCACTCCGAATTTATCTGATTTAAAGGGAAAGTCGGGAAGTTTCCCCCAGATTGTGCTTCCTCCTTCTTCAATCACAGCCTTTTCATCTTTGAGAGACGACATCTGAGGCGGAGGTCTGGTAATCATGGGTACAAAAGACACTGTCTTGGTCACTGCAATCTCCTGAGCTACCTCTTCAAAATGCTGAAAGGGGGTTTCGATGAATTCACCATCCAATTCTACATAGCGGAAAGAATTTAGATGGCTTATCATGTATACCTCTTCGCCGTGAACAGTTACAATTTTCCCTTGGACAGGGTACTTGAGCTTTTGATGTAGTGTAGAAGTGACAGCTCCAACATGATGAATCCAGGGTCTTTCTAACAAGAAAGAATAGGAAGGACGGATGTCCATCACATAGAATGTGGAGTTTAAGGTTTCAGTTCCCACTTTAATCGGGATGTCCACCTCCCCGTGGACCATCCTTTTAGAACCATCAAAAGCTCTGACAATGATGTTGCTGGGCTTCAAGGTTAGGCCTTCACAATCTAGTTTATCCAAGGCTTTCTTTGGCAAGACGTTCAATGATAAACCAGTGTCTACCAGAACGTGTGCTAGAGTAGTCCCTTTGCATTCCACCGAGACATGTAAAGCGTCATTATGTTTTCTCCCTTTGATTGTTATATCAGCATTGGAGAATCCTAGACCATTGTCAGCTGTTAGGATAGCTACACATTCCTGGAACTGATCCGCGGAGGTTTCCTGTGGCACATGGGCCGTCTTCAAAAATCTGATCAGGGCTTTAGCATGAGCTTCTGAATAAAGCAGCAAGGCCAACATAGAGATCTTTGAGGGGGTTTGCCCCAGTTGTTCAACAAAATTATAATCGCTTTTCTTGATTATTTTCAAAATCTCTTCCATTTCTTTTTGAGAGGTTTCAGGGATGATCAACGGCTGAGCCCTCGTCCTGACGGGCTCTTCTTGGATCCCTTTCCCTCTATCATCAGCAACAGCAAAGGGGATAACCACAAGAGTTACAACTTCTTCAATAATCGGAGTTCTTGCAGATATGTTGACCGGTACAGGAGTAACCTTAGTAGCAGCTGAGGGTCCGAAGATTGCCTTTGGAGGGGAAATCTCCGGAGAGAAAATTCTTCCACTGCGGGTGATTTTGCTCGTTCCGACAATGTTTCCAATGTCGGAAGTCTCTTCATCAGAACTCTCTTAATTCAATTCAATTTGTTTAATACCGTGATAGTAGATCTCTCCACCATAGTTCCACGGTATTGATCTGTCGGACTTGTACGGGACAGACCCCGACATGGTTATCTTCAAAGGTGCAATCTTCGGATCAGATGTAATCTTAACAGGTCTTTTGGAGACCTTGGAAAGATTGGCGGATATGGTAATTATCGAAATATCATTAACAAGAGTCGGTGTAACAGGAGTCTTTTCAAAAAGGATCTCTTGGTTATCCATTAGGCGCTGAATGCCTAACTTCAACAATGGACAATCGGTTGGTAAGGATGAACAAAGGCAATAATCTTCTTCACAACCTGGGAAAATCCCAGCCTTCAGCAAATTCAACTTGATTACCGGTAGAGGAGTTATCAAATCATCAACAGTAGTAACAAAAAGATCTTCTTCAACAGCATGGGCATTGTGGCCATGCTTTGGCATTGGAGAAGAGATTAAATTCGGCTTTTCAGGGGCGTCGAATTCAACTTCTTTAGCATCTATCAAATCCTGAATCTTATTTTTGAGGGCCCAACAACTGTTGGTGTCGTGCCCCAGGCTGTCTGAATGATAAGCACACTTGGCATTTGCATGGTAGAACGAAGAAGATGTATTCAGATTCTTCGGGGCCTCTTTCAAGCTTGCAAGGTTTAACTTCAAGAGATGGGGTAGAACCTGAGTAGGAGTCATGTTTATCCGGGTGTATTTCCATGCAGGCCTTTCCACCCTTCCTTGGTTGGTTCTGGGTTGATTGTTTCTAGGCTGATCAGCTGCAGACTTCTGAATCATTACGACCCCCACCACTGGCCGGCGCTCAACTCTTCCTTGACCTCTTTGAGAGTAGACAGCTGAGACTTCTTTCTTTGCTGGAAAAGTCTTTTTGATGGCAGCGGAAGCAGATGTATCTTTTCGAATTTTCTCGCTCTTGATTCCGGCTTCAACTCTCTCACCAGTTAGAATCAACTCGGTGAACCCCGCAGACGAACTTCCAATCAAGTGATTGAAAAAGGGGCCTAACAGTGTACCCAAGAACATATCAACTAGCTCCCTCTCAGATAGAGGTGGTTGCACTCGTCCCGCCAAGTCTCTCCATTTCTGGGCATACTCTTTGAAACCTTCATTTGAGACCATGCCCATACTCTGTAATTGAGTACGAGTTAGTGCTAAGTCCGCATTATATTGATACTGCTTGTAAAAGGCGGCCGCCAAATCCTTCCAATTATGCACATCAGACCTCTCCAATTGGTAAAACCAATCCAGCTGCGTCCCCGATAAACTGTCCTGGAAGAAATGTACCCACAGGTCTTTGTCAGAAGAATGTGGTTGAATTTTTCTAACATAAGATCGTAGGTGCATCTTGGGATAAGACAACCCATCGAACTTAGCAAACAGAGGTAATTTGAATTTCGGAGGGATTACTATTCCAGAGACCAACCCTAGCTCTTCAAAGTCCAGCCCAGGCACTCTTTGTACCTCTATGGTAGCTAGACGCTCTTTCAGATTCTTGTATTTGTCATCTACAGGAGGGTACTGCTGTTCAGAATAGTCTTCATCCTCTTCTTCCTCAGAGTCAGATGGCACTGCAGTTTCTTTACCCTTTCTCACTCCTTCATCAGATGTTGAGGAGAAATCCAGGACCCTTCTAGCTTGACCTTCAAATCTTTTACCCATGGTAGCCACACCAGCTCTCTTCTTTTTCTTTTTCTCCTTTTCCTTTTCCAGTAGAGTTTTGAGCTCCTCCTGCCCCTTTTCCAAGGTCAGAAGTAGCTGTTGAAACTGTGAATTCTGCGCTTGTAAGTCTTTAACCACCTGCTCAATATCCATCTTGCTGAACTAAACATCAGAGAGATAAGGAAACCTGGTGTGAAGACCTGTTTATGCATATGATGAATGATATGTATTCATGTAATGCATTCAAGGATTCAGAAATTCAAATTTGTTTTAAACAAAAAAGGAACACACGTCATATTAATAAGATATAATTTGTTAGTACATTAATGCCCCATGGGCAAAATAATATAAAATTCTAAGGTAAAAAGATGTTGCACATCCTCTTTGGTGCAATGTAGGTGTTGAGAGTCTGCTCTTCGTGAAGTTGACGAGTGAGTTCCAAAACCTTCTTCTCACTAGTGGAGAATTGGGCTTCAAAAGTATCACGTTCTCCTTTGAGCTGTATCCAACTCCTTTGTAGATCTTCTAGTGATGTTGGCATGTCAGGATGTAGGAGGGTGCATGGAACCTCTCCTTCCATAACAGGCTCTTTGATCACAGGGAGAATGTAGGGGTAAGGAATCATAAGACTTTGGGCGCGGGTTCGTACCCACTTGAGGTAAGGCTCAAGAGGGATGGAATTCTTGTGTCCCAGAGTCTTACTGTCTACCTTGTTGGGCATCCTCCAAGCTCGTATGAACCTTTGTCGGAGTCTTTGATCATCATTGTCGAAGTCAAAAACTAAGTCTGGAATCAACATGTCATGTGGGCCATCCCTTCGGGCATACCCAAATTGTCTCAGAGCCAAGCAAGGGTTGTAGGTGATGCCTCCCCTAATGCCTAGTAGAGGGACATTAGGGAATTCTCCACAACGATCAATGATGATGACATTCTCTTTTGATCGAGAACACCAATGGATATCTGAATGGGTAAGAGTCATCAATCGTTGTGACCACCTCAAACCTTGCTCATTCTTTAAAACTGATTGGGGAAGATGAGAAATAAACCATCTTGCCAGTAGAGGAGTACAACACATGAGAACACCTCTTTTCCTCATTGTTCGAGTGTAAAAAGAGTGGAGGATATCCCCAAGCAATGTAGGCACTGGGTTGCGATCCATGAAGATTTTGACAGCACTCACGTCTATGAGTTGGTCAGGGTTAGGGAACAAGACCATCCCATAGATGAGAAGAGCTACAATCTCCTCAAAATCTTGTAGGTCCAATGAATTCCAGTAGCTTTGGGCCTTCTCAAACAGAAACTTTGACAAGAAACCTTTAACAAGAAACCTTTAACACCACTTCTAGTTTCCCAATGGCCTATGATATCAGATGGTTGCAAGTGTAGGGCTTGAGCAACATCTTCAAGCTTTGGATCTCTTTCTGTACCGTTGAAAGGTAGTTGATGGAGAATAGGAATCCTCAAGAGTTGAGAAAATTCCTCCAAAGTAGGCACAAGTTGGTAATCAGGAAATGTGAAGCAGTGGTGTAGGGGGTCAAAGAACTGGAAGAGAACTTTCAGCATATCCTCTTCAGTGTTGGTAGTGACTAAGTTGAGAAGACGACCATGCCTCTCAGAGTCATGATTGCATTTGTACAGGATGCCATTACTAAGGAAGAATTTAGCAGAGAATCTCCTTAAGAACTTCTTATCATTGATTGAAGCTCCTTCTTAATATTCTTGCGCCTCGAGATACCTCTTGACTTAATGAAACCAAGGTTGGTCCACTACTTCTTTAGTATTAATCTCGTTACAATGAGCTGGTTCATCCATTCGTTCGATGGTGATCTAGGGAGCCTCGTTATCCCAATTAAGTTTAAACATAGATGACATTGTGGCTAGAGCGTCTACTAGCTGTTTTTATTCTCGCGGGAAGTGCTCGAAGGTAATCTCCACAAAATGTGGTAGCAATGTCAAAACATGTTCTTTGTAAGGGATACAGTTAGGGTGTTTGGTGTCCCATTCCCCTTTGATCTGACTGACGACCAAGGATGAGTCCCCAAATACATCTAATGATTTGATCCCCAAGTCTATGGCATCTTTGATACCAAAGATGCACGCTTCGTATTCCGCCATGTTGTTCGTACAATTGAAGCAAAGTCTAGCAGTAAAGGGAGTATTACACCCTTCCAGAGATATGAGCATAAAAACGATACCATTACCAAGTGCATTGGATGCTCCATCAAAGAACAGGGTCCATCGGGATCCTTGTCCAGGTCCGTCATATGGCCTGATTTCTTCGCAGTTGTCTAATGTCATGATGTCTTCATCCGGAAATTCAAACTTCATGGACTGATAGTCTTCTACAACTTGGTGAGCAAGGTGATCAGCTAGTACACTGCCCTTTATAGCTTTCTGGGTAGTATACTGTATGTCGTACTCTGTCAGGATCATCTGCCATCTAGCTATTCTCCCATAAAGAGAAGGCTTCTCGAAGATGTACATTATCGGATCCATTTTAGATATCAACAAAGTAGTATGAGTCAGCATATACTGTCTTAGCCGACGAGCAGCCCATGCCAGAGCATAGTAAGTTTTCTCGAGCAGTGAATATCTGGTTTCACAGTCGGTAAACTTTTTGCTCAGGTAGTAAATAGCGTGCTCTTTTCGGCCAGACTCGCCATGCTGCCCCAATACACACCCCATTGAGTTTTCTAAAATAGTCAGATACATGATCAATGGTCTCCCCTCGATTGGTGGCATCAACACAGGAGGCTCTTGTAAATATTCTTTGATTTTGTCAAAAGCAACTTGGCATTCATCATTCCATTTGACTACTCGATCTTTCTTCAAGAGCTTGAAGACTGACTCACAAGTAGCTGTTAGGTAAGAAATGAATATGGAAATATAGTTCAAATGTCCCAAGAATCCTCTGACTTCCTTCTCAGTACGGGGAGCAGGCATCTCTTGTATTGCTTTAACTTTGGAGGGATCAACCTCAATACCTTTGTTACTGACGACAAAGCCTAGGAGTTTACCAAACCGTACCCCAAATGTACACTTGTTTGGATTCAACCTCAGCTTTTACTTCTTCAGTCTCTCAAACAATTTTTGTAAGTGATCAAGATGCTCTTCTTCTGTTTGCGATCTGGCTATCATATCGTCTATGTATACCTCTATTTCATGATGTATCATGTCATTAAATAAAGCTACCATGGTGCGCTGATAGGTTGCCCCAGCATTCTTCAGTCTGAATGGCATCACCTTTTAGTAGAATGTGCCCCACTATGTGACATATGTTGTTTTCTCCATGTCCTCAGGTGCCATTTTGATTTGGTTGTAACCTGAGAATCCGTCCATGAAGGAAAACACTTTGTGTTGTGCTGTATTGTCAACTAGGATATCAATGTGGGGAAGTGGAAAATCATCCTTAGGGCTTGCCCTATTCAAATCTCTGTAGTCCACACAAATTCGTACTTTACCGTCTTTCTTGGGCACGGGAACAATGTTGGCAATCCATTGAGGGTAGGAAGTGACAGCCAAAAATCCAGAATTGAATTGCTTCATGACCTTTTCTTTAATCTTTTCTGACATATCAGGTCTCATATGGCGAACCTTTTACTTTACTGGCGGACAATCTTCTCTTATAGGCAGACGATGTACCATGATGTCTGTATCAAGTCCTGGCATGTCTTTATATGACCAGGAAAAAACTTCAACATAATCGTGTAACAACTTGGGATGCGGTAGGAGAACTGACTTGAGGTTTTGCATTTGTGTTCGCAAATGTTGCGGTTTTGCAAGAGTCGCCACCGACTTTTATTTTATCCAAAAGGAAAGGTAAAAAATCATAGGAAAGACCTTTGAGATTATTTTTGGGTTCGGGGGGTAGATTATGAAAAGGGAAGGTGCTAGCACCCTTTTCATCCATGGTTTTCCATGGGCTCTTAGTTACTTGTTTTAGATCACTTGCTTTTGCTTTTCAATTGTTTGAAATGGTGCTTTGTGTGGTTTTGAAAGTATTTTGAAAAGCAGCCATCGTTTTGGCAACCTTTGTAATGATTCTTGTTTGAACATATACAAAGGTGTTTGTCTTTTAAAAAATGTTTCAATGTTTGAAAGTTTGTTTGGAAAGTGTTTTGAAATTGTGTGTGTTTGTTTGAAAATAGCAAGGATGGTTTGCAAGTTTGATCAAGTAACTAGGAGTTGTCTACCCTAATCAAAAGTCTTTCCTACACATTTTTATTCCTATGACATTGTTGTTTTACCATTGCATTTGGTAAACAAACCTATCTTTGGATGTTAAACGGGACAGGCGCGGGTCATCGTATGACCATGATAGCAATGGTGCCAAGTATCTTAGCAAGTTTTTGAGGGACTAGATCATTTTTGTTTAGGCAACCAAGATAGCGTCATCGAGGGACTGTGCTCTTTTTGTTTTTATTTTGTTTTGCCAAGATACCTAGCATGCATATCATGGCCATTTTAAGGCAACAAGTGGGTGAAACCCTAGAGATGCTTGTGTGCATTGTGTTGTCATTTTTCATGCATTTTTGTCTTGTATTTAGTCATGCTATTTATTTGATTTTGGTCTTTGCATACAAAACCCTAATCTTACTATCATGGTATATGAAAGCGATAAAATGCGTAAAGTAAATCTAGACTATTACAACATTATTATGGGAAGGGGGTACAAGTTTTGAATAGGATATTGCTCAAAATAAAACCCTAAAATTATTACAACCAAATTGAATTTATTTGTACAAATAAATAAATAAGCAAATATTTAAATATGGAATAAATTGTAAATATGCAAAATGTTTTTGTATTTTGTTTTATGCATGAGAGAATAAGTTTATTTATGGCCTAAAAATAAGAAAATAAAAAATGATTATTTTTTGAAAGGGTAAAAACCCTAATTTTGGTTTAAAAGAAAATATGCTTTATATTATTTATTTATTCATTTTTTTGTTTAAGAAAAATAATAATAATATATACAAAAATGTTAAAAAATTAAATATTGTATGAAAATATTAATTTAAGTGTATAAATAATAAAAATAAAAATATACAATATTTTTATATTATTTACAAATTTATTTTAAGAAAATAAAAGTATATTAACCTAAATACTTATTTTTATGCTAAAAAATAAATAAAAAATATGAAAAAATGCAAAAAAATAAAGAAAATATTTTTGAGATTTTTATTGTTTAGAAAAAAATAAATAAAAGTCAGAAATATGAAATATGCAAGAAAATATGAAAAATAAAAGAAATGGGCCAAGGGGGTGCAAATAACAGAATGAAGGGTGTGAAAAGTAGAAAAGCCAGGCCCAAGCCCACTTCACTTCATCCCTGTCCTCTGAACAGAGCCAAAACACGCGCGCCATGTACAAATCCTGTTCTCTCTTGTTCTTGCATGAAATCAAAAACTCACAACATAAAAGTTATAGCATTTTCAATCACAATTCCAACCATCTAAAAAACTTGATCTAACTCTAAGAAACCAGGGATAATTTTAGTGCCCCTAATTTATGACCCAAAATTTTCAGGAACTTCAACTATCAAATACTCCTAGCTTAGTCAATATAAATGGAATATATGCATGTGTACAACTCAAGCACATTAAAGACTACGTTTTTGCTTCACAAACCTAAGCTTAATGATGCCTAAATAAGGAGTTAGAAACTTGACAAATACCTGTTTTAGTTAAGTTTGGATATGGCAATGTAGGAGTTGTGAGTGAGGCCTAAAGTACTTTTGAGCTTGCTTGATGTTCCCTTGACCTTCCCTAATGCTTAGCTTGCTTTGAAATGGCTTGAATCTCCTTGTAGAAGTCAACCTGCAAACTCAGAAATTGAAAATGGTGAAACTTGAAAATGAAGTTACAGTTGCTGAACAATGGCTTGGATAGTTCAGGTGGGTTGTAGGGAAAGTGTTTGAAGTGGTTCAAGACAAAACGCACGAGTGAAATATGTTTTGGCTTGTGATTTGCAGAGATGACCCTGTTTTGGGCAGAAGTTGGTGTTTTTGTGTTTTGGGTGTTTGGAAGCTTGGGAATTCGTGTTTTCTGGCTTGGTACAATATGCTGAAGTTGTTTGAAATGAGGCTTAGACTTGGTTTTATCAGATGCACAAGTTATGGACCTTTTGCAAGCTTTCTTGCTTTTGAAGCAAAAGTTGAAATGACAAAGGCCAAGGTTGTACAAGCTAGCTCAAGGTCTGCATAGGGTTGGTGAGCTTTTCCTGAAGTTTGTGGATGTTGTTTGTATCAAGAGATCAGGTCCATGGCTCAAGAAATACAAAATTGCAAAAACTATGCTTTATGGAAATGGTATTGCAACCTTTATGCCATTTTTGGAATAATTCTTTGTACAATGCTCCATAACTCAGAACAATGCCTTTGTCCAATGTATTTGCATTTAATTTATGAGTGTATAAAGGATTAGAACCTGTAAACCAAGTACAAGAATGATCCAAACTGATTTGTAACTTTAACCAATATGAAAAATGCCTTGGACAAAAGTGATAATTTTCCATTTTCAAACTTTCGATCTCCCTAACCATAAATTATTTTGGAGAGTTCTTGGAAATTTTGGAAAGCTTGTAACATGCTCTACAATCAATATTTGAAATGAATTTTGAGATTCCACTTGGAACTATGTGAAAAGTTGCCATGAAGATAGGTCAAAATCCTGCCTAAACTAGGGCAAAATTTCACTAAGTTAAAAGTTTCATGGACCCTTATTCACAAAATCATAACTTGAGATCCAAGTATCTTTTGGGAAAATTTTGTGAATAAAATTTGAAGATTTTGTGTAGGAATAAAACTTTCATGTTGGAAGTTTTGTTTTAATCCAATTGCATCATGGTGAAAAAGTTGGGAACAAATAAGAAATTTTCATAACTTAGAAAATTTCTAAGTTATGAAAATTTTCAATCTTAAACCCTAATTTCCAAAATTAGGTTTCTTGGTGAAAACTTTACATGTTTTGACACATCTTGATGAAAAATGACCCTTGGCATTTGATTTTGACAAAAAAGTCAAAGTTTGACTTTTCAGTGTACAGTTGGTTTTTGATCAGTTGACTGGAAAATTCATCTGTCAATCCAATGCATTTGAGATCTTTTGAACCTTGTGATTATGTCAAGATGATGCCATTGAGTCCTTGCAACCATGTTTGAACCCAAATTGCCATTGTCTAGGTTAAAATCAGAAATTTCCCTTCTACAGTCAAAACCCTAAAAATGACCATTTTGCCCCTTTGAAGGTCTGATCAAATTTCTTGAGGAATTGTGGTCCAAACTTGATCAAATGGTTCATATGAGTCTATAATGTTGATATGGATCAAAAATTATGAGGTTTGACTGTAAATTGGCCATAGTTGACTTTTTCCCCAATATAGTTGATTTTTAGGTCAATTGTCCAATTGACTGGGCAAAAATTTGATTCAAGGCTTGAAACTTGGTATGGGAAATCTTAGAGGTCCAACATGAAGTATGAAAGTCACATGAGGCATTGGAAGTCCAAAAATCCCTATGCAAACTCAAACCCTAATTTCAGGTCATCAGAGCAAGGAGATGTCTTGGGCAGAGCAAACCCTAATTCTGTCTGGAGTCTAAAGAGTCTTGTGAGGAGAATCTTGATAAAATGAGAGGGAAAATTTTGGGGTACAACACAACTGAATCAGATGCTCCTTGACACTGGGTTCCAGATTGGCACCCACCTTGACCTCTTTTTTATCCTCCTCGGTACCCAGGTTGATTGTATCCATAGGTTCCTCGTGAGGCTGAATGGTTCTTTCCTCTTTTTAAAGCAGTCTGGCAAGTTCCCCTGGTACTTCACAATCTTCCTCACCTTCGTCTTTGGCTTGGTAGATTAGATTCTCAGAGTCACGAAAGGCCATAGCAGTATCGTTACCCATGGGATCTAGAATGGATGGATACATGCATTGTGAGTGGGTGTGTCTAAGGGTATAACTATCTTTGAAAGAAAATAAATGTAAAAGAATAACAATGAGCACAAAAGTTTGTATGCGAAAACGTCTGTGATTCATTGATGTCATATGAAGATGAAATAATAACCCTTACAAATGGACCATTGTGCCTCGGGTAAGACACAAGGTTTTAAGAGTGCGAATTGTTTTTGAATATTACAGATCCAACAAAATATAGATAAATTACTGTGGGATAAAAGTGATTAGGACGAAGTCTCTAGACTCCCAATTGTTGAGCCCTCCATTGACAGTCGGAAAGATCCAATCCTCCAGGTTGTAATCATCTTCACCATCGTCTATCGCGTTGACCTCACGATTGCTAATCTTCAAGGGTGGCCCTCCAGCACGGGCACGACGTACAACCTTTTGAGCATTTGAAGTGAAACCTAGGCCAAACTTGTCAGACTTATACACGATATCCGGAAGTTTCCCCCAGATGGTGCATCCACCTTCCTCTACCACTGCTTTAGCGTCCTTCAGATATGACATCCAGAGTGGAGGCCTTGTAATCTTGGGAATATGTGATGTAGTCTTGGTCACTGCCACCTCTTGGGATACCTCTTCGAAGTGTTGGAATGGAGTTTCAATGAATTCACCGTCCAATTCCACATATCTGAAGGAATTGAGATGGCTGATCATGTATTCTTCTTCTCCATGGACAATGATAATCTTCCCTTGAACCAGATACTTCAACATCTGGTGTAATGTTAAGGTAACAACGCCAACATTGTGGATCCATGGCCGGCCTAGCAAACATGAGTAAGAAGGGAGGATATCCATTACATAAAAGGTTGAATTGAAAGTTTGAGTCCCAACCTTTATGGGGATATCCACTTCCCCGTGCACCATCCTCTTCGAGCCATCAAATGCCCTTACTACTATGTTGCTTGGCTTTAACGCTAGCCCCATCGCAGTCAAGTCTGTCAAGATATTTTTTCGGTAAAACATTCAAAGATGAGCCAGTGTCCACCAAAACATAGGCCAGAGTTGTGTCCCTATATTCCATAGAGATATGTAATGCCTCATTGTGCTTTCTTCCCCTTGGTGTCAGATCAGCATCCGAGAAGCCTAGGCCGTTATCCGCTGTCAAGCTGGCCACACAGTCTTGGAATTGATCAGCAGATGTTTCTTGAGGCATATGGGCTATTTTTAGGAACTTCACCAAGACTTTCACATGTGCCTTAGAACACAGTAGTAATGCCAACATGGAGATCTTGGAGGGAGTTTTCCCCAATTGTTCAACTACATCGTAGTCGCTCCTCTTTATAATTTTTAGGATCTCCTCCATTTCTTTCTTAGATGTCTCGGGTATAGTCAGTGATCGAGCCTTCGTCCGAACAGGCTCCACTTGAATACTCTTTCCTCGAGTTTCAGCCGCAGAAGTGTTGGTAGGAATGATAACAGGGGTTGTAACGGCTTCGTCAATAGGATCACTTGCAGATATGATTATGGGTACGGAAGTAACCTTTGGAACAACCACGGGTCCAGAAACGGCCTTTGGGGGAGAAATTTCTGGAGAAAAGATCCTACCACTTCGGGTAATTTTACTAGTTCCGGAAATATTGCTGATGTCAGAATCTTCTTCTTTGGAGTTTATCTCTTTGGCGGTCGACCAGTCTTTTTTGATGTCATGGTAGTAAATGTCCCCTCCGTAATTCCACGGCACAGTTTTGTCTGATTCATATGGGACTGGCCCAGGCATTGTGATTATTAAAGGAGTTGCTTTCGAAACTGATGTAATTCTAACGGGTCTTTTGGTGGAGACCCTGGAAGAATTGGCGGAAATGGTAATGATTGAAACATCTTTGTTGTACCCCAAAATTTGCCCTCCCATATTCTTCAAGAAATTGCCAAGTAAAGCTTCAAAATTCCCCAAGGGTTGCACAGTTCAAGGGCCTCCTAAACAGTCAAAATTAGGGTTTTGGTTCTGACAAAGTAAATGAAGTTTCCAAGGGTCCAATCAAGTCCCACATGCCTACAAATATGGTCAAGCATCCTCATACCAAGTTTCAAGACTTTCAGCACAAAATTGCACAGTCAAAACCCTAATTGCACTATAGTCAATTGTAGGGGCAAAATGGTCATTTGACAGTCAAAAGTTCAAATTTTTGGTCAACATATCATTTTGAAGCCACAAACATCATTTGATCAATGCTTGATCATGATTCTCAAAGCTTGGCTCAAAAATCATCAAGATGCAAAAGTTTCCTTATTTGGACAGTTGAAAAAGTCAACTGTAAATTGACCAGGGCATAACTTTCACATGGATTATCAGAAAAATTCCATCCAAAGCTCATTTTGAAGAGAAAGACATTTCCTACAACCCCTCTTCATACTTCAAGTCCAAGAAATGCTCTCACAAAAAGTTTTCAATCTCAACATTATAGGTCATTTTCAAAAGTCAACAAAAAGGGACTTTAAGTCAATGGCCATAACTTGAGATTGGTAAATCAAAATGACATGGGACCAAAGGCATTGGTTAAAGGACTCAAAGACCTTTCCAAAATGTCCAAGAACATGAGCAAAGCTTAAAAATTGAGCAAGTTATGCCTTGTGGAAGTTGGGAAATTTTTGGATATTTTGAAAAGTCAACATTGATTCAAATGACCTAAAATTGCTAATGGGCCTCTTTTTCTTCCACAATTCATCATCCAAGGCATGTGCACGACCATTTGGCCCAAAGGGAAGTTTTTCTTCATTTTTTATTTATTTATTTGGATTTTTATTATTAATAATTCATTTAAATTAATTTAAATACATGAAAAATGTTAAACCTAATGTTTCAAATCTTTTTATGCATATAATATCTCCAATATTTCGTGCAAATCAGATTAGGCAAGAATTGAAGGTGATTGGATATGATTGAGAGCAAATGTGCATGAAAAGATTGGAAAATATTTTGCCATAAAAATCAAATATCCATACATCAATTCTTTGATTCCTTGGACAAGAAACTTAACCTAAATCATTCATCTATACATACACAAGCAAACCCTCGTGCCCATGACCTAGAAGCTGCACCATACACAAAGAAACCAACTTGAATTTTTGGCTTGAAAACTCAAATCTGAAAACTGTTTTCCAGGGCGATTCGAGCTGAGATAATCATCTCATCACTTTCCTGAGACCTTAAGCAACGTGCCTGAATAGATTTCCACGTCCCTAGCACCTTGAAACGGTATACAGAGATCAAACTTGTTCATATTTTTTCTATAATCGTATTTCAAATTCCCAGCATTCTCATTGCATTTTGTTCATGGATTTGTACTAATGAGACTCTCCTGATGCTAACTGTGTAATTTAATTGTATTTTTATCACCTATATGCGATTTCACCATTGTTGGATATTAGGGTTTCCCAAGCTGTGAATTGGGGGTTTTCATTTAAGGAAAAATCAGCACTCTAGACCTGGACCACTGGAACAAGCATGCTTGGACGAAGAGAAACCAACCCTCACGCTCAATTTATGAGCCTCCCTGAGCTAATCGCTATTTTCCCAAATGGCCTATTTTGAAACGGTGTAAAACCGTTGCCAATGTTTTGTGTTTCAGAAAAAAAATAAAGCAACGAAGAAGACGACCCTGTGGCGATCAGTGATTGGCCTATTTGAATTTTACGCGCTAAATTTCCACTAACATTTGTTTTATTGTATATTGTTTGTTATTCACGTAGGGTACAAAGAAGCAAAGCAGCTCCACTGGCAGGCATAAGCGTTGGTAATGTTCAGGACCTGGGTTCGAGCCCCAGGTCCCCACCCCCCTTTCATATTATTTTTCATTTAATAGTTGTGTGCAGTTTCAACGTTATGGACCACCGTGCATCATCAAAATCAAGCCGTCCACGCGTACCATTACATTCAATCAAGGGCCAGGATCTGTAGAACATGGTGAACTCTAGTCAACGCCTGGGCACGCTAGTGGAGAAGTCAGCCAGGCCAAAGGCCATTGGGCCCAAATTGCTAAAGAAAAACCTCCAACCTGGGGACAGCACCCCCTCTAGTTTGTTTTCTTTTACTCTTTTATATTTTTTGTTCTTTTCTTTATTTTAATTAATTTCTTAATTCTTTATAATTATTATTTTCATAATATATAAAAGACATAAAAAAATCAGAAAAAGAAAAAAATTAAATATATTTATTTAATTAGTATTTTGTAAATAAAATTCGTTAATTAATTAGTTTTAATTTAGGAGTAAATCTTAATATTTTCTTAATTAATCTAAAATTGGTAGAATTAGGGTTTGCAATAATTTTTATCCTTTTTTCTTTTCTTTCATAATAATTAAATATTTCCTATTATTTATTTTTGTAATTAAATTGCATGTAAATAATTAGATTAAGTTTAGGTTAAAATTTAATTCTTTCTTAATAAACTAAAAAACAACTAGAATTAGGGTTAGCATTTTATTTTAATTAACCTTTTTTCATTAAAATCATAAAATACAAAAATACCCAAAAACAATTCCTTTTCCTTTTAATTTTATTAAGTTAATCATAATAATTTAATTTCATCAAAAAAGGGTCCAACGCCCTCGTTTCTAATTTAAATTTCAATTCGCATATTTATTTCTTTTTTCTTTTAATTATCTATGTACCTCTCCCAAAGCCGTGTAATTAATTTCTCGCACTTTACTGTTCTTTAATTCTTTATTTTTCTGTCAAATCGGGTTCAGGAAATTTTGGCGATGTGAACCCGCGCCTTTGTAATAGTTTAGAACTTTACATTTCTCGCACTTTTTTTTACTGTTAAATAAATGCATGCAAGAATGAATGATAAAAATAAAAACAAACGCTAGATCACCTATACCATGACAAGATAAATGCAAATGAACATGACACACAAATCACACACCACCCCTAGGGTACGCCTCACTGTTGCCTTGCCTCGAAAGGTGATTGTCGAGTAGAGGATGTCTTAGTAAGTCCTCATGATCCGGGAACCTGGCATGAGGGTAGCTTCTAAGGTGTCCTCCCATTGCTCTGGTGGTCACCATGTCCCGAACCTCGAATTGACCCGAACACCTCCAACGGTGGTGCTACCTACCTCTCAATGGTGGGATGGCACTACCTTAAAGGACATTTACACAGACGAATTCCTTAGGGTAGGTAGGTTCTCGTAGATACTTGCTCTAATTTCAAAACAAAATCAAAATACTTTTCACGCTGACACCTTTTCAAAAAGCTTTCGAAAGCAACTTTTCAAACACTCTTGAGGACCGATACAAGAGTCAAAATGGAATTTTCAAAGAAACTTTTTAAAACCCACAGTTGAAAAGCAAACAAACCATTTTTGAAAACACAAATGAGCAAGTATCTAAGAGCCCATGGATAACCATGGAAAGAAAGGGTGCTAACACCTTCCCTTTCTAAAATCTACCTCCCGAACCGAGAGCAATCTCTATAAGGAATTTTTCTGTGCTTTTGTCCTTTCCAATTGGAGAAAATAAAAGACGGTGACGACTCTTGCTTCCGCGACATTTCGCGAACCAGCGTTAAATAGTCAGTTCCAGATCCACCGATCACAGAACTGGCGACTCTGCTGGGGACAAACTTAAAGTGAGGTGTACCTTAGGGTTAGTTCATAACTGTGTTTTCAATTGTATTGACTTGTCTGCTTTAAATTTGTGGGTTGCATGGGAGTTACATAGATCCTAACCCGGATCTGGGGATACCCTGTTTAGGTAGCATAAGCTGTGAGGGACCTGTCCGGCGTAGACCGACACGGGTGAAACAGTGGCTACGTTGGTGTGGCACCTTGGTCTGTACCGATATCCCTTGTGTCGCAACGAGGAGAATATGGGTCTTCTGAGGAGTCATTAAGCACCAACAACCTTAGAACCTTAAATGACACAACTTGGCCATTAGAACAGTAGCAGTATGCTACGCCCATTGAGGCTAAACTCTCGTGATGGTTCTGGCCACAAGAAAAGATTGCGATGCTGGAGTTATGACCGATTGAGGGTAGTCAATGATATTGGGATCCTCTAAGAACCCGGTTACTTTGATAGGACAGGTATGAACCAACAAACTGAAAGAGGGTAGTACCTAGACCTCATGCTGGCCTAAACTTTAGGGGCTTGCCTTGTGTGACTTGTGTGCCTTACCATGTTTGCCTTTGTATCTATTTGTGGTGTGCTTTATCATAACATCATAACATCATGAGCATTGCATGCATCCTGCATAAGGACTGACCATTTCAAAGACAAGAGGGTTTCACCTTTGCTCTATTTTGTAGGACATTATGATGCCTGTGCGAAGGAATACTATCCAGTTCAACTTTGTTCACTCACCTGAGTTGCTTGAAGAGTTGGTTAGCAGAATTCCAAATACCACTTCCTTCATTTAGAGACATGGTTCTCTTCTCAGTTTAGTCACTGCAAAGCGGGATCAATAGTTGATGAGCGTTCTGACCCAGTTCTATGACCCTCTGTACCAGTGCTTCACCTTTCAAGACTTCCAGCTGGTCCCTACCCTGGAAGAGTTCTCTGATTTGCTTGGTATCCCTATCTTGGATCAGACTCCCTTTACTGGTTGGGAAAAGACCCTCAGGCTTGAGGATGTTGCTGCAGCTCTTCCCTTGACACAGCAAGAGGTAATGGACAACTGGGTAACTAGAAGCGGAGTTAAGGGTTTCTTGGCCAAGTTTCTGATTGGTAAAGCTAACAGTTTCTGGAATGACCTGGACTTTAGGGCATATGAATACATCTTGGCTCTCTTAATCTATGGGTTAGTATTGTTTCCTAATCCTGATAACTTCATTAATGTCACTTCCATAAGGATCTTTATGTCTCAGAATCCTGTGCCCACTCTCTTGGGTGACATCTTGCAACAACTTCATGCTCGTACTACCCGAAGACGAGGAACCCTATGGTGTTTTATCCCTTTGTTGGTGATGTGGTTTATTTCGCACCTCCCCAAGTTCGTACTGAAGAACCAAGAAGGAAGAGGTTGGGCTCATAGGTTAATGTCTCTCACCGACAAAGACATCATTTGGACTTGCAGAGGTTTGGATGAGATAGCTGTCATTGATCGATGCGGGGAATACCCTAATGTTCCTCTGATTGGTACCCAAGGAGGGATCTCTTACAATCCATGTCTAGCGCTCCGTCAGTTTGGAAGAGCAAGAAGAGCAGGGCCTCATGAGATGTTGGTGCCTCACATCAGTTTTGAGTTTCAGGTGGATAGTGACGAGCTGCGTCGTAGGTTCATCAAGGCTTGGGACAAAGTTCATAAAGCTGACCCACAAGAGCGGGGGCCAAAGACTTCTTTACCTATGGAAGCCTACTACAAATGGGTTCGCATCCGTGCTCAGAAGTTAGGTATGTCGTATGAAGCCGTCAGACCCGTCATTCTTGAGTGTCCTGACAAAGATGGTGTTCCTCCAACTGTCTTTCCTCCTCAGATACCTACTGATTATGAGACATTGAAGAGATCTTGGTCGCAACTGCGAGAAGAGCGGGATTCTTACCGGGAAAAGTTCAACGAGCAGGAATTAAAGATCCAGAAGCTGACAAAGCAGTTGGAGAATGAGAGAGCTCTGAATGCCTACATCCGTACTGAGAAGAGGAGACCATGGGATCAATAAGGAGCTCCGGATGTTCTTTTACAGTTTTATTTCCCTTTTCAGTATTTCCTTTCATGTAACGCCTAAGGGCAACCTGTTGAATAATTTCAGTTTCAAAATTGAATCTAATGAAGTGTGTTCCTTTTTGTTTACAAAGTTGATTCCCGATTGTCTTTGAAAACATAAATCATACGCATTCCATTCATCATGTGCATAGCAGGTTTTCCTCTTTTCAGGTTGCTTACCATTCTTCGCTGTTTATTTCAGCATCATGAATCCTGACTCGTCCTCAACTGAGATGTCCATCAAAGCTCTTCAGGCGCTGAATGCGCAATTTCAGGAATTAATCATGGGCTTGGCTCAGGGCCAAGAGGAGCTGAAGGATCTGCTCCTGAAGAAGGAAAAGAAGAAGAAGAGAAGGACTGTTCTGTTCAGCTCGGGCCGAAGGTTTGGCAATACTCTGCAGAATGAAGAGCCTGGTTCTTCTATTGGCAAGAGTACTCCTCAAGCGGAAAAAGGTCCTAGTCCGGTAGTCTCCGACAACGAGACTGATTTCGATGAAGAGCAATATCCTCCTGCAGAAGACAGGTACAAGCAGTTGGAAGACAGGTTGAATGCTATGGAGATCCAACAGGTACCTGGGCTGGATTTTGGAGATTTGGATTTGTCTACTGGTGTGATCATTCCTCGTAAATTCAAAGCACCATCTTTCACTAAGTACGACGGGGCGTCTTGTCCCAAGCTACATCTCAGGTCCTATGTTCGGAAGATTCAACCGTACTCAGCGGATAAGAACTTGTGGATCCACTTCTTCCAAGAGAGTCTTTCAGGGACTCATCTCGAATGGTTCTATCAGCTGGATGGGACCAAGGTTCGTAACTGGGAGGAGTTGGCTACTGCTTTCTATAAGCAGTATCAGTATAATGCCGACCTTGCCCCTACATGTACCCAACTCCAGGGTATGTCGTTAGGTTCAAGCGAAGGTTTTAAAGAGTACGCTCAGAAGTGGAGGGATCTGGCTGGCAGGGTGCAGCCTCCGTTGACTGATCGGGAGTTGGTAGACATGTTCTTGGGGACCCTATCTGGGCCATTTTTCAACCATCTTATCGGTAACTCGTCTGCAAGGTTTACTGATCTTATTCTGACTGGAGAGAGAATTGAGGCTGGGTTGAAGTCGAGAAAGATTCCGAAGGGTGCATCGTCCAGTTCTGAGAAGAACCCCTTCAAAAAGGAGGCTAGTGCTGTATATGGCTCCCGGAGACCAGAGAGATCTGAGCGCCGCCAATCTGTCAGTGCGGTAATGATTTCTAAGCCTGCTGCCGCTCCTCGGCCAACCAATCCTCAAAGGGCTGAAAGACCCCGGAGAGAGTTTACCCGTTTGAGCATGACCTTATCGCAGATCTTGCCACAGCTGCTCTTAACCAACTTAGTAACCGTCAGAGAGGCTCCGAAGTTCGCAAATACTACCTCTCCGAAATACAATCCAAATGCTCGCTGTGCGTACCATTCTGATAGCCCGTGGCATTCCACTGATGACTGCTGGGCGTTAAGGAGCAAGCTGCAGGACCTTATTGACGCCAAGGAGGTACAGTTTGAGGCATCTGAGAAGCCTAATGTAGTGATAGCTCCCCTGCCTGCTCATGGAGTGAATGCTATTGGGGACGAAGATGAAGTGGATGAAGCTGAGTTTGATAGCTGGATCTACCCGACAACCGACAGTGGACTTAACAATTGGAGTGCAAAGGACAATCTACCTGTTTCTCTTGTTACTAAGTAATGAATTCCTATGTTTTTGGTATCTGTAATAAACAACAAATAAACTCTATGGCCCGGTGTCTTACCCGAGGCACCGTGGCTTCATTTGTGAGGGCATATAAATTGTCATTTCATATATCATAAATGAAAATCTTGGACGTTTTCTCGCATTGCAAATCTTATGCTCCTTTTCTGTCTTTCTTTCCTTTACATATTTTTCAAAACAGCTGTGTTTACACACACTCACTCATACAGGTTTCAATCCACTCTGGATCTCACTGGTAACGACTCTGCTACTGCCAGTTATGACTTCGAAAATCCGATCAACTTAGCCGAAGACGAAGGTGAAGATGATTGCGAAGTGCCTGGCGAACTTGCAAGACTGTTGCTTCAGGAAGAGAGGGCAATTCAACCACACGAAGAGCCAGTGGAAACAATAAACTTGGGTACCGAAGAAGACAGGAAAGAGGTAAAGATTGGTGCCAACCTAGAGCTCAGCGTGAAGCAACGGTTGACTAAGATGCTACATGATTATATGGAGATATTTGCCTGGTCCTACGAAGACATGCCCGGATTGGATACCGATATTGTGGTCCATCACTTGCCTACTAAGGAAGACTGTCCTCCGGTTAAACAAAAGGTCCGTCGTATGCGTCCAGAGATGTCGGAGAAGATTAAAGCCGAGGTTATGAAACAGTTTGATGCCGGGTTCCTTGCAGTGACTTCTTACCCTCAGTGGGTTGCTAATGTGGTGCCGGTACCAAAGAAGGATGGAAAGGTCAGAATGTGTGTCGATTACAGGGATCTGAACAGGGCCAGCCCCAAGGATGACTTCCCCCTACCTCACATTGATGTCCTTGTTGATAATACAGCTCAGCACAAGGTATTCTCTTTCATGGATGGCTTTTCAGGTTACAATCAGATCAAGATGGCACCTGAAGACATGGAAAAGACTACATTTGTTACTCAGTGGGGCACCTTCTGTTACAAGGTCATGCCTTTTGGACTAAAGAACGCTGGGGCAACCTACCAACGTGCCATGGTTGCTTTATTTCATGACATGATCCATCATGAGATAGAAGTGTATGTTGACGACATGATCGCAAGGTCCCAGACTGAGGAAGAGCACCTAGATCATCTGCAGAAGTTGTTTGACCGGTTGAAACTGTACAAATTGAGGTTGAACCCGAACAAATGCACTTTCGGGGTAAGATCTGGGAAGTTGCTAGGCTTCGTGGTAAGTGATAAGGGCATTCAAGTGGACCCTGCTAAGGTCAAAGCTATTCAAGAGATGCCAGTTCCTAAGACAGAGAAGGAAGTCAGAGGCTTTTTAGGACGCCTGAATTACATTGCTCGGTTCATCTCGCATCTGACTGCTACCTGTGAGCCAATCTTCAAGCTGCTGAAGAAAGATCAGGTAGTACGCTGGAATGATGAATGTCAGGCTGCTTTTGACAGAATCAAAGAGTATCTCCAAGAACCACCTATCCTTATGCCACCGGTTGAAGGGAGACCTCTGATACTATATCTGACAGTGCTTGACAACTCAATGGGGTGTGTGCTGGGGCAGCATGACGAGTCTGGCCGAAGAGAGCATGCCATTTATTACCTTAGCAAAAAGTTTACTGACTGTGAGACCCGATACTCACTGCTCGAGAAAACTTGATGCGCTTTGGTATGGGCTGCTCGCCGGCTGAGATAGTATATGCTGACTCATACCACCTTGTTGATCTCAAAGATGGATCCTATAAAGTACATATTCGAAAAGCCTGCTCTGTCTGGGAGAATAGCAAGATGGCAAATGATCTTGACGGAATACGACATTCAGTACACAACCCAGAAAGCCATAAAGGGAAGTGTATTGGCAGACCACTTAGCACATCAGGCAGTAGACGACTATCAGTCAATGAACTTCGAGTTTCCGGATGAAAGCATCATGATAGTGACTGATTGTGAAGTACCTGGACCGGATGAAGGACCTGAGGAAGGATCCCGATGGTCTATGCACTTTGACGGAGCCTCCAATGCTTTGGGTAACGGTATCGGCGCCATAATCATATCCCCCCAAGGCACTCATACTCCACTCACTGCCCGACTATGTTTCAACTGCACCAATAACATGGCAGAGTACGAGGCGTGCATCATGGGTCTTCAAGCTGCGATCGACCTAAGGATCAAGTTTCTGAGTGTCTTCGGAGATTCCGCTCTTGTGATCAATCAGATCAAAGGAGAATGGGATACGAAACATCCGAATCTTATTCCTTACAGAGAATGTGTGTTGACCTTGATCCCCCACTTCATGAAGATAACCTTTGAACACTTTCCAAGAGAAGAGAATCAGCTGGCGGACGCGTTAGCTACAATGTCTTCTATGTTCAAGGTTAAATGGGATAATGAGGCTCCCCGGATCATCATCTGGAAACTGGACGAACCGGCATACTGTTGCGATCTCGAGACTGAATTGGTGACTGAGAAGCCTTGGTACCATGAGGTGAAGAGATATTTGGAAGCTCAGGAATACCCTGAAGGTGCATCTGTCAACGATAAGAAGTTCCTGAGAAGGTTCGCAGCAAAGTTCTTCCTTAGCAACGGCATCTTGTATAAGCGAAACCATGATTCAACCTTACTGCGTTGTGTGGATAAGACTGAAGCAGAAAGGATCATGGAAGAGCTACATGAAGGGACCTCTGGTACACATTCCAGTGGGCATACAATGGCAAAGAAGATCCTTCGGGCAGGGTATTACTGGTCCACAATGGAAGCTGACTGCTACCAACATTCTAGGACATGCCATAAGTGTCAGATTTATGCAGACAAGGTGCATGTTCCTCCAGTTCCCCTGAATGTTCTGACTGCGCCTTGGCCGTTTGCAATGTGGGGCATAGACATGATTGGTGAGATTAAACCTACGGCATCCAATGGGCATCGCTTCATCCTAGTGGCGATTGATTATTTTACAAAGTGGGTTGAAGCAGCTTCCTACGCTACGGTAACCAAGACTGTGGTGGCGCGGTTCATTCGACATAATCTGATCTGTCGGTACGGCGTCCCAGAGAGGATCATTACAGACAACGGTACCAATCTGAATAACAAGATGATCACTGAGCTCTGCGAGCAGTTCAAAATACAGCACCACAATTCTTCTCCTTACAGACCGAAGATGAATGGGGCTGTAGAAGCAGCAAATAAAAATATCAAGAAAATCGTGCAGAAGATGACAGTGACTTATAAGGATTGGCACGAGATGTTACCGTTCGCTCTACATGGGTACCGTACCTCAGCCAGGACGTTAACCGGGGCAACTCCTTTCTCTCTGGTTTATGGTATGGAGGCAGTCTTACCGATCGAAGTGCAAATACCCTCTCTCCGGATAATGAAGGATGCAAATCTGAACGAGGATGATTGGATCCAGACACGACTTGATCAATTAAACCTTATTGATGAAAAGAGACTTGCTGCTATCTGCCATGGTCAGACGTATCAGAAACGGATGATCAGGGCATTTAACAAAAAGGTCAGACCACAAGAATATCAAGTTGGGGATCTAGTAATCAAGCGAATCATCCTTCCTCAGAGTGATCCAAGGGGCAATTGGACCCCTACGTACGAAGGGCCATTTGTGGTTAAACATGTGTTCTCAGGAGGAGCCATGATTCTAACCAATATGGATGGTGACGACCTTCCTCACCCCGCCAATGCAGACATAGTAAAAAGATACTACGCATGAAAAAAAAAGACCCGCTAGGCTGACATGCCTAGGCAAAAATTAGGGCTTCCCGACGAACCAAAAGGGTTCGGGCAAAATGAAGGGATGAAATGAAAAAAAATCTGTACACCCGGCAAGTCGAAAACCTGAAAAGGCGGCTTGGGCAAAAATGGGTATCCCGGTGGACTGAAAACCCGAAAGGGCGGTCCAGGCAAAAGTTAGGGATAAAAGCGTAATACTATGTCTCATTGGATCACTTTGCATCCAGAATCCGGTATCTACATCAAATTCCGACGGCATCGATCAGTCAGCTTCATCTTCGTTTAGGTCATCAAGTGATGAGACGCTCGGAGTTATAAAGGCAATAGCAGAGTTGAAACCCAGTGGGATCATTCATTTCACACAGCTGTTTCATTTTCTCTCGTACAAAATTTGTATAAACTCTTTTGCTCGGCGGTGTTCTCTTACTAGGACGTCAGCCTCTTGTACATAAACGCCTATTTTCAGGCTATTCAAAAATCAATACAAATATATTTTTCAGTTAAAATGGCCAATTGTTTTTCCTTTTTCTGTTTTGTTTTGCGAAGAACGTCCAAGGTTCAATTTGTGATATATGCATTGACAATAATTTGCTAACTCATAAATATTTGCATACGAAACAAAGGATTAATTACAGGTAACATTAGAAACAGGGGCAATAAAGAGTTGTTTAAGCAATCTAATTGTTCCGTCCACCAAGGTACCAAGGTAGGTTCAACTAAAGAATACAACCAGATATCTTAATTCCCCAGAGAGTGAGTCAGCAAGTCAGTACACTCTCCTCAAGCAAAGCTACCATCAAACCTTAAGGAAGTTGGGTATCCTCCCGCAGATCTCAACATTCCCCAGCAGCATATGTATTCTTAACAAGCATCCCCGGCAATCTTGGTCTAAAGATTGTTCCCCGGCGGTATATCAAATATTCAAAGGAATCACTTCCCCCGCAGTTCAAAACTTCCCCAGGAGAGTCCAATCCAGTATCCCCAGGAAAGTTGGAATTCATCTCCCCAAGCAGTAAGATTATCCCCAATAGATTCTGGAAGCTTATCCTCGCAGAGCACGAACGTATCGCCCGGCTTTATTCAAAGAGTTATTTCCCTACCAGGATATAACTGGGTTATCCTCAGCCAAAAGCCACAGAAAGAGAGTCCTTGGCGGAGTTTTCTTATCCCCAGCGAAGTCTATTAACACTCCCAGCACAACAAGGGTATCCCTGGCAAGTTATTATCAATGCTCAGCAAAAGCATCTCTCTCCCCACAGAGTATTGCTTCCCAGCAAGATCGTTAGAGTACTTTCCTCCCCGCAGATTTATTCCATTCGCCAAGTTTATTCCCCAACGGAGTTATCTTCTCCTATTGGTATTCTTGCAATTATCATCCCCAGCGGAAGCAAAATCTATTCTCCAACATCAGCCCAGGAGTGACTTCCCGGCACCCGTCAAGGATTTACTTTCCTAGACGAAAAATACATTCATAAACATCGCACTTCCATACATCATTATAGCATGCATAGACGCATCATATCTTACAAATCTCATTTATGTCGAGAACATCATTGCATGGCCCATATCATGCATTGCATATGACTGACCTTTACCTTTCAGGAAAAGTTTCAGTTAAGTTCTCAGCTATTTCAAGACCTAGACCGGTTCAGTTAAATCGACTCCAAAGATTTCTTATCCAGTCAAAGGCTTTCTCTGGTCCAGTTAAATCGACCCCAAACAGATTTTTCTGATAAAGACCCAGTTGAAGACATTCCAAGACCTAGACCGGTTCAGTTAAATCGACTCCAAAGATTTCTTATCCAGTCCAAGGCCCTCTCTAGTCCAGTTAAATCGACCCCAAACAGATTTTTCTGATAAAGACCCAGTTGAAGACATTCCAAGACCTAGACCGGTTCAGTTAAATCGACTCCAAAGATTTCTTATCCAGTCCAAGGCCCTCTCTAGTCCAGCTAAATCGACCCCAAACAGATTTTTCTGATGAAGACTTAGTAGAAGTTGTCTATGGTTCTCTCCCCGATACTGCGGAGATGATAATTCCATCCAAGGTTTTCTCAATGATTGCTATTGAGATTGTAATTGCCTATGGTTCTCTCCCCGATACTGCGGAGATGATAATTCCATCCAAGGTTTTCTCAATGATTGCTATTGAGATTGTAATTGCCTATGGTTCTCTCCCCGATCCTGCGGAGATGATAATTCCATCCAAGGTTTTCTCAATGATTGCTATTGAGATTGTAATTGCCTATGGTTCTCTCCCCGATACTGCGGAGATGGTAATTCCCACCAAGATTCTCTCAATGTTTGCTGTTGAGGTTGTAGTCTCCTATGGTTCTCTCCCCGATCCTGCGAAGGTGGTAATCCCAAGATTTTCTCAACGATTGCTGTTGAAGCTGAAGTCGTCCAAGGTTCTCTCACCGTTCATGTTGAGGTAGTAACCATCCCTGGTTCATTCATCATCGTTTGAAGCTCCAGATTCAGCTCCTGTAACCAGTTAGGACATATCTATACAAAGCATCTGAAGACCAGCTCCTGCAACATGTCAGGTACTCATTTTTCTTATGCAGGTACGCAAGTTCTCGCTAAGGAATCTCTTATGCGATTGACACCCAGATGGCATCTATAAGCCCATCCACCTTCCATCATCTCTTAGCATGGCATCTATAAGCCCATCATCCTATCCATCAATCTCTAAATGGCATCTATAAGCCCATTCCCCCATCATACTACTATGTGAGCACAAATTTCTGGGCACTCTAGTGTTCAATCATCTTCCACCCTCGGATTACGAAAGGCACGTCAGCCAATCTGCATCCTCAGGTCTAAGAAGATTGAACAGGGGCAACTGTTGTACCCCAAAATTTGCCCTCCCATATTCTTCAAGAAATTGCCAAGTCAAGCTTCAAAATTCCCCAAGGGTTGCACAGTTCAAGGGCCTCCTAAACAGTCAAAATTAGGGTTTTGGTTCTGACAAAGTAAATGAAGTTTCCAAGGGTCCAATCAAGTCCCACATGCCTACAAATATGGTCAAGCATCCTCATACCAAGTTTCAAGACTTTCAGCACAAAATTGCACAGTCAAAACCCTAATTGCACTACAGTCAACTGTAGGGGCAAAATGGTCATTTGACAGTCAAAAGTTCAAATTTTTGGTCAACATCTCATTTTGAAGCCACAAACATCATTTGATCAATGCTTGATCATGATTCTCAAAGCTTGGCTCAAAAATCATCAAGATGCAAAAGTTTCCTTATTTGGACAGTTGAAAAAGTCAACTGTAAATTGACCAGGGCATAACTTTCACATGGATTATCAGAAAAATTCCATCCAAAGCTCATTTTGAAGAGAAAGACATTTCCTACAACCCCTCTTCATACTTCAAGTCCAATAAATTCTCTCACAAAAAGTTATCAATCTCAACATTATAGGTCATTTTCAAAAGTCAACAAAAAGGGACTTTAAGTCAATGGCCATAACTTGAGATTGGTAAATCAAAATGACATGGGACCAAAGGCATTGGTTATAGGACTCAAAGACCTTTCCAAAATGTACAAGAACATGAGCAAAGCTTAAAAATTGAGCAAGTTATTCCTTGTGGAAGTTGGGAAATTTTTGGATATTTTGAAAAGTCAACATTGATTCAAATGACCTAAAATTGCTAATGGGCCTCTTTTTCTTCCACAATTCATCATCCAAGGCATGTGCACGACCATTTGGCCCAAAGGGAAGTTTTTCTTCATTTTTTATTTATTTATTTGGATTTTTATTATTAATAATTCATTTAAATTAATTTAAATACATGAAAAATGTTAAACCTAATGTTTCAAATCTTTTTATGCATATAATATCTCCAATATTTCGTGCAAATCAGATTAGGCAAGAATTGAAGGTGATTGGATATGATTGAGAGCAAATGTGCATGAAAAGATTGGAAAATATTTTGCCATAAAAATCAAATATCCATACATCAATTCTTTGATTCCTTGGACAAGAAACTTAACCTAAATCATTCATCTATACATACACAAGCAAACCCTCGTGCCCATGACCTAGAAGCTGCACCATACACAAAGAAACCAACTTGAATTTTTGGCTTGAAAACTCAAATCTGAAAACTATTTTCCAGGGCGATTCGAGCTGAGATAATCATCTCATCACTTTCCTGAGACCTTAAGCAACGTGCCTGAATAGATTTCCACGTCCCTAGCACCTTGAAACGGTATACAGAGATCAAACTTGTTCATATTTTTTCTATAATCGTATTTCAAATTCCCAGCATTCTCATTGCATTTTGTTCATGGATTTGTACTAATGAGACTCTCCTGATGCTAACTGTGTAATTTAATTGTATTTTTATCACCTATATGCGATTTCACCATTGTTGGATATTAGGGTTTCCCAAGCTGTGAATTGGGGGTTTTCATTTAAGGAAAAATCAGCACTCTAGACCTGGACCACTGGAACAAGCATGCTTGGACGAAGAGAAACCAACCCTCGCGCTCAATTTATGAGCCTCCCTGAGCTAATCGCTATTTTCCCAAATGGCCTATTTTGAAACGGTGTAAAACCGTTGCCAATGTTTTGTGTTTCAGGAAAAAAAATAAAGCAACGAAGAAGACGACCCTGTGGCGATCAGTGATTGGCCTATTTGAATTTTACGCGCTAAATTTCCACTAACATTTGTTTTATTGTATATTGTTTGTTATTCACGTAGGGTACAAAGAAGCAAAGCAGCTCCACTGGCAGGCATAAGCGTTGGTAATGTTCAGGACCTGGGTTCGAGCCTCAGGTCCCCACCCCCCTTTCATATTATTTTTCATTTAATAGTTGTGTGCAGTTTCAACGTTATGGACCACCGTGCATCATCAAAATCAAGCCGTCCACGCGTACCATTACATTCAATCAAGGGCCAAGATCTGTAGAACATGGTGAACTCTAGTCAATGCATGGGCACGCTAGTGGAAAAGTCAGCCAGGCCAAAGGCCATTGGGCCCAAATTGCTAAAGAAAAACCTCCAACCTGGGGACAGCACCCCCTCTAGTTTGTTTTCTTTTACTCTTTTATATTTTTTGTTCTTTTCTTTATTTTAATTAATTTCTTAATTCTTTATAATTATTATTTTCATAATATATAAAAGACATAAAAAAATCAGAAAAAGAAAAAAATTAAATATATTTATTTAATTAGTATTTTGTAAATAAAATTCGTTAATTAATTAGTTTTAATTTAGGAGTAAATCTTAATATTTTATTAATTAATCTAAAATTGGTAGAATTAGGGTTTGCAATAATTTTTATCCTTTTTTCTTTTCTTTCATAATAATTAAATATTTCCTATTATTTATTTTTGTAATTAAATTGCATGTAAATAATTAGATTAAGTTTAGGTTAAAATTTAATTCTTTCTTAATAAACTAAAAAACAACTAGAATTAGGGTTAGCATTTTATTTTAATTAACCTTTTTTCATTAAAATCATAAAATACAAAAATACCCAAAAACAATTCCTTTTCCTTTTAATTTTATTAAGTTAATCATAATAATTTAATTTCATCAAAAAAGGGTCCAACGCCCTCGTTTCTAATTTAAATTTCAATTCGCATATTTATTTCTTTTTTCTTTTAATTATCTATGTACCTCTCCCAAAGCCGTGTAATTAATTTCTCGCACTTTACTGTTCTTTAATTCTTTATTTTTCTGTCAAATCGGGTTCAGGAAATTTTGGCGATGTGAACCCGCGCCTTTGTAATAGTTTAGAACTTTACATTTCTCGCACTTTTTTTTACTGTTAAATAAATGCATGCAAGAATGAATGATAAAAGTAAAAACAAACGCTAGATCACCTATACCATGACAAGATAAATGCAAATGAACATGACACACAAATCACACACCACCCCTAGGGTACGCCTCACTGTTGCCTTGCCTCGAAAGGTGATTGTCGAGTAGAGGATGTCTTAGTAAGTCCTCATGATCCGGGAACCTGGCCTGAGGGTAGCTTCTAAGGTGTCTTCCCATTGCTCTGGTGGTCACCATGTCCCGAACCTCGAATTGACCCGAACACCTCCAACGGTGGTGCTACCTACCTCTCAATGGTGGGATGGCACTACCTTAAAGGACATTTACACAGACGAATTCCTTAAGGTAGGTAGGTTCTCGTAGATACTTGCTCTAATTTCAAAACAAAATCAAAATACTTTTCACGCTGACACCTTTTCAAAAAGCTTTCGAAAGCAACTTTTCAAACACTCTTGAGGACCGATACAAGAGTCGAACTGGAATTTTCAAAGAAACTTTTTAAAACCCACAGTTGAAAAGCAAACAAACCATTTTTTAAAACACAAATGAGCAAGTATCTAAGAGCCCATGGATAACCATGGATAGAAAGGGTGCTAACACCTTCCCTTTCTATAATCTACCTCCCGAACCGAGAGCAATCTCTATAAGGAATTTTTCTGTGCTTTTGTCCTTTCCAATTGGAGAAAATAAAAGACGGTGGCGACTCTTGCTTCCGCGACATTTCGCGAACCAGCGTTAAACAGTCAGTTCCAGATCCACCGATCACAATCTTCAACAGGAATAGGTGAAACAAGAGTACTTTCAAACAAAATCTCTTTGTTATCTATCAGGCGCTGAATGCCTGCTTTCAACAAAGGGCAATTAGTTGGTGAGGACAAGAAGAGATGGCAAACTTCATTACAGCCTGGGAACACACCGAATTTCAACAAGTTTAACTTAATAGTCGGAAGTGGAGTCATGAGTTCATCAACTGTGGTAATAAACAAATCTTCTTTAATAGCATTGGTATTGTGACCATGTCTGGGCATAGGAGCAGAAATGACATTTGGCTTCTCAGGCGCATCAAGCTCAATTTATTTTGCTTCAATGAGGTCTTGTATTTTGTTCTTCAAGGCCCAACAATTATTAGTATCGTGACCAAGACTTTTAGAGTGATATGTGCAACGGGCATTGGGATGATAGTGAGGGGAAGTTGTATTGGGGTTTTTCGGAGATTCTTTCAAGGTTGCTAAGTTGGATCTCAGAAGATGCGGTAATACTTAAGACAGAGTCATGTTAATTCTGGTGAATTGCTGGAATGGCCTTTCCACCCTTGGTTGATTACTTCTTTGTTGATCAGATGTAGGCTTGGGAATCATAACAATCCCCACCATTGGTCGGCGTTCGGTCCTATCTTGTTTCCTTTGCGGATATACAACAACTACCTCTTTCTTCCCGATGAAAGGCTTCCTTACAGTTGTAGAAGAAGATGAATCCTTCTGAATCTTTCCACTTTTTATGCCAGCTTCCACCCTCTCTCCAGTTAATATTAGTTCAGTAAAGCCTGCAGATGAACTTCCGATTAAATGGTTGAAGAAGGGACCAGATAAGGTGCCTAAGAACATGTCTACCAATTCCTTTTCATACATAGGGGGTTGAACTCTTCCAGCCAAATCTCTCCATTTTTGTGCGTAATCCCTGAAACCTTCATTGGAAGCCATGGCCATACTCTGGAGTTGAGTACGGGTAGGTGCCAAATCAGCATGGTATTGATATTGCTTGTAGAAATCTGCGGCAAGATCTTCCCAATTGTGGATGTTGGCTCTTTCTAGTTGGTAAAACCAGTCGAGTTGTGTTCCAGACAGACTGTCTTGGAAAAAATGCACCCATAAGTCTTTATCAGCGGTATGGGGTTGAATTTTTCTCACATATGACCGGAGATGCATTTTAGGGCATGACATTCCATCATATTTTTCAAACATAGGTACTTTGAATTTCGGAGGAATCATAATCCCCGACACTAGTACCAATTCCTCAAAGTCTAAGCCCGACACCTTTTGTATTTCCATCGCGCTCAAACACTCTTCGAGATGTCTGTACTTGTCATCAGCTGGAGGATATTGTTTCTCAGAGTAGTCTTCCTCTTCTTCCTCCTCTTCTTTCGATTCTGACGGGACAACTGTTTCCTTGCATTTCCCTTCTCCTTCACCGAATGTTGTTGCGAAATTCAAAGTCCTTCTCGTCTGCCCCTGAAATCTTCTCCCCATGTTTAAGACTCCAGTTACCTTCTTTGTTTTCTTT
Source organism: Vicia faba (assembly GCA_948472305.1). NCBI lineage: Eukaryota > Viridiplantae > Streptophyta > Magnoliopsida > Fabales > Fabaceae > Vicia > Vicia faba. The sequence continues at coordinate 991,394,946 of OX451736.1, forward strand.
TTCCTCTCTTCAGCTAGCAGAGTCTTCAACTCTTCTTGCCCCTTGGCTAGGGTCATGAGAAGTTGTTGAAACTGCGTGTTCTGAGCTTGGAGATCTTTCACTATTTGTTCGAGATCCATCTTACTGAAATAAACAGTAGAGAGATGAGGAAACTTGTTGCAAAAGACCTGTTTATGTTATGATGAATGATATATGCATATGCAATGATTTCAAGGATTTCAATGATTCAAATTTGTTTTAGACAAAAAGGAAACACATGTTATATTAATAAGATAAAGTTTGAGTACATCAATTCCCCTTGGACAAAATAATACAAAACTCTAAGATAAAAAAGTAGTGCGCATCCTCTTTGGTGCAATGTAGGCATTCAGGGCCCGCTCCTCATGAAGCAGCCTAGTGAGTTCCAAAACCTTATTCTCGCTTGCGTAGAATTGGGCTTCGAAACTATCTCGCTCTCCTTTGAGTTGTATCCAATCCCTTTGTAGGTCTTCAAGAGATGTGGGCATGTTAGGATGTAAGATAGTGTATGGAACATCTCCCTCCTTGACAGGCTCAATGATTACCGGGAGAATGGAGGGGTAAGGCATCATAAGACTCTGAGCGTGAGTTCGTACCCATTTGAGGTAAGTCTCAAGAGGGATGTAATTCTTATGCCCCAAAGTCTTGCTATCCACCTTGTTTAACATCCTCCAAGCTCGGATAAATCTATGGCGAAGACCTTGATCGTCGTTGTCATAGTCGAATACCAAACCTTGAATTAGCATCTCGTACGGGCCATCCCTTCGGGCGTAACAACTGTCTTAAGGATAAACATGGGTTGTAGGTGGTGCCTCCCTTAATGCCAAGTAGAGGTACATTAGAGAATTCTCCACAACGGTCAACAATGATAACATTCTCTTTGATTCGGGAGCAACAATGAATGTCTAAATGTTTGAGCATCATTAACCTTTGTGACCACCTTGAACCTTGCTCATTCTTTAAGACTGATTAGGGAAGATGAGAAATAAACCATCTTGCCATGAGAGGGGTGCAACACATAAGGACACCTCTTTTCCTCATTGTGCGAGTGTGAAAAGAGTGTAGGATATCCCCTAGCAATGTAGGCACTGGGTTGCGTGACATGAAGATTTTGACGGCGTTCACATCCATGAGTTAGTCAGAATTTGGAAACAAAACCATCCCATAGATGAGAAGAGCCACAATTTCCTCAAAGGCTTGCAAGTCTAAGGAATTCCAACAGCTTTGGACTTTCTCAAACAGGAACTTTGCTAAGAAGCCTTTGACACCACTCATAATTTCCCAATGAGTTGTGACATCAGACGAGTGAAAGTGTAGAGCTTGAGCAATCTCTTCTGGCTTTGGATATCTTTCTGTACCGCTGAAAGGTAGTTGATTGAGAATGGGAATCCTCAAGAGTTGGGATAATTCTTCCAAAGTAGGCACAAGTTGATAGTCGGGAAATATGAAGAAATGGTGCAAAGGATCAAAAAACTGAAAGAGCACCTTCATCATATCCCCATATGTGTTGGAGGTGACCAAGTTGATTAGACGTCCATGTCTTTCGGTGAATGGAGAATTCTCAAGAATCTTTGAAGCTAGATACCTAAGTTGTGGAGGAATTCTTACAAGGTTGACTTGAATAGTTTTCCTGCGAAGTGAATCCATATCCTGTAAAACAAGAACAAAGGTGAATCCCAAAAATCCTTGAAATGGTTAGTGGATGTATATGATGTTCATGATGTCCATGATGTTATGTACAAGTATGCATATACAAGCAAAGCAAACAAGTCCTTAGTTTAGGCTTGCATGGAGTTTTATAGGTAAGTACCCTCTTGAAGTTTAGTTGGCTTAAACCTGTCCTAGTAATAGTAACCAGTTTCTAAGGAGCTCAATATCACTGAATTGTTTCCTTGGTCATTGTTTCCGCTCAAGCCTCTTTAATGGCGACCGAAATATCCCAAGAAACCAAACGTGTAGTATCGAGTATCTACCAACTTCGGACTGCACCGAAGCTGGTCATCTAACCTCATCCTAAATGCCAAGTTGGTCAAGTAAAGGTTCTAGAAGTTCATTAGTGCTTCATGACATCACTCAACGGCCCCGTATTCTCTTTGATCAACTCAAAAGCTACCGGTACCCACAAATATATCGCACTAACATAGCTATTGCTTAGACCATGTCGATATACCCCGCACAGTTTCCACAATGTATTGCTACTTACCTATAATGTATCCCAAATCTGGGTAGAGGATTCAAACCCAAACAAAGAACCAAAATGTAAAGCATACAACTCAAACAATGTAAGCAAGTAAATGTGATCTAAACCCTAAGGTAACCCCACTTTTAGAATTTTCCCGAGCAGAGTCGCCAGTTCTGTGATACGGTGGGAGAACTGACTTGAAGGTTTTGCGTTTGATCGCAAATGTTACGGTTAGTAAGAGTCGCCACCGACTTTTCTTTTATCCAAAAGGAAAGGTGAAAAAGCACAGGAAAGACCTTTGAGATTGTTTCTTGAGTTCGGGGGATAGAATATAAAAAGGGAAGGTATTAGCACCCTTTTCATCCATGGTTTTCCATGGGCTCTTAGTTACTTGCTAGATCACTTGCTTTTGTTTGAAATTATGCTTTGTGTGGTTTTTGAAAAGTATTTTGTAAAGATACAATTGTTTAGGCAATCTTTGTAATGATTCTCGTTCGTAAGAATGTATACAAAGATGTTGATCTTTTGAAAATGTTTTCAAGGTTGGTAAGATGTTTGAAAGTGTGTAGGTGTTTGTTTTGAAAATAACAAGGATATTTGTTTTGAAATGGAGCAAGTAACTAAAAGTAATCTACCTACTCAAATGTATTTCTTGTTCATTTTCTTTTCCTTTGATATTGTTGTCTTACCATTGATTTGGTAAGCAACCCTATCTTTGGATGTAAACGGGACGGGCGTGGGTCATCGTATAACCATGATTAGCAATGTTGAAAGGTATCTTAGCATTTTTGGGGGACTAAGATCATTTTGTAAGGCAACTTTGAATAGCGTCATCGAGGGACTATGATCTTATATTTGTTTGTTTTTGCTAAGATACCTTACATGCGTAATAAGGCCATTTTTATATAAGGCAGCCAAGTGGAGTAACCCTAAGGTTGCTTGTGTGCAAGTGTGTTATTTTCATGCTTGATTTTGTCTTGGATTAGGGTTTTCTATTTGATTGGTTTTATCTTTCCATACAAACCCTAATTATTAACATGTTATATAAAAGCGGTAAATTGCGAAATTTAAAGATTACTATGCTATTACATCACTTTGTGGGAGGGGGGTATACAATTGATGAATGGGGATTGTAATAATATAAATCTAATTAATCTATTACAACCAAATTGAATTTATACAAGTATTGGAATAAATAATGTACAAGATAATTTAAATATGCAAAGATATGTAAATGCAAAAGAAAATTTTGTTTTGTTTTTCTATGTAAAAAGTTTTAACCTAAGCCTAATAAATAAGTCAAGATTAAACTTAAATTAATTAAGAAAGGAAATTATTTTTTTAGAAAAGATTTTGATTAACCCAAATTCTAATTTATTAAAAGGAAATAAATTTCTTTAAGTGTTTTTGTATTTTTGTCTTGAAAATAATAAATGGTTTTTATGAAGTATTTTGGTCTTTTTATATGTTAAAATAAATATTTAATAGGTGTGAAGAAAAATAAATATTTAACCTAATTCTATTTTAATTTACAAGTTTATTTAACAAAAATAGATAATATATAACTAAATAAAAATATTTTTTATGAGAAAATAAAATATAATAAAACAAAATATAATATTAATCATTTTATATTTTTTATGATTTTTATTATTAAGTAAAATATATTTAATAAAATAGAAATGAACATAAAATGAATAATAAAAATATATGGGCCAGGGGTGCCATGAGTAAACTGGAGGCAGGAAGTTAGCAAAAATATAGGGCCCAATGTCCAGAAGCCCATGCTGCAAACAAACAAAAAAAGTGGGAAAAAATATGAAAAATGCAAAAAGGCAGCGCCAAGGTTCGAACCCATGACCTATGGTGTTTTTGCGCGCTGCCTTGCCACTGGGGTGGCTGTACATCCGTTAGTTTAAATGAAAACACAAATACATAACACAAAACATTGCCTTACCCTGTACTTCATCTTCAACCTCTAGCCAGCCGGACCCCCTGTAACTCTTTCATTTCTCAACAAAAATGGAAAGTGATAACATGAACATATAGCATTTTACTTCACGATTCTAACCATGTGCATAACTAAAACTATAAGTTCAAGATCAGAGAAAATTTTATTGGCCCTAATTCTTAACCTAATTTTTTCAAAAACTTCAAACTCAAAATTCTCTAAACTCAGGCCAAATAAATGCAAGCTATGGATATGTACAACTTCGTAGCAATAATGTCTACATTTTTTATTCACAAATGGAAAGCTAACTATGCATGTATCAAGAGTTAGAAAAACAGAAAAATCACCATGAAAATGGAAATCGTGTTTTGAAAATGAGCTTGCTTTAGGATGTTGTGATGATCAAGTTAGCTTCCTTGAACCTCTAGGAAGCTAATGCAATGCTTAGCTTGTCTTGAGGGTGGCTGGAATGGTCTGGAGAAGTCCACCTATGTTACTCTATTTTTGAACTTCAATAATGGGGAAAATGGAGTTACAGTGATGTTTCAGGGTGTGGGATGGTTTACTTGTAAGGTAAGGAAGCTTGGGAAAGCAAAAGGCCTGAGAACGCACGAGTGAAATGGATGATTCAGTTCACAAGTCAGAAATGGAAAGTTTGGAGGCTTGGTATGCAATTTATGATTCTAGGGTGTTTCAAGGCTTGGGCATTCGTGGTTTTAGTTGCAAAATGATGGCTTTATATAGAGCAAAAGGTTGGAGGACTTGTGCTTGCTCAGAAGTACAAGATCACATGTCTTGCTACATTTCTTGTTTTTGAAGCAAGTGTGAGAAGTGACTTATTAAGGCATGATTCTGATCTTGTAGGGTGGTGTGAAGCTTTAAACATGTTTTGTTCAGGTTTAGATACTTGGTTTGTGCAGAAAGAACAAGTCCAAGGCTCAAGAAATGGAAAAATGCAAAAAGCATGCTTTTTCCAAAATGGCAATGTTGCTTTTCTTCCAAAAATGGCTATTTTCTTGTACAATGCATTGAATGTTTGACTTTAGGGCATGAAACCTTGTGCAATCCATTAATGGTGGAGTGACAAACGAGTTTAAGGCCTGAAAAGTGAAGATTGTACAACCAATTTGCAAATTTGAAAACTTGTTCTTCATGAAATGGCTTGAAATCAAAGTGAGAATTTGCCAACTTCATTTCTTCGATTCTCCCTACTCAAGAGTGATCTCAAGGAGTTATTGGACATTTTGGAAAGCTTGCAATGTGATCTACAACCTATCTTTGAAATGCTTTTGAAAATCCCTCTTGGAACTAGGTGAAAATTTGCCATGAAGTTAGGTCAAAAACCTACCTAACTAGGGCAAAATTTCACTAAGTTATTTTAGTTCATGAGCATGTATTCACAAAATTATATCTTGAGATCCAAGCATCTTTAGGAGAAATTGTGTGAAGCAAAGTTGTATATTTCATGGAGATCTACAACTTTCATGTTGAGAACTTCCTTTGAATCATCTTGTATCATAGTGAAAATTTGGCTTAAAGTTGAAAAAAAATAAGAAATTTTATATACTTAGAAAAATTTATGATCCTTGGCACTTGATTTTGACCAAAAAGTCAAAGTTTGACTTTTCAGTGTACAATTGACTTTTGATCAGTTGACTCAAAAATTCATCTGTCAATCCAATGAATTTGTAATGTTTTGAACCATGTGATTAGGTTAATAGGATGCAATTGAAATCTTGAAATCATGCTTCAAACCAAATGATCATTTGCTAGGTCAAAAGTCAGAAATTCCCCCTTTTCAGTTAAAATCCTAATTTTGACCATTTTTCCCTTTTGATGATTTGATCAAATTTCTTGAGGAATGGTGGTCCAAACGTGATCAAATGATACATATGAGTTTAAAATGTTGATGTGGATAAAAAATTATGAAGTTTGACTGTAAATTGTCCATGGTTGACTTTTTCCCCAATACAGCTGATTTTTAGGGCAACTGTCCAATTGACAGATCAAAATTGTGATTCAAGGCTTGAAACTTGACATGAGTAATCTTGGGGGTCCCTAATGATCCTTCAAAGTCATATGAAGCATTGATAGTCCAAAAATCCTTGTGCAAACTCAAGCCCTAATTTTGGTCATCAATGCATGAGGAAGTGTCTTGAGCTGGTCAAACCCTAATGCAGTCTTGAGTCAAAGAGATCTTGTGAGAAAATTCTTGATAAGTGAGAGGTAAAATTTTGGGGTAAAATAGTACGAATCTCAACAATACTATGATCACCGTACTATGCGTGCAATTCAAGATCCAGCACCACAATTCTTCTCCTTACCAGCCAAAGATGAATGGTGCTGTTGAAGCCGCGAATAAGAATATTAAAAAGATCATACAGAAAATGACAGTCACATATAAAGACTGGCATGAGATGCTGCCATTCGCTCTCCACGGTTACCATACCACGGCGCACACATCAACCGGGGCAACACCTTACTCTCTGGTATACGGCATGGAGGTTGTCTTGCCTATTGAGGTCCAAATCCCTTCTCTAAGAATCATGAAGGATGCAGGGCTGAATGAAGAAGATTGGATCCAAACTCGTCTTGATCAACTGAACTTGATTGATGAGAAAAGGCTTACTGCTGTCTGTCATGGTCAAACGTATCAAAAACGGATGATCAATGCTTTCAACAAAAAGGTCAGACGCCAAGTGTATCAAGTCGGGGATTTGGTAATCAAGCGCATCATACTGCCGCAGGGTGATCCCAGGGGAAAATGGACTCCTACCTACGAAGGACCATTTTTGATCAAAATCATATTCTCTGGTGGAGCAATGATCTTGACCACTATGGATGGCGATGACCTACCGCACCCTGTGAAAGCGGACATAGTCAAAAGATACTATGCATAAGAGACCCGCTAGGTTAACACACCTAGGCAAAACAAGGGCATCCCGACGAACCAAAAAGGTTCAGGAAAAAATTAGGGATAAAATAAAAAATCTGTACACCCGGCAAGTTGAAAACCCGAAAGGGCGACTTGGGCAAAAAAGGGTATCCCGGTGGACTGAAAACCCGAAAGGGCGGTCCAGGAAAAAGTTAGGGAATTAAAGTGTATGACTATGTCCCATTTGGATCACCTTATAGACAACCTTTGGCTTCGTCTGAAAAACTCAGTGGTTCTGATCAATCCAATCAACTTCAGACAAGGCAACAAATGGAAAAGACACTCAGAGACACAAAGGCTATAGCAGAATGGGAACCCCATGGGATTATTGCACATAGCTATCTTTTCTCTGTATCAAATTTTCATTTTTTATGACAAAATTATCTTACTAGAATGTCTGTCTCATTGTACAAAAAATACTTATTCAAGTTAATACAAAGATACCCCTTTGAAAGTACAAAGCTGTTTGTTTTTTCTTTATTTCTGTGTTTTGTTTACAAAAGCGTCCAATGATTTATTTTTGAACATATGCATTTGAATGTAACTACTGTTTACAAATGAACAAAAATAGAAAGAAAATCACTAATGGCTTTAGGAAATATGATAATATCTTTAGACTATAAAATCCCCCACAGTGTGCAGCTTAATGATGTCAAGCTCTCTTACATCCCCGGTGGAACAAAACTTCCAGTTATCACCCCCAGTAAAAGTCGCCCAATTTCTCAGGATTCCCCAACAGGATTTCACAAGCAATACACGGTGTTTCCCTTACAACAAAGATTATTTCTCTAACAAATATAAGCTCATCAACTCATCATCACTTCAAAACATGAAGACTTACACTCCACGTCCCCAACAGCAGTCAGAGATTTATTTTCCCTAATCCAACAGTGTTACAGCAGTATAACTTACATGCCCATACATCGCATCCATACGTCATAACATTAACAACACGAACATATACAACATAATCTCATTCATTTTATTGATAACATCATTATACAATGCATTTCATACATCATGACATTGAATACAACTAATCTTTCATCTCTTCAGGAAAGATCAGTCAGCAGATGGCTATTATCAACAATTTACAAAAAGGTCAAAGATTGATACCTGAAACAAGCCAGGACAATTATCTACACGACCAACTGAAACTTCAGATACAGTTCAGATACGCTCCAGACACGGATGCCATTCTGATACTCATTCAGATTCAGCTCTCAAATACAGTTCAGATACGCTCTAGATACGGATGCCATTCTGGTACTCATTCAAATTCACCTTCAGATACATTTCAGATACGCTCCAGACATGGATGCCATTCTGATACTCATTCAGATTCATCTCTCAGATACAGTTCAGGTACGCTCCAGATACGGATGCCATCCTGATACTCATTCAGATTCAGCTTTCAGATACAGTGCATATATGCTCCAGATACGGACACCATTCTGATACTCATTCAGATTCAGCTTTCAGATACAGTACAGATACGCTCCATATACGGACGTCATCCTGATACTCATTCAGATTCACCTTTCAGATACGCTCCAGATACAGATGCCATCCTGATACTCATTCAAATTCAGCTTTCAGATACAGTTCAGATACGCTCCAGACACGGACGATATTCAGATACTCATTCAATTTCAACTTTCAAAAATGAGTCAAATACAATCCATTTATGGATATTATTCTAGTACTCAACCCAACACATCCACTATTTGAGTATAAATCGACCAAAGATTTATTCTGACAGTTCTTCCATTCCTGCCAACAATCATTTTTAGATGGCATCTGTAAGCCCATCTCCAACAACTTTTACATCATATCTCCAAATGGCATCTCTAATACCATTCCCTACACCATCACCCACCACATCATCGAGTGCAAATTTCAAGGCACTCTAATGTCCAATCATCTTCCACCTTCAAGTCACGAATGGAAAATCCGCCAATCTAACTCTTCAGGTTTAAGAAGATTGAACAGGGGCAGTTGTTGTACCCTAAAATTTTCCCTCTCACTTATCAAATATTTTCTCACAAAGATCTCTCTTGGTTCAAGACTGCACTAGGGTTGATCAACTCAAGACACCTCTTTAAGCACTGGTGACTAAAATTAGGGTTTAAGATTGCACAAGGATAATTGAAGTTTTAATGCCTCATGTGACTTTCATTGATCATTATGGACCCCCAATAATTTCTCATGTCAAGTTTCAAGCTTTGAATCACATTTTTACTCAGTCAATTGAGCAGTTGACCTAAAAATCAACTTTATTAGGGAAAAGTCAACTATGGCCAATTTACAGTCAAACTTCATAATTTTTGATCCACATCAACATTATAAACTCATATATATCATTTGATCAAGTTTGGACCACAATTCCTCAAGAAATTTGATCAAATCATCAAAAGGGCAAAATGGTCAAAATTAGGGTTTTGATTGAGAAAGGGCAATTTCTGACTTTTGACCTAGCAAATGGTTAATTGGTTGAGGCATGATCTCAAGAGTTCAATTCCATCATTTTGACCTAATGGCATGACCCAAAACATTGCTCAAAATCAATTGGATTGATAGTGAATTTTCAGTCAACTGATCAAAAGTCAACTGTACACTGAAAAGTCAAACTTTGACTTTTTAGTCAAAATCAAGTGCCAAAGATCACAATTCATCAAAACATGTCAAAATATGAAAATTATTCATCAAGAAATCAAAAAGTCAAGATTTCATTTTGAAAAGTCAAAGTTTTAAAACTTAAAATTTTTTCTAAGTGTTGAAAACTTCATGGTTTTTCACAATTTTGAGCAAATTTTTCACCATGATGCAAGATGATTCAAAAGAAACTTTCAACATGAAAGTTGTAGATCTCCATGAGTTCTACAAAATTTCTTTACACAACCTCTCCTAGAAAGTCTTGTATCTCAAGTTATTAATTCATGAAGTCATGGTCATGAAATTAAACACTTAGTGAAATTTTGCCCTAGTTTAGGCTGGATTTTGACCTAACTTCATGGAACTTTTTCATATAGTTCCAAGGGGAATTTTCAAAAGTGATTCAAAGATGGGTTGTAGAGATAATTACAAGTTTTCTAAAATGTCCAATAACTCCTTGAGATCATTCTTGAGAAAGGAGAATCGAAGAGAGGAAGTTAGGGTTTCAAACTAAAATTATAGGTCATTTTCATGATGAACAAAAATGAAATTTCAATATTAGGCTGCATGATCTTGCTTTGCAGGCCTTCTAACTTGTGTATCTATCCATCATTAATGGATTACACAAACTTTTAAGCTTTATTCCAAGTGGTTTAAGCTTTATCCAATCCATATTTCCATTAATGGCACAAAGCGAACACTTCCATTTTAGAAAAGCAAGCTTTATATGCAAAGTCAATTCTTGAGCCTCTAACTTGTTCCCTCTGATCACACTCCATCTAAAAAGTCATAAGCAAGTGTGTTTAAAGCACAACCACTATATCTTAGCCAATACACAAAGCTTTGAAACTTGATTTCTCAAAAAATCATATGTTGAGCTTAAACATGTGATTTTGAATTCTGATCAGATACAAGCCTCCATACTTGTTGCTTATAAATAGAGGCACTATTTGTGAGCTAAAGGACGAGCACAAGCACCCGAAACACACCAAAACTCTCTCAAATCAGAAATTGCCCAAAAACACCATTGTTGCACAGTTTCTGACCTTGAACATCAAACTCATATTTCCCTCGTGCATTTCTTGGCCTTTTAGTTTCTAAAGCTTCCTTACATCAAGTGTAACCTATCTCTGTCCCTGTTTCATTACTGTAATATCATTTACCATATCCTCCATAACCAAAAATAGATCATTGCACATTGACTTCTCCAAGCCATTCCAGTCATCCATTGCTCAAGCAAACTATTGCATTAGCTTCCTGGGAACTTGAGGAAGCTAACCTGATCATTGTAGCACCTCGAATCAAGCTCATTTGCATTTCACGATTTCTAGTTTTGAGGTATTTTTCTTAAACTTCTATCTCATTACTTAGGCATTGTTAGGCTTGCATTTGCGAATATAAAATATAGACATCATTGCCATGAAGTTGTACATGTCCATAGATTTCATTTATATTGATTGAGCTAAGAGAATTTTAGGATTGAATCTCTGAAAATAATTAGGTCAGAATTTGGTACTTTTATAAATTCTCATTCATCTTTAATTTATAGTTCATGATATTTATATGGTTGGATTCATATGAAAAAATGGAGCAATTTTCATGTTTACATTTTTGTAAATGGTTGATAAATGAACAAGTTGCAGGGCTTCTGGATGGAGGTTGAAGATGAAGTATATTTAGGGAAAGATTTATGTTATATATTTATGGTTTGATATAAGTTAACGGATGTATCACCACCCCAGTGATTAAAGTGCGCGTCTATCACCAAGAGGTCCTGGGTTCAAACCCTTGGGCCAGTTCAGTTTGGGCCTTACTTTTTTTCTTACAATACTCCCTGACTATTTTTTTAACCCCGTGATTATTTTATTTTATTTTTATTTTATTTTTGCTTTTTATCTTTCATTTATTTATTATTAATATTATTATTAATATTATTATTATTATTACTATTTTTATTAATAAAAAAATTCAAAAATATTTTATTTATTTATTTGCATGTTTAAAAAATACTTATACATTTTTATTTTTATTTATAAAATAAAAAAAAAGATTAAAAATATTTTTCTTAATAATTAATTTCTTTTTTCTTAAATAATTAATATTTTGACTTAGGCTTGATTATTATTTTATTTTCTTTTTATTTAAAATTAATTTAGAACTTATATTTCTTTTAATTAATTAATTTCCATCATATTATTATTAAGTTAAAACCTTTCATAAAAACCCTAAAAAATCCTTTTTAAACTTAATTTCTTTCTTATTTAGTTTAAATTAAATTTTGTTTATTTTTAACTAATCATGTTCTTAATCAGGTCAAGACCAAACCCTTTTCATAAAAAAAACAAACAAAGATCATATTTATTTTCACATTTACATCCTTGTATTTCATTTGTTCATTTTTGTACATTTATTCAAATTTCAATATGGTTGTAATATTTATTTAGATTTAAAGTCTTGCAATATTCCCCATTTGTAACTTGTATACCCCCTCCCCTAAATGATGTGATAGCGTAGTAATTTTAAATTCCGCAATTTATCGCTTTATATACAAATGCTAGTAATTAGGGTTTTGTATGGAAAGACTAAAACCAACAAATAACAAACCGTAATCAAAGACAAATCAAGCATGAAAATCAATCCACTTGCACATAAACACCCCTAGGGTAAATCCACTGGGTTGCCTTACCAAAATGGTCATATTATGCATGTGAGGTATCTTAGCAAAAACAAGCAAAAATACAAGATCATAGTCCATCGATGACGCTATCTATGTTGCCTTTTAAAATGATCTTAGTCCCTAAAGAAAAATGCTAAGATATCTTGCAACATTGCTAATCATGGTTACACGATGACCCACGCCCGTCCCTTTTTACATCCAAAGATAGGGTTACTTATCAAATCAATGGTAAGATAACAATGTCAAAGGAAAAAGGAAATGAACATGAAAGACTTTTGAGTAGGTAGAATGTTCCTAGTTACTTGCTCAATTTCAAAACCAAAACATCCTTGCTATTTTCAAAACAAACAGCAATATTTTCAAAACATCTTTCAAACTTGAAAACATTTTCAAAAGATCAACACCTTTGTATACATTCTTACGAACGAGAATCATTACAAAAGTTTGCCTAAACAACGGCCTCTTTACAAAATACTCTCAAAAACCACATAATGTACATTTTCAAACAAAAGCAAGTGATCTAGAAAGTAACTAAGAGCCCATGGAAAACCATGGATGAAAAGGGTTCTAACACCTTCCCTTTTCATAATCTACCCCCCGAACTCAAGATTCAATCTCAAAGGTCTTTCCTGTACTTTTTCACCTTTCCTTTTGGATAAAAGAAAAGTCGGTGGCGACTCTTGCTAACTGCAACATTTGCGATCAAACGCAAAACACCCAAGTCAGTTCTCCCACCGTATCACACTTTGATTGCACACCAAGTGTTTGACAAATTATTTAGCTTGTTTAACTCAAAGGAAAATTGCAATGTTCTATCTCTTACTTTCATTTACTATTTAGATGCAATTTATCGAATGTGTTGTTTGATCGATTGATTCATATAGAATTTCTCTTTGATTATTAAAGTTTAAATTGCTTGGTTGATTAGCTTATAATCACTTTGATTTTAAGTGATTTTTCATATCAACAAAGCTCAAAGAAAATTATGAAAAAATTGATTGCATACCATATGTTCGATAAATTGTCAAGTTATGTTTTTAATATGATTTCATTGGAAATAGGAAACCGTTGTGTTTGATATTAAATTATTAATTGAGATATAATTATGTTTATTGATTTTATCATTATCTTAACTCCATATGACTTATGCATATCCGAGTTTCCAATAACTTGGTTCGTTTAGACTACTATTTTAATCTAGGCCAAAAACATTCCGCTTAACGTTATTTTTCAAACAAGTTTTTAAGTAACCATTTTGCAAGGTACTTTTAATTGGGTATCTATCCACCTCCTCTTCTAGATACGTTGTCGTAGTCTAATAGATATTCTTGTTGCTTTTCGGCCTCCTGATTTTTGGAAATCTCAAAATATGTTTTCTTCCCCTTCATCCCTTAAGGTTTAAGACATACTTCAACAATCTCCACCTTGATTTGAAACCATGGTGATGCTAATTTAACCATCAACCACCTTACTTCTCTTTGTGGAACCTTATTTAGTAGGTAATATGACATTTACTTTTGATGATGGCAACCACCATTATGACAACTATGATAAGTCAAGCATAAACTATTAACCGACTAAAGATGCAAACCTAAGTATTATGGTTGGATAAAATTGACTATCCAATGAGGGCACATTAAAAGGATATAATCTAAAGTATCATATCAAGAGATCTCAAGCAGTATCAACTCAAATAGAAGCATGTGGAAAAAGCTTGTAGAATAAGAGTAATCTCTTAATTTAGTAAGTGAGTGAACATATGTAAAGCAAAAGGGTTTTTTTTGTAAAAGCACAAGGCTAAAACACACACTAAAACCTTTTTCAATATGATTTTCCAAAAGAAAATACTTTGAAAAACATCTAGAAGTTGTATTAGATGAATTGGGAGCTGTCGATTAAGCCATAGGAAAAACTATGACTTTCTAATCGATTAGAACATATGTCCAATTTATTAGAATTTCAAACTTAAGGCCTAAGCTAGTTTGAATGTGCCTTTATTATGTGCAACGACCAAATATCTTAATTTTCCATTTTGAGAACTTCCAATTCTATATTTGAAGCATCCCCTGAAATTGTAATAGAATCCTCCCCCGCCCCTTCCCCCACACCCGTAATTAAAAACCAGGTTTTCCCCGCATCCGCCTTGACCCTAGTTTAATTGGGTTTTATCCATTAAATATGGGACGAGATTATGTGGGTTTGGGCGGAGCTGAATTTATTTTCCATGCCTATTGGCAGCTTGGTCTAATCGATTAGCTAACAATAAAATGCTTTAAATTAAATTTTATTTTTGGGTCAACCTCTTGCCTATTGTTGTACCCCAAAATTTGCCCTCTCATTTCACAAGGGATCACCCTGGATCCTCAAGTTTGCTTCCAAGCTTTGAACTACAAATTTTCCAAGGAAATCACTCACAAGGGCAAAATGGTCATTTGCACGCTGAAAAGTTAAGCTTTGACTTTTGGATCAAAATCAAGCTTCAAGAATCATATTTCATCAAGACACGTTGAAATATGAATTTTTGTTTCATCAAAACCCAAAAGGTCAAAATTCTAAATACTTAGAATTTTTTCTAAGTGCTTAAGAAAATATGTCAATTTCAGAACTTCTGACCAGGTTATCACCATAACGCCCAGCAAGTTCTGGATATTCTCAAGACATAGTTGGGGCAGAACTTCTGGGCAAGTTTTCACAAAAGCTCAGTCCAAGTTTGCCAAGGTAATTCAAAGAAGGATAAAGAGCGTGCTGCAAAGCTTTCTAGAAAGTCTGAAAGCTCCTTCAGAACATGCTGGAGCCAGAAGATAAGAGGATCAGAAGATGAGATGCTACACTGAAGCAGAACTTCTGATCCAGAATAAAGCCTTGGTGTAGAGTTTCACGTTGCAGGATTTCTGGTTGTGATAAGTCTCATCATCATTTAATTCTCATTTAATGCTCACAACCACCTTCTGAGTCTTTATCCAAAGGATTTTCACCACGTGTACCTCTACTGTCTTGGGATAGCAACTTTGCTTTTGCTTTTCCTTAATTCATGCTGACAACCACCATGCTTGCTTCAAAAACAAGGCAGTGCTTCAGCACATGAAGGCTATATTCAACGCTTTGGTCAGAACTTGACCAAATCCCAAAACCTTGTTCATATAACCTGCTGCAGACCTATGACCAACAGTTGGTTCAGCCTACGCATGCATCCCATGATTGCACCAAACTAGCATACGAAAATTGTGATGAAAAAGCAAAAGAACAGGATGCCAAAACAGGTTCAAATCCCACTTGTTTTCCCCCCAAAATCACAGCAAATTCATCTATAAATACTTGGCTCCATCACACGCTCAAGAGGTGGGCTTTTAAAGAGAGACTGGCCAAAAGAGAGAAAAGGAAATTGTGAAACCTTCATAAAAATCCAGAAATCCCAAATAGAAAAACAAACCTTTGTTCTTCCATTTGAACCAAAGAACACAACCACTCTTCCGTCTCTCTTGCTGATTCAGAACATCCAAAGGTAGCCACTCAAAACTTCAAGCACGCTCCAGGTAAGTCTTTCTGACTTCACTTGCTTTTCATTCTGAACATCATTAACATGTAAATATCATAGTATTAATGTTGTACATATCATTGTATGAATAGAAAACTATGGATCAGAACTTCAAGAAGGAACCCCGTTGGGCTCCTAAGATCATGGTACTTACTCACTCGGATATTGATTGGCATCATCGAGCTTACCAGGATGTGGAGATTATTGACAGTTGTGGTAGTTTCCCCAATGTGCCTCTTCTTGGTACAAAGGGAGGAATTAACTATAACCTTGTTCTTGCACGGTGACAGCTTGGTTATCCGATGAGGGATAAACCGAACAATATTCATCTGAGTAGTTTCTTTCTGAAGGAAGGAGAAGACCACAGGGAAGCTAGGGAGCATATTGCGAAGGCCTGGCGTCACATTCATAAGAAGAGTAGGAAGGATTTGGGACCTAGGGGTGCTGTTTCTTTGGAGCCATATCTTCAGTGGGTCCGATCGAGAGCCATTCAGTTGAAGATGTCGTATATTCGGGAGACACCTGTGATACGGTGGGAGAACTGACTGTGAATTTTGCGTTCGTATTCGCACTTGTGCGGTTGAGCAAGAGTCGCCACCGACTTTTTATTTTATCCTAAAGGAAAGGTTAAAAAAGCACAGCAAAAACCTTTTGAGATATTTCGTGGGTTCGGGGGGGGGGGGGGGGGGGGGTAGATTATGAAAAGGGAAGGTATTAGCACCCTTTTCATCCATGGTTATCCATGGGCTCTTAGTTACTTGGTTTTTTAAATCACTTGCCTTGATTTTTGATTGCTTGAAATTGTGGTGTGTGTATGTGTTTTGAAAATGTTTTTGAAGAGATGCCTTGTCTTAGGCGACCAATGTATTTGACTCGTGTTTGAGTGTTTTACAAAAGTGTGGATCTTTTCGAAAAGATGTTTCAAATGTTTTTGAGAGTTTGTTTTGAAAGTGTTGTGGATTGTGGTTTTTGAAAAGAAGGCAAGTGTTTTTTGCAAATTGATCTCAAGTAACTAAGAGTTTTGTCTACCCTATTGTACTCAAAGGTTTTTGTTATGTTTTAACCCTTTTTAACAATTTTGTTCCACCATTGAATTTGGTGGACAAGTCAACACAAGATTTAGAGCAAAGCCCTATAGGAGTCAGGATACCTTTGGTAACAGTATGCTTTCGAACTAACCCATGCTTCAATTAGGACTTTTGAAGGGTTGTAACGTGGCTTGGTTCACGGTTTAAGAAACAGAGGCTAAAGGCTCAAAGTATATTTATACCCACCCGCTCTTCGTGATGTCCTTCAACCTAAGCTCAGTTAATTGTGTGTCACACTCTGTTTTGAGTTTTGGAACGACTTTTGGACGATGGTTCACCAGTTGAATTTGGGGAGACAATCATCATCTCCTTTTTCTTTTTCAACATTTTTCATGTTGTTGAGGATTTGTAATGACCTCACTATTTTGATTTTGATTTGTTATCCCTAACTTTTGCCTGACTGATACCGTTTTTTCGAGATTACCGTCAGCGGGATGCCCCGACTTTCTTAAGCCTCCTTTATAGGTTTTGGCTCAGTGGGCTTTTTCTTTCTCTTTTGAGAGATTGACTGTCTATGTGATAGGGAACCACCCTTGTCTTTTGATTCCAAAGGAATGCTTTCTTTTTCGACGTCGTTCGTTGTATTACGGACTGAGATTTTGCGACTTCAATGCGCATCTTCTTTTGAATTAACTGAGATACTACCCTGCCCCGGGTTTATATCAAAGGTTTTGATTGTTTAGAACAGAAAACTCCTACTCCTTTGGCTCGAAGGGGTTGACTAGGGATTAACTTCCTTATAACTCCAGTGTTTAGGAATTGAAAGAAATGCCTGTACATCATCAGCAAGGTATGTTCAAAAGCATACTGTATAAGATCATGGTATTGTTTCGTGATCCTCCCTCTAAAGGCTTACAGCTTTTTATCAAGAGTCAAATATCATAAAGAAAAGCATAAGAGTAGTGAAACGAATGGATGAATTCAAGACAAACATATGCGATGCATTAATGAAAACAGAGTTTAACATCAACAAATAATTGTTTGACAGCAAAAGAAATTACAACTTCGAAAATTCAAAAAGAAGCAAAAGTCTTTCAGCTTGAGCTTCGTCACTTCAAGTGGAGAACCCTTTAACGGAAGATTTTCATCTCGCCGTCTGGCATGAATTCCAGCACTCCAATGTCGATCAGATCTTGAATCTTGTTCTTCAAGGCCCAACAGTCGTTGGTGTCGTGTCCCGGGCTGTAGGAGTGGTAAACACAGAATGCGTCGGGATGATAGTTAGGAGAGGAGGTATTGAGCTTCTGAGGAGGATCCTTTACGGTAAGCAAATTGACCTCCAACAGGCGCTTCAGTATGAAAAAAGATGGTATTTCAGTCTCCATGAACTGTCTTCCCGACTTTTCTTGCTTACGCCGATTGCCCCGTTGACGCTGGCGAGGTTGTTGATGGGCTTGTGACCCTGAAGCAAGCAAAGGAGCTTTCCCCTTGTCTTCTTGAGTGGATGGAGGTTGAGCGGTGACTTGCTCTTCAACCTCAGATGTTTGCCCCAGTTGGTTGTTTGGAAGCAATTGGCGGACAAGAACTCTGAGTTCCTCTTGTCTTTGGGATAGGTCTTGGATGAGAGCCATCTGGCCCACCAACTGTCCCATCATTTGGGTCCTCAAGGTTGTCAGATCAAACTGCAGCTCCGCAAGCTGATCACTCCTGGCATTATTGGAATTCTCCAAGCCCTTGGTGAGGAGAGCTTTCATCTCTTCTTGCCCCAGAGACAAGTTCAGGAACATCTCTTGCAGCTGAGCAGTATGGTCTTGAATGTCTTTGACAGACCTTTCTAGAGCCATCTCTTGCTGAAATAAACAGCAGGAGAGTAAGGAAACCTGAAAAAGGAAAGACTGTCAAAATGCAATGCATGGTATGTGGATGCATGCTTTCAAGGATCTCTTGGGGGTAAACACAAGAAAATGTTAGAGGTTGAACTTTGCTCTTGGATTGGAGATCTCTGCACCGGTGGACGTCCTTCCACGAGAATCAAGCTCACCATGTCGAGTGGGTCATAGCCACTGATTCAAGTTGTTGTTCTTGAACTTTGATTGGAGAGCTTTGTATCGGTGGATGTCTTTCCACGAGAATCAAGCTCACCATGTCAAGTGGGTCATAGACACTAATTCAAGTTGTTGCACTTGATCTTTGACTGGAGAACTTTGTTTTAGAGGAGAAAACCTCTTGCCCCTTGGTAGACGTCTGGTTCAACGTGACCCTGCATCCAAAGAACCCTCGAGATCCTTGAAATGGTTATTGAAAATGCTATGGTATGATGTTATGATGTTATGTACATGTATGCACAAGCAAGTGAGTGTATATACAGGCAAACATATTCACACAAAGCAAACAAGGCCTTAGGTTTAGGCTTGCATGAGGTTCAGGTACTACCCTCTTTCAGTTCGTTGGTTAAAACTTGTCCTATCAAAAGTAACCGGGTTCTAGAGGATCTCAAATCATTGGCTACCCTCAATTGGTCATAACTCCAGCATCGCAACCTTTTCTCGCGGCCGGAACCATCGCGAGAGTTTAGCCTCAATGAGCGTAGCATACTGCTACTGTTCTAATGGCCAAGTTGGGTCGAATTTAGGGTTCTAAGGTCGGTTGGTGCTTAATGACTCCTTGGAAGACCCATATTCTCCCCGTTTCAACATGAGGGATATCGGTACAGACCAAGACGCCACACCAATGTAGCCACTGCTTCACCCATGTCGGTATACCCCGGACAGGTCCCTCACAGATTATGCTACCTAAAAAGGTTTCCCCCAGATCCGGGTTAGGATCTATGAAACTCCGATACAAAGCCCACAAATGTAAAAGCAAACAAAGCAATCAATTGAAAACAAAGGTGATCTAAACCCTAAGGTAACCCCACTTTGAGTAGTATCTCCCCAGCAGAGTCGCCAGTTCTGTGATACGGTGGGAGAACTGACTGTGAATTTTGCGTTCGTATTCGCACTTGTGCGGTTGAGCAAGAGTCGCCACCGACTTTTTATTTTATCCTAAAGGAAAGGTTAAAAAAGCACAGCAAAAACCTTTTGAGATATTTCGTGGGTTCGGGGGGGTAGATTATGAAAAGGGAAGGTATTAACACCCTTTTCATCCATGGTTATCCATGGGCTCTTAGTTACTTGGTTTTTTAAATCACTTGCCTTGATTTTCGATTGCTTGAAATTGTGGTGTGTGTATGTGTTTTGAAAATGTTTTTGAAGAGATGCCTTGTCTTAGGCGACCAATGTATTTGACTCGTGTTTGAGTGTTTTACAAAAGTGTGGATCTTTTCGAAAAGATGTTTCAAATGTTTTTGAGAGTTTGTTTTGAAAGTGTTGTGGATTGTGGTTTTTGAAAAGAAGGCAAGTGTTTTTTGCAAATTGATCTCAAGTAACTAAGAGTTTTGTCTACCCTATTGTACTCAAAGGTTTTTGTTATGTTTTAACCCTTTTTAACAATTTTGTTCCACCATTGAATTTGGTGGGCAATCTTGCGTTTAGGAAGTTTAACGGGACGGGCGCGGGTCATCGTATGGACCATGAATGCAATGGTGCCAAGTATCTTTGGGCATTTTCTTTAAGGGACTTGACCATTTGTTTAGGCAACATTTTGAAAGTGTTATCGAGGGACTATGATCATTTGATTTGCTTGTTTTGCCCAAAGATACTCGACGTGCAAGCATGGCCCATTTTGGAAGGCAACATGTGGGATTACCCTAGAGGGTGCAAGTGTGATTGTGTATTGATTTCATGTATTTGTCTTGTATTAGGTTATCTAGCGTTTGATTTTATGTACATACAAACCCTAGGTCTAACCATGGTATAATTGAAAGCGGTAAATTGCGAAATGTAAAATCTACGCTGTTACAAAATAAGTATCCGGGAGTGGGGGTACAATATTCACAAATGGGGATGAGACTTATAGTATCCAATAAGTTACAACCAAATCGAATTTGCGATCAAATGTAAATGACGAATATCAATGCATAAGATAAACAAATGTGCATAGGGGCAATGTGAATGTATTTATTGTGTAAGTGTGAGATGTATTGTGTAAGTATGTAATTATTTACAGGTGCGACAATGTGAAATTAATGTATTAAGGTATTTGTTTTAACTTAAAGAAAAATTAAGCGTCTATTTAATTTAATTCATGATCTTGTATTTTTTAATATGTATGAAAAGAAATGTTTTAAATGAAAAGAAAAATGTTTTCAATTTAATTATATTGTGTATAAAAATGTATTTTTATGTATTTGTGTTTAATATACATATTCAGAAATGTTTTAGATTAATCAGATTAGGTATATAGAAAAGTGTTTTAATTATATGTTTAAAAAAGGATATATTTTCAATTAATTATGTACATTAAAAAAGGGTGTATTTTTAAAGTATTATTGTAAAAAAAAATATTAAGTTAAAGAAATATATTGTGTTAAAAATGTTTTTAGGTATAAAAGAAGAGGGTTTATGTTAATTTAAAAAAAAAAAGATATGATGATAAATAAAAGGTTGAACTAAATTAGAAATGGGCTGAAAGAGGGGTGTGAATTGGAACAATGCTTTGGGCTTAGGCATGCAGAATGGGGCGAGGCCCACGTTGCCATAACACACTTAGGGTTGGAAGTTTTTGTATTCAGTTGGTCATGCGCTTAGGTTTTGAGACAGCGGCGGCGTTCGTTTGAGTTTCGTCTTCTTCACGTGTTTTTCCAATCGTTCTTTGAGTGCTATCTCTTTCACCTAGCCACCAGTGTCTCCATCGCCTCCTTTCCTTCTTCAAGGTTCAGTGAAGCGCGTAGAAAGGTAATCCTCATTCTCTGACTTTCGCGTTTAGGGTTTCACTTATCTTTGCATGTTATGATCTTTGTGTTCTGATTATTGTTTGTTTAACGAGGTCATCAAAAAAAGAGATGAGAGGAAGATTTTACTACCTTTCATTTGAGGAAGGAGGCGAGCGCGGAGGTGCTCGGAGGCTGGGGCGAAGATGGAACGCGTGATGCTTGCTCTTTGAGCTTCCTGGTATTTCTGTACTACCTCTTTTGCCTAGGGTTTCATGATGATTTGAACTGAAAGCTCTGGTTTGCGTATTCCTTCCTCTTCTTCTTCTTTTGCTATGACTTTGTATGCTCGTTGCCTTAAACGCTTGTTGAAACACTTCTGTTGGCTATGAACTGAATGCTTGGTGCTTCTGAATGCTACCGTTGAAATGCTATTTTGACTAGCTTCTTTTATTGCCCAATGATGAGTGTTCTGAGGGCTGCCTGTGTGGATTTTCTCTCTTCTTCTGACTTGTTTCCTAGAGCTTTTGTATGCTTCTGAACGATTTTCCTTTGGAATGTTTTATTTATTGCCCAATGATGTTATCTTCCTGAGGGCTCGTCTTGAATATACTTCTCGTTCTCTTCTCCCTTTGCCCTGAATGTTTGCCCCTAATGCTTGAGGCTTGAAGGCTTCAAACAGGTTTTTGGCCTATGTTGAATTGGTTGGCTTGAGTGTGATAATAGGCAGGTAATTTGTGTTGAAACTGGCTTTTAGTTTGATGTATTAGGCTTGAAGCTGGACAGGCCTTTTGGTGAGTTTCTTCTGCAGGTTTGGCTTGTGATGGTTCAGGTTAATGCATGTATGGTTTATGCCATGTTGGTTTCAGGTTTGGCCTTGAACAGGTTTTTGAGGTTTAGGCCAAGATTTTGGTAATGCTTAGGCAGGTTGTGGCAATGCAGACAGCAGGTTTTGATAGTGCAGTAGGCAATGGTTTGGTGTATATGCTGGTATGGCTTTGTTTCTGGTTGATGGCCTTAGCAGGTATGATGCTTGAGGCTTAGCAGGTTATGTGTTTTGAGGTTATGCTGGTTTTTTGCAGTTTTCTTATGGTGGTGAAGGCTTATCAGTTTGTCTCTTTTTCTTTGTGTTTTTCTCTTGTATATCTTTCTATCTATGCCTGCCTAAAAGCCTAAAAACCTGCTCCTTATCTCCTCTTTTTCTCTCTCTTAGTACAGTTAAATATGTTAAAATATGTTTTTATGCTGTACTTTCTGAAAGGGCCATTGGGAAATGATGAAAAATATAGCTTGCTTGCATAATAGATTTCCTCTGCATTCTTTATCTTTTCTTGACAGCTTTGAATAGACTCTTTGGCATTTTTGACAGCAAGTTGTACTTCTTTATCTTCTTTGATATCTTTGTGCAGTAATTTGTACCTTTTGGCATTTGACAGCAAGTTGCAATTTGATTTTTTCAGTTTGGTTTGAACTTGGAGTTTGAGATTTTAAACTTATGCAGTTTTGACACTTTGCATTTTTTCTCAACTTTGCATTCATGATTAAATAAAATTCTTCCCTCTTTGTGAACCGGGAGAAATCCCGTGATTTGCAGAGAGGGTTAACTGATCCCAATCAGTGGCCCTTAATGATGACTGCAATTTTATCTGTCTTTTCAATTCAACTCAACTGTTATTTGACTTTTCTCTTTTCTTTTGCAGATGAAAAATGGAGCACCGGAGCGAGGGATAGCGGATGAAGATTTGAAGATTAGAAAAATAATTAGGATAATCTTTTATTTAGCTTTAAATAAATGTAATATTATTTTTGTCAACATTTTGTAAACAAAAACAATTATACAAATGACTTAAAGATAAATAAAAAAAAGCCTTTTCATTTAATTAATTCTTCTCTTCTTTAATTGTTTATTTATTATTTATAGTTCTTTAAATTAAAATAAATTGAAAATAAATTCCAACTCATTTAATCTTTAGAACAATAAATAATTAACTAAACAATATTTCAGTGCTGATCCAATAATTAAACTTGACACTTCCAATGTTCAAAACGAAATAACAGTTAATCACAACAATTGGTCAGACGCATTCCCTCTTTTCACTGATTTTTAACAAACACTGTAATTCCAAACTGCGTATATCTTTTGACTGGTGAATTCAAACCAACTGCCTTCTTTTACTGATTAAATCAAAGCAAAGCGAATTCAACCCGAATCTCGGAATAACTTGCAAAGTGCTGTGGAATTTAAATTCTTTTGAGAACGTGCCCACAAAAACCTTAATTCCTGATTAAATGCCAAAGAGCATTTGCCTGATCAAAATTGAGCCAGAATCAACCAAAACCCTAAGCCAACTGTGTGAACTGTTCTAGAGCCATGAAAACCAGTAAAACCCTAATTTTTGTTCGACTGACGAGGAAAGTCCGTTTGACCGATTCTTGAGCCAGTTTGAAAAGTCAGGAAAGCCTGAAGTTGTTATTTCTTGTGGAAAAATGCGAGGGCAAATTTTGGGGTACAACAACACCCATGCCTGATTTGTTTGTGAAGACCACTCCTCCCTTATTAGATGATCTAGAAGAGCTGCAGCTTGCTTTGGTTAGGATGCAACAGGAAAGAGATTCTTGGAAGAACAAGTTCCAGACTTTAGAGAGTTCCTACAGAGCAGACCTGAAGGAGAGAGATGATTTGATCAAGATCCTTGAGAGTCGAGCAGTAGAGTCTATGGAGAGGCAAGGAGATTATTTTCTCCTAAGCCTTAAACAGGTGTTGATTACTCACTTCCTGCTTCAGATGATTGGAAGGAGGTTGCCATCAGACATGT
Source organism: Vicia faba (assembly GCA_948472305.1). Classification (NCBI taxonomy): domain Eukaryota; kingdom Viridiplantae; phylum Streptophyta; class Magnoliopsida; order Fabales; family Fabaceae; genus Vicia; species Vicia faba. Next base: position 991,419,553 of record OX451736.1, read on the forward strand.
GGAAGAAAACCAGAGGTTGAGGGCTCAGATCGCCAGGCTCACAGGGAAGCGCCAGCGTACAGATTGATCTCTATTAGTTACTTTTCTCAGGATTTTAGATTGTATTTTAATCTTGTACTTGGGATCATTGAAACTTATAATCCATTTTGAAGTTATTATAATAAAAAATTTCAGTATTTCAAAAGCTTTATTACTTGGATGTTTGCAATATGTCTATAAATCTTAAATCCCTTGAAATATTAAATAATGAAGTAAAAATAATCATGTGCATTGCATATCATGCATCATATTGCACATATTTCTTGAACGCATATCCAAGTATCTTTCCCAGCTTCTTTGCTTCACTAAGCAAGCTGACTCATCACTACAACACTCGGGCTAATTTCAAAAAAGAAGATGGACAACTTAGAACAGGAGAATCGCGAGCTGCGCGAAGAAGTTTCCTCTTTGAAGGTTGGCTTGGCCAACTTGACTACTCTGATGGAAACTCTGGTGGCTGCTCACAATCAGCCACCAAGTGTTCAACCTCAACCAACAAGGGCAAATGCTGAAGTTCTGACTGTTCCTGTATCCGCTACTCCGGCTATTGTTCAAAACCGTATGCCTCAGGGTTATCCGTGGGGAATGCCATAGAATTTTGCACCTGGAGGTTTCAATCTGGGTCCGCAAGATGCCCCAGTGGTTCCAAATGTTGTTACTCCTGCACCTCCTGTGGTGCATACTGTTCCTGCTGCACCTCCTTCGGTGAATTTGGTTCCGTTTGTTAATGAAGATGTGTGTCGTCCTTTCCCTCCGCCGAGTGAAGACTTGGGTCTTTATGACAGAATGGATGATTTCCAAGAGCTGTTTGATAGAATGCAAAGAGAGATGAAGGATCTTAGGGGAAAAGAGTTGTTCGGGCAAAATGTGAATGAGCTGTGTTTGGTCCCGAATGTTAAAGTTCCTGCTAAGTTCAAGGTCCCGGAATTTGAGAAGTACAAGGGAAACACTTGCCCTCGTGCTCATTTGGTGATGTATGTGAGAAGGATGTCTACCCATACTGATGATCAACGTCTGCTGATTCATTTTTTCCAGGATAGTCTGACCGGTGCTACGTTGAAATGGTACATGAGTTTAGACAACGTCAACATCCATACTTTTAATGATTTGGGAGAAGCATTCATTAAAAAATACAAGTACAATGTGGACATGGAGCCTGACCGTGACCAGCTTAGGGCCATGGTTCAGAAAGACAGAGAATCGTTCAAAGAGTATGCACAGAGGTGGCGCGAAGTGGCTGCACAAGTGATTCCGCCCATGGAAGAGAAAGAAATGACCAAGATTTTTCTAAAGACGCTGGGAGCTTTCTACTACGAAAGAATGGTAGCAAGTGCCCCAAGTGATTTTACAGAGATGGTAGGAATGGGTGTCCGCCTAGAAGAGGCAGTAAAAGAAGGCCGTTTGACAAAGGGTGAAGGATCTGGAGGTGTGAAGAAGCCAGCTTATGGGTTTACAAAGAAGAAAGAGGGGGATACAAATGCTGTTATGCAAGAGAGAAAGGTAAACGCTCCTAGAAGGAATTATCAGCGTCATCAGCAAGTCGCCTCAGTTACTCCTGTTATGAATGTCGCTCTGAATACTGCTACTTATCAGAGACCGTCCCAGTAGGGGAATCAAGGATATAATCAGAGAAGGGAGAACTATAATCCTATTTCCATGAGCTATGCAGAGCTATTACCAGCATTGGTTCAGAAGAAGTTGGTCCAGACACGACCACCTCCCGCTGTACCATCACCATTGCCGTGGTATTACAAAGCAGACCAGACGTGTGCCTTTCATCAGGAAGCACCAGGGCATAGTGTTGAGAATTGTTATCCTTTGAGGACTGAAGTGCAAAGGTTGGTGAAGTCTGGAATTTTATCTTTCAAAGACGTGGGACCTAATGTGAAAGACAATCCTCTACCCAAGCACAGGGGAGTGAATGTTGTGAATATGGTGGCCGGTTGTCCAGGTGACTTTCGAATTTTTGACATTAATCTGGTTAGAGGGGATTTGGTGAAGATGCATGCAGATTTCTGTAAATTCAGTTATTATATGCATGACCATACCGGTTGTGCTGTTTGCAGTACAGATATACAGGGTTGCGAGAAGATAAATGTTGATTTGCAGGAGATGATGGATGAAGGTTTAATCCATATAATCAGGCCTAGGGCAGAATATGAAGAGGAAGTGAATATGGTTTCTGGATGTCAAGGTGAATTCCGAATTTTTTATGTGGACCATTTGAATGAGGATCTAGTGCAGTTACATGCTACCTTCTGCCATACTGCTGGTCAGGTGGAACACCAATATGGATCTTGCATAATTTGTTGTCGAAATCCCCGACGATGTTCTGTTGTGAGGGAAGGTGTTCAGTTGCTGTTAGACAATGGAACCATCAAGATTGCAGGTCAGAGAGATGATTATCATGAGATTGATATGGTTGAAGTCTGTTTGATGGAAGAGTCAGAGGAAGAGTATGCCTCCGCAGATGAGTATTTCTCTTCAGACGAATATTTGTTTGCCGGAAATGAATTTTTGATGGTTGATTGTGTTGAGGAAGGGGTGAATGTCATTGTACCTTGTTTTGGTGCACCCACTCATCTTGAGGTGGAGTACCATAGCAAACCAGCTGTTGCCCCATTGGTAATTAGTATGCCAGGTCCTGTTCCCTATGAATCAGATAAGGTTGTGCCTTACAAATACAACGCTACGATCTTAGAAGATAGGGTGGAGATTCCCATCCAGCCGATGCCAGATGTTGGAAATATAGTTGATGATAGCAGAGTGACCCGTAGTGGTCGTGTATTTGTGTCGGTCATTCGAAGAGATGTTGTTGCTGGAAAGAAGATTGCTGAGAATGATGAGCCTAAGAAGTCTGCAGGAGGGACTAGTGGAGCTACATTAGAGAAAGAAGTGGATGATATCTTGAAGATAATTAAGATGAGCGATTACAGAATTGTAGACCAGCTATTACAGACTCCTTCAAAGATATCTATTCTAGCCTTATTGATGGATTCCTCTGCTCATAGAGAATCGTTGATGAGAGTACTAGACCAAGCTTTTGTAGAGAATGACATGCCATTAGATAAATTCAGCAGCGTAGTTGGAAACATTACATCATGTAACAATTTGAGCTTCTGTGATGATGAGTTACAAGATGAAGGGAGGAATCACAACATGGCCCTCCACATATCCATGAACTATAAGAATGATTCGTTGTCCAATGTACTAATTGATAACGGATCTGCGCTGAATGTCACACCGAGAAGTACCCTCTTAAAGTTAAAGTATCAAGGAACATCTATGCGCCCGAGTGGCGTCATTGTGAAGGCTTTTGATGGGTCGAGGAAATCTGTCATCGGTGAAGTGGACCTGCCCATCCATATAGGACCACATTTGTTCTTGATAACCTTCCAGGTTATGGATATTATTCCCGCATATAGTTGTTTGCTTGGACGACCATGGATACACGAAGCAGGGCTGTCACTTCAACTCTGCATCAGAAGCTAAAATTTGTGCGTGAAGGGAAGGTAGTGATCATAAATGGGGAGCAGGCGTTGTTGATATCCCATCTATCCTCTTTCAGTATTGTAGAAGCGGATCAGGCTGCTATTGGAACCCAGTTCCAAGCCCTATCCATTGACAACATAAGGAGGAATGAGAATTCTGTGGTTTCCCTGAAGGACGCGCAGCAGGTTGTGCACAATGGTCATAATGCAGTTTGGGGACGACTGGTGGATCCACCCGTGAACAAGAACAGAACTGGTTTGGGTTTTTCTTCGAAGAATGGCAAAGGCGAAAGTTTGAAGTCAAAGTCTCCTGTGAACAGTTATCATGATGTTTTCCGCAGCGGAGGCTACCTCCATCCAATTGGTTCTGGAATCAATGTTGTTAAAGAAGATGAAGCAGAGCAGGAAGTACCGAATTTTGTAACGCATGGAGTCCGAGTTCAGAACTGGGTCACCATTGATGTTCCTTCTTACATACATATTTCAAAGTAATTTATTTTGTTAATCTGTTTCTTTCTTTGAAAAGCTTTCACTCTGCCCCAGGTGAAAGTATTGTATGGGCTTATCTGTTTGCTTTGACTGTTAAGATCATTAATAAAAGTTGTCTTTGCTTCAAAAAATATGTCTTTATTTTCTGCTTTTTCTTGGGAAATGGTAATCAGAAAAAAAAAAACCTTTCAAAATAAATGATAATTGAAAATTAATCTGCATGATCACTTGTTATATGTGTCAGTTTCTAAAAGCAATCATAAATCATATGTGAAAATTAATTAAAAAAACCCGTTGAATACAATGACCCTGCACCCTCTCCCAACTTTGAATGTCCTGTGTTTGGGGCTGAAGAAGAAGATTATGATGAGATTCCAGAAGAGGTCTCACGGTTGCTTGAGCACGAGGATAATACCATTCAACCATATAAGGAGCCTTTGGAAGTGATTAATTTGGGTTTAGAAGAAAATCCGAAAGAGATTAAGATTGGAGCATCATTGCATCCTGATGCGAAGAGCGGGTTGATTGAGCTGTTGAAAGAGTATGTGAATATTTTTGCTTGGTCTTATCAAGACATGCCTGGTCTAGATACAGACATTGTTGAGCATCATTTTCCATTGAAGCCAGAGTGTCTGCCAGTTAAATAAAAGTTGAGAAGAACCCACCCAGATATGGAAGTAAAGACCAAAGAGGAGGTCCTAAAGCAGATTAATGCTGGTTTTCTTGTGACGTCAGTGTATCCTCAATGGATTGCCAATATTGTCCCAGTACTGAAAAAAGACGGAAAAGTCTGCATGTGCGTAGATTACAAAGATCTAAATAAAGCTAGTCCAAAAGATGATTTTCCATTGCCTCACATTGATATGTTAGTGGATAGCACAGCAAAATTCAAAGTATTCTCGTTCATGGACAGATTTTCCGGGTATAATCAAATAAGAATGACTCCAGAGGACATGGAAAAAACAACGTTTATCACACCCTGGGGAACATTCTATTATCGAGTGATGCCCTTCGGGTTGAAGAACGTTGGTGCAACGTACCAGAGGGCTATGACAACCCTATTCCATGATCTGATGCACAAGGAGATTGAAGTATATGTTAATGATATGATTTCCAAATCCCAAACTGAAGAAGGGCATATAAAAGATTTGTTGAAGTTGTTTCAGCGTTTGAGGAAGTTTCGTCTCCGCTTGAATCCAAATAAATGCACCTTTGGAGTTAGATCGGGGAAATTGTTGGGTTTTATTGTTAGCCAGAAAGGAATTGAAGTTGATCCTGATAAAGTCAGAGCAATTCAAGAAATTCCAGCACCAAGAACTGAAAAGCAAGTCAGGGGTTTCCTCGGGCGTTTGAATTATATTTCCAGATTCATTTCCCACATGACTGCAAAGTGTGAACCGATCTTTAAGTTGTTAAAGAAAGATCAAGGTTGTGTGTGGACGGATGACTGTCAAAGGGCATTTGAGAGTATTAAAGAGTATCTGCTTGAACCTCCTATCTTGCTCCCTCCCGTAGAAGGAACACCGTTGATTATGTATCTAACAGTGTTAGATAAATTCATGGGTTGTATTCCGGGACAACAGGATGAAACAGGGAAGAAAGAGTTCGCAATTTATTATCTCATCAAAAAGTTCACTGATTGTGAGTCGCGGTATTCCACGCTAGAAAAGACATGTTGTGCTTTGGCCTGGGCGGCAAAGCGTTTGCGGCAGTATATGTTGAATCATACCACTTGGTTGATCTCCAAAACGGATCCAATCAAGTATATTTTTGAGAAGCCTGCTCTTACTGGGAGAATTGCCCGCTGGCAGATGTTGTTGTTTGAATATGATATTGAGTACCACACTCAAAAAGCTATTAAAAGTAGTGTGTTGGCAGATTACCTTGCTCACCAACCGGTGGAAGATCATCAGTTTGCAGAATTTGAATTCCCTGATGAGGATGTGATGTTCCTGAAAGTGAAAGGTTGTGATGAACCATTGCCTGAGTAAGGCCCTGACCCTGAATCTCATTGGAGTATGATTTTTGATGGAGCGGTGAATGCTTATGGTAAAGGAATTGGTGTTGTGATTGTCACTCCTCATGGATCACACATTCCTTTTACTGTAAGGTTAACATTTGATTGCACTAATAATATGGCAGAATATGAGGCTTGCATCATGGGTCTTGAGGAAGCTGTTGATCTCAGAATCAAAATTCTAGATGTGTATGGTGATTCAGCTTTGGTAATAAATCAGATTAAAGGAGAATGGGATACTCGTCACCCCGACTTGATCCCTTACAAAGATTATGCTAGAAGATTGTTACCCTTCTTCAATAAAGTTAAATTCCATCACATCCCTAGAGATGAAAATCAAATGGCGGATGCTCTGGCAACTCTGGCTTCCATGTATCAAGTGAATTCTTGGAATGATATACCCCGTATTACAGTTCGACGGCTGGATAGGCCCGCTCATGTGTTTGCGACAGAGGAGGTAGCAGATGAAAAACCTTGGTATTATGATATCAAGCATTTTCTTCAGACTCAGGAATACCCGATTGGTGCATCGAGGAAAGATAGAAAGACATTGAGAAGATTGGCAGGCAGTTTCTTCCTCAGTGAAAATGTGCTATACAAGAGAAATTATGACATGGTCTTGCTCAGATGCATGGATAGACACGAAGCAGACATGTTGATGCATGAGATTCATGAAGGTTCATTTGGAACTCATTCTAATGGACATTCGATGGCTAAAAAGATGCTAAGGGCAGGTTACTATTGGTTGACAATGGAATCTGATTGTTACAAATTTGTAAAGAGGTTCCATAAATGCCAGATTTATGCAGATAAGATCCATATACCTCCGACATTGCTCAATGTGATTTCCTCCCCGTGGCCTTTCTCTATGTGGGGTATAGACATGATCGGGATGATAGAACCCAAAGCTTCGAATGAACACCGTTTCATCTTGGTAGAAATTGACTACTTTACCAAATGGGTAGAGGCTGCTTCTTATGCCAATGTTACCAAACAAGTGGTTGTGCGTTTCATAAAAAACAATCTGATATGCCGGTATGGTGTGCCGAGTAGAATCATCACTGACAATGGCTCAAATTTGAACAACAAAATGATGACAGAACTGTGTGAAGAATTCAAGATTGTCCATCACAATTCGTCTCTATACAGGCCAAAGATGAATGGGGCTGTTGAGGCTGCTAATAAGAATATCAAGAGAATTATCCAGAAAATGGTTATTACTTATAAGGATTGGCATGAAATTCTCCCTTTTGCTCTGCATGGATATCGAACATCTGTCCACACTTCAACAGGAGCAACCCCTTTCTCCCTGGTATATGGAATGGAAGCTGTATTCCCTGTTGAGGTAGAGATTCCCTCGTTGCGTGTGATAATGGAAGCCAAGTTGACAGAGTTTGAATGGGTCCAGAACAGGTTTGACCAATTGAATTTGATTGAAGAGAAGAGAATGACAGCTTTGTGTCATGGGCAGTTGTATCAGAAAAGAATGAAGAAAGCATTTGATAAAAAGGTCAAACCTCGTGAATTCAGAGAAGGCGACCTCGTGCTCATGAAGATCATGTCTTTTAACACTGATTCTAGGGGAAAGTGGACTCCCAATTTTGAAGGCCCGTATGTTGTCAAGAAAGCCTTCTCTGGTGGTGCATTAATTCTTGAAACTATGGATGGCGAGGAGTTCCCACGTCCCATGAATGCTAACACAGTCAAGAAATACTTCGCCTAAAGAAATAAAAGAATAGCTCGCTAAGTCGAAAACCCGAAAGGGCGGCTTAGGCAAAAAGGAGCGTCTCGGTAGGCTGAAAACCCGAAAGGGCGGTCTAGGCAAAAATTAGAGACATAAACAGAATAAATTTCCCGCTAAGTTGAAAACCCGCAAGGGCAGCTTAGGAAAAAGTTAGGGATTTTTCTTGGCAAGTAACTACGTCAGACAAGACTTGATCGTTGAAGCAACAATCTTCTCAGATCCTCACCATACTTCAACAAAAGCTACTGCTCAGGACTTCAAAAGTTGTTAGGGGAATGGTGGTCATTGTATCTCAATGTATCTTTTCCATTATATATTACCATTTCCCAAACTTTGTAATCATCCGTGGAGTCTCGCCATTCGCAGACTACCATTCTATTAATAAAATTCGAGCTTTTGCCCAATTCTTTGTGTTCTTATTTTTATTTAGCTTGCAAATACTTCATTTATTACTGATAATAACTTTCAAAGCAAAAAGATTAAAAAAACAAAATTGACTTTTCAAAAAGAAAGACATCTTTACAATTCAATTTACTTTGGGATTTGTGATGAAACAATGACAACAAAAATGGCAATCCCTGGAATGAACAAACTCCGGTTGTTTTAAGAATATTTACTTCCTTCGTGAAGGTTTTTCACAGGTCATCTTGTTGGTATATGCGCAATCTTTGTGTGTTTCTCAGATAATTAAAGACGATACCAGTTGGCGTAAGGTACAATATTAGGTTTGTGATCCCATAATCCCCGACCAAGTCTTGGTTTGATTTTGATTTTGGGTTTGCATGGTCAGAAGCCTCCATCCCAAGATTCCCCAGCGAAGTTTTCCCTCATATGATGAAAGGTTTTATTCCCTTGGTGTGCTAAGATATCGCTCTTTTTGCAGTATTGGCACTAGTGTTGACTTCTTGATTTCCCAGGAAGACTACACCAGGGTATCTTTTGTTGGAATAGGTTTGGTTGATATGAAGACTCAATCCAGTATTTTCCAGTGAAGGCCTTGTTTATTTGATAGAAGTCCTTTTTCCCCAGTGAAGAACGTATCTTGGTTTCCCCTCAATGATGTGGTGTCGACCTCCCCAATGAAGTCAGTATGAAGTCCCCGGTAGATGTCTCGATGATGAAGTATTGTCTCCCTTAGTGAAGTCCGTATGTTTTTCTTCCTTCAAAGTGGGCCTGATTTCCCCAGTGAATGTTTTGACAATTTGGTTTCCATTTGCCTTATTCACAATCAGTATCGAAATCCCCAATAGGAGTACGGACTGTGAAACATTTGTTTTCCCCATTGAAGTCTGTGTGTTATTCCCTGGGAAGGTTATCCCAGAGCATCTCTTGTTGGAATGAGTATTCATGATGAAAAGTTTTCAATCCTCAGTTTTTTTTCTCTCCAGGGAAGTGGGTTTGAATTCCTCAGTGAGGTTTGGTTGTCTCGGCGTCAGTCTGCTTTATTTGAGACTAGTTTTGCAATCTTCAGTAGGCACGTTGTTTTTGGAAAACTGCTTCTCTGATAAAACCGGAAGAAGGTTGTTCTATCCCGGTATCTTTTTGATTTAGCTACATCCGGATTATGTTTATCCTCAGTGAAGTTAGGACAGGCAATAGGTTTGGTTTCCGCAGTTGCTTTTACCTTTCTTGGATTGATCTTTCTGGTTGAAGTTTAGCCCAATGTTGTTAGTACTTGAGGCGGTTTTGTTTGTTTGTACTGATTATGTATCCTTTTACCAGCATATGCATGATATCACTCATACATTTATACATGCATCATGCATTGCTACAAATCATTTTATTGACATTGTGTTCTAACCTTCTTGCAGCGCTCCTTGCTTAGGTGGATTCGGTTTTCCCTCGAGTTTATTTCTCAAAGGATGTATCTTCGTTGGCCGTCTTGCTCCAGTGTGTTTCTAATTGGATTCGTGGTTGCATGACGAAATTAATTACTTTGGATTTCCAAGAACTTCGAGTTTTGGTTTGTGCATTTATTTTGCACGAGAAGACTTTATCTCTTCAGCAGGAATAATGTGGCATTTCCCCAGGAAGTCATATCTCATTTCCCCAGGAAGTCATATCTATTTCCCCAGGAAGCCATATTTCTATCCCCAGGAAGTCATATCTCTTTCCTCGCGAAGCCATATTTCTATCCCCAGAAAGTCCTTTCTTTTTACAATCCTCCATGATAACAAGAAACAGGTCTCTTTATTTGAGCAACTCGTGCTTCCCTGTACAAGTCGACGTAACTTTTTTGCTATTTCCTCTATGAGTGGTTAGCTTGCAGTCCGTCGTCAGTTTACTCCAGTGGATGGCAAGACTTTCAAATTCACAGAAATTGCTCGTTGTGAAATCTTTGCAAGTGGAAGTCTCTTTATTTGAGACAGCTTACATATTACCCTTTCCATGCGGAATTCCTTGGTTAAGGAAGAATTTGAAACCCGTTCTAGGTGAAACACCAGAAGTTTGGGGAACATATGATATTTTTAAAATCTACCCTCAGTGAACGTTGGTAGTGCATCGGCAGTGAACGTCGGTGTTTCTTATCTTTTTGCTATCATCAGTGAACGGTGGTAGTTCCTCGTCAGTGAACGGCGATGGTATGATATTTTCAAAATCTACCTTCAGTGAACGTTGGTAGTGCATCGGTAGTGAACGTCGGTGTTTCTTATCTTTTTGCTATCATCAGTGAACGGTGGTGGTTCCTCGTCAGTGAACGGCGATGGTATGATATTTTCAAAATCTACCTTCAGTGAACGTTGGTAGTGCATCGGCAGTGAACGTCGATGTTTCTTATCTTTTTGCTATCATCAATGAACGGTGGTGGTTCCTCGTCAGTGAATGGCGATGGTATGATATTTTCAAAATCTACCTTCAGTGAAAGTTGGTAGTGCATCGGCAGTGGACGTCGGTGTTTCTTATCTTTTTGCTATCATCAGTGAACGGTGGTGGTTCCTCGTCAGTGAACGGCGATGGTGTGATATTTTCAAAATCTACCTTCAGTGAACGTTGGTAGTGCATCGGCAGTGAACGTCGGTGTTTCTTATCTTTTTTCTATCATCAGTGAACGGTGGTAGTTCCTCGTTAGTGAACGGCGATGGTATGATATTTTCAAAATCTACCTTCAGTGAATGTTGGTAGTGCATCGGCAGTGAACGTCGGTGTTTCTTATCTTTTTGCTATCATCAGTGAACGGTGGTGGTTCCTCGTCAGTGAACGGCGATGGTATGATATTTTCAAAATCTACCTTCAGTGAATGTTGGTAGTGCATCGACAATGAACGTCGGTGTTTCTTATCTTTTTGCTATCATCAGTGAACAGCGATGGTATGATATTTTCAAAATCTACCTTCAGTGAATGTTGGTAGTGCATCGGCAGTGAACGTCGGTGTTTCTTATCTTTTTGCTATCATCAGTGAACGGTGGTGGTTCCTCGTCAGTGAACGACGATGGTGTGATATTTTCAAAATCTACCTTCAGTGAACGTTGGTAGTGCATCGGCAGTGAACGTTGGTGTTTCTTATCTTTTTGCTATCATCAGTGAACAGTGGTAGTTCCTCGTCAGTGAACGGCGATGGTATGATATTTTCAAAATCTACCTTCAGTGAACGTTGGTAGTGCATCGGCAGTGAACGTCAGTGTTTCTTATCTTTTTGCTATCATCAGTGAACAGTGGTGGTTCCTCATCAGTGAACAGAGATGGCATGATATACTTTCTCTTCTACCTTCAACTATTGAGTTGGTAGTTTACCGTCATCTGTGAGTCGGTATATCTTATTCTCTCTACCTTCAGTGAATGTTGGTAGACATCGGCAGTGAACGTCGATGCTTGTTATCCTCCTCTCTGGTTCTATTCTTTTGGTCCACCAGTGATTTATTTTCCTGGTGGGGTTGCTCCTTTGTTTCTTCATTTTTGTGGCATCCCCAATGTTACTTTGCGTCTCTTTTGTTCTGTTCATATGCATCCATAATCATAAGCATTGCATGGCATCTTAGAGACAAAAATAGGGCTTGTTTTATATTTAAGTATCTTCAATCGCGTCGACACGAAGATTTGTAACCTTCGTATCTCCGGATAGAAGACACTTAAATAAGGGAAGCTGTTGTACCCCAATTTTTGCCCCTAAGATTCCTCTATCATATCATATCAACTCGATCATAACAAGATCATATTAGGGTTGGTTCTTCCTCTTTTTCTATCTCCTATCTTTAAGTTTGCTCTTGAGGAATTTCCAAGCACCTTGGTTGTGTATTTTGTATATATGATGTTGACTAACTTCTAATCAAAATACAAAAAAATATTTGTCTTTGTCTTTGTATATTTTTGTTTTGTAGGTACCAAGTCGAAACATCTGACAGATAAGGATTTCTGGTATTATTTTCCTAAAATCTCTATTTGCAAAGAAAAAGAATTAAAAAATTTCATTTTTTTCACTGATGCATATCGATTGCTCTTAAAGTGCAATCGATTGCACATAGTGTATTTTGCGCCATTTTTGAAAAAAATACACTGTGGAATCGATTTGCATTGTAGTGCAATCGATTGCACAGCGTGAAAATTTTAAAAAAAGCAGCATTTTAAAGTTGTCAAATTTTGGCTCCAATTTTCCTTCACTTTTGAAAGATGTATCATTAATTCAAATTTTAGTGCCAATCTTTCATTTTTTAAAAGAATTATCATTAATTCAAATTTTGGCTCTAATATTTGAAAGAATTATCATTAATTCAAATTTTGGCTCTAATTTTTGAAAGAGTTATCATTAATTCAAATTTTGACTCCAAGAATCAATTACCAAATTACCACTAATCCCAATCCTAAACTCTATAAATAGAGCCCTCATTTCATTCAAATTTCAAGCTTTTGATAGCCAAATCCACCTTGCTAAAAAATCTCTCAATTCTCTCCATCTACCAAATTCACTCAAAGCTCCATTTTCAAAAGGTTAGTAAGCTTTGGATTGAAGCTTACTAATATTTGAGCTAAACCTTCATCCAAACACTTTTTCTTGATCAATTCTCTACATCCAAGCTTGGTCAATTGATTCTTGTGGTTGAATTGAAGCAAATTCTTGAAGTTGTTTTGATAATTCTCTAGATCTACCTTTGGTAAGTTGGATAATTCATCTTTCACAATGTGATCTCTTGTTGATCTTTGGGTTTGATTCTTTGAGCATTATTTTGTGATTCTAATGGTGTTATTTTCTCATAATTTGATGGAATTTTCGTGCTCAATTGGATCCATGATCATAAGGTGTTTGATGGAAAGTTTGAACAAGAAATTGCCCTTTTAAAATGCTGTTTTTGCTACTGTAACAGTGTGCAATCGATTGCAGTAACTGTGCAATCGATTGCACAGAAGCATTTCACACAATTTTTTTTGAAAATAACACTGTTAAATCGATTGCACAGTTACTGCAATCGACTGCACAGGGACAGAATGCACTTTTTTGCCTTGTTTTGGGGCAGCTTTGATCCAAAATGATTTTTCTACTCACTCCTTTTGATTGTTGGTTTGGATTGCAATTTTTAAATGTCCAATTTGTCTTTAAAATCAATGGACTTTGTGATGTAGATGAAGTTGGATAAATGTTCATCAATTCAAATCTACCTATGAGTGAATTATTTAATTCATTTTTGGTGCTTTGGATTAATGATATGTTTAGTGCTTTAATCCATCTAGAGGAGTGGTTGAATTTAAAGATGAAAGAATTTTGAAATGGTGATCCAAATTAGCTTATCATTCCCCTCCCTCTTCATCTTATCCCTTTATTTTTTAATTGTGCCACATGTTAAGGGATGTTGATCTCTATATCATTTATCCAAACATGAAGTACATAGATTGCAATTGACCGGCCTCAAAATAGGTGTGACTTCTACATAAGTCCACTTACGATTGCTTAACATAGCGCTAAATTTTGTCCCGATTCGAATAAATGATCATTCGTGGCCCAAACTTATGATTTCAAGCCCAAGTATGTTAATTTGATCTCTTTGATACAATAACCTTGAGATTCATTGTGTGGAGGCTTTGGTTCTACCAATCCTCTAATGGATCTACAACACCTTTGGTCAACGCGGATCACTTAAACATCGTTGATCATTACATGTTTCCTTGTGAGAATTCCAAAATGGATGATATACTTGACAAAAAGAAAATGCAACTTTTTGTGTGGAGGCTTTGGTTCTACCAATCCTCTAATGAGTTCCAAATGCAAGTTTCAAGATGGTCATCCAACTAACCACTAATTACTAACAATTAACTTTACTTTACGCTTTTATTTTCATGCTTTATGTACCATTTACTTTTAGCATTTTACATTTCATGCTATTTTCATCTTTGCTCACTTGAGCATTTACTTTTATGTCATTTTTATTTTGCTCACTTGAGCTTTTCTTTCTTTTTAAAGACACCTAATAATCAACATGAACCATAAAAATCATTAATGATACTTGGACTACATGGTTACTATCCTTTGCATTATGGAGTGATGGACTTCTTGGACTTAGGATTAGAGACCTTGGCCTATCTTGGAGACTTTGTGAATTTATTTGATATTTTGTCTGGAGTTCTTGAGGTTTACCTCAAGACATTGGGTTGTTTGTTTGTTTTGTGTGCAGGTTATTGAGATTACGATCTTTGTTTGTAATCTGGAATTCACCCGTATACAGCCGTTACTCTGCCCAATTTTTGCGAAGACTTAAAACACTTGAAGTTTGGTTCTCTCAAGAGGTCTAGTATCTTTTCTTGCTTGGTTTCAATCCGAAGAATGGGAATTCTATATTGACTCATAATTTCAAATATTGGCTTCTTGTTGGTTAGATGGTTCTTATCCCTAGCTTTTACCTTATGCTTTAGGATAGCCTCTTCTTCTCCTCCCATCTTCTTTAGTTTCAAAAATCTTCTCCCTCCTTTAAAAAAAACTCTTCTTGTTTTGAAACTTGAAACATTTTCATAATAAACTTGGACTTAGGTCCATGCATCTTTAAAACATTTTCATAAATAAATTTCAATCAATTTAATAATACCTTGACTTTTTTTGTGAGAAGACTAAAAGTCAATCAATATCATTTCAAACCATTTTTCCACTTTGGCTTTTATCTTTAAACTTTTCTCAAAAGATTAGACTCTTGTCAATCCTTGTAGTGATGCAAACAACTATACTTCTACAATATGTAGTGAAGTGAGATATTTTCCACTTGGGTGTTGAGTGAGGCATTGTTGATTTTGAAATCCAAGTCATATCCTCCACTCTGAGATGATGCAAATTCTCCTTTCTCATGATTGTGGGTAGTAAGTATGTTTTCCACACGGACAATGACGATGATGTCTTATCTCATAAAATTAACCAACACACTTGTGTTTCAAATTTTTAAAAGAGGAACTACGTGTACCCTGATCCCCTATTGCACGAAAGGTGGTACGTAGGCACTAAAGGTTTGCAACCGCGGCGGGTGCAAAAATCATAAAAATATTTCTTTTCTCACCTCCACCATCCATTTTTTATATAACACATTTTTATAGCCAAAATATACAGATTTTTTCAAAGAGGTTCCTGCGGAGTACCGTAGATGTTTAGGGTGCTAATACCTTCCCTTTGCATAACCAACCCCCCTTACCTTGAATCTTTCCCCCTCTTTTTGGGTTATTTGCTCTTTTACCATTCCTTTGGAAACAATAAAGCGCGGTGGCGATTTTTATTTTGATTTGTATAAAGTCTAGTCAATCCAATGGCTTAGTCTTGCACATTTCTACCGCTACACTACCCCCCGAACTCAAGAAAACATCTCAAAAGGTCTTTCCTGTGCTTTTTCACCTTTCCTTTTTGGATAAAAGAAAAGTCGGTGGCGACTCTTGCTAAACCGCAACACTTGCGAACACAAACGCAAAACACCTCAAGTCAGTTCTCCTACGGTATCACAGAACTGGCGACTCTGCTGGGGAAATTACTTAAAGTGGGGTTACCTCAGGGTTAGATCACATTTACCTGCTTACATTGTTTGATTTGTTTGCTTTACATTTTTGTTCCTTGTTTGGGTTTGTTTTAAATCCTACACCCGGATTTGGGGACACCTTTTAGGTAAGTAGCAATAGACTGTGAGGGAACTGTGAGGCGTATACCGACACGGTTGAAGCAGTAGCTACGTTGATGTGGCACTTTGGTTGGTATCGGTAACCCTTGAGTCGAATCAAGGAGAGTACGGGGCCTCCTCATGGTGTTGTGAAGCATCAACTGACCTTAGAACCTTACTGGACCAACTTGGCCATTAGGACGTAATGAGATAACCGGTTTCGGTGTAGAGCTGAAAATTGGTTGATACTCGATACTAGACTCATTGAGGCTAGACTTTTGGGATATCTCGGCCGCAAGAAAAGATTGATTGAGCTGAGACAATGCCTAAAAGAAAGGTCAGTGATATTGAGATCCCTTAGAACCCGGTTACTATTAACTAGGATAGGTTGAGCTAACTAAACTTCAAGAGTGTACTTACCTACAAACTCCATGCAAGCCTAAACCTATGGACTTGTCTGCTTTGTGTGAATATGAGTGTTTGTATATACATTTGCTTACCTCGCATACTTATACATAACATCATACCATAGCATTTTCAATAACCATTTCAAGGATCTCTAGGGTTTTTGATGCAGGTTGTGATGAACCAAATGTCTACCAAAGGGCAAGAGGATTTATTTTCCTCTAACCAAATGCCGTCAAAGATCAAGTACAACAAACTCGAGTCAAGGGATGTGACACACTTGATATGATGAGCTTAATTCTCGTGGAAGGACATCCACCGATACAAAGTTCTCCAATCAAAGATGTTGATCAAAATTCAATCTCTAACTTTTTCTTGTGTTTACCCCGCGAGATCCTTGAAAACACGCATCCACATATCATGCATCATATCATGACAGGTTTCTCCCATTCAGGTGTCCTTATGTTCCTACTGTTTATTTCAGTAAGATGGATATGGAACAAATGGTGAAAGATCTCCAAGCTCAAAACGCTCAGTTCCAACAGATGTTCCTGGCTATGGCTAAGGGTCAAGAGGATCTAGAAACTCTCCTTCTCAAAGACAAGAAGTACAAGAAGTCAGTAGGCGTCCTGAACTTGAGAAGAAGACCTAGAGGACCAGTCAAAAGAGCTCTAGATCTTTCAACTCCATCCAACATGGGGGATAGTCATGAAGAAGACAACAGTCTGGAGATTGAAGTCGAAGCTGACTACTCTGAAGAACATTATCCTCCCACTGATGACAAGTACAAACAATTGGAGGATCTCCTCGGTGCTATGGAGATTCAACAGACACCTGGCTTGGATTTAGGAGACATGGGTTTGGTTTCTGGAGTGGTAATCCCGCCAAAGTTCAAAATCCCTACCTTTGCCCTGTACGATGGAGTCTCTTGCCCTAAGATGCATTTAAAGTCTTATGTCCGCAAGATTCAACCATACACGACTAATCCGAAGCTTTGGATCCATTTCTTCCAAGAGAGCCTAGTAGGGACTCAACTCGAATGGTTCTATCAATTGGAGAGTTCTCGCATCCACACCTGGGAGGATTTAGCTGTTGCTTTCTATAAACAGTATCAGTACAATGTTGATCTTGCACCAACTCATGTGCAATTGCAGAACATGACAATGGGTTCCGATGAGAGCTTCAAAGGGTATGCCCAAAAGTGGAGAGATCTGGCTGGAAGGGTGCAACCCCCTTTAGCTGACAGGGAGCTGATTGACATCTTCATGGGAACTTTGACAGGGCCTTTCTTCAAACACTTGATCGGAAGCTCCTCAGCCGGGTTCACCGAGCTAATACTGACCAGAGAAAGGGTCGAAGCTGACATCAAAAGTGGAAAGATTCAAGAAACTACACCCTCTGATGCTCAGAAAAATCCATACAATGAGAAGAAAGAGTCCAATGATGTGTACAGTCAAAAGAGTCGCCGTGACCAACACGTAGGGGCAGTCATTATCTCTAGTTCAGCGTCACACTAACAACAGCAAAGGGGAAATCAACAAAGGCCAGACGAGCCCAAAAGACAGTTTACCAACATCAACATGCCGCTATCTCAAGTGCTACAACACTTGTTGAGGATGAATCTGATTGCATTGATAGGACCTCATCCAAACCCCAAAACTTCTTCTCCTAACTACAATCCTAATGCAACATGTGCTTATCATTCTGACGGTCCCGGGCATGACACTAACGATTGATGGGCATTGAAGTACAAAATTCAGAATTTGATTGACGCCAAGGAGATCGAGTTTGACCCTCCAGAGACTCCAAACGTGATCACTACTCCTATGCTAAGTCATTGAGAGCGTCTTATTCATTTTGAATTATCAAGTTGTAATTTATTTTGTTATTCAAACAATTATCTATTAATGTCAAACTTTGTTTCGTTAATGCATTGCATATGTTTGTCTTGAATTATTTCATTTCCATTACATTTAAACTATGCTTTTTACTCACTTTATGACATTCAACTCTTGCTAAAAGTTACAAGCCTTTAGACGGAGGATGACGAAAACAATGCCATAATCTCATACAGTATGTTTTTGAACAGACCTTGCTAACAATGTACAGGCGTTTTTCAAAACCTAAACACTAGAGTTATAAGGAAGATAATCCCTAGTAAACCCCTGCAAGCCAAAGAAGTAGAAATTTTCTATTTTAACACAAATTGAAACCATTAATCAAAACCTGGGGCAGGGTAGTCTCTCAGTTAATTCAAACGCGCGTTCAAATCGTAAATTCTCATTTTGTAATACAACGAATGACATCAAAAAACATTCCTCTAGGATCAAAAGACAGTGAGGGTTCCCTATCACATAGGCAATCACTATTTTTCAAAAAAAGGGTAAAGCCCACTAAGTCAAAACCTACGAAGGAGACTTAAGAAAAACTGGGGCATCCCGCTGACTGTAATCTCAAAACAAGAACAATCAGACAAAAATTAAGGAAACCAAATCAACTAAAAAGAGGTCACTACAAATCCTTAACAACATCAAAAATGTTGCAAAAAGAATGACTGCCTTCCGACAAACTCAACTTGTCTGAACCATCACCAAAACGTCATTCCAGACTCAATTGGAGTTCAAACGCACAAGTAACTGAGTTTAGGACTGAAGAACATCACGAAGAACGGGTGGGTACAAATACATTTGAGCCTTTATCCTTTGTTTCTTAAACTGTGAACCAAGCCATGTTACAACCCTTCAAAAGTCCTAATTGAAGCATGGGTTGGTTCGAAAGCATACTATTACAAAAGGTATCCTGACTCCTGTAAGGCTTTACTCAAATCCTGAGTTGAATTTTTCTTACAAAACTTATTTACTTGCTAAAAACACATTTTTCAAAACTTCAAGACAAGCATAAACTTTTCATTACTTGAATATCAGTGTTTGCATATGGCTATTTGTTTGACAGCAGAGAAATTCACACAATGGATATCCGATGAACGAAAGCTCTCTCAGTGAACAAAATCAATTCAAGTAGGATGACACTCCCATTGACAAATCTCCTATCAACAAGGGGGCATGACATGTTACTATCCAGCACACCTGGGGTAGTCCAGTCAAGATTCCAAGAAATCTCTCAAAGTGCAGAGTAACCAGGGGCAGGTCTCCATCTCCGTCACTTGGGGCATTGAATGTCAATCTTGACAAAGGGTTACGTACAGTCAAACATTTCCAGGCAGTGCCACAAACACTCGCTACTATGGGCAGTGACAAATCTCCCCAAAATCCTTCCCATAGGATGATTTCCCAGCAAGAGTTTAATCTCTGAAAACCCTTCCCCAGCTGAGACAACCTCAAGAGTCCTCGAGGACTTTCCCCTACGAAGTCATCACCTCAGATCGGCAACAGGGTTTATTTCCCCAACAAGTGGCAGGAATCCCCAGCTTGAGGTGGCCTCTCTGACTACTACAAAGGACTACAACTCCTCTTCCCCAGTAGACTACTCTACAATCCCCAGCAAGTTACCGTGAAACCTGGACTCGGCCAGATATCAGTTCAACTTCGATTCCCCAGTAGAGCAACGGACAACCGAGACTCCTGAACTCTTTTCCCAAGCAAGAATAAACATTCTCCCCACAGAGTTTTCAATATTCCCCAGCGGAGTTCTCCTCAAACAACAAAACCAGAATCCCTGGTGGAAATATTCTAAGCAAAGTTGGAAGACACACCAACTCTTCAACGACAGTCTAGGATTTAACGACTCCCCGACATTTGTCAAGGATTTATTTTCCCAGACAAAAATACATTCATTAACATTTCACATTTCATACATCCTATTTACATACATGATAAGTGCATACAACACAATCTCATTTATTTTGAGAACATCATGCATTTCGTGCATCACGACATTGCATACAGCTAACGTTTTGCCTTTTTTAGGAAGAGGACAATCAACAGATGGCTACCAGCAACCTTTTCAAGTTCCAGATTAGTACTTGTAAAAAGCAGGAAAACTATTTGTGGAAGACTGATTATATATTAATACCTGAAACCAGACAGGACAGTTATCTACTTGACCAGCTCAGGAAACCCTACACAGGTTCCTTCTCACTTCCAGATGCAGTTTTACACAGACTCATCATGAAGCAACCCTACACAGGTTCCTTCTCGGGAAATTTCAAATGCAGTTTTACACGGACTCATCATGAAGCAACCCTACACCGATTCCTTCTCTTTCCAAGATGAAGTTTTACACGGACTCATCATGAAGCAACCCTACACCAGTTCCTTCACTTTCCAAGATGCAGTTTTACACGGACTCATCATGAAGCAACCCCATACAGGTTCCTTTTCAGGAAATTCCAGATGTAGTTTTATACGGACTCATCATGAAGCAACCCTACTCCGGTTCCTTCTCTTTCCAAGATGAAGTTTTACACGGACTCATCATGAAGCAACCCTACACCGGTTCCTTCACTTTCCAAGATGCAGTTTTACACGGACTCATCATGAAGCAACCCTACACAGGTTCCTTCTCAGGAAATTTCAGATGAAGTTTTACACTGACTCACCATGAAGCAACCTTACACCGGTTCCTTCTCTTTCCAAGATGCAGTTTTACACGGACTCATCATGAAGAAACCCTACACAGGTTCCTTCTCAGGAAATTTCAGATGCAATTTTACACGAGCTAATCATCAAGAAACCCTACACAGGTTTCTCCTATTTCCAGATGCAGTTTTTACACGGACTCATCATCAGGCAACCCTACATAGGTTCCTCACTTCCAGATGCAGTTTTACACGGACTCATCATGAAGTAACCCTACACAGGTTCCTTCTCAGGAAATTTCAGATGCAGTTTTACACGAACTCATTGTCAAGCAACCCTACACATGTTCCTCCTATTTCCAGATGCAGTTTTTACACAGACTCATCATCAGGCAACCCTACACAGGTTCCTCACTTCCAGATGCAGTTTTATACTGACTCATCATCAAGAAACCCTACACAGGTTCCTCCTATTTCCAGATGCAGTTTTTACATGGACTCATCATCAGACAACCCTACACATGTTCCTCCTTTCCAGATGCAGTTTTACACTGACTCATCATCAAACAACCCAACCTTCCGATACAATTCAGATGCGCTCCAGACACGGACGCCATTCTTGCAATCATCCGGTTCCAGCTTATAGATATAGTCCATCAATCACTTCTGGATGGCATCTTTAAGCATGTCTCCAACAGCTATCCATTACCTCTCCAAATGGCATCTTTAAGCCCATTCCCCACATAATCAACTAACACATCTTCGAGTGCAAATTTTCTGGGCACTTTAGTGTTCAACCATCTTCCACCTTCAAGTCACGAATGGCATAATTACCAATCTAACTCTTTAGGTGTAAGAAGATTGAACAGGGGCAGCTGTTGTACCCCAAAATTTTCCCTCTCATTTCACAAGGGATCACCCTGGATCCTCAAGTTTTCTTCCAAGCTTTGAACTACAAATTTTCCAAGGAAATCACTCACAAGGGCAAAATGGTCATTTATACGCTAAAAAGTTAAACTTTGACTTTTGGATCAAAATCAAGCTTCAAGAATCATATTTCATCAAGACACGTTAAAATATGAAGTTTTGTTTCATCAAAACCTAAAAGGTCAAAATTCTAAATACTTAGAATTTTTTCTAAGTGCTTAAGAAAATATGTCAATTTCAGAACTTCTGACCAGGTTATCACCATAACGCCCAGCAAGTTCTGGATATTCTCAAGACAGAGTTGGGGCAGAACTTCTGGGCAAGTTTTCACAAAAGCTCAGTCCAAGTTTGCCAAGGTAATTCAAAGAAGGATAAGGAGCGTGCTGCAAAGCTTTCTAGAAAGTCTGAAAGCTCCTTCAGAACATGTTGGAGCCAGAAGATAAGAGGATCAGAAGATGAGATGCTACGCTGAAGTAGAACTTCTGATCCAGAACAAAGCCTTGGTGTAGAGTTTCATGTTGCAGGATTTCTGGTTGTGATAAGTCTCATCATCATTTAATGCTCATTTAATGCTCACAACCACCTTATGAGTCTTTATCCAAAGGATTTTCACCACGTGTACCTCTACTGTCTTAGGATAGCAACTTTGCTTTTGCTTTTCCTTAATTTCTGCTGACAACCACCATGCTTGCTTCAAAAACAAGGCATCACTTCAGCACATGAAGGCTATATTCAACGCTTTGGTCAGAACTTGACCAAATCCCAAAACCTTGTTCATACAACCTGCTGCAGACCTATGACCAATAGTTGGTCCAGCCTACGCCTGCATCCCATGATTGCACCAAACTAGCATACGAAAACTGTGATGAAAAAGCAAAAGAACAGGATGCAAAAACAGATTCAAATCCCACTTGTTTTTCCCCCAAAATCACAGCAAATTCATCTATAAATACTTGGCTCCATCACACGTTCAAGAGGCGCGATTTTAAAGAGAGGCTGGCCAAAAGAGAGAAAAGGAGTTTGTGAAACCTTCTAAAAATCTAGAAATCCCAAACAAAAAAACAAATCTTTGCTCTTCCATTTGAACCAAAGAACACGACCACTCTTCCGTCTCTCTTCCTGATTCAGAACATCCAAAGGCAGCCACTCAAAACTCCAAGCACGCTCCAGGTAAGTCTTTCTAACTTCACTTGCTTTTCATTCTGAACATCATTAACATGTAAATATCATAGTATTAATGTTACACATATCATTGTATGAATAGAAAACTATGGATCAGAACTTCTAGAATAATGCTAGGCTCAGACTTAGGCTTGGAACTTCTATGATTTGTTGTGCTATGATCATTCTGATTTGCTGAGCTGAATAAATTGCTAATGTGCTGGTTAAGAGTAGAAACGTAACATAGAACTTCTGTTTTTGACTCACCATTTCCACAACACTGAACTTCTAATGTTCATTCTTAGTTTTAACACACAGAACTTCTATGATTTTTCTCATTGTTAAACACACACAGAACCTCTGAGTTCTCTTCATTGTTTTAACACACAGAACCTGAGTTCTCTTCACTGTTTTAACACACAGAATCTCTTATGATTCACTCACTGTCCTAACATAGCACAAAACTTCTGAGTTCTCCTTGCATGTCAAAATACACTGAACTTCTGATGTTTCCATCAGCTGCTTTACACACTCAGAGTCTATGATTTTTACATGTTGATAACGCACTGAACGGCTGACGTTTAATCACTGTTTTAGTATAATACAGAACTGCTGACTTGTGGCCCACGGTCTGAATGCAATCCAGAACTTATGTCTGTCCTCTAACATTTCTTGCAGGACCTCACAGTGTACCGATCCAGAACTTCTGATTCGGACGCTTCCTTCTGAGTCACCATGCGGCTGACTTCAGAACTTCTGATCCTTGTTATTTTTTATTGCAGCAACACTGTTTCTATTTTTCATTTATTTTCTTTTTCATCTTTTTTAATGTTATTTCCTTAAAGACAAAAACATTTTCTAAACAAGTCTATTTCTTTCTTATATTATACATTTCAATATGGTTGTAATAATAACTTAGGGCTTATTTGTACTTGCAATCCCCATTCGTACATATGTACCCCCATCCCCTAAATGTTGTAATAGCGTAGAATTTCCTTTTTCGCAATTTACTGTTTTCTTTATATTGTATAGTAATTAGGTGTGTATGGCAAGAGATAAACAAGTAGATAACCTTAATCAAAGATTAAATGCATGCAAATCAAACACACTATTAACACATGCACCCTTAAGGTTAACTCCACTTGTTGCCTAAAAAATGGTCATGTTATGCATGTGGGATGTCTTAGCACAAACGAATAAAAAATACAAGATCATAGTCCCTCGATGATACTATCACAGTTGCCTTTCAAAATGATCTTAGTCCCAAAAGGAAAAAGTGCTAAGTCATCTCACAACATTGCTATCATGGTCATACGATGACCCAACGCCCGTCCCTTCACATCCAACGATGTGGCTTCTTACAAAATCAATGGTAAAGATAGAAACATATAAAGGAGGAGGAAAAGCACATCTAAGACCTTTTGAGTAGGTAGGTTCGCTCTCAGTTACTTGCTTACTCACAACAAAAACATTTTATACACCCACACTCTCATCTTTGTACTATTTTTGAAACAAACACTTTGTATGCGTTCTTATAGAAACGAGAATCGTTACAAAGTTACATTTTCAAAATACTTTCCAAAAACACATCTCATAAACACACCTTTGAACTATTTTCGAAACAAACACTTTGTAGGCGTTCTTATAGAAACGAGAACCATTACAAAGTTACATTTTCAAAATACTTTCAAAACTCACACCACAAGCACATTCAAACAAAAGCAAGTGATCTAGCAAGTAACTAAGAGCCCATGGAAAACCATGGATGAAAAGGGTGCTAATACCTTCCCTTTTCATAATTTACCCCCCGAACTCAAGAAAAAATCTCGAAAGGTCTTTCCTGTGCTTTTTCACCTTTCCTTTTTGGATAAAAGAAAAGTCGGTGGTGACTCTTGCTAAACCGCAACATTTGCAAACACAAACACAAAACACCTCAAGTCAGTTCTCCCACCGTATCACACATATAAATAGAGGTCTCATTTCTTGTTCCAAAGCATCCAGAATCGTGTTTGGACACTTTCATCTCTCACTCTCTCTAAAGTTTTATTTAACTTTATCTCACTAAATATTTTGGCCAAATGCTTTTGTGAAAAAATTCCTTTGTGGTTGAGGATATATTTATAATTCTGGAAATGGTAGAATTTAAAATTCACTAAGAGAATCTTTTTTATACACCTTGGTTGAATACTGTCAATTTAGGGATTTATATGGGTTATAAGCTCATACTATAAAAGCTTATATATGGTGAGTGTGTGATCGGTCCTAGGTTTGGTTGAAGATTATCCAAAGTTAAAATCTCCATAGGTTCTTGGTTAGCCCGATTAAAACTAAGATAGGTTAAAGCTCAGCCTGGTATTAAAAGTTTCATAGATTCGAGGTCAATCCGGCTAAAATCTCACAGGGTTTTGGTTAGCCCTGTGATACGGTGGGAAGAACTAACTATTTTTGAAATGCTGGTTTGCATTTTGCATTTGTTTTCGCAAAATGTCGCGGTAAGCAAGAGTCACCACCGTCTTTTATTTTATCCAACAAGGAAAGGAAAAAAGCACAGAAAAATTCCTTTTTCGAGATGTTTCTCGGGTCCGGGGGGTAGATTATAGAAAGGGAAGGTGTTAGCACCCTTTCTATCTGTGGTTATCCACGGGCTTTTAGGTACTTGCTCAAAGTGTTTTCAAAATTTGCTTTTCTTTGTGTCTGTGGGTTTGAAAGAAGTTTTTATTTGAAAGGTGTAAGTGCGAAAAGTTTTGTTTTGTTTTTGAGAGAGCAAGTACTTAAGAACCATCTACCTACTCGAAAAAGGAATCAATCTGTACTAATGTCCTTTATACAATGCTATCCCACTATTGATGAGTAGGTAGCATCGTTGTTGGAGTTTAAGGGTCAATTCGATTAAGGGACGTGCAGTCACTAAAGCAATGTTAGAACGCCTTAGCGGTAACCCTAATGTCTTAGATCATTTTTCCGAGGCAACCGTTTCGAGGCAACTATGATCTTTGGACAAGAGGGCGACCTCTAAAACTTCCTATACTCAATGACCGCGTTCGAAGGCAACCAAGTGAGGTGTACCCTAAGAGTGTGCATGTGCGAGTGTGTTATTTTCAGTTAATTTTGTCTTTGTACATGTTAATGGTTATCTATGTTGATTTTAGGTTTAAGCGTTTAATCTTGTCATGCATTCCCTATTATCAAACATCTAACAGTTTATTAGTTGCGGAAATTAAATTGCGGAATTTAAACTAACTATTACAAGGTGTCGGGTATTTACATCGCCAAAAGCAACCCTTGAAATTAAAATGCGGAAAATAAATAAAGCGATAAAATAATTAAAGTCCTATTAAACTATTACATTCCGGGAAACAGATACAATATTGAATAAAAATGGAACGCGTGCGAGAAATTAAATAGGGTGAGTTCTAGGGTTTTGACCCTTTGTTTGTAAAAGAAAGATTTTTTTTGGTTATTTTGAGTTAAAAAATAAATTAGATCTAAGTTAATTATTAAATTAATAAACTAATTAATTAATTAATAAAAATGATGTTTTTGGATTTTTGGATATTTAAAGAAATAAAAATAATTTGATCAATGTTAATAAAACCTAATTATCTAAGTTAATTTAATTATTGCAAAATATATTAAAATTTATTCCTAATTAAAGCTAAATTAATTCAATTAATATTTATTAACAAAAATAAAATGCTGAAAATTAATTTAATAAATAAAATATATTTTTTTGTTTTTTTAATTTTATTAAGAAAAAAGTTTAATTGGTTAGTTAATATAAAAATAATAACAATAATTAATTAAATAGAAATAATAAAAATAGAGAGAGTTTAGGGTTTGGGCCTGATTAGGGGATTTATTCAGCAATTTCCAAGGCCCATTTGTGCAAGCCTGTGTTGACCTTCCCTGATTCCCTGTGGCACGTTGACTGGATCCCACCATAGACCATCATCCCTAGATTGCCAGATTTGGCCTTGGGCCATCTGGCGCTTGATATCTGATGGTGTATGGTATGCCATTTGCCTGAATCTGCACTGGATCACATGAATAGAAAAAATAACAAGGAATATGGGGACCTGGGATTCGAACCCAGGTCCTGTTGGTCACTGAACAAAGCCTCTACCACTCAACCAGCGTGTTTCATTTGTTGGTGTAATGGACAATAAATATAATATGGGGAAAAATAATAATATGCCAGAAATAAAAAATAAAGCGTGAATATTTGAACCAGCCACTAAGAGGGGGACACGTCTTCGTCTTCCTCGTTCAACCCTGGATATTTACCTGCGGATTTATGTCCGCAGCTAAATTCGCATGTGCATCCTAAAATCTATTATAGGCCATGGAAATTCTTCCCAAGACCATGGTCATGCTCGTCTCTCTCCCCTGGTTACATCCATGTCCATCAATGGCTCCAATTTTGCCTGTAGAAGAAATTCCCAAAAACACAACTACAAAACCCTAGGTTCGGTTACAGGGCTATGGTTCATATAAACGCAATCAAACAATGCCAAAAGTTCAGAAATTGATTAAGCATCATGAAAATACCAAAGATTTGTCAAAAAAATGCAAGAACATGGAGTTACGATTTTAAACACAGGGCGGTATTTTGAGATACTTACAGCGCGATTGAGAGGGTGTGAGAGATTGCTTTTGATTGCAGGAGGTTCAGTGGATACCCAGTAATGGATTGGTGTTGAGATTTGCCTTTGAAAATGCCTCCAAGATCGATTTCAGTTTTGCACTTTTTTGCCTTTTTTCAAGTTTGGTTCTTGATGATTCTGCAGCCTCTAGCCTTTGAATTCGTATTCTTTTACTTGTATATGTATGCTGCAATGTATTAGGTCAAATTTTGGGTCTTGAATCTTTGCTCATTGATGTCTTGAGATTTGATTTGATTCACCATTGATGACTTTCCAATTTTACCAAAAATCCAATCTTTTTGCACATGGAATGTATGATACAAATTTTATTCACTTGATGATGATGATTAGGTCCTGAAAATAGAAAAAGATCTCATGTAATAAAGTTTTGTGATTTTATTTGATTTAAATTGATTTAAAATGGAATAATTCAATAAAAATCCAATAAAATAGAAAAATTGATAAATGGACACAAGGCTGAATCTAGGACACGTGTGGAGTGTGAAAAGATCAAATCAAGTGGAAAAGAATGGGCCCATTTGACAAAATTTGAAGTTTTGGGGATAATTGACTTTTGGCAATTTCGCAAAAATGCCTAACTTCAACAATGCATAACTTCTTCAATTTTGAACTTTTGGAGGTGTTCTTGGACTTTTTATAAATCTTGGGATTCCCTATAACCAACCATTATTGTCTCATATCATTTTTATATTCCATGCTCAAGTTATAAGCTTTGGCAAAAAATGTGTTTTTGTTGACTTTCAAAAATGACCCATAATGTCCAAATTTGTAACTTTTTGTGAGTGCATTTTCTGATGTTGGGGTATGAAGATGGATTGTAGGAAATTGCATCCTCTTCAAAATGAGATTTGGATGGGTCATTTATCATAAAGTATGAGAAAGTTATGCTTGGTCAAAGTTGAGTTGACTTTTCCTACAAAACCCTAATTTAGCAACTTTTGAGTCTTGATGAATTTTGAGCAATCCTTGATGAATCATGATCAACCCTTTATCAAATGATGAAATATCCTTCAAAATTAGAATGTTGACAAAAAATCTTGAAGTTTGACTGTATTTAGGTCACAGTTGACTTTTGCCCTAGCATAGTCGGTTTTTGGATCTCTTGAGCAATTGATTGAGCAAACTTCCTTTGCAAGGCTTGAAATTTGACATGGATGAACTTGAGAACATATTAGGACATTGGGGATAACTTGAGGTAATTTGGATGCAAGTACCTTGATGCAACACAAAACCCTAATTTGAGGTTGACTGCCTTAGGAGATAGCTTGACTGTCCAACTCTTGAGCAATCTTGAGCCACTTGGAGATTTTTCTTGCAATGTTTTGAGAAATATGAGAGGGAAAATTTTGGGGTGCAACAGCTGCCCCTGTTCAATCTTCTTAAACCTGAGGATATATATTGGCTTTCGGGCCTTTCGTGATCCGAAGGTGGAAGATGATTGAACACTAGAGTGCCCGGAAATTTGCACTCACATGAAGTAGCATCAGCCTGGTGATGTCGGGAATGGGCTTACAGATTCCATTTGGAGACTGTTGATAGGTGGTCTGAACTTCGACTGGAAAATGAATCAGGGAGATCTTATCGTCGATCTGACTGAACCAGAGAAGGTCTTGGATTAACTTTGACTGGATCGGCATCAGAAAAATCTTCGAATCGATTTAACTGGACCAGACGAAAGTCTTGGAATAACTTCAACTGGAATATGAATCAGGGAGATCTTCGCGTTGATCTGACTGAACCAGAGGAGGTCTTGGATTTACTTTGACTGGATCGGCATCAGAAAAATCTTCGAATCGATTTAACTAGACCAGACAAAAGTCTTGGAATAACTTCAACTGGAATATGAATCAAGGAGATCTTCGCGTCGATCTGACTGAACCAGAGAAGGTCTTGGATTAACTTTGACTGGATCGGCATCAGAAAAATCTTCGAATCGATTTAACTAGACCAGACGAAAGTCTTGGAATAACTTAAACTAGAATACGAATCAGGGAGATCTTTGCGTCGATCTGACTGAACCAGAGGAGGTCTTGGATTAACTTTGACTAGATCGGCATCAGAAAAATCTTCAAATCGATTTAACTGGACCAGACAAAAGTCTTGGAATAACTTCAACTGGAATACGAATCAGAGAGATCTTCGCGTCGATCTGACTGAACCAGAGGAGGTCTTGGATTAACTTTGACTGGATCGACATCAGAAAAATCTCCGAATCGATTTAACTGGACCAGACGAAAGTCTTGGAATAACTTCAACTGGAATACGAATTAGGGAGATCTTCACAGCGATCTGACTAAACCAGAGGAGGTCTTGGATTAACTTTGACTGGATCGGCATCAGAAAAATCTTCGAATCGATTTAATTGGACCAGACGAAAGTCTTGGAATAACTTCAACTGGAATACGAATCAGGGAGATCTTCGCGTCGATCTGACTGAACCAGAGGAGGTTTTGGATTAGCTGAGAACTTAACTGCATCTTTCCTGAAAGGTAAAGGTCAGTCATATGCAATACATGATATGGATCAAGCAATGATGTTCTCAACATAAATGAGATTGTATGGTATGATGCGTATATGCATGTATCATGATGTATGGAAATGTAATGTTTTAGTTGGGGAAAATAAATCCCGGATAGCTGCTGGAGAATAGAGTTGAATTCTTCGTTTCCGCTGGGGATGACGATCGAAGATGATTGCGAGAATAAACCTGTAGGAGGAGATAACTCCGTCGGGGAATAAACTGATGAGGAGATTACTCTGTGGGGAAGAGATGCTCTGTTGAAGAATTCCACTGATAAATTCCGTCAGGGTGAATTATCGTTGCTGGTGATATTGAATCTGTTGAGGATTGAATTCCTGTTTGTGAAAGGAAAGAACTTCGTTGGGGATGATCTTTCGGTTGCGACTTGCTGGGGATAACCCTGTTAAGCTTTTGTGGGGATAATCCTTTGAACTTGGATGATTAGGATCCTTTGAACTCGGCTGGGGAGATTTATTTTGTACTCCGCTGGGGATAAACTTCCAGAGTCTACTGGGGATGATGCTTCAACTCCGTTGGGGAAGTTTTTTTTCAGACTGCGCTGGGAGAATTTTAACTCCACTGGGGGTATCTTGTATTCTACCGGGGAACATTCTTATACTCTGCCAGGGAATGTTAAGACTGTCGGGGATATCAAGCCTTTTTAGTGTTGATGGTAGATCAACTCTGCTTGGGGAGAGTATTGCTGATTCGTTCATAGTTGTAAGTCTCAACTGAGGGGAGAGCTACCATTATTGTCTTACTCTGTGGGGAGTGAAAGCATCTTAGCCATATTCTTCAGCTGAATCTACCTTGTACCTGATGGACAGAGCAACTATACAGTTCAGACAATTCTTATTGCCCCTGTTTCCGATGTTACCCGTAATCGTCTTTTGTTTCACATGTAAATATTCATGAGCAACAATTAATGTCAAATGCATATATCAAAAATGAACATTGGACGTTCTTTGCAAAACAAAATAGATAAAGGAAAACAGTTTGAAATTTCTTTGAAAATGAATTGTATTGATTTTGAAGTTTGTCCTGTAAATAGGCATTTTTGTACAAGAGGCTGACGTCCTAGTAAGAGAACGCCGCCGAGCAAATAGAATTTACACAAATTGTGAAAAACTAAACAAAACAGCTATGTGAATGATCCCACTGGGTTCCAACTCTGCTATTGCCTTTATGTCCTCGAGCATCTCATCACTTTTCTATTGGTTGAAGGTAGATCAGATTGATTAGTGCCGTCCGAGCCTGATAGTTGATACTGAAGTCTGGATGCAAGGTGATCCAATGAGACATAGTGTTACGCTTTGATCCCTAATTTTTGCCTGGACCACCCTTTCGGGTTTTCAGTCCATCGGGATACGCTTTTTTTCCCAAGCCGCCTTTTCAGGTTTTCGACTTGCCGGGTGTACAGATTTTTTTCATTTTCATCCCTTATTTTTGCCCGAACCCTTTTTGGTTTGCTGGGAAGCCCTTATTTTTGCCTAGGCCAGTCAACCTAGCGGGTCTTTGATTATGCGTAGTATCTTTTCACTATGTCTGTATTGACGGGGTGAGGAAGGTCGTCACCATCCATGGTGGTTAGAATCATAGCTCCTCCTGAAAAAATGTTCTTAACCACAAACGGCCCTTCGTAAGTAGGGGTCCATTTGCCCCTGGGATCACCTTGAGGTAGTATGATGCGCTTGATAACCAGATCCCCGACTTGATACTCTTCTCGTCTAACTTTCTTGTTAAATGCCTTAATCATCCATTTTTGATACGTTTGACCATGACAAATAGCAGTAAGTCTCTTTTCGTCAATTAGGTTCAGCTGATCAAGTCGGGTCTGAATCCAGTCATCTTCGCTCAAACCTGTATCCTTCATAATTCAGAGAGAGGGTATCTGAACTTCAATGGGCAAGACTGCCTCCATGCCATATACCAAGGAGTAGGGTGTTGCCCATGTTGACGTCCGCGCTGAGGTACGGTACCCATGAAGAGCAAATGGTAACATCTCGTGCCAGTCTTTGTATGTCACTGTCATCTTCTGCACAATCTTCTTAATGTTCTTATTAGCCGCTTCAACAGCCCCATTCATCTTCAGTCGGTAGGGAGAAGAGTTGTGATGATGTATCTTGAATTGCTCGCAGAGTTTGGTGATCATCTTGTTGTTAAGATTGGTGCCATTGTCCGTAATGATCCTCTCTGGTACACCATATCGATAGATCAGATTGTGCTGAATGAACCGTGCCACAACGTTCTTGGTTATAGTAGAAAAGGAAGCTGCTTCAACCCACTTCGTAAAGTAATCAATATCTACCAAGATGAAATGATGCCCGTTGGATGCCGTAGGTCTGATCTCGCCGATCATATTAATGCCCCATATTGCAAAAGGCCAAGGTACCGTCAAGACGTTTAGAGAGACTGGAGGTATGTGCACCTTATCAGCATAGACTTGGCACTTGTGATATGTCCGAGAATGCTGATAACAGTCAGCTTCCATTGTGGACCAATAATATCCTGCCCGAAGGATTTTCTTTGCCATGGTGTGTCCACTGGAATGAGTTCCGAAAGTACCTTTATGTAACTCTGCCATGATCCTTTCTGCCTCGGTCTTATCCACACATCGCAGTAAGGTCGAATCATGGTTACATTTGTAAAGAATGCCATTGCTGATGAAGAACTTCGCCGCGAACCTCCTCATAAGCTTCATGTCATTAACAGATGCACCCTTGGGGTACTTTTGAGTCTCAAGATACCTCTTCACCTCATGAAACCAAGGTTTATCTGCTACCTCTTCAGTCTCAACATCACAGCAATGTGCAGGTTCGTCCAATCTTTCAATGATAATCCAGGGAGCCTCGTTGTCCCAATTGACTTTGAACATAGAAGACATCGTAGCTAGCGCGTCCGCCAACTGATTCTCCTCTCTAGGGAAGTGTTCAAAGGTTATCTCCTCGAAGTGGGGAAGCAAAGTCAGCACATACTCCTTGTAAGGAATAAGATTTGGGTGTTTCGTATCCCACTCGCCTTTGATATGACTGATCACGAGAGCGGAATCTTCGAAGACACTTAGAAACTTAATCCTTAGGTCAATTGCTGCTCGAAGACCCATGATGCATGCTTCATACTCCGCCATATTGTTGGTGCAGTTGAAACATAGTCGGGCGGTAAACGGAGTATGAGAGCCTTTAGGAGATATGATCACGGCGCCAATGCCATTGCCCAAAGCGTTCGAAGCTCCATCAAAGTACATAGACCATCAGGATCATTCCTCAGGTCCTTCATCCGGTCCAGGTGTCTCACAATCAGTTACCAACATGATATTCTCATCCGGGAATTCAAAGTTCATAGACTGGTAATCATCCACTGCCTGATGTACCAAATGGTCTGCCAACACACTTCCCTTGATTGCCTTTTGGGTCATGTACTTGATGTCATACTCAGTCAAGATCATTTTCCATCTCGCTATTCTTCCGGACAAGGCAGGCTTTTCGAAGATATACTTGATTGGATCCATCTTTGAAATCAATAGAGTAGTGTGAGTCAGCATATACTCTCTCAGCCGGCGAGTAGCCCATGCCAAAGCGCAACAAGTTTTCTCGAGCAGTGAGTATCGGGTCTCACAGTCGGTAAACTTTTTGCTAAGGTAACAAATAGCATGCTCTTTTTGGCCAGACTCGTCATGCTGACCCAACACACACCCCATCGAGTTATCGAGTACTGCCAAGTATAAGATAAGAGGTCTCCCTTCAACTGGATGCATCAGAATAGGTGGCTCTTGGAGATACTCTTTGATCCTTTAGAAAGCGGCATGGAATTCATCGTTCCAACGTACCACTTGATCTTTCTTCAGCAGCTTGAAGATTGGCTCACAAGTAGCAGTCAGGTGCGAGATGAATCGGGCAATGTAGTTCAGTCGTCCCAGAAAGCCTTTAACTTCTTTCTTTGTTTGGAGAGCTGGCATTTCCTGTATAGCCTTCACCTTTGCCGGATCCACTTGAATACCTTTATCGCTTACGACGAAGCCCAGCAGCTTACCAGATCTCACCCCGAAGGTGCACTTGTTCGGGTTTAACCTCAGCTTGTACAACTTCAGCCTATCAAACAGCTTCTGCAGATGGTCAAGATGCTCTTCCTCAGTATGGGACCTTGCAATCATATCGTTGACGTATACTTCAATCTCATGATGGATCATGTCATGAAACAAAGCAACCATGGCACGCTGATACGTTGCCCCAGCATTCTTCAATCCAAAAGGCATGACCTTGTAGCAAAAGGTACCCCATTGAGTAACAAAGGTTGTCTTCTCCATGTCTTCGGGAGCCATTTTAATCTGATTATAACCGGAGAAACCATCCATAAAGGAGAAGACCTTATGTTTAGCGGTGTTGTCAACCATAACGTCGATATGAGGTAGAGGGAAATCATCTTTGGGGCTCGCCCTGTTCAAATCCCTGTAGTCAACACACATTCGAACCTAACCGTCCTTCTTCAGCACAGGAACCACGTTGGCCACCCACTGTGGGTAAGAAGTAACTGCTAGAAAACCAGCGTCAAACTATTTCATAACATCAACCTTGATTTTCTTAGACATCTCTGGGCGCATTCGGCGGACCTTCTGTTTCACTGGAGGACATTCTTCCTTGGTAGGCAATCGGTGAACCACAATATCGGTATCCAAACCAGGCATATCCTTATAAGACCAGGCGAATATTTCAACGTAGTCATACATCATCTGAATCAATCATTGCTTCACACTAAGCTCCATATTTTCACCGATTTTGACCTCTTTCTTGTCTATCTCTGTACCCAGATTTACTGATTCTACCGGCTCTTCATGTGGTTGTATAGCCCTATCTTCTTGAAGTAACAATCTTGCAAGTTCACCAGGCACTTCTCAATCATCTTCACCTTCGTCTTCGGCTAAGTTGATCGGATTTTTGAAGTCATAATTGGTAGTAGCAGAGTCGTTGCCAGTGAGATCCAGAGTGGATGTAGACCTGTATATGTGAGTGTGTGTAAAATAGTTGTTTTGCAATATATAATAAAGAAAAACAAGGAGCGTAAAATTTGAAATGCAAGAACGTCCAATTGTTTTATTAATGATATATGAAAATGACACACATAAAGCCCTCACAAATGAAGCCACGATGCCCCGGGTAAGACATCGGGCCATAAAGTTTAAAACAATGTCTGTTACAAATTCAAAACAAAAAGTTTCATTACTGGGTAACAAAATAAATAGGGATGAAGTCCTTTGCTGTCCAGTTGCTTGGTCCACCGTCGGTCGTAGGATAGATCCAGCTGTCGAACTCTGACTCTTCCACATCGTCTTCAATGGCATTCACTCCCGAGTTGCTGATGAACACGGGAGGTCTTCCGATCCTTGCATTCCGAACAGCCTTCTGAGCTTCTTTCTCAACAACAGCCCGGGCATCCTTAAAGGAAGCCATCTTCATAGGAGAATCTTCAACAACAGTCTCAGCGGATGCCAGTGTCTGGGGAACCTCTTTAAAATGCTGAAATGGGGTATCAATGAACTCCCCATCCATCTCTACATATCGGAAAGAGTTGAGGTGTCTAACCATCTACTCCTCTTCCCCTTGCACTGTCACAATATTCCCTTTGACCGGGTACTTCAGCTTCTGGTGGAGCGTCGAGGTTACGGCCCTAGCTTTGTGGATCCATGGACGACCCAACATACAAGAATAAGATGGCCGAATGTCCATCACATAGAACATAGATGCAAAAACCTGAGAACCAACCTTAATCGGGATATCAGCTTCTCCGTGCACCATCCTCTTAGACCCATCGAAGGCCCTAACAACAATGTTACTTGGTTTCAACTCCAATCCTTCACAGTCCAACTGGTCTAGAGCTTTTTTAGGCAAGACATTCAATGAGGAACCAGTATCCACTAATACATGAGCAAGAGTAGTGCCTCTGCATTCAATGGAGACATGCAGGGCATCATTGTGATTCTTCCCCTTAGCAGTTAAGTTGGCGTCAGAGAAACCCAACCCATTATCAGCAGTCAGATTGGCCATGCAATCTTTAAACTAATCAGCTGATGTCTCTTGTGGTACGTGTGGAGTCTTCAGAAATGTAATCAGAGCCTTGGCATAGGCCTCTGAGCATAGCAACAGTGACAACATAGAAATCTTGGACGAGGTTTACCCCAGCTGTTCAACTACATTGTAGTCACTCTTTTTGATGATTTTCAGAATCTCTTCCATCTCTTGTCTAGAAGCTTCAACAGTAATTGTCTTTGGTGCCTCCGTCTGGGCAGGCTCACTGGTGGTCCCCTTGCCCCGAGTATTAGATGACTCGGCGACAGGGGTAAGAATAGGAACTTGAACAGGAATAGTAGCAGGTACGCTAGCAGGTGTAATAACAACAGGTTTTCAGGCAGTTGGTGGAGAGATATCAGGTGAGAAAATTCTTCCGCTGCAGGTGACTTTAGCAGGTCCAACAATATTGCTGACGTCAGTATCAGCATCCAACTCTTGTTTAACTCCATGAAAATAAACATCAGCCCCGTAGTGCCAAGGGACAACTTTATCATAGGTGTGGGGAATAGGCCTGGGAACAGTGATGATCAATGGTGCGATTCTTGGAACATGTGTAACTCTAACAGGCTTCCTCGAGGGAGCCTTGGAAGAATAGTTGAAAATGGTAATAATAGCAACTTCTTCAGTATGAACTAAGGGAACAACAGTCTTCTCAAACAGAATTTCTTTACTATCCGTCAGGCGTTGGACACCTGATTTCAAAAGTGGGCAACCAGTTGGTAGGGCAGAACACATACGGAAACCTTCGTCACAGCCCGGTGTGATACGGTGGGAGAACTGACTTGTGGTTTTGCGTTTGTATTCGCAAATGTTTCGATTTAGCAAGAGTCGCCACCGACTTTTTATTTTATCCTAAGGAAAGGTCAAAAAGCATAGGAAAGACCTTTGAGATGTTTTCTTGGGTTCGGGGAGTAGATTATAGAAAGGGAAGGTATTAGCACCCTTTCTATCCATGGTTATCCATGGGCTCTTGGTTACTTGCTTAGATCACTTGCTTTGCATTTCTATTGTTTGAAATGGTGCTTTTCAATTGTTTGAAATGGTGCTTTTCAATTGTTTGAAATGGTGCTTTGTGTGTGATTTTGGAAAATGTTTTGAAAAGAAGCCATCGTTGTGGCAACCTTTGTAATGATTCTTGTTTGAATGTATACAAAGGTGTTTTTGTCTTTTGAAAAGTTTTCAATGTTTGAAAGTAGGGTTTTGAAATTGTGTTGTGAAGTGTGTTTTTGAAAAGTAGCAAGGATGTTTTTGCAAGCTTTGATCAAGTAACTAAGAGCTATCTACCCTATTTTACTCAAAGATCTTTCTTATGTTTTCAACCCTTTTAACAGTTTTTCTTCACCATTGTATTTGGTGAACAACCTTGTGTTAGGATGTTAACGGGACAGGCGCGGGTCATCGTATAGACCATGATAGCAATAATATCAAGTATCTTTGGCAATTTTCTTGAGGGACTTGATCATTTTATTTAGGCAACTCAGATAGCGTCATCGAGGGACTATGATCTTTTTGTTTGTTTTTTTGTTTTGCCAAAGTATTTGACATGCAACCATGGCCCATTTTTGAAAGCAACAAGTGGATGAAACCCTAGGGGTGCAAGTGTGCATTGTGTTTGTTTTTCATGCATATTTATCTTGGATTAGGTCAAGCTAGTTGTTGATTTTATTTGCATACAAACCCTAGGTCTAACATGGCATATTTGAAAGCTTTTAAATGTGCGAGAATTTAAATGCTACACTATTACAACATGATATAGGGAGGGGGTGTAGCGGTAGAAATGTGCAAGACTAAGCCATTGGATTGACTAGACTTTATACAAATCAAAATAAAAATCGCCACCGCGCTTTATTATTTCCAAAGGAATGGGAAAAGAGCGAATAACCCAAAAAGAGGGGGAAAGATTCAAGGTAAGGGGTTTGGTTATGCAAAGGGAAGGTATTAGAACCCTAAACATCTACGGTACTCCGCGGGAACCTCTTTGAAAAATCAGTATATTTGGCTATAAAAATGTGTTGTATATAAAATGGATGGTGGAGGTGAGAAAAGAAATATTTTTATGATTTTTGCACCCGCCGCGGTTGCGAACCTTTAGTGCCTACGTACCACCTTTCGTGCAATAGGGGATCAGGGTACACGTAGTTCATCTTTTAAAAATTTTAAACACAAGTGTGTTGGTCGATTTTATGAGATAAGACATCATCGCAATTGTCCGTGTGAAAAACATACTTACTACCCACAATCACGAGAAAGGAGAATTTGCATCATCTCAAAGTGGAGGATATGGCTTGGATTTTAAAATCAACAATGCCTCACTCAACACCCAAGTGTAAAATATCTCACTTCACTACATATTGTAGAAGTATAGTTGTTTGCATCACTACAAGGATTGACAAGAGTCTAATCTTTTTTGAGAAAAGTTTAAAGATAAAAGCCAAAGTGGCATAATGGTTTGAAATGAGATTGATTGACTTTTAGTCTTCTCACAAAAAAAAAGGTCAAGGTATTATTAAATTGATTGAAATTTATTTATGAAAATGTTTCGAAGATGCATGGACCTAAGTCCAAGTTTATTATGAAAATGTTTCAAGTTTCAAAACAAGAAGAGTTTTTTTTAAGGAGGGAGAAGATTTTTGAAATTAAAGAAGATGGGAGGAGAAGAAGAGGCTATCCTAAAGCATAAGGTAAAAGCTAGGGATAAGAACCATCTAACCAACAAGAAGCCAATACTTGACATTATGAGTCAATATAGAATTCCCATTCTTCGGATTGAAACCAAGAAAGCAAAGATACTAGACCTCTTGAGAGAACCAAACTTCAAGTGTTTTAAGTCTTCGCAAAAAATTGGGCAGAGTAACGGCTGTATACGGGTGAATTCCAGATTACAAACAAAGATCGTAATCTCAATAACCTGCACACAAAACAAACAAACAACCCAATGTCTTGAGGTAAACCTCAAGAACTCCAGACAAAATATCAAATAAAGTCACAAAGTATCCAAGATAGGCCAAGGTCTCTAATCCTAAGTCCAAGAAGTTCATCACTCCATAATGCAAAGGATAGTAACCATGTAGTCCAAGTATCATTAATGATTTTTATGGTTCATGTTGATTATTAGGTGTCTTTAAAAAGAAAGAAAAGCTCAAGTGAGCAAAATAAAAATGACATAAAAGTAAATGCTCAAGTGAGCAAAGATGAAAATAGCATGAAATGTAAAATGCTAAAAGTAAATGGTACATAAAGCATGAAAATAAAAGCGTAAAGTAAAGTTAATTATTAGTAATTAGTGGTTAGTTGGATGACCATCTTGAAACTTGCATTTGGAACTCATTAGGGGATTGGTAGAACCAAAGCCTCTACACAACAAGTTGCATTTTCTTTTTGTCAAGTATATCATCCATTTTGGAATTCTCACAAGGCAACATGTAATGATCAACAATGTTTAAGTGATCCGCGTTGACCAAAGGTGTTGTAGATCCATTAGAGGATTGGTAGAACCAAAGCCTCCACACAATGAATCTCAAGGTTATTGGATCAAAGAGATAAAATTAACATACTTGGGCTTGCAATCATAAGTTTGGGCCACGAATGATCATTTATTCGAATCGGGACAAAATTTAGCGCTATGTTAAGCAATCGTAAGTGGACTTATGTAGAAGTCACACCTATTTTGAGGTCGGTCAATAGCAATCTATGTACTTCATGTTTGGATAAATGATATAGAGATCACCATCCCTTAACATGTAGCACAATTAAAAAATAAAGGGATAAGATGAAGAGGGATGGGAATGATAAGCTAATTTGGATCACCATTTCAAAATTCTTTCATCTTTAAATTCAACCACTCCTCTAGATGGATTAAAGCACTAAACATATCATTAATCCAAAGCACCAAAAATGAATTAAATAATTCACTCTTAGGTAGATTTGAATTGATGAACATTTATCCAACTTAATCTACATCACAAAGTCCATTGAGTTTAAAGATAAATTGGACATTTAAAATTGCAATCCAAACCAACAATCAAAAGGAGTGAGTAGAAAAAGCATTTTGGATCAAAGCTGCCCCAAAACAAGGCAAAAAATGCATTATGTCCTGGTGTAAATCAATTTACACTACTATGTAAATCGATTTACACAGTACAGTTTTCAAAAATTCGCGTGAAATTGCTTCTGTGCAATCGATTTACACTTAGTGCAAATCGATTGCACACAGTAACAATAGCAAAAACAACATTTTAAAAGGGCAATTTCTTGTTCAAACTTTCCATCAAACACCTTATGATCATGGATCCACTTGAGCACGAAAATTCCATCAAATTATGAGAAAATAACACCATTGAAATCACAAAATAATGCTCAAAGAATCAATCCCAAAGATCACCAAGAGATCACATTGTGAAAGATGAATTATCCAACTTACCAAATGTAGATCTAGAGAATTATCAAAACAACTTCAAGAATTTGCTTCAATTCAACCACAAGAATCAATTGACCAAGCTTGGATGTAGAGAATTGATGGAGAAAAAGTGTTTGGATTAAGGTTTAGCTCAAAGATTAGTAAGCTTCAATGCAAAGCTTACTAACTTTTTGAAAATGGAGCTTTGAGTGAATTTGGTAGATGGAGAGAATTGAGAGATTTTTTTAGCAAGGTGGATTTGGCTATCAAAAGCTTTAAATTTGAATGAAATGAGGGCTCTATTTATAGAGTTTAGGATTGGGATTAGTGGTAATTTGGTAATTGATTCTTGGAGCCAAAATTTGAATTAATGATAACTCTTTCAAAAATTAGAGCCAAAATTTGAATTAATGATAATTCTTTTTAAAAATGAAAGATTGGCACTAAAATTTGAATTAATGATACATCTTTCAAAAATGAAGGAAAATTGGAGCCAAAAATTTGACAAGCTTGAAATGCTGATTTTTTTTTCAAATTTTCACGCTGTGCAATCGATTGCACTATAGTGCAAATCAATTTGCACAGTGTTTTTTTTCAAAAA
Source organism: Vicia faba (assembly GCA_948472305.1). Taxonomy (NCBI): domain Eukaryota; kingdom Viridiplantae; phylum Streptophyta; class Magnoliopsida; order Fabales; family Fabaceae; genus Vicia; species Vicia faba. The sequence continues at coordinate 991,460,658 of OX451736.1, forward strand.
TGGCGCAAAATGCACTATGTGCAATCGATTGCACTCTAAGAGCAATCGATTGCATCAGTGAAAAAATGAAATTTTTTAATTCTTTTTCTTTGCAAATAGAGATTTTAGGGAAATAATACCTGAAAACCTTATATTCCATATGCTTCGACTCGGTACCTACAAAACACAAATATGCAAAGACAAAGACAAATATTTTTTGTATTTTGATTAGAAGTTAGTCAACAACACAAGAACAAACTTAAAGATAGGATGTAAATGTGATGAATGAAGCTATTTATTAATGGTTGTGACCAAATGGAAAAATATGGTATGAAGGTGCGACTGAAAAAGTTAGGGGCAAAATTTAGGGTACAACAGCTGCCCCTATTTAATTATCTTTTAGCCAGATAGGCGGAAGGTAATTAAATAAAAACAGACCTGAATTTTGTCCCTGATGCGATGAGATGATAGCATATGTTATGAATGAATGCATAGACTCTTTTTTGACATGTATTTTTTTAGTGATGTATGAGATGAGACAGACTCTGTGGGAATGTGGAAAGACTCGAAACTGGAAACTTGTGGTAGTTCAGATGAAATGACGTGGAAAGACACACCGGGGAGAAACAAGATAATTATGGATATCTGTCAGGGAGACAAAGAGTAACCAGCAATACTTGGAAAAAAGATAAGAACCTGAGAAGGTAAGCAGCGACATCCAAGAATGGCATTGAATGAGGCGAGCAACTCTCTGAAAAAGACAATTAGAAACATCTAGAAGAACATTAGATGTGGGATGAGACCAAATCTGAAGCTACATCAGAGTCGTCCAGGGAATACGCTAGACGGAAAAGAAACACGGCATCCAATACTGGCTTTGAATGACAACAAAAGATTCTGACATTCAATAATGGCTTTGAATGAAGGGAAAACTCAACGTCTAATAATGGCTTTAGACGAGAGAAAAAGTCACAACATCCAATACTGGATTTGGATGGAAACAAAAGATCCTGACATTCAATATTGGCTTTGAATGAAAGAAAAAGCTCAACGTCTAATACTGGCTTTAGATGAGAGAAAAGATCACAACATCCAATACTGGATTTAGATGAGTGAAAGAGATCTTGACATTCAATACTGGCTTTGAATGAAAGAAAAGCTCAACGTCTAATACTGGCTTTAGACGAGAGAAAAGATCACAACATCCAATACTGGCTTTAGATGAGTGAAAGAGATCTTGACATTCAATACTGGCTTTGAATGAAGGAAAAACTCAACGTCTAATACTGGCTTTAGATGAGAGAAAAGATCACAACATCCAATACTGGCTTTAGATGAGTGAAAGAGATCTTGACATTCAATATTGGCTTTGAATGAAAGAAAAGCTCAATGTCTAATACTGGCTTTAGATGAGAGAAAAGATCACAACATCCAATACTGGCTTTAGATGAGTGAAAGAGATCTTGACATTCAATACTGGCTTTGAATGAAGGAAAAGCTCAACGTCTAATACTGGCTTTAGATGAGAGAAAAGATCACAACATCCAATACTGGCTTTGGACGACAACAAAAGGTAACAACATCCAATATTGGCTTTGGATGGAAGAAAGATAGCTGAACTGACATCTGTTTTGGTAGGTGCCAAGTAAGTTGGACTTTGATCTCAAGGTGACATGTTAACTGCAACAAGACCTCGGGAAATGCAAATGAGGATGAAACACTCTTGTTATGCATTATGTATGAATTTTGTTATGCATGATATGTGAATGATCTATGCATGTAATGTTGACGTTTACGAGAATGGAGTTTGACTCTTTTGTGGAGAATAGTTTGGAAGTTTGATTCCTCAACACGGAGAACTCTGCCAAATTGCTTGGAAAGAAAGTGTCTTGATCCCAAATTTGTCACACTTGTAAACTGTATTGAACTGATGATCTTCTGTGGAAGGACATGAAGAGCTACTTGGGGATTTGTCCCAGATTAGCTGACTGTTGAAGATAAACTGATCATGGCTTCAGTTGAAAGTTGTTGGAAATAAGCTGATCACGGCTTCAGCTCCGAAATGACTATTGGAGATAAACTGATCATGGCTCCAGCTTCTGAAATGTTTGTTGGGAATAAACTGATCATGGCTTCAGTTCCGAAATGATTGTTGGAGATAAACAGATCATGGCTTCAGTTCTGAAATGATTGTTGTAAATAAATGCCCCTGTATGAGTCTTGAAAATGATTTCCTGGCTGGCCAACTCTGAGAAAACTTGCATTGAGCAGTAAATCTCGAACTGATTCACAATAGGATCTGGAAGATACTTGCCCCTGATAGGGTCACTGACCAAGTTTCTCAGCTGTTTGAAATTCCTTGATGAGGAAAGCTTGTTTGCAAGCAAAATTGTTTATTTAAACATGGTAATTTTAATGCAAAGTTCATGCAAAAGTTTTGAATCCAAAATCATTTTTGAAATGATGTTATTGGTGTATAGAAAACGCATCACTGGTTAAAACACAGTGGTTTATACTTTTGAAGTGAAAACAAAGGTATGAAACCAAAACAAATGATTCACAAAAGATCATATGAGTCAGTTTACGCGACCTTGTTGTAGTATGTTTTTAAAAGAAACCTGGCTTCAATTAGGTCTTTTAAGGGTTGTAACGTGGTCTGGTTCACGGTTTAAGAAATAAAGGATAAAGGCTCAAAGTTTATTTGTACCCAACCCAATCTTCGTGATGTTCTTCAGCCCTACGTTCAGTTAATTCAGAATATGCATTCAGGTTCCAAGAGGTTTTGGAGTTGCACTGATGATAGCAATGACGATGGCTCAGAAGCTAAAGGAATTATTGAGAATGACAGTCATTTCTTCTTACATATTTTTGTTGTTTTGAGGACTTTTGTCAATTCTGGTGGAGAATTTTGAGGATTTGAATACCTCTTCTGATTGAATTTATTATTCCCAACTTTTGCCTGAACTGTTTCATTTGAGATTACAGTCAGCAGGATGCCCCAGTTTTTGCCTGAACTGTTTCTTTTGAGATTACAGTCAGCGGGATGCCCCAGTTTTTTGCTTAAGTCTCCTTCATAGGTTTTGACTTAGCGGGATTTTTCTATTGATTTTTATTTTCATTTCATTTTTCCTTTTTTTGGAAAGATAATGATTGCCTTGCTCAATGATTACGGGGAACCATCTTCGTCATTTTTTGTTTGAGAGCATCTTTGACACTTCTTGTTGTGTGCAAAGGAAAGCTTGATCGCGACCTTTGTTGAAAGGTGTCTTGCATGATTTCTCTTGTAATTGAATGCACAACCAAATTAACTGAGAACTACCCATCCCCGGGTTAAGATTGCGGGTTTTTCTGTATAGAAAGAAACTCCAACTTTTAGGCTCAAAGGGGTGAACGAGGGATTAACTTCCTTATTTCTCCAGTGTTTGGGAGTTGAAACAATGCTTGTATATCCTCAGCAAAGTTTTATTCGAAAGCATACCAGTAACAATTATGGGTATTTCGTTTTCATCATCCTCCCTCAAATATTTGCATAAATAAAATCTGGATAAAGGGAGTAAACAAGAGAAATATATTTGAAAGCAGTAAATGAAAAATGATTTGAATCAAAATATTGCAATGCTCATTTCATTAGAATTAACATGAAAGTATAAACAGAATTTTAAGCAACAATTTTAACATAAACAAGGGACAAATGCAAGCAGAAAGAAACATGGCCTAGTGACTAATCAGTAACAAGGATGAGTTGTTCTGTCTGAAACACTGGCTTTAGGAAGTGACTTGAGGGTATCCTGACTCAGTCTTCAGCCACTTTGTTTTGGAAAAGGATTGTTGATGACATTAGGACCTGCCTCCTTGAAAGTGAGAATATTTGCTTTCACCAATTCTTGCACTTTGTTTTTCAAAGCATAGCAACTTTCTAAATCATGACTCGTAGCTCCTTGATGAAACTCACAGTGAAGGTCAGATCTGAACCCAGCTGGAGGAGGATTTCGAGGAATCAGAGGCCTAGTTATAATCAAGCCCTTCTGCACCAATGCAGGATACAATTCAGTGTACGTCATAGGGATGGGATCAAACTGAGCCCTATTCCGATTCTAATTTTGCGCAATATTCTGTTGTTGAGGGACATGAACTGGTTGAGCATTGACCGTAGGAGTAACAACCGCTACTTGTGGTTGATCAGTGTACTGAGGCCTACGGCGAGGTCCTCTTCTCTCAGTCGAGACAACATTGGCTTCTACCTCTTTCTTCTTCTGAAAGTTCCCAAGGTATTTCTTTGCACCATTAGAAGATTCGGCAGCTTTAGACACTTTACCATTCTTGATTCCTTCTTTTATTCTTTGGCTGATAGTCACCAGGTCTGTGAAGCTGGAAGACACACTACCAATCATCTTCTCCCAAAAGAAAGGGGACAAAGTATCCATGAACAAACCAGTTAACTCTTTCTCTTCCAGAGGTGGTTCAACTTGAGATGCCAGTTCTCTCCATCGTTGAGCATACTCCTTGAAAGATTCTTTCTCATTCTAAAACATATTTTGTAGTTGGCGACGATCAGGTGCCATGTCGAGGTTGTATTTGTATTGTTTTATGAAAGCATTAACAAGATCTTGGAAGCACTTGATACGACCTTTTTCAAGCCCCATATACCATTTCAATGAAGCTCCACTCAGACTATCTTGGAAACAATGGATAAGCAACTTGTCATTCTTGGTGTAAGCATACATCTTTCGAAAGTACATCACCAAATGACTTCTTGGACAAGTGTGCCCCCGATATTTCTCAAACTCAGGAGTCTTGAACTTTGCAGGCATGACCAGATCAGAAACTAGGCACATGTTGTTAGCATCAACACTGAAGAACTCATTTCCTTCCATAGCTCTGAGTCTCTTCTCTAAAGTATGATACTGTTCTTTGAAATCTTCAAACTCACCGAAGTCTCCTTGACTCACACTTTGAGGACTGGGAGCATGGTACTCAAAGAGAGGATTCCCAAAAGCAGCTTGTGCAGCAGGTTGACGAGAAGTAGTATGAACGATTGGCTGAGGTTCAGTGAAAACTGGAGCCTGAAAGACTGGTCGGGAAGACTGGCCAACCATTGGAGTAATTACAATAGGTGGAGAGTAATTCTGAGGTAACCCAAACTCTGGCCATGCAGTAGATGTATGCTGGATAGGTTGAGTGTCAACAGCAGCAGTTGGGATTTCAGATATCACAGTCCTTAGAGGTGGCTCTCCTCTGGAAATTAGGACTTCCATCATCTCAGTAAGTTTGGCCATGCCTGACTTCAACTCGTCGATTTCCATTCTGACTTCCATGTTGTGTTGTTCTTGGTTTTCCATTCTCAATCTGACAGCAGCTCTAGTCCCATAGTTATGTTGAGGAATCAGCTTGACGGTAGACGACTAACTGGAAGGAAGAAGCAACTGGGAATAAGATCCTGGTCAACCTGGATGTATGTAGAATGATGCAGAGGATGCAAATGATATGCAATGTTATGCAATGCACTGCACAGTAACAAGATCACACGGCTCAGAGTCACGAGCCTGGAGTCAAAGGTACAACCCATAAGGTATGGACTAACTGTTATCACCTGCCGAACAAGGTTCTAAGAGGTTCCCAGAGTCTACATCCTTCCTTTGGATATTACCAACGTCCCGATTAACTCAGTAATTAGCAATATTCTTAGGAAAGACTCGTCCGAGCATAGTATCGCGTGACAACTATTTCCGGATTACTCCGTCATAGCTTCTGCGCTACACCTAAAAGGCCAAGATGGGTTAGGTAATCTACGGTCCTCAGCTTCAGCAGGCTCCCAGGTCGAAAGCAGTACGTCTTCCCGATTACTCGGTAAACGACACTCCAGTCAAAGGGGCCTCTACTGAGTGGGGGATCTCATGCCTCCTTTTTTGGGATTACTCCCTCAAAGTTAACATGACTATACCACCCGTCCTATCTTAAAGTTTGCCCAAGTCCGGGTATAGGACTTATGAGTAATCACCAAGCACCCTGTAAACCAGGAAAATACAGATAAACATATATACAAAATATAACACATAAACACAATAGCACATATACAGATATAAACAAAGATAGGCTCAACCCACTTAGGGATGGACCAGCAAGAGGTCAATCTTTCCATATTGAAGTCTCCATTTTTTCTGTAGCGGTAGAAATGTGCAAGACTAAGCCATTGGATTGACTAGACTTTATACAAATCAAAATCAAAATCTCCACCGCGCTTTATTGTTTCCAAAGGAATGGGAAAAGAGCGAATAACCCAAAAAGAGGGGGAAAGATTCAAGGTAAGGGGTTTGGTTATGCAAAGGGAAGGTATTGGCACCCTAAACATCTACGATACTCCGCAAGAACCTCTTTGAAAAATCTGTATATTTGGCTATAAAAATGTGTTGTATATAAAATGTATGGTGGAGGTGAGAAAAGAAATATTTTTATGATTTTTGCACCCGCCGCGGTTGCGAACCTTTAGTGCCTACGTACCACCTTTCGTGCAATAGGGGATCAGGGTACACGTAGTTCATCTTTTAAAAATTTGAAACACAAGTGTGTTGGTTGATTTTATGAGATAAGGCATCATCGCAATTGTCCGTGTGAAAAACATACTTACTACCCACAATCATGAGAAAGGAGAATTTGCATCATCTCAAAGTGGAGGATATGGCTTGGATTTTAAAATCAACAATGCCTCACTCAACACCCAAGTGTAAAATATCTCACTTCACTACATATTGTAGAAGTATAGTTGTTTGCATCACTACAAGGATTGACAAGAGTCTAATCTTTTTTGAGAAAAGTTTAAAGATAAAAGCCAAAGTGGCAAAATGGTTTGAAATGAGATTGATTGACTTTTAGTCTTCTCACAAAAAAAAGGTCAAGGTATTATTGAATTAATTGAAATTTATTTATGAAAATGTTTCGAAGATGCATGGACCTAAGTCCAAGTTTATTATGAAAATGTTTCAAGTTTTAAAACAAGAAGAGTTTTTTTTAAGGAGGGAGAAGATTTTTGAAATTAAAGAAGATGGGAGGAGAAGAAGAAGCTATCCTAAAGCATAAGGTAAAAGCTAGGGATAAGAACCATCTAACCAATAAGAAGCCAATACTTGACATTATGAGTCAATATAGAATTCCCATTCTTCGGATTGAAACCAAGCAAGCAAAGATACTAGACCTCTTGAGAGAACCAAACTTCAAGTGTTTTAAGTCTTCGCAAAAAATTGGGCAGAGTAACGGCTGTATACGGGTGAATTCCAGATTACAAACAAAGATCGTAATCTCAATAACCTGCACACAAAACAAACAAACAACCCAATGTCTTGAGGTAAACCTCAAGAACTCCAGACAAAATATCAAATAGTCACAAAGTCTCCAAGATAGGCCAAGGTCTCTAATCCTAAGTCCAAGAAGTTCATCACTCCATAATGCAAAGGATAGTAACCATGTAGTCCAAGTATCATTAATGATTTTTATGGTTCATGTTGATTATTAGGTGTCCTTAAAAATAAAGAAAAGCTCAAGTGAGCAAAATAAAAATGACATAAAAGTAAATGCTCAAGTGAGCAAAGATGAAAATAGCATGAAATGTAAAATGCTAAAAGTAAATGGCACATAAAGCATGAAAATAAAAGCGTAAAGTAAAGTTAATTGTTAGTAATTAGTGGTTAGTTGGATGACCATCTTGAAACTTGCATTTGGAACTCATTAGGGGATTGGTAGAACCAAAGCCTCTACACAACAAGTTGCATTTGCTTTTTGTCAAGTATATCATCCATTTTGGAATTCTCACAAGGCAACATGTAATGATCAACGATGTTTAAGTGATCCGCATTGACCAAAGGTGTTGTAGATCTATTAGAGGATTGGTAGAACCAAAGCCTCCACACAATGAATCTCAAGGTTATTGGATCAAAGAGATCAAATTAACATACTTGGGCTTGCAATCATAAGTTTGGGCCACGAATGATCATTTATTCGAATTGGGACAAAATTTAGCGCTATGTTAAGCAATCGTAAGTGGACTTATGTAGAAGTCACACCTATTTTGAGGCCGGTCAATAGCAATCTATGTACTTCATGTTTGGATAAATGATATAGAGATCACCATCCCTTAACATGTAGCACAATTAAAAAATAAAGGGATAAGATGAAGAGGGATGGGAATGATAAGCTAATTTGGATCACCATTTCAAAATTCTTTCGTCTTTAAATTCAACCACTCCTCTAGATGGATTAAAGCACTAAACATATCATTAATCCAAAGCACCAAAAATGAATTAAATAATTCACTCTTAGGTAGATTTGAATTGATGAACATTTATCCAACTTCATCTACATCACAAAGGCCATTGAGTTTAAAGACAAATTGGACATTTAAAATTGCAATCCAAACCAACAATCAAAAAGAGTGAGTAGAAAAAGCATTTTGGATCAAAGCTGCCCCAAAACAAGGCAAAAAATGCATTATGTCCTGGTGTAAATCGATTTACACTACTATGTAAATTGATTTACACAGTACAGTTTTCAAAAATTCGTGTGAAATTGCTTCTGTGCAATCGATTTACACGTAGTGCAAATCGATTGCAAACAGTAACAATAGCAAAAACAACATTTTAAAAGGGCAATTTCTTGTTCAAACTTTCCATCAAACACCTTATGATCATGGATCCACTTGGGCATGAAAATTCCATCAAATTATGAGAAATAACACCATTGAAATCACAAAATAATGCTCAAAGAATCAATCCCAAAGATCACCAAGAGATCACATTGTGAAAGATTAATTATCCAACTTACCAAAGGTAGATCTAGAGAATTATCAAAACAACTTCAAGAATTTGCTTCAATTCAACCACAAGAATCAATTGACCAAGCTTGGATATAGAGAATTGATGGAGAAAAAGTGTTTGGATGAAGGTTTAGCTCAAAGATTAGTAAGCTTCAATGCAAAACTTACTAACTTTTTAAAAATGGAGCTTTGAGTGAATTTGGTAGATGGAGAGAATTGAGAGATTTTTTAGCAAGGTGGATTTTGCTATCAAAAGCTTGAAATTTGAATGAAATGAGGGCTCTATTTATAGAGTTTAGGATTGGGATTAGTGGTAATTTGTAATTGATTCTTGGAGCCAAAATTTGAATTAATGATAACTCTTTCAAAAATTAGAGCCAAAATTTGAATTAATGATAATTCTTTTTAAAAATGAAAGATTGGCACTAAAATTTGAATTAATGATACATCTTTCAAAAATGAAGGAAAATTGGAGCCAAAAATTTGACAAGCTTGAAATGCTGATTTTTTTTCAAATTTTCACCTTATGCAATCGATTGCACTATAGTGCAAATCAATTTGCACAGTGTTTTTTTTCAAAAATGGCGCAAAATGCATTATGTGCAATCGATTGCACTCTAAGAGCAATCGATTGCATCAGTGAAAAAAATGAAATTTTTTAATTCTTTTTCTTTGCAAATAGAGATTTTAGGGAAATAATACCAGAAAACTTTATTTGCCATATGCTTCGACTCGGTACCTACAAAACACAAATATGCAAAGACAAAGACAAATATTTTTTGTAATTTGATTAGAAGTTAGTCAACAACACAAGAACAAACTTAAAGATAGGATGCAAATGTGATGAATGAAGCTATTTATTAATGGTTGTGACCAAATGACAAAAATATGGTATGAAGGTGCGACTGAAAAAGTTAGGGGCAAAATTTAGGGTACAACAGGGGGGTACAAATTTGAATTGGGGATATTTGACAAGAAATTAAACCCTAGATTACTATTACAACCAAATTGAATGTACAAGATACAATATTTAAATGTACAATAATTGAAATAAATACAATAAATAAATGTAAATAAAATGTATTATGCCAAAATGTTTTTAGTGTGTAAAAAGTATTTTTCAATGTGAAATGTAAATAAAATAAAAAGTCAATTTTTATTATTTTTCTATTTAGGGCAAGAAACCCTAATTCTTGATGAATAATATTTTTTATTAATTATGTGTAATAATATACTAATTTATACAAAAAATAAAAGTATATTATAAAAATGATATTTTTAGTCCAAAATAATAATAAAAATAAAAATGTAATATTTTTGTATTTTTGACCTAATTATTTAATATATATATATATATATATATATATTAAACATAAAAATAAAAATTAACTATTTACAAAAAATGAGTATTTTTAAGAAAATGTTTTTAAATATAAATAAATGAAATAAATGAAAATAAGTATATCTTTTGTATTATTTTTGAGTTTTGTTTTAAAAAAGAAAATAGTTTATTTACATATGTAGACTTAATAAAATAAAATAAATATCAAATAAATATAAAAAATATAGAAAATTATTTTTGGCATTTTTTACATTTATACAAAAAATAATATAGTCAGAATGAAAATAACAATGTCAAAAATGATAAATATTAAATAAATGGGTCAGGGGGTGTAAACAGAAAATAGGGGTGTTAAAAGTGAAAACACAACAGGCCCAGCCCACCAGACTTCTTCTTCTTCCTCTTGTTCACAAAACACACGCTTCTGTGTATCAATGGCTAACTCCTGATTCTTTGATTTTTTGACAAAACTCATAACATGAACATTGTAGAGAATTAAACAACGAATTCAACCATATAAAAAACTTGGATTAACTCTTAAAGACCAGAGAGAATTTCTCTGGCCCTAATTTTTAACCTAGTTTTTTCAAAAAGTTCATGAGTGAAATTCTCTCAGCATGATTAATGTAAATGAAAACTAAGCATATGTATGGCTTCAGGGCTATGAGTACAACATATTTCATTCACAAACCTAAGCTTAACCATTCCTAAATAGGGAGATAGAAGTCCATGAAATACCTGTTTCAGTTGACTTCGAGCTGGACAATGCAGCAACCTTCAATGGTGTTTGAGCTTCTGTTGAGCTTGCCTGAGGTCCAAGGAAGCTTCTCCAATGCTTGGCTTGCTTTGAAACAACTTGAATTGTGTTGTAGAACTCAACCTGCAGAGCTTTGAAATGAAAATGGAAAAGTGAGTTAGAGGTGTTACAGCTTGCAATGGGGGCCTGGGATAGTTCAGGTGAGTTGATTGGAAGGTGTTGGAACTATCTTGGGACAAAACGCACGATGGAATTTTGTTGTGGCTTGCAAAATGTAGAACCTGCCCTGTTTTGCAGAAAAATAGTGGTTCTGAGTATGAGGAGGTTTTAGGGGTAAAAGGGTCGTGCTTTAGGCTTGTTGGGAGGTATGGAACTTGTATGCAATGTTTGTCTAAGCTTGTGTTAACAGATATGAGAGATTGCTTATGTTTTGCAAGTTTTCTCTACTTGAAGTTCAAATGTGGAAGTGAAGTTACAGGCTTCTATAGGCTGTCAAACATGCTTGCCTACATTGCTCTTGGCCCCTCTGATTTGTAGATTTGTTTTGCTGCAAGAGATCTTGGACCAATGCTCAAAGATTGTTGGTTTGACATAAAGCATACTTAAGCAAAAATGGAAATTTGCCTTTTTCTACTTAAGGCTTAATCTTGTGTATAATGTCCAAATGAACAAAACAAAGGCTTAGACTGATGAATTGGCATTAAATTATGGAGTGCAAGTTGGTTTTGAGGCCTGTAATGTTGAACCAAGCTAGCTAGATCAGAATTGCAAGTTGTTATGAACATGTATTGACCATGGACAAAAGTGAGTTTTTGCCAACTTCAAGCATCCGATTCTCTCTAACCACAAGGGTGTTTGAGGAGTTCTTGGACAATTTGGAAAGCTTGGAACATTTACTACAATCCATATTTGTAATGCAACTTGAAACTTCAAGTGGAACTATGTGAAAAATGGCCAAGAAGATGGGTCAAAATCCTGCCTAGATTAGGGCAAATTTTCTCTAAGTTAAAAGTTTTAGGTACCCTTGTTCCAAAAATCATAACTTGAGATACAAGCTTCTTTTGAGAAAACTTTGTGAATAAAAGTTGTAGAATTTGTGATAGACTACAACTTTCATGTTTCAAGCTTTGTTTGAATCCATTTGCATCTTGGTGAAAAAATGGGACAAAGTTAGGAAAAAAGAAGAAAATTTCATAACTTTGAAAAATTCTAAGTTATGAAATTTTTCCATTTTAAACCCTAATTTGCATTTTTGGGTTTCTTGATGAACAAGTTTCATAATTTGACATGTCTTGATGAAAAATGACCCTTGGCACCTGATTTTGACCAAAAAGTCAAAGTTTGACTTTTCAGTATACAGTTAAATTTTGATCAGTTGACTGAAAAATTCATCTGTCAATCCCATGCATTTGAGATCTTTTGAACTTTTTGAATGGGTCAAGACAATGTCATTGAGTCCTTGAGTCCATATGTGAGCTTGGTTTGCCATTGGTTAGGTCAAACAGTTAAAAATTGCCTTTGTGCAGTCAAAACCCTAAAAATGACCATTTTGCCCTTTTGGTGATCTGATCAAATTTCTTGTGGAATTGTGATCCAAACTTGATCAAATGGTTAATATGAGTTCATCATGTTGATGTGGGTCAAATTTCATGAGGTTTGACTGTCAATTGGCCACAGTTGACTTTTCCCCCAATACTACTGATTTCTAGGTCAACTGCCCAATTGACTGGGCAAAGATTTGAATCAAGGTTTGAAACTTGGTATGGGCAACCTTGTGAACCCAACATGAAGCATGAAAGTCAATTTGGGTATTGTAGGTCAAAATATCCTTGTGCAAACTCAAACCCTAATTTGGGTTAATAATGCAAGGAGGGGTCTTGAGCAGAGCAAACCCTAGCTTGATCCTGAATTCTAAGAGTCTTATGATGAGAAAGTGTTGATGAAATGAGAGGGAAAAATTTGGGGTACAACACCCGAGAATAAACCGGCTAGCAAAAGGTTCTTCTTCACAGTCATCAAAGGGGTAACAATGTCGTTCACAGAAACCACAAACAAGTCTTCATCTATAGCATTCACTCCATGCTTGGGCATAGGAGCAGTCACAACATTAGGTATTTCGGGCGCCTCGAACTAAATCTCCTTAGCATCAATTAAGTCATGTATTTTGTTCTTCAAAGACCAACAATCATCTGTATTATGCCCCGGGCTATCAGAGTGAAAAGCACAGTGGGCATTAGGGTTATACTTTGGTGATGTAGTGTTGGGATTCTTCGGGGCCTCTCTTGGAATCACTAGATTGGTTTTCAATAACTGTGGCAGAATATGAGATAAGGTCATGTTGAGCTGGGTGAATTTCCTTCGAGGTCTCTCGGACTTTTGATGATTGTTGTGCTGAGGAGCACCAGCAGGTCTTGAAATAACAACTGCATTAACAGCTTGGCGGCGTTCAGGTCTATTCTGGCTTTTCGAACTGTAGACAACGCTAGACTCTTTCTTAAAAGGATTCTTCTCGGTACTTGATGAGGCACCCTTTTGTATCTTACCAGCCTTAATACCAGCCTCAATCCTTTCACTAATCATAATTAGCTCTGTAAACCCATACGAGGAGCTTCCAATCAGATGGTTGAAAAGTGGACCAGACAAGGTCCCCAGAAACATATCCACAAGATCCCGATCAACCAAGGGTGGTTGTACTCTTCCGGCTAGGTCCCTCCACTTCTGAGCATAATCTTTGAAACCTTCGCCCGTTCCTATTGACATACCCTGGAGTTGGGTACGCGTGGGAGCGAGGTCGGAATTGTACTGGTACTGCCTGTAGAAAGCAGTAGCCAAATCTTCTCAATTGCGGATACTGGCTCCATCCAACTGGTAAAACCATTCAAGTTGAGTCCCTGAGAGACTGTCTTGAAATAAGTGGATCCATAGGTTCTTATCAGCGGTGTACAGCTGAATCTTCCTTACATACGACCGGAGGTGTAGCTTCGGACAAGAAACTCTGTCATACTTAGCAAAGGCTGGTGCTTTGAATTTGTGGGGAATCACCACCCCAGATGATAGACCCAGATCACCAAAGTCCAGACCAGGCACTTTCTGAACTTCCATCGCACTCAACCGGTCTTCCAACTGCTTGTATCTATCCTCAGCCGGAGGATACTGGTCTTCGTCGAAGTCCATCTCGTTGTCTGAGACTACGGGGCTAGGAGCCCTCCTTTCCTCTTGACTATCTTTCCCTCCAGATGAGGTGGTCAAATCAACTTCATCCCGTAGCCTGTTTCCAAACATGTGACATGTGTTAAACAGGATTGTCCTCTTCTTCTTCTTCTTCTATTTCAGAATCAGGGTCTTCAGATTTTGCTGACCCTTAGCTAGATTCATGAACAACTCTTGGAATTGGGCATTCTGGGCCTGTAGAGCCTTGATTGCTTGCTCAGTTGATGGTTCAGCAAACATGATGAGTGCTGAAATAAACAGCGAAGAAGATAAGAGACCTGTAATGGGTACCTGTTATGAAGTGCATGTGATGAAATGCATATGCTATGATTTCAAATACAATAGAGAGATTCAAATTTGTAAACAAGAAAAGAAACACACTTTTATTAGATAAACTTTGAAATTCAAATTGTTCAAGAAATTTCCCTTAAGGCGTTACAAGAAAGGAAATACTGAAAAGTAAATAAATACTGGAAAGGAAATAATCAAAGGACAATCAGTTCTCCCATGGTCTCTTCTTGTCGGTGCGGACATAGTCATTGAGGATCCGCTTGTTCTCTAGCTGCCTAGTCAACTTCTGGATCTTCTGCTCTTGCTCGTTGAACTTTTCTCGGTAAGCATCCCGCTCTTCTCTCAGCTGCATCCAAGACCTTTTCAGTGCCCCAATGTCAGTGGGCATGTAAGGATGGAGGATGGTAGGAAGAAACCCCTCTTCATTAGCAACTTCAATAATGATGGGCAGGACGGCTTCATATGGCATACCTAGCTTTTGGGAACGGATACAGACCCATCTAAGATATGGCTCCATCGGAAGAGAAGTCTTTGGACCCAGCTCGTGTGGATCAGATCTGTGAACTCTATCCCAAGCCCTTATGAATCTGCGGCGTTGCTCGTCGCTATCCCCCTGAAAATAAAAGATGATACTAGGCATTAGCAGCTCATGAGGTCCTTCTCTTCTAGCTCTCCCAAACTGACGTAAGGCCAAGCATGGATTGTAAGAAATTCCTCTGTGGGTTCCTATCAGTGGAACATTGGGGTATTCCCCACAGCGATCAATGACAGCCACCTCGTCCATACCCTTGATAGTCCAGATGATGTCATTATGAGAGAGAGACATAACCCTATAAGCCCAACCCATGCCTTCTTTGTTCTTCAACACTGATTTGGGGAGGTGCGAAATAAACCACCTCGCCAATAACGGAGCACAGCACATCAAGGTTCCCCGCTTTCAGGCAGTATGGGCATAAATTTGATGAAGAATGTCACCCAAGAGAGTGGGTACAGGATTACGAGAGATGAAGATTTTCACCGCATTCACATCAATAAAGGAGTCAGGATTCGGAAACAATACCAAGCCATATATCAGAAGAGCCAGAATATCTTCGAATGCCTTGAAGTCTAGACTATCCCAAAAATAATTAGCCTTACCAACCAAGAACTTAGTCAGAAAGCCCTTTGCTCCACTTCTAGTCTCCCAATTAGCCATTACCTCATCCTTTGTCATATGAAGGGCTGAAGCAATCTCTTCCGGCCTAAGGATCTTCTCCCAACCAGTAAACGGGGTCTGCTCCAGAATAGAGATACCGAGTAGATCAGAGAACTCTTCTAAGGTGGGAACCAACTGGTAGTCCTGAAAAGTAAAGCAATGGTACAGTGGATCATAGAATTGGACCAAAACACTCATCATCTGCTCGTCCAATTTAGAGGTAACCAAACTGAGAAGATACCCATGTCTTCTGATGAAGGAGGTATTATCAGGCATCTTTGCAACCAATTCCTTAAGCATGGTGGGAACCTGGACAAAGTTGATTCGGATGGTATTCCTACGCATAGGCATCATAACCTATAAAATAGAACAAAGATGAATCCCTCCTGTCTTTGAAATAGGTTAGTCCAATGCAATATGTATGCAATGTTATGATGTCATGATGTCATGATAGAAAGCACATCACAAGTATCCACAAACAGCAAACATGGTAAAGGCACACAAGTCACACAGAGAGCCCTTAGATTTCAGGCTGGCAAGGAGCTTAGGTACTACCCTCTTTCAGTTCAGTTGGTTTAAACCTGTCCTAAAAATAGTAACCAGGTTCTAGAGGATCTCAATATCACTGACTACCCTCAATCGATCATAATTCCAGTTTAGCAACCTTTTCTTGCAGCCGGAATCATCGCGAGAGTTTAGTCTCAATGAGTGTAGCATACTGCTACTGTTCTATGGCCAAGTTGGTCAATTTAAAGGTTCTAAGGTCAGTTGGTGCTTAATGACCCCTTAGAAGACCCATATTATCCTCGTTCTAACACAAGGGATATCGGTACAAACTAAAGTGCCACACCAACGTAGCTACTGCTTCAACCGTATTGGTCGATGTCGTACAGTTCCCTCATAGTTTATTGCTACTTACCTAAAGGGTATCCCCAGATCCGAGTTAGGATCTATAGTAACTTCGATACAAGCCCACAAATATAAATCATACAAAGCAAGCAATTGAAAACACAATGAACTAATCTTAAGGTACACCCCACTTATTAAGCATCCCCAGCAGAGTCGCCAGTTCTGTGATACGGTGGGAAGAACTGACTATTTTTGAAATGCTGGTTCGCGTTTTGCGTTTGTTTTCGCAAAATGTCGCGGTAAGTATTGTACCCCAAAATTTGCCCTCCCATTTCCTCAACATTTTCTCATCACAAGACCCTTGAAGATCAAGATCCAGTTAGGGTTTTCTCTGCTCAAGACTTCTCCTTGCACTGTTGACCCAAATTAGGGTTTGTGATTGCACAAAGATATTTTGACCTAAAATGCCTAAGATGACTTTCATGCTTCATGTTGGACTCCCAAGTTTATCCACACCAAGTTTCAAGTCTTGATTCCAAATTTTGCCCAGCCAATTGGACAGTTGACCTAGAAATCAACTGTATTGGGGAAAAAGTCAATTGTGGCCAATTGACAGTCAAACCTCATGAAAATTGACATACATCAACATTATTAACTCACATGGACCATTTGATCAAGTTTGGATCACAACTCCACAAGAAATTTGATCAGATCATCAAAAGGGCAAAATGGTCATTTTTAGGGTTTTGACTGCACAAAGGCAATTTTTGACTGTTTGACCTAGCCAATGGCAAACCAAGCTCACATATGGACTCAACGACCCCATGGAATTATCTTGACATGCTCAACAAGCTCAAAAGGTCCCAAATACACAAGATTGACAG
Source organism: Vicia faba (assembly GCA_948472305.1). Taxonomy (NCBI): domain Eukaryota; kingdom Viridiplantae; phylum Streptophyta; class Magnoliopsida; order Fabales; family Fabaceae; genus Vicia; species Vicia faba. Next base: position 991,477,968 of record OX451736.1, read on the forward strand.
TTGAATTTCCCAGTCAATTGATCAATTTTAATTGTATACTGAAAAGTCAAACTTTGACTTTTTGGTCAAAATCAAGGGTCAAGATTCATTTTTCATCAAAACATGCCAAATCATGAAACTTGTTCATCAAGAAATCAAGAAATGCAAATTAGGGTTTGAAATGGAGATTTTTCATAACTTAGAATTTTTCTAAGTTATGAAAAACCCTAATTTTTTCCTAACTTTGCCCCACTTTCTCACCAAGATTCATTTGGATTCAAGCAAAAGTCAAAACATGAAAGTTGTAGCCTATTGCATAATCTACAACTTTGATTCACAAAGTTTTCCCAAAAGAGGCTTGTATCTCAAGTTACAATTTTTGGAACAAGGGTGCCAAACCATTCTTGACTTAGTGAAATTTTGACCTTTTTAGGCAAGATTTTTACCTAACTTCAAGACCATTTTTCAAATACTTCCACTTGGAATTTCAATTTGCACTTCAAATATGGATTGTAGTACACATTCCAAGCTTTCCAAAATGTCCAAGAACTCATCAAACAACCTCATGACTTGAGAGAATCGAATTTTGCAATATGGCAAAAAGTCACTTTTGTTCTTGACCAAGACATGTTCATACACATTGCCATTTTCAAGTCAGCTTGGTTTATGCTACATTACAGGCCTCTAAACCATTCAACACTCAATAATTTAATGCATACTCATTGTGCCAAAGCCTTATTTTGTGTATCCAAGCATTGTATGCAAGATTAGGCCATAAATGGAAAAAGTGAAATAGCCATTTTTGCAAAAGCAAGCTTTATGTCATAATGCAAATCCAAGAAGTACAGATCAAATCCCCTTGGCACAAGTTTAGGGACTAATCACACTGATCAATGCCAAGGTTTGCAGCATGTTTAGGGGTCCTCTACCTGTCTAGAACACAACTTGACCATTGCTTGCTTAAAGTTCAAGAAACACATCATAACATAGACCAACTTTCATCTCAGCACGAGCAAGCCTAAGAAAAGTTATCAAACATATCCTAAACATCAAACACAAGCTAGAACACGAGCCAACCATCCCCAACACCCTCTCATTCCCAGAATCACCTTCAAACTGCCCAAACAGAGTAACCTCTGCAGATTGAGTTCCAACTCTCATCCCTTTCATGCTTTCTTGCTAAAAGCTCATCAAACACATTCCCTAGCATCACTTGAAGCTAATCCAAACATAAAACACGACCTGTAACTCCTCTAACCAGTTCCACCATTTTCATTTTCTTGTTTTGCAGTTGAATTTCCATAGCACGATTCAAAAGGTTTCAAGACAAAGTAAAGCTTGGAATAGCATCCCTGGACCTCAAGGAAGCTATACCAATCATCACCTTGCACTGAAAGCTTCTCCATTGCCAGATACAACTTCAACTGAACAGGTAAGTTCATGAACTCGTATCTCTCTTATTAGGCATTGTTAGCTTTAGGTTTGTGAAGAGAATATGTCACATTCATAGCCCTGAACATGCCCATGTAATTAGATTTCATTTATATTATGTGTGCTGCAAGAATTTAAGGTCTGAACATTGATGAAAAACTAGGTCAGGAATTGGGGGAGAAGAAATTCTCCCTCATCTTAGAGAGTTAAGTCAAGTTCTTTATATGGTTGGATTCGTCTTCTCATGCTCTACATTTTTCATGTTGTGAGTTTTGCTTGAAAGTCCAGGAATTGGGAGATAGGAAACGCGTGTTTTCTTGAACAAAGTTTGTTCTGAGGTTGAAGATGACTGGTTCTGGGCTGGGCCTGGAATGTTTTTCTTATTTGCACCATACATTTACTTCTGAACCCCCTAAGCCCATTTTGTTCATTTTAATGATTTTTTGACTTTTCTTTTTTTGGTTTGACTTATTTATTTTTCCTCATAATATAAAAAATATAAAAATGATTTTTTACACCATTTTTGAATTTATTAGGTATTTGTTTGTTTAGATTAGTTTTTTATGCATAAATAAATAAATAAATAGATACATTTTATTAAAGAATACTAAAAAATATGCAAAAACATTTTTATTTTTCATTTTTATTTTGTTTTATCTTCTGAAAATATTTTATATAAAAAAATACTTTTTTTTTATAAATATTAAATATTATTATTTTTGTATATATAATACATATTTAGAAAATAATATATATATATATATATATATATATATATATATATATATATATATATATATATATATATATATATATATATATATATATATATATATATATATATATATATATATATATATATATATATATATATATATATATATATATATATATATATATATATATATATATATATATATATATATATATATATATATATATATATATATATATATATATATATATATATATATATATATATATATATATATATATATATATATATATATATATATATATATATATATATATATATATATATATATATATATATATATATATATATATATATATATATATATTTATTAGAATATTTAGGTTAAAATACAAAATATACACACTTTTATTTTTTTATTAATATTTAATATAAAAAATACCTTTTCACAAATATACTTCATTTTTATTTTTGTATATAATAAATAAACATTTGTACATAATAAATAAATAATACATTTTATTTAATAAAATTAGGGTTTTTCCCTAAACATGAAAAAACTCAAAAAAATAATAATTTTATTTTTGATTATTTTGACATATAAAAATACTTTTTTTCCATACATACAAAAACCATTTTTGCATCTTACATATTTATTCTTATTTCATTTAATTTGTGCAAATAAATATCTTGTAAATAATTCAAATATTGATGTAATAGTTAGGTTTAAATTCCTTGTCAAAAATCCCCATTTGAACATTTGTACCCCCCTTCCCATATATTGTGTTGTAATAGTTTAGTAAATTTATTTTTTCGCACTTTATTGCTTTCTAATTATACCATGTTAGAATTAGGGTTTGTATGCGAAAAAAAACAACGAAAATAGTTTGACCTAATTTCAAGATAAACAAGCATGAAAATGGACACACAAATCACACTTGCACCCCCCTAGGGTATTCCACTTGTTGCCTTCAATAAATGGGCCATATTGCATGTTAGGTCTCTTTGGGCAAAACAAACACAAATCAAATGATCATAGTCCCTCGATGACGCTTTCAAAAAGTTGCCTAAACAAATGATCAAGTCCCTTAAAGAAAATTGCCCAAAGATACTTGGCACCATTGCAATTATGGTCTAAACGATGACCCGCGCCCGTCCCTTTCACATCCTAACATGAGATTGTCCACCAAATACAATGGTGGAACAAACTTGTTAAAAGGGTTAAAACATAGCAATAAACCTTGAGAAATTTAGGAGTAGATAACCTCTTAGTTACTTGAATCAAACTTGCAAAAACAAAACACTTGCCTATTTTCTAAAACCACATCTCACAACACTTTCAAAACAACTTTCAAAAACAAATGAAAACTTTTTTAAAGACATACACCTTTGTATACATCCCAACATGGATCATTACAAAGGTTGCCACCACATTGGCCTCTTTTCAAAACAATTTTCAAACCCACACACACAAAGCACCATTTCAAAACAATTGAAAAATAAGGCAAGTTGATCTAAGCAAGTAACTAAGAGCCCATGGATAACCATGGATAGAAAGGATGCTAATACCTTCCCTTTCTATAATCTACTCCCCGAACCCAAGAAAACATCTCAAAAGGTTTTTGCTGTGCTTTTTAACCTTTCCTTAGGATAAAATAAAAAGTCGATGGCGACTCTTGCTCAACCGAAACATTTGCGAAAACAAACGCAAAACCATAGTCAGTTCTCCCACCGTATCACAGAACTGGCGACTCTGTTGGGGACAAACTTAAAAGTGGAGTAACCTTAGGGCTTAAGATCACCTTTGTTTTCAATTGTTTGCCTTGTTTGCTTTTATATTTGTGGGTTTTTGCATCGGAGTTTCATAGATCCTAACCCGGATCTGGGGAATACCCTTTTTAGGTAGCATAAGCTGTGAGGGACCTGTCTGGCGTAGACCGACATGGGTGAAGCAGTGGCTACGTTGGTGTGGCACCTTGGTCTGTACCTATATCCCTTGTGTTACAATGAGGAGAATATAGGTCTTCTAAGGAGTCATTAAACACCAACCGACCTTAGAACCTTAAATTGACCAAACATGGCCATTAGGACAGTAGCAGTATGCTACACTCATTGAGGCTAAACTCTCGCGATGGTTCTGGCCGCAAGAAATGATTGCGATGCTGGAGTTATGACCGATTGAGGGTAGTCAATGATTTGAGATCCTCTAGAACTCGGTTACTTTTGATAGGACAGGTTTTAACCAACGAAACTAAAAGAGGGTAATACCTAAACTTCATGCTGGCCTGAAACCTAAGGGTTGTCTTGTGTGACTTGTGTGCCTTATCATGTTTGCCTGTGTGAATACTTGTGGTGTGCTTCATCATAGCATCATGCCATCATACCATTGCATGCATCCTGTATAAAGGACTAACCCATTTCAAAGACAAAAAAAGTTTCATCTTTGCTCTGTTTTGTAGGACATCATGATGCCCGTGCGTAGGAATACTATCCGGCTCAACTTTGTTCAACCACCAACTTTGCTCAAGGATTTGGTTAGTAGGATTCCAAACACTTCTTCCTTCATCAACAGGCATGGTTCTCTCCTTGGCTTGATCACTGCAAAATGGGACCAACAACTGATAAGTGTTCTGACCCAGTTTTATGACCCCCTGTATCATTGTTTCACCTTTCAAGACTTCCAGCTGGTTCCTACCCTGGAAGAATTCTCTTATTTGCTTGGGATCCCTGTCTTGGAGCAAACTCCTTTCACTGGTTTGGAAAAGACTCCTAGGCCTGAAGAGGTTGCTGCAGTCCTCCCCTTGACCAAAGAAGAGGTATTGGCTAACTGGGAAACTAGAAGTGGAGTAAAAGGCTTTTTGGTCAAATTTCTGGTTGGCAAAGCTAATGATTTCTGGAATGACTTGGATTTCAAGGCGTACGAAGACATTCTGGCTCTTTTGATCTATGGTCTGGTATTGTTTCCCAATCCTGACACCTTTATCAGTATCCATGCCATAAGGATCTTCATGTCTCGGAATCCTGTACCCACTCTTTTGGGTGATATCCTGCAACAACTCTATGCTCGTACCGCTCGAAAACGGGGAACTCCGTGGTGTTGTGCTCCTTTGCTAGTGAGGTGGTTTATTTCGCACCTTCCTAAGTTCGTGCTGAAGAATGAAGAAGGAAAGGGTTGGGCTCATAGGCTAATGTCTCTCACTGATAATGACATCACTTGGACTCTCAGAGGTTTGGATGAGGTAGCTGTCATTGATCGTTGCGGAGAATACCCTAATGTTCCGTTGATTGGTATCCAAGGAGGGATCTCTTATAATCCATGCTTAGCTCTCCGCCAGTTTGGAAGAGCCAGAAGAGTAGGGCCTCATGAAATGTTGGTTCCTCACTTCCATTTCGAGTTTCAGGCAGACAGTGACAAACTGCGCCATGGATTCATTAAAGCTTGGGACAGAATTCACAAAGCTGACCCACACGAGTTGGGGCCAAAGACTTCTCTACCAATGGAACCCTATTGCAAATGGGTCCGCATCCGTGCTCAGAAGTTAGGTATGCCGTACGAAGCTGTCAGACCTATCATTCTTGAATCTCCTGATGAAGATGGGGTTCCTCCAACTGTCCTCCCTCCTCAGATACCCACTGATTTTGACACAATGAAGAGATCTTGGGCGCAGCTAAAGGAAGAACGGGATTTCTATCGGGAAAAGTTCAACGAGCAGGAACGGAAGATCCAGAGGCTGACTAAGCAATTGGAGGAAGAGCGGGTCCTGAATAACTACATCAGCACTGAGAAAAGGAGGCCATGGGAGCACTGATGGGCTTTGGATATTTCCTTTTATAGCTTTTATTTCCTTTCCAGTATTTTTTTCATTCCTGTAATGCCAAATGGCAAGTTGTTGAACAATTAAAATTTCAATCTAATGAAGTGTGTTTCCCTTTTGTCTACAAAGTTGAATCTTGTTTGTCTTTGAAAACATGAAACATACGCATCTCATTGCACCATATGCATAGCAGGTACCCTTTTTCACAGGTTGCTTAATCTTCTTCGTTGTTTATTTGAACAGTCATCATGAATCCAGACTCATCCAGTGAGCAAGCAATCAAGGCCCTTCAGGCCCAAAGTGCCCAGTTTCAAGAAATGGTCCTGAGCCTGGCCCAAGGTCAGCAAGAGTTGAAGACCCTACTCCTGAAGAAGAAGAAGAAAAAGAGGACTGCGTTATTCAACACCGGACGCAGGTTTGGGAACACACTCCATAATGAAGCTGAACCAACTACTTCTTCTGCTGAGAAAAACAGTCCCCAAGGGGGAGGAGCTCCTAGTCCTGCAGTCTCTGACAACGAGACGGACTACAATGACGAACAATACCCACCTGCTGCTGACAGATACAAGCAATTAGAAGACCGCTTGAGCGCCATGGAGATTCAGAATGTGCCGGGGCTGGATTTCAGAGATTTGGGGTTATCTTCTGGGGTAGTAATCCCACACAAGTTTAAGGCGCCTGCCTTTGCCAAATATGACGGGGCTTCCTGTCCAAAGCTGCATCTAAGGTCATACGTAAGGAAGATCCAACCTTACACGGAAGATAAGAACCTTTGGATTCACTTCTTCCAAGATAGCCTTTCGGGGTCACAGCTTGAGTGGTTCTACCAACTAGATGGAACTAGCATCCGACACTGGGAAGATTTGGCAACCGCATTCTACAGACAATATCAATACAATTCTGATCTCGCTCCTACGCATACCCAACTTCAAGGTATGTCTCTAGGAACGGGCGAAGGGTTCAAAGAATATGCACAAAAATGGAGAGATTTGGCTGGCAGGGTGCAGCCTCCTTTGACTGATCGTGAGCTGGTTGATATGTTTTTAGGGACTTTGTCTGGTCCATTTTTCAATCATTTGGTTGGTAACTCCACCGCTGGGTTTACAGATTTGATTCTGACAGGTGAAAGAATTGAAGCTGGCATCAGGTCAGGAAAGATACAAAAAGCTGCCTCCACAAGTACTGAGAAGAGGCCTTTCAAGAAAGAAGCGAGTGTCGTCTATGGTCCTAGAAGACAAGTCAAGCCAGAAAGTCGCCAAGCCGTCAATGCTTTGGTCATTTCAAAACCTGTTGCTGCTCCTCAGCAGTACAATCAACAAAGAGGTGAAAGGCCCAAGAGACAGTATACTCGGTTGAGTATGACCTTGTCACAAATCTTACCGCAACTGTTATCAACCAACTTGGTGACCATCAAAGAAGCGCCGAAGGTCGTTAATACTGCATCTCCTAAGTATAACCCAAATGCCCGTTGTGCTTATCATTCCGATAGCCCCGGGCATACTACTGATGATTGCTGGGCCTTGAGAAATAAAGTGCAAGATCTTATCGACACAAAGGAAATTCAGTTTGAGGCGCCTGAGAGGCCAAATGTTGTAACTGCTCCTATGCCCCAGCATAGAGTAAACGCCATCGAGGAAGATTTGTATGTTGTTTCGGTAAATGATGTTGCTACCCCTCTTTTGACTGTTAAGAGAAACTTACTACTAGCCGGTTTATTTCCGGGTTGTAGCAAGGGTTGCCTCCTGTGTGCTATTATCCCTACCGGTTGTCCGCTGCTGAAATCAGGCATCCAAAGCCTGATGGATAGCAAAGAAATTTTGTTCAAGAAAACTGCTGTTCCGTTTGTTTCCGCTGAAGAAATATTTGTTGTCACAATTTACAATCCTACCAAAGCTCCCCCGAGGAAGCCAGTCCAAATTATGTCTGTTGCACCCATTACTATTACTGTTCCGGGGCCTCTCCCCTATGAGTCTGATAAAGCGGTCCCATGGCATTATGAGGCCGACGTGTATGTGCTTGGAGTGAAGCAGGAGTTCAACACGAATACCAGTATCAGTAACATCACTGGTCCCGCCAAGATTACCCGCAGTGGCAGGCTCTTCTCGCCTGACATTGCACCGCCAGTTATCCGAAAACCTCTAATCATCACACCCGCAAGTGTGCATGTTCCAATTCAAGTTCCTGTGTCTACTACTGCCGCCGAGTCCTCTGATACTCGGGGCAAAGAAGTTGCTACCGATTTGCCTGCCAGGACGGAGGCACCAAAAAAGACTGTTGTTGAAGCCTCTCAACAAGAAATGGAGGAAATCCTTAAAATCATTAAAAAGAGTGACTTCAATGTTGTTGAACAGTTGGGGCATACCCCCTCCAAAATCTCTATGCTATCGTTGCTGCTATGCTCAGAGGCCCATGCAAAAGCCCTGATTTCATTTCTGAAAATGGCCCATGTGCCGCAGGAGACCTCTGCGGATCAATTCACTGACTGTGTGGCTAATTTGACAGCTGACAATGGTTTGGGGTTCTCAGATGTTGATCTTACCGCCAAAGGGAAAAATCACAATGATGCCCTGCATGTTTCCATAGAATGCAGGGGCACTACTCTCGCACACGTGTTAGTGGATACCGGTTCTTCCTTGAATGTTTTGCCCAAGAAGGCATTGGATCGCTTGGATTGTGAGGGTCTGGAATTGAAGCCTAGTAACATCATTGTTAGAGCCTTTGACGGTTCTAAGAGGATGGTGCACGGTGAAGTAGACATTCATATTCGTGTGGGTTCCCAAGTCTTTGACTCAACGTTCTATGTAATGGATATTCGTCCATCTTACTCCTGCTTGTTGGGTCGACCCTGGATTCACAAGGCTGGGGCAGTAACATCCACTCTACACCAAAAGCTCAAATACCCTGTCAAAGGGAAGATTGTTACTGTGCAGGGTGAGGAGGAATACATGGTTAGTCACTTGAATTCATTCCGGTATATCGAGATGGACGGGGAATTTATTGAAACCCCCTTTCAGTATTTTGAGGAAGTACCTCCAACGTTGGCATCGGCTGAGGCAGTGGTTGAAGAAGACTTTCCGTTGAAGATGGCATCCTTGAAGGATGCCCGGGCTGTAATCGAGAAAGGCAATTGTGCAAATTGGGGTCAGCTTCCTGACTTCACTCAAAAGAACGACAAGTTTGGGTTGGGCTTTACTGCAGAGGCTCAGAGGGCTGTGCGCAAGGAAAAGATCAGAAAGGCTCCAGTGTTTATCACCAGTCCAAGGGTGAATGCTATCGAGGAGGATGTAGAGGAAGCAGAATTTGACAGTTGGATCTATCCAACCACCAGCAACGGACCAAGCAACTGGACGGCAAAGGATTTTACACCTATCACATTTGTCACGCAGTAATTAACTCTTTTGATTTTCAATTTGTAACAAACAATATGTTAAAACTTTATTGGCTCGGTGTCCTACCCGGGGCATCGTAGCTCCATTTGTGAGGGCCTTTTGTATGACATTTCCATATATCATCAATCAAAACATTGGACGTTTGTTGCATTTCAAATCTTGTGCTCTTTTTCTTTCTGTGTTATATATTGCAAAACAGCTATATTTACACACACTCACTCATACAGGTTTCAATCCACTCTGGATCTCACTGGTAACAGCTCTGCTACCACCAGTTATGACTTCGAGAATCTGATCAACTTGGCCGAAGACGAAGGCGAAGATGATTGTGAAGTGCCTGGCGAACTCGCAAGACTGCTACTCCAGGAAGAGAGGGCTATTCAACCACATGAAGAGCCGGTGGAAACAGTGAACCTGGGTACTGAGACAGATAGAAAAGAGGTCAAGATTGGGGCTAATCTAGAGCTCAGCGTGAAGCAACGATTAATCCAGATGCTACATGATTACATGGAGATATTTGCTTGGTCCTATGAAGACATGCCTGGTTTGGATGCCGACATTGTAGTTCATCACCTGCCAACCAAGGAAGACTGCCCTCCGGTAAAGCAAAAGGTCTGTCGCATGCGTCCAGAGATGTCCGAAAAGATCAAGGCTGAGGTTATGAAGCAATTCGATGCCGGGTTTCTAGCAGTAACTTCTTACCCTCAGTGGGTTGCCAATGTGGTTCTAGTGCCGAATAAGGACGGAAAAGTCAGGATGTGTGTCGACTACAGGGATCTAAACAGGGCAAGCCCCAAGGATGACTTTCCTCTACCTCACATCGACGTTCTTGTTGACAATACTGCTCAACACAAGGTGTTCTCCTTCATGGATGGTTTTTCAGGGTATAATCAGATTAAGATGGCTCCGGAAGATATGGAAAAGACTACCTTTATGACTCAGTGGGGCACCTTCTGCTACAAGGTCATGCCATTCGGGTTGAAAAATGCTGGGGCAACCTATCAACGTGCCATGGTTGCTTTATTTCATGATATGATCCATCATGAGATTGAGGTATACGTTGATGACATGATTGCAAGGTTCCAAACTGAGGAAGAACACCTTGATCATCTGAGGAAGTTGTTTGACCGACTAAAGTTATACAAGCTGAGGTTGAATCCCAACAAATGCACCTTTGGGGTGAGGTCCGGAAAATTGCTAGGTTTCATTGTAAGTGATAAAGGTATTCAGGTGGACCCTGCCAAGGTAAAAGCCATACAAGAGATGCCGACTCCAAAGACAGAGAAAGAAGTCAGAGGTTTCCTGGGACGACTGAATTACATTGCCCGATTCATCTCACATCTGACTGCTACTTGTGAGCCAATCTTCAAATTACTGAAGAAAGATCAAGTAGTACGCTGGAACGATGAATGTCGGGCTGCCTTTGAAAAGATAAAGGAATATCTCCAAGAGCCACCCATTCTTATGCCACCAGTGGAAGGAAGACCCCTGATACTATACTTGACAGTACTTGATAACTCAATGGGGTGTGTGCTGGGGCAGCATGACGAGTCTGGGCGAAAAGAGCACGCTATTTATTACCTGAGCAAAAAGTTTACCGACTGTGAGTCTCGTTACTCACTGCTTGAGAAAACTTGCTGCGCTCTGGTATGGGCTGCTCGCCGGCTGAGACAGTATATGCTGACTCACACCACTTTGTTGATTTCAAAGATGGATCCCATCAAGTACATATTCAAAAAGCCTGCTCTGTCTGGAAGAATAGCAAGATGGCAAATGATCTTGACAGAATATGATATCCAGTATACAACTCAGAAAGCAATCAAAGGAAGTGTACTGGCGGATCATTTGGCACACCAACCTGTGGACGATTACCAATCATTGAACTTTGATTTTCCGGACGAAGACATCATGGTGGTAACTGATTGTGAAGTGCCTGGACCGGATGAAGGACCTGAGGAAGGATCCTGATGGTCTATGAATTTTGACGGAGCCTCTAACGCTTTGGGTAACAGCGTCGGCGCTGTAATCATATCTCCCAAAGGAACTCATACTCCACTCACCGCCCGATTATGTTTCAATTGCACCAACAACATGGCAGAATATGAGGCATGTATCATGGGTCTACAAGCTGCAATCGACTTAAGGATCAAATTTCTGAGTGTCTTCGGAGATTCTGCTCTCGTGATCAATCAGATCAAAGGCGAGTGGGATACGAAACACCCAAATATTATTCCTTACAAGGAGTATGTGTTGACTTTGCTTCCCCACTTTGAAGAGATAACTTTTGAGCACTTCCCGAGAGAGGAGAATCAGCTAGCGGACGCACTAGCTACAATGTCTTCAATGTTCAAAGTTAAATGGGACAATGAGGCTCCCCGGATCATTATCTGGAAATTGGACGAACCGGCATACTGCTGCGATCTTGAGGCCAAAGAGGTGACTGAAAAACCCTGGTATCATGAGGTGAAGAGGTACTTGGAAGCTTAGGAATACCCTGAAGGTGCATCTGTCAATGACAAGAAGTTCATGAGAAGGTTTGCGGCAAAATTCTTCCTCAGCAACGGCATTCTCTACAAACGGAATCATGATTCAACTCTACTGCGTTGTGTGGATAAGGCTGAAGCAGAGAAGATCATGATAGAACTGCATGAAGGTACATTTGGGACACATTCCAGTGGACACACCATGGCAAAGAAAATCCTTAGGGCAGGATATTTATGGTCCACAATGGAAGCCGATTGTTACCAACACTCTCGAACTTGTCATAAATGCCAGATCTATGCTGACAAGGTGCATATTCCTCCAGTTCCTCTGAACGTCCTGACGGCACCTTGGCCTTTTGTAATGTGGGGCATTGATATGATCGGTGAGATCCGACCGACGGCATCCAACGGGCATCGCTTCATCTTGGTAGCAATCGATTACTTCACGAAGTGGGTTGAGGCAGCTTCCTACGCCACAGTAACTAAGAGCGTCGTGGCACGTTTAATCTGATCTGTCGGTACGGCGTCCCAGAAAGAATCATTACGGACAATGGTACCAATCTCAATAACAAGATGATCACTGAGCTCTGCGAACAATTCAAGATACAGCACCACAACTCTTCTCCCTACCGGCCGAAGATGAATGGGGCTGTAGAGGCAGCTAATAAGAATATCAAGAAAATTGTGTAGAAGATGACAGTGACCTATAAAGATTGGCACGAAATGCTACCGTTTGCTCTTCATGGATACCGTACCGCAGCAAGGACGTCAACCGGGGCAACTCCTTTCTCCTTGGTCTATGGCATGGAGGCAGTCTTGCCAATTGAAGTCCAGTATCCTCTCTCCGAATAATGAAGGATGCAGATCTGAGTGAAGATGATTGGATCCAGACTCGACTTGATCAATTAAACCTGATTGACGAAAAGAGAGTCACCTCTATCTGTCATGGTCAGACGTATCAAAAACGGATGATCAGGGCATTTAACAAGAAAGTCAGACCACAAGAATATCAAGTTGGGGACCTGGTAATCAAACGCATCATCCTTCCTCAAAGTGATCCCCGGGGCAAATGGACCCCTGCATACGAAGGGCCATTTGTGGTTAAACATGTGTTCTCAGGAGGAGCCATGATTCTGACCACCATGGATGGTGACGACCTTCCTCACCCCGCCAATGCAGACATAGTGAAAAGATACTACGCATGAATAAAGGACCCACTAGGTTGACATACCTAGGCAAAAATAAGGGCTTCCCGGCGAACCAAAAGGGTTCGGGCAAAAATAAGGGATGAAATGAAAAAAAATTTGTACACCCGGCAAGTCGAAAACCTTAAAAGGCGGCTTGGGCAAAAATGGGTATCCCGGTGGACTGAAAACATGAAAGGGCGGTCCAGGCAAAAGTTAGGGATAAAGCGTAACACTATGTCTCATTGGACCACCTTGCATCCAGAATTCGGCATCAACTATCTGGCTCAGATCTCGGCATCGATCAATCAGCTTCATCTTCAACCAAGCAGCAAAGTGATGAGACGCTTGAAGACATAAAGGCGATAGCAGAGTTGGAACCCAGTGGGATTGTTCACATAGCTGTTTTGTTTCCTTTTCAAAATTGTAAATTCTATGTTATTTGGAGGCATTCTCTTACTAAGATGTCATCCTCTTGTACAAAAACGCCTATTCACAAGCAAAATTCAAATCAATATAAATTCACTTGTCCATACAAATTGCCATTGTTTTTCCTTTTTCTGTTTTGTCTTGCGAAGAACGTCCAATGTTCATTTTTGATATATGCATTTGACATTAAATTGCTGATTCATAAATATTTGCATATGAAACAAAAGACTAATTACAGGTGACATCAGAAACAGAGGGCAATGTGAAGTTGTCTGATGCAGTCTGGTTGCTTTGTCCGCCAAGGTACCAAGGTAGATCTAACTGAAGAATGTGATCCAGATTATCTCAACTCCCCGCAGAGTAAGACAAGATTCGGCAATACATTCCCCAACAGATCTTGAAGCTTATCCCCAGTAGATTCTGGAAGCTTACCCCCTACGGAATACGGACGTCTCTCCCGAGCTTTATTCAAAGTTATTCCTCACAAGGGCTTATAACTGGGTTATCCTCAGCTATCTGCCACGGAAGATCGCCCTCGGCAAAGTTCTTTCTATTCCCCAGCGGAGTTTATCTTTGGTATTCCCCAGCGGAGTTTATCATCATTATCCCCAGCGGAATCCATCATTGAAGTCCTCAGCAGGCCTCTCATCGAAACTTCAGCAAAGTATCTCTTCCGCAGAGCAATTCCCCGGCCGGTCGTCAAGGATTTATTTTCCTAAGACGAAATTACATTCATAAACATTTCACATTTTCATACATCTTGCTTACATACATGATAAAGTGCATACAACACTATCTCATGTTGAACATCATGACATCATGCATATCATACATCATGACATTGCATACAACTTATGTTTTTGCCTTTTCAGGGAAAAAGACAATCCCAAAGACAACTACCTTCAACTGTCACAATTCCAGATTCGATACCTGTATCTAGCCAGGGCACATTTGAGAGTGATCAGTTTCCAGACTCGATTCCTGTATCTAGCCAGGGCACGTCTGAAGAGTTCAAAGATTCAATTCCTGTATCCATCCAGGGCACATCTATCAATTACAACATTTCCAGATTCGATTCCTGTATCCAGCCAGGGCATATCTGTTAACGACCATTTCCAGACTCGACTCCTGTATCTAGCCAGGGCACGTCTGAAGAGTTCAAAGATTCGATTCCTGTATCCAGCCAGGGCATATCTATCAACTATCACAATTCCAGATTCGACTCCTGTATCCAGCCAGGGCATATCTGTTGACGACTATTTCCGGATTCGATTCCTGTATCTATCCAGGGCACATCTGTGAACAACCGACTGTAGATTCGATTCCTGTATCTAGCCAGGGCATATCTGCATGAGGAGATTGAAGATCAAACACCTGTAACAAGCCAGGAAAACATCTGTCTCAAATACACAAGTTCTCGCTAAGGAATCTCTTATGCGATCAACACTTCCAAATGGCATCTATAAGCCCATTCCCGACAAGGTTCTGTCGCATCTCCAGATGGCATCTATAAGCCCATCTCCCTATCCACCATCTCTCCAAATGGCATCTGTAAGCCCATTCCCGACATCACATTGCTGATACTTCGACATGCGAGTGCAAATTTCCGGGCACTCTAGTGTCCAATCTCCTTTTACCCTCGAGTCACGAAAGGCAAACTTGCCAATCTAACTCTTCAGGTTCAAGAAGATTGAACAGGGGCAACTGTTGTACCCCAAAATTTGCCCTCCCATTTCCTCAACATTTTCTCATCACAAGACCCTTGAAGATCAAGATCCAGTTAGGGTTTTCTCTGCTCAAGACTTCTCCTTGCACTGTTGACCCAAATTAGGGTTTGTGATTGCACAAAGATATTTTGACCTAAAATGCCTAAGATGACTTTTATGCTTCATGTTGGACTCCCAAGTTTATCCACACCAAGTTTCAAGTCTTGATTCCAAATTTTGCCCAGCCAATTGGACAGTTGACCTAGAAATCAACTGTATTGGGGAAAAAGTCAATTGTGGCCAATTGACAGTCAAACCTCATGAAAATTGACCCACATCAACATTATGAACTCATATGGACCATTTGATCAAGTTTGGATCACAACTCCACAAGAAATTTGATCAGATCATCAAAAGGGCAAAATGGTCATTTTTAGGGTTTTGACTGCACAAAGGCAATTTTTGACTGTTTGACCTAGCCAATGGCAAACCAAGCTCACATATGGACTCAACGACCCCATGGAATTATCTTGACATGCTCAACAAGCTCAAAAGGTCCTAAATACACAAGATTGACAGTTGAATTTCCCAGTCAATTGATCAATTTTAACTGTATACTGAAAAGTCAAACTTTGACTTTTTGGTCAAAATCAAGGGTCAAGATTCATTTTTCATCAAAACATGCCAAATCATGAAACTTGTTCATCAAGAAATCAAGAAATGCAAATTAGGGTTTGAAATGGAGATTTTTCATAACTTAGAATTTTTCTAAGTTATGAAAAACCCTAATTTTTTCCTAACTTTGCCCCACTTTCTCACCAAGATTCATTTGGATTCAAGCAAAAGTCAAAACATGAAAGTTGTAGCCTATTACATAATCTACAACTTTGATTCACAAAGTTTTTCCAAAAGAGGCTTGTATCTCAAGTTACAATTTTTGGAACAAGGGTGCCAAACCATTCTTGACTTAGTGAAATTTTGACCTTTTTAGGCAAGATTTTTACCTAACTTCAAGACCATTTTTCACATACTTCCACTTGGAATTTCAATTTTCACTTCAAAGATGGATTGTAGTACACATTCCAAGCTTTCCAAAATGTCCAAGAACTCATAAAACAACCTCATGACTTGAGAGAATCGAATTTTGCAATATGGCAAAAAGTCACTTTTGTTCTTGACCAAGACATGTTCATACACATTGCCATTTTCAAGTCAGCTTGGTTTATGCTACATTAAAGGCCTCTAAACCATTTAACACTCAATAATTTAATGCATACTCATTGTGCCAAAGCCTTATTTTGTGTATCCAAGCATTGTATGCAAGATTAGGCCATAAATGGAAAAAGTGAAATAGCCATTTTTGCAAAAGCAAGCTTTATGTCATAATGCAAATCCAAGAAGTACAGATCAAATCCCCTTGGCACAAGTTTAGGGACTAATCACACTGATCAATGCCAAGGTTTGCAGCATGTTTAGGGGTCCTCTACCTGTCTAGAACACAACTTGACCATTGCTTGCTTAAAGTTCAAGAAACACATCATAACATAGACCAACTTTCATCTCAGCACGAGCAAGCCTAAGAAAAGTTATCAAACATATCCTAAACATCAAACACAAGCTAGAACACGAGCCAACCATCCCCAACACCCTCTCATTCCCAGAATCACCTTCAAACTGCCCAAACAGAGTAACCTCTGCAGATTGAGTTCCAACTCTCATCCCTTTCATGCTTTCTTGCTAAAAGCTCATCAAACACATTCCCTAGCATCACTTGAAGCTAATCCAAACATAAAACACGACCTGTAACTCCTCTAACCAGTTCCACCATTTTCATTTTCTTGTTTTGCAGTTGAATTTCCATAGCACGATTCAAAAGGTTTCAAGACAAAGTAAAGCTTGGAATAGCATCCCTGGACCTCGAGGAAGCTATACCAATCATCACCTTGCACTGAAAGCTTCTCCATTGCCAGATACAACTTCAACTGAACAGGTAAGTTCATGAACTCGTATCTCTCTTATTAGGCATTGTTAGCTTTAGGTTTGTGAAGAGAATATGTCACATTCATAGCCCTGAACATGCCCATGTAATTAGATTTCATTTATATTATGTGTGCTGCAAGAATTTAAGGTCTGAACATTGATGAAAAACTAGGTCAGGAATTGGGGGAGAAGAAATTCTCCCTCATCTTAGAGAGTTAAGTCAAGTTCTTTATATGGTTGGATTCGTCTTCTCATGCTCTACATTTTTCATGTTGTGAGTTTTGCTTGAAAGTCCAGGAATTGGGAGATAGGAAACGCGTGTTTTCTTGAACAAAGTTTGTTCTGAGGTTGAAGATGACTGGTTCTGGGCTGGGCCTGGAATGTTTTTCTTATTTGCACCATACATTTACTTCTGAACCCCCTAAGCCCATTTTGTTCATTTTAATGATTTTTTGACTTTTCTTTTTTTGGTTTGACTTATTTATTTTTCCTCATAATATAAAAAATATAAAAATAATTTTTTACACCATTTTTGAATTTATTAGGTATTTGTTTGTTTAGATTAGTTTTTTATGCATAAATAAATAAATAGATACATTTTATTAAAGAATACTAAAAAATATGCAAAAACATTTTTATTTTTCATTTTTATTTTGTTTTATCTTCTGAAAATATTTTATATAAAAAAATACTTTTTTTTTATAAATATTAAATATTATTATTTTTGTATATATAATACATATTTAGAAAATAATACATATATATATATATATATATATATATTTATTAGAATATTTAGGTTAAAATACAAAATATACACACTTTTATTTTTTTATTAATATTTAATATAAAAAATACATTTTCACAAATATACTTCATTTTTATTTTTGTATATAATAAATAAACATTTGTACATAATAAATAAATAATACATTTTATTTAATAAAATTAGGGTTTTGCCCTAAACATGAAAAAACTCAAAAATAAAATAATTTTATTTTTCTTTATTTTGACATATAAAAATACTTTTTTTCCATACATACAAAAACCATTTTTGCATCTTACATATTTATTCTTATTTCATTTAATTTGTGCAAATAAATATCTTGTAAATAATTCAAATATTGATGTAATAGTTAGGTTTAAATTCCTTGTCAAAAATCCCCATTTGAACATTTGTACCCCCCCTTCCCATATATTGTGTTGTAATAGTTTAGTAAATTTACTTTTTCGCACTTTATTGCTTTCTAACTATACCATGTTAGAATTAGGGTTTGTATGCGGAAAAAAACAACGAAAATAGTTTGACCTAATTTCAAGATAAACAAGCATGAAAATGGACACACAAATCACACTTGCACCCCCCTAGGGTATTCCACTTGTTGCCTTCAATAAATGGGCCATATTGCATGTTAGGTCTCTTTGGGCAAAACAAACACAAATCAAATGATCATAGTCCCTCGATGACGCTTTCAAAAAGTTGCCTAAACAAATGATCAAGTCCCTTAAAGAAAATTGCCCAAAGATACTTGGCACCATTGCAATTATGGTCTAAACGATGACCCGCGCCCGTCCCTTTCACATCCTAACATGAGATTGTCCACCAAATACAATGGTGGAACAAACTTGTTAAAAGGGTTAAAACATAGCAATAAACCTTGAGAAATTTAGGAGTAGATAACCTCTTAGTTACTTGAATCAAACTTGCAAAAACAAAACACTTGCCTATTTTCTAAAACCACATCTCACAACACTTTCAAAACAACTTTCAAAAACAAATGAAAACTTTTTTAAAGACATACACCTTTGTATACATCCCAACATGGATCATTACAAAGGTTGCCACCACATTGGCCTCTTTTCAAAACAATTTTCAAACCCACACACACAAAGCACCATTTCAAAACAATTGAAAAATAAGGCAAGTTGATCTAAGCAAGTAACTAAGAGCCCATGGATAACCATGGATAGAAAGGGTGCTAATACCTTCCCTTTCTATAATCTACTCCCCGGACCCAAGAAAACATCTCAAAAGGTTTTTGCTGTGCTTTTTAACCTTTCCTTAGGATAAAATAAAAAGTCGATGGCGACTCTTGCTCAACCGAAACATTTGCGAAAACAAACGCAAAACCATAGTCAGTTCTCCAACCGTATCACAGTAAGCAAGAGTGGCCATCGTTTTTTATTTTATCCAACAAGGAAAGGAAAAAATCACAGAAAAATTCCTTTTTCGAGATGTTTCTCGGGTCCAGGGGGTAGATTATAGAAAGGGAAGGTGTTATCACCCTTTCTATCTGTGGTTATCCACGGGCTCTTAGGTACTTGCTCAAAGTGTTTTTAAAATTTGCTTTTCTTTGTGTCTGTGGGTTTGAAAGAAGTTTTTGTTTGAAAGGTGTAAGTGCGAAAAGTTTTGTTTTGTTTTTGAGAGAGCAAGTACTTAAGAACCATCTACCTACTAGAAAAAGGAATCAATCTGTACTAATGTCCTTTAGACAATGTTATCCCACTAATTCGATTAAGGGACGTGCGGTCACTAAAGCAATGTTAGGACGCCTTAGCGGTAACCCTAATGTCTTAGATCATTTTTCCGAGGCAACTGTTTCGAGGCAACTGTGATCTTTGGATAAGAGGGCGACCTCTAAAACTTCCAATACTCAATGACCGCGTTTGAAGCCAACCAAGTGAGGTGTACCCTAAGAGTGCGCATGTGCGAGTGTGTTATTTTCAGTTAATTTTATCTGTGTACATGTTAATGGTTATCTATGTTGATTTTAGGTTTAAGCGTTCAATCTTGTCATACATTCCCTATTATCAAACATCTAACAGTTTATTAGTTGCGGAAATTAAATTGCAGAATTTAAACTAACTATTACAAGGCGTCGGGTATTTACATCGCCAAAAGCAACCCTTGAAATTAAAATGCGGAAAATAAATAAAGCGATAAAATAATTAAAGTCCTATTAAACTATTACATTTCGGGAAACATATACAATATTGAATAAAAATGGAACGCGTGCGAGAAATTAAATCGGGTGAGTTCTAGGGTTTTGACCCTTTGTTTGTAAAAGAAAGATTTTTTTTGGTTATTTTGAATTAAAAAAGAAATTAGATCTAAGTTAATTATTAAATTAATAAACTAATTAATTAATAAAAATGATGTTTTTGGATTTTTGGATATTTAAAGAAATTAAAATAATTTTATCAATGTTAATAAAACCTAATTATCTAAGTTAATTTTAATTATTTCAAAATATATTAAAAGTTATTCCTAATTAAAGCTAAATTAATTCAGTTAATATTTATTAACAAAAATAAAATGCTGAAAATTAATTTAATAAATAAAATATATTTTTTTGTTTTTTTAATTTTATTAAGAAAAAAGTTTAATTGGTTAGTTAATATAAAAATAATAACAATAATTAATTAAATAGAAATAATAAAAATAGAGAGAGTTTAGGGTTTGGGCCTGATTAGGGGGTTTATTCAGCAATTTCCAAGGCCCATTTATGCAAGCCTGTGTTGACCTTCCCTGATTCCCTGTGGCACGTTGACTGGATCCCACCATAGACCATCATCCCTGGATTGCCAGATTTGGCCTTGGGCCATCTGGCGCTTGATATCTGATGGTGTATGGTATGCCCTTAGCCTGAATCTGCACTGGATCACATGAATAGAAAAAATAACAAGGAATATGGGGACCTGGGATTCGAACCCAGGTCCTGTTGGTCACTGAACAAAGCCTCTACCACTCAACCAGCGTGTTTCATTTGTTGGTGTAATGGACAATAAATATAATATGGGGAAAAACAATAATATGCCAGAAATAAAAAATAAAGCGTGAATATTTGAACCAGCCACTAAGAGGGGGATACGTCTTCGTCTTCCTCGTTCAACCCTGGATATTTACCTGCGGATTTATGTCCGCAGCTAAATTCGCATGTGCATCCTAAAATCTATTCTAGGCCATGGAAATTCTTCCCAAGACCATGGTCATGCTCATCTCTCTCCCCTGGTTACATCCATGTCCATCAATGGCTCCAATTTTTCCTGTAGAAGAAATGCCCAAAAACACAACTACAAAACCTTAGGTTCGGTTACAGGGCTATGGTTCATATAAACGCAATCAAACAATGCCAAAAGTTCAGAAATTGAATAAGCATCATGAAAATACCAAAGATTTGTCAAAAAAATGCAAGAACGTGGAGTTACGATTTTGAACACAGGGCGGTATTTTGAGATACTTACAGCGCGATTGAGAGGGTGTGAGAGATTTCTTTTGATTGCAGGAGGTTCAGTGGATACCCAGCAATGGATTGGTGTTGAGATTTGCCTTTGAAAACGCCTCCAAGATCGATTTCAATTTTGCACTTTTTTTGCCTTTTTTCAAGTTTGGTTCTTGATGATTATGCAGCCTCTAGCCTTTGAATTCGTATGCTTTCACTTGTATATGTATGCTGCAATGTATTAGGTCAACTTTTGGGTCTTGAATCTTTGCTCATTGATGTCTTGAGATTTGGTTTGATTCACCATTGATAACTTATCAATTTTACCAAAAATCCAATCTTTTTGCACATGGAATGTATGATACGAATTTGATTCACTTGATGATGATGATTAGGTCCTGAAAATAGAAAAAGATCTCATGTAATCAAGTTTTGTGATTTTATTTGATTTAAATTGATTTAAAATGGAATAATTCAATAAAAAAATCCAATAAAATAGAAAAATTGATAAATTGACACAAGGCTGAAGCTAGGACACGTGTGGAGTGTGACAAGATCAAATCAAGTGGAAAAGAATGGGCTCATTTGACAAAATTTGAAGTTTTGGGGATAGTTAACTTTTGGCAATTTTGCAAAAATGCCCAACTTCAATAATGCATAACTTCTTCAATTTTGAACTTTTGGAGGTGTTCTTGGACTTTTTAGAAATCTTGGGATGTCCTCTAACCAACCCTTTTGTTCTAATCTCATTTTGATATTCCATTCTCAAGTTATAAGCTTTGGAAAAAAAGGTGTTTTTGTTGACTTTCAAAAATGACCCATAATGTCCAAATTTGTAACTTTTTGTGAGTGCGTTTTCTGATCTTGGGGTATGAATATGGATTATAGGAAATTGAATCCTCTTAAAAATGAGATTTGGATGGGTCATTTCTCATAAATTATGAGAAAGTTTTGCTTGGTCAAAGTTGAGTTGACTTTTCCTGCAAAACCCTAATTTAGCAACTTTTGAGTCTTGATGAATTTTGAGCAATCCTTGATGAATCATGATCAACCCTTGATAAAATGATGAAATATCCTTCAAAATGAGAATGTTGACAAAAAATCTTGATGTTTGACTGTATTTGGGTCACAGTTGACTTTTGCCCTAGCACAGTCGATTTTTGGATCTCTTGAGCAATTGATTGAGCAAACTTCCTCTGCAAGGCTTGAAATTTGACATGGATGAACTTGATAACATATTAGGACATTGGGGAGAACTTGAGGTCATTTGGATGCAAGGACCTTGATGCAACACAAAACCCTAATTTGAGGTTGACTGCCTTAGGAGATAGCTTGACTGTCCAACTCTTGAGCAATCTTGAGCCACTTGGAGATTTTTCTTGCAATGTTTTGAGAAATATGAGAGGGAAAATTTTGGGGTGCAACAAGCCCGATTAAAACCAAAATATTGAGCTCAAATTTTTGGAACTTGAAGACTCATTGCTCCAAGGTCCGTGCTCATAGGAAGAAGTTTAATCGCTTAAATCCATCAATGGGAAGGAAGATTGACCACTTCACTCTCAACAATATATTGAAGAGAAGACGCAAACACCCACTTCCATTATCTTGTATTATTTGGTTGAAGATCAACCATCATTTCCTTGTATAAGGGGGTTCATGAGTCTTTCCTACTAAAAGCTCTCAATTGTTATTGGAAACTCTCAAGATTAATTATTGGGGAAAGGAGTAGGTCCTTTTTATTTGACCGAACCTCTATAATTCTAGGTGTTCTTCTTCTTCCCTTAAACTCTTTAAATACCACAACTTATTTTATACTATTTACTTTCCGCTGCTTAAGTTTTTCCAACTCAGTTTTTAATATGAAAAAATTTTCAAAACTAAGTTTTTCCAAACCACGCAATTCACCTCTCTCTTGTGTTTAAAGTGAAGGCGCGAGAAACACAAGAAATGGGGGTTTGAATTGGGTTGAACCAAATATAATATTTTTGCACCATAAAACACAAACATAACAAATGAATAAAAATAGATGAACACAATTATTTTTATCCTTGTTCACTGTTAACTAAGTTACTACAGTCCATCCCACAAGGTAATTTGCCTTATACACAAGGACTTAATCCACTATAATCAACTGGATTACAGACAGCCATAATAAGTACAATAAATCCTATTGGAACCCTCAATAAGTTCGCTGATCATTATTGCAAACCACTATAACCGCAACCAGAGTCTTATTGAGTCTTCAGACCTTCACTCAGTCACTCAAGAAATCTATCAACAACAGTTGATTACAAAGGTGTGTATACATAGATGCTTCTACACAAGCAGATTACACAATGTTTAAGTACAACAACATAAAAGTGTTGATAGCAATATACGAGTAACAACCCCTTTCTTAGTTACAAAACTATACAAAAAGAGATTTCTCTACAGAGTTTTTGTGCAGCAATTTAGTATAGATTTATTGAACTAATTCATTTACTTCAAATTCTTCCAAGTACTTATTTTATAGCTGAAAAGAAGAGATCCATTGGAGGATAAAATAAGACATACAAATATAGTTGTATTGCTCCAACCGGTCATAATGAGACTGGTAGAAAATAGTACAAAAAGGTTTGTTCTTGTGCCACTCAAGAGAGTAGATGTCACAGTGTACTTTTGTACTTTTATACTCATTATCACACACAATCTCTTTAGTCTTGATTTTCTTCTTCTATGTCTTCAGAGGCTTCTATATGATTGTTGATGAAACATATTGTAGAAGGACCAGAACTAATATTTTCCACAACCTAAGTCATTAGAACCTTTCAAAGCTTGTTCAGAGAACCCTTGCCTTAGTTAGTTCTTTAACACTTGGTCGTTAGAAGAATGTCTTCAGATCTTCAGAACTTCATTCAGCAGAACCTTTGTTGTCAGCATCTTTAGGACTTGGAACAACATAAGTAAAGCTTTAGAAGGCCTTCAAAGCTTCCTTGAATAAGTCACAATCATAAGCTCTTTTACTAAAATTCCTTAGAACCATGGCATAAGACGCATTCCTTTATCTTGACTTAACTTGTAACACACCAAATGTATTCTTCCAGAATGTTGAGTTTATAACCTGATAACATCACACGCCTTCTTACCAGAGTCAGAACCTACATGACAAAATCCACACACTAGACAGAAACATGTTAGAGTATACAATTATTCTTAAAGGTAACATGTAAAGTTATCATCAAAACATAAGGCCAAATGTAGAACAAACTTTGTTCTTACATAAAGTCTCATGACCAACACTCTTTACCATATTGAAACGTTATTCAACCACCTTGATAAAATTCAATACACCCTTGAATCTTGATCTTAAATTTGCACCCACTTGTTTCCAATCACATTTTTATTCCTATGTAATCTAGCAAGCCCAAAAGAATGGTTCTTCGACCATCGTTGACTCCATCTGCTTTCAAATGTCTCCCTGAAGGTCCTTTTTTATTTATTTAAATTTTGCAACCCTTCACCCTTCGTTCCATTAAGATGCTACAATCTCCCTCCTTATCTTATCACTAGTTAAATGATAAATATAAGCTTTTGTGAACATTTTCTCACTACTCCTAGTATCCATATTAGGAAACTCCATCTTAAACTGAGTTTTCTCTGCCATAGTTTCTAAAAGCTTCATCCATTGGTTTTTACTATTCTTTATCAGAAAGAAAAAAATCTCTACCAACCAAGTAAGTTGCTTTGACACCAGCATTACTGAAATTTTGGTATACATATAATTAATGTCCTAACACATATCAAGACACTAATCTCTGCAAAACAAGGACTGGAAAAATCATATTGATTATTTCAATATCAGAACAAGGTTATAACATACATTTCAACATCTATTATGACATGTTAATCAACAAGCAGATACTGAACTGTAAATTTGCATAATGATAATAACACAAAGGTATGATGATCCAGTTCGGTGTACAACAATACCTACTCTGGGGACTACCAAGCCAGAAAGAATATTCCATCATCAGTAGTATTATTTTATGTAAACAATCTCAGTTTTATAGGTAAACAACCTCCATTTTACCTAATCACTATACAATACAATCTTTATCTCAGAACTCCATCTAAGATAAGAGAAACTCATCTCACTCCCTAAATCAACTCAGAGATATCTAACAATCACAACCTCTGGTGACTGTATCAAACTATTTGAAAGACACCCCTCTCAATATATAGTTCAGTCAAGATTCTTAACTAACAAACATAATTGGATTTGCTTCAAAGCTTCATCCAAGAACAATATATAATTTATTACCTAAAGGCTTCTGATTTTGAATAGAAACTATGTCTACCAAAATGTATCAAATCGATATAAATGGTGACTGTTGTACCCCAAAATTTCCCTCTCATGTTCTCCAAGGTCTTCCCCTACATGGTTGGTCACAAACCTTTGCCTAAAGAAAAGGAAAATCTGTGAGTGATGTTTTTAAGTTTCCTTCGATTAGCATCTCCAAAATGCCTTTCGATTGGCATCTCCAAAATGCCTTTCGATTGGCATCTACAAAATGACTTTCGATTGGAATCTCCAAAGTGTCTTTTGATTGGCATCTACATAGCGCCCTTCGATTGACATGAACAAAGATCCTTTGAGTGGCCTGTTAATAAGGCCTTTCGATTGGCATTTTAACAAGTACCTTTCGATTGGCATTTTAACAAGTACCTTTCGATTGGCATTATAACAGTGTCCTTCGATTGGCATTTTAACAAGTACCCTTCGATTGGTATCTGGACAAAGGTCCTTCAATTGGCATGGCAAAGAGTCTTTCGAATGGTATTTCAGTACAAAATTTCAAGAGAACCGTTAAGGCCAAGGGCTGGTCGAAGGGATTCTAATAAGGAAAATTATGAATAGATTCGAATTGGACTTTGAAGTTGGCAAAGAAATCCATTCGAAGGAAGTAACAATGACTCATTCGAAGAACATGTAAAGGTCCATTCGAAGAAGCATTCAAAAGGCCCACTCGAAGGAGGCCATCAGAGGCATTCGAATGAGGACATTAGAGTCATTCGAAAGAGAGCATTCGAAGGCCAGCATGTCTATATTTATGCCAAATTCAAAAATGGACAAGATCCCTTAACTTTGGCCAAGGTTACATATTGGTATTCATGGAATTCAAATGGCTGTTACAAACATTACTTCTCTTGTCCCCCCCCCCCCCCCCCCATCCTACTTTATATAAGCAGCATGCTTGCAAGCAAAAAAGAGAACAAAAAGATTACAGATACGCTGCCCATAAATCCACCAAAGGTTGTCAAAATTTTCATAAATAATCCAAGCCAAGGCAATCCTTTAACAAAGGTGCCAACATCCAGAAAGTGCCCAAATCGAAGGTTCCAACTACTGATAAGAAAGGGTAAATTGTCAAACTTTGTATTTGCATAACACATCCATATTTGTTGTTCCATTCGATTTGTCATCCTAGACAAAATCAAAGGGCTTGGGTTTGGCACCCAGGTCATGTTTTTCGTTTTCTAACACTTGCTGCAGATATAGCCTGAAAAGACCCAACACGTGCAGGATCGAAGGACCAGGGTTTCGATACCCAGGTCCTGTGTTTTATTTCGCTAACGTACTTTTGTAGACCCAGCACCCTAGATCGAAGGAGCCATTTCCTTCCTGGATCGAAAGACGTAGTCTTCCAGGTCGAATGAGCCATAGCCTTCTGGATCAAAGCTGCCCATTGTCCTCTTGAATCGAAGAAGGCAGCTCCCTTCTGGATCGAAAGAGCCATGGCCTTCCTGGATCGAAAGACATAGCCTTCTTGATTGAAGGAGCCATAGCCTTCTGGATCGAAGGAAACACCTCCTTCCTGGATCGAAAGACACCTCCTTCCTGGATCAAAAGACGTCTCCTTCATGGATCGAATGGCATCTTCTTACCTGGATCGAAAGATTTTCCTTGTGTCTTTTTTACTTTTTTTGTTTATTTGTTTATTTTCTCTTAATGATTTTCTACTTTAAAAATAAACAGCAAGTCAAAAAATCACAAAAAATATTAGGTTAGTATTTTATTAATCAAATTAATTTATGAATAAATTAATTAATTATTTTAACATCTTTTTCTTAAAATTAAAATTAAATAGACTTAGGCTTTATTTTCTTTTATACTAAAAACAAAAAAAAAAGATTTTCTTTTCACGTTTTCAAACGTGTTTTCAACTTTTGCACGCGTTTACTTAATTTCGTATTTTTACTATTATTGTATCTGCTTACTGGGTGTAATATATAAAAATTAGGATATTTACTGCTTTATCCCCATTTATCCTTGTATAATGTAAATCCCCTCCCCGAAGCATTGTAATAGCGTAGATTTAAATTCATGCACTTTGATATTATGCAATATATTATCTGCTAGTAACTAGGTTTGTATGACAAGACTAAAATTAAACGTTAGCAAACTTACCAAAAAGACAAAAAATAATTGAATTGAACACACTTGCACATATACACCTCTAAGGTACGCCCACTTTGGTTTCCTTTAAAAAACAGTCATGGGGCAGGAATGCTTTAGCAAAGACCCGTAAATCAAAAGATCATAGTCCCTCGATGATCTTACAGTTGCCTTCTCGATAAATGATCTAGTCCCTAAAACAGAATTGGTAAAGTGTCTCCACAAGTTGCCTTCGTGATTGTAACGTCCCTCCAATTGTCCCTCAAAAACATCCAACGGCAAGGCTACCTACTCGCTAATAGTAGGATAGTATTGTCTAAAGGAAAAGAGGAAAAGAATAACCTTTTCGAGTACAAAAGTAGATAGTTGTTAGAAG
Source organism: Vicia faba (assembly GCA_948472305.1). Taxonomy (NCBI): domain Eukaryota; kingdom Viridiplantae; phylum Streptophyta; class Magnoliopsida; order Fabales; family Fabaceae; genus Vicia; species Vicia faba. Next base: position 991,506,114 of record OX451736.1, read on the forward strand.
TTTGCTCAAACTATTTTTGCACTTACACACAAATACTACTTTTAAAAAGACATTTCAAAACACTTTGTATATTTTCTCCACTATCCCGAGAAACATTACAAAGTTCGTCGTACTAAGGCATTTTCAAAACATTTTTCGAACACAAAGCACAAAGGTATTTTAAAAATGATCAAACCTCTAAGAGCCCGTAGAAAACTATGGATGGAAAGGGTGCTAACACCTTCCCTTTCCATAATCTACCCCCCTTACTCAGAAAATATCTCGAAAAGGTCTTTTTCTGTTCTTTTCACCCTTTCCTTTGTTGGATAAAAGAAAAGACGGTGGCGACTCTTGCTTACCGCGACATTTGCAAACAAAAAAAGCAAACCAGTACATAACAGTCGGTTCTGCCACAGTATCACAGTGACTTACAACACAAGAAAGTAGATGACTCTCAAAAGACTAAACCCTTTTTTTTTACTTTGCTGAAGTGTTACAAAAGGATTAGTTATATTTCCTAGGTCTAAGTCTTCCTTTTATAATCTTCAGATGTCCATGGGATTCTAATCTTCTGTTAAAATATTCCTTGATCCACTGCTAAAGCGCTCCTTAAATCTTGGAACATATTTACCAAAATCACGTTGTAGCAGTCCAAAATGTTGAGCCTTCATGGTAGGACATGTTGTTCTTCACATATTTTAACATCTCATTCAGCATCTTATTTTACCAAAATTAGTAAAATCTTTAGATCTTTCAATCTCCCCTTTTTGGAAAATTTTGGCTAAAACTTCTTTTGAACAATAAATCCAGGAATAAAAGTCCTGAACTCATTTCAGCCGGAAGCTTTTATTCTTCTTGTACATGAGGAAGAAGATAACCAGAAAACATATCTGATTATCCAGTTGCTCCATCTTAACCCATGAATTGATTCTTGTCACGAAGGGATAAATCTTCCTCTCTGAGGGAATAAGAGAACCTTTAAGAAGAAACAGAACCTTTCCCCTAAGCAACCAAACACCAACCTGGATAACTCAGAACACATGATACAATTGTGTTCATAACTCAGATCACAAGACATAAATAAAAACTGGGACATGACTCAGACATACGTGACTCAAACATGATGTTGGAACATCCTGTTAGAAATCCTTGCAAAACAATTGCAATGACAGACACAACACCCATATGGTGACCATCTTTCTCCCCCTTTTTAGCCAAAAATTGACAAATATATCCAAAACAGGCCCATACCCATAATGTACTCACTCGAAAACAAACAAAATCCATAAGACCACAACCCAGCAAAACACGACTTAATAGAAGGGAAGGGATGACCCATTTTTATACCCGAGCAGAATCCTAGGAAGTAACGCTCCTAGTTTGAAACAATGGTCTTAGTCAGTTTTGAATGTTTCTTATTTAATGAGCACCGTTCACAAAGCATTCTTCATGCCTTTATTTATTCTGGACTGTTTCACCTGAAAGTTAAAGTTCCAATAAATGTGCATGCATGGTCAAACACATGTTTCACGCTTCCACCTGACATGCACTTGTTTAAACGTTTCAAGGTATTCCCTTGTTAGTATCAAAAGAACTGAGACCTGAACAATGTCATGACATCCTGACAGCTAGTCAGACATTGTCTACAAAAAAACAAAGCTTCTTCAACCAACAGAAAGTGATGTTTCACAAAGTTGTCTAGAAAACAATTATAAACGCACATGTTCTGAAGCATGATCACAATGCCTTCCACTTGAATCTAAGCATACTCCTTTCAACCATAATTAGTGAAGCATGTCACAACATCATGTGGTACATTGCTCACTCATTAACCAAAACATCCATTGAGTTTACCTTTACAGAGGTAGGTGGATTAAACACACGATTCTGCACACGACTAGAGCCATACATATCTTGTCAAGAATGAACTCGAGCTCTAGATGAAATCACATGGACGATTTCAAACCCTCATAGTGGAGGACAACAACTTCACACTCATGATCCAACACACCACTTTAAGCTTCCCAAGTTTGCACATCAGGAAAGATGTCATAACTTTTTGTAGGACATCATTCGCACATCCATACAACCATCAGCGTTAGCAGTAGAAGCACACTTTAGGATTGGGAACATAACCATATTGATCATATTAAGATGGTCTTCCACTAAATTCAAAATGTATTCCTTTTAGCTAGAAATAGAGAGAATTGAGCAAGATATCTCATATTCATCAATAGAGGGCTTCCATTAAGTTAGACTTCAATCTGTAGAGAAAAATAAATTCTTAAAGAAATGATTCTCATGTCACTCCTAAGAAGCATGAACATGTTTTGATTCAACCCATTGATTTCCCAAAGACAAAATTAAACTCAAACTGCCGAGACCACCAAGAACTGCATCAGTAACATAATGTCTGGACATTTTTCCTGACATTACATCCTCACACGAGGAAATTAAACACCACCAGCTTGACCCCCAAGCAATATATATGAAGGCTACTAACTCCCCTGTAATAAGTAAGTAGTCCTCCTTTGACAGGAACCACATAACCAGTGATGAAAACACAAGACTCATTTTTATGTTAACATAGAGGAACACATTTACACACTGTAAAACAAATCATGACTCAAGCACATACGGCTATGCTCCTTGAGACTGTATCCAAGCACCCTAGACTATTCACACATAAAATACATTTATGATAAATAACCTCTCAGGTACCTCAACTCTTTGGGTACGCAAGATGTCATTCCCAACAATTACATTGATCTCATTCACTTGCTTGACAATTTTGAAGTTGACCTAATCTTTCTAGAGTAAGTTGTAGTAGAAGGAACCACTTCCCCAAAAGCGTTATAATCTCGGCATGAGTCAGAGAATTAGGTCTGCCGTCCAACATAGACCCATTATAATCCATAACATCCTCAAAGACAATCTTCTCCACATCATTCTCCAGCATGATTAGATAAAACACTTCTGAATCAAATGTCGAGTATCAAGCTTCACACCATAATTCCAATTTATCTTCCAAAAACATGTATGATGCTGCAACATCACATAGGACATCAGAATTTGCATAGCGATCCTTCACAAAGACCGCATAGGTGCAACAACAACAAAAAACTAGACATCACAAAAGACAGAATACCACTGAGAGAAATAAACTCTCATACTTCTCATGAAGCTTCCATTGAAACCATAAGGTTAATACATAGACCACAATCATCCTTAGGCACCTTAAGAGGATATTCCCTCTATAAGCATCAAGGTAAGGAAGGAACCATCTCCTCCTCAAGTCTTCTGTCTTTTAGTCTTTTGTACAATCATTCATACCATAAGGTGCACCAGTATTTGAAGAGCAAATGACCCACATTTCACGAACCCATGTTTAGACAAAACCTCCCTTGAGAAAATAGATAACCATGGTTATCTTACACGTCTTCCTACAAAAGTGATCAATGGTTTTCTGACCCCCCCCCCCTGTACGACTGGATCTCTTAGATCTAAATCCTCATTACACCAACCAGAATTCTGGAATGCTCATACCAAACAACTTAGATGAGACTCTAACACATGTATATAAACTATTGAATGATTCACATAAGACTAGAGATAATAAACCAAATAATGAGCCAAAAACTCAACTGGAGATCAACTTATCCCAAGATGATGCATCTCTACTTCCCACAACACCATCAAAGAAAACATTCAGATGTTCAACCTGATGGCATAACACTAATGGCTTAACATATTGTCTGATGAAATTCATATTGCCTGATATAGTCTTGAGGATCTACAAGCTTCCAGTCCACACCCTACCTTTGATGTCCTTTCTAATAGAACTGGAGTTCGATATTCTCATAGACTTGATCAAGATATCAAGTTTTAGTAGACATCCTCCATCCTGCTTAACATCAACCAATCTTCAAGAACAGTTCTCCATTAGATTCTTTTGTCCTTGAGCAGACAATTCTTTAAGATATATGAGAAATTATCCTAGACCTTTGATCTTAATCTCCATATCCTAATAGATAAATCTTGAACACTACTTTAGCAGAATACTACAAACTCCTTCACATGTATAGGCATGGCTCCTATGTTCCCGTAAACTAGATCAAAAATAAACTGACACAAGGAAATTTACCAGTTCGATGATATCTTCACCTACATAAAACTCTTAATTCAAGATAAATCAGGGATCTTTTGAGGACTACACAGATGATACTTTTTCATAAGGAGAAATATGCACATGTATCCGTCTTCCAGAACTCTCACTTGACAGACATTAACCAGATTCATATGGCAAGTTCTTGAGATTTCTCCTATAATGATGTTGCATCTTGGTGTAACATCTAGATTTTAGATCTCTTGAATTCTAATTAAAGGATAAGAAATTAAATACTCGTGGATGTAAAAAATATAAATTGATTTTAAATCCTTGTTCAGATAATCATACACGATCTAGAGAGCATCAACACTATAGGAGCATAAATCATGTATCCACTCCTTTATTAAGGACAATGTTGAGACATCAAGACTGGCCTCCTTACTTAGATGGAAAAACCCTATCAACCATCCTTGAGAAGGAACATATCCTAACAGATATCAAAGATCAGAAATCAAGCCCTTCAAGAGCAAAAATAAATTGCTCTTGTCTTTCTGAGTGATTTGTCACTCTCAAATTTAATGTCTAGAATAAACATAAAGTATCTTCATCTTAATTATTTTTTTGGATAGAGAACACCTCAAACTATTCCAAGAGTAGATCTTCCTTGAACCACAACTTAAGGAACACACATTTCTACTAGGGTTCTTTCATCAAAACCACAAGCAGTGGAACAAAACACATCTTTAACAGGCTCCAGGAAAGATGTCAAAAACATATTATAGGACATCATGCAGAAGAAATAACCTCAATAGCAGCCAACAATTAGTGATTTGAGTATATAGAAATTACTCCCTTTGTCATACCCAATTCATCAGAAGATAAACTAACCTGAACACCACAGGTTCACACATCAGAGGCACATACATCAATAGAAAAGTACACCTCATAGGTAACACCACAACCATAGCAGTAGCTACAACCAACACTTAGCTCATTCCTCGTGTATTATACCAGAAAGCATCTTCCCATGATATCACCCAGAGCAGAACATGATGCATGCTCTAATACCAATTGAAATTATGGTATACAGATAACTAATGTCCTAACACATATCGAGGCACCAATCTCTGCAAAACAAGGACTGGAAAAAGCATACTGATTATTTCAATATCAGAACAAGGTTATAACAGATGTTTCAACATCTATTATGACATGTTAATCAACAAGCAGATACTAAACTGTAAATTTGCAGAATGATAATAACACAAAGATATGATGACCCAGTTTGGTATACAACAACACCTACTCGGGGGCTACCAATCCAGGAAGAATATCCCACTATCAATAGTATTATTTTATGTAAACAACCTCAGGTTTACAAGTAAACAACCTTCATTTTACCTAATCACTACCTAATGCAATCTTTATCTCAGAACTTCATCTAAGATAAGAGAAACATATCTCACTCCCTAAATCACCTCAGTGATATCTAATAATCACAACCTATGGTGATTGTATCAAACTACTTGAAATACACCCCTCTCAATATATAGTTCAGTCAAGATTCTTGACTAACAAATATACTTAGATTTGCTTCAAAGCTTTATCCAAGAACAATATACACCTAAAGGCTTCTGAATATGTATAGAAACTATGTTTACCACATTGTATCAAATTGATGCAAAGGGTGACTTACAACACAAGAAAGTACACGACTCTCAAAAAACTAAACCCTTATTTTTTTTACTTTCGCCGAAGTGTTACACAAGGAATAGTTATATTTCCCTAGGTCTAAGTCTTCCTTTTATAACCTTTAGATGTCCATGGGCTTCGAATCTTCTGTTAAAATATTACTTGATCCACTGCTAAATCCCTCCTTAAATCTTGGAACAGATTTACTAAAATCATGCTATAATAGTCCAAGATGTCGAGTCTTCATGGTAGGACATCTTGTTCGACATGTTGTTCTTCACATATTTTAACATCTCGTTCAACATCTTGTTTTACCAAAATTAGTCTAATCTTTAGAGATTTCAATTACCCTAGAAACTCAATGAAAACTCAGCAGCCTCATGCATCTTTAACCTTTGTCTTCTGCAAAATTCATGAAACTTTTCTAAATCAACTTTCAGGAAATCATCATGCATTAACCTCAAATTCCATTTATTGTTCTTGTTATGAAAGTCTTCACCGGTTAATGATGAATGAAAAACAACATTCAAATCTTCTAAAATATATAAACCACATATTTTTTATCCTTTAACAATGATCATTTCATCATGCAAAATCTTCAACATTTCATGGTAAACTCTAGTACAATAGCCTAGATCATTAAACATGCTTATGGACAACAAATTTTGATGGAGATCTAGAACATAACTCACATTATGAAGAAGAAACTCACGATCATCAAACATTTCAAGTCTGACCATACCAATACCATGAAACTTGCAAACCTTATTGTCACTGAGGTAAAATACACCACTTTGCTCCAACTTCAAAGTCTCAAAGTATTCTATTCTCAGACATATGTGATAACAACAACCTAAGTCTATGACCCAACTATCTTCAGTCTCCAAACTCAATAACACTAGTGCATCAACACTCTTATAACCATCCTCATCTAAGGCAACCACAACTTAAAAAGAATCACCATTGACCTTTATCTCAAGACAATCCTTCTTAAAGTGATCAGTTTTCTGATAATTATAACATTTTACATTTGACTTTCCAAACTTCTTTAATTTCGATAACCCTCTACGCTCACTTCCTCTTTTTGAGACACTCAAGCCTTCACCACTATCATCAATCTTCAAATCTTCTGCCTTTGAAAATTCTTTAGATTTAACCTCTGCTTAGACTTCATCCAAAGTAATAGTACTTTATTTACCATAAAGAATTACATCCTTAAAGTGTTAAAAGATCTGGGTAATGAACTCAACAAGAGTAGACCATTATCCTCATAATCAATCTTCACTTTAATATTCTCAATATTATCATTAATCTTGTGAAATTCTGTCAACTGGTCCACTATTTGATTTGTTCTCCACCATTAAGAATGAATAGAGTTGTTATTTCAATCACAACATGTGAACCAAAGACTTAGTCGTATACAATGATTCAAGTTTTACCCACATTTCAATCACAATTTACTCCCATGTGAATTCCCTTAAAACTTTATGCCCTAGGCACAAGATAATGGCACTATTGGTCTTGCCCACCATCTCAGTCTTCCATGTTAATGTAAGCCTTATAGGAATCAATGCCTCTCCCTTCAAAACTTCAATACATTTCTCTTGATTTAAAATTGCTTGCCTCTTCACTTTCCACAACCCAAAATCATTGTCTCCATAAAATTTCACGATCTCCCATTTAACCATGATTCTTACTTTTAAACAATACCTCTTTACCCCATGATGGGTGCCACCCGGTGTGAAAATGATAAGGTTCGATTCACATAAAGGAATTTGATATGTGAGTATAAAAAGTAGTAGCAACCAAAATAAATGGCATTAAATAATAATAGCCAATAACCAATGAATTTAGAAGAAGATAAAATAAGGCGAGAAACACAAAAGGTTTACTTACCAAGTTCGATCAAGTGATCTACGTCTAGAGGAGATAACAACTATCCAATTCAATATACTCTAAAAGTTGTTACAATATATTTCAAATTAGTTATAAGAAAAATATACTTCAAAGTTTATAAGAACAACCCCTATTTCTACCTCAAGTGCTTGCCAATCTCTCAAACTCTCAATATAAGAATCAAACAAACTCAAGGTGTTTAGAAGTATTTCTAAATCCCCTTATATAACTTCAAAGGTTTCCCAAAAACCATTGCCTTTCTAAGTTTTCCCTTAGAATTCCTTAAACCCTTATTTCTCTCTTTTGCTTTAAAATTGTCACACTGTAAAAACAGAATAAATACATATTATAATTTCTAAAACCAAAAAAATACATAGCAAAGTCCAAAACAAAATCCATTAATTGTTAAAATAAACTATTATAAACATTTTATAACAACTTTCATAGTAACTATTTCTAAATTAATATAAAAATATATCTAACATTCTGACATTCTCTTCTTTTTGACTTCCTGATTTCTGAAATCTCAAAATATATTTCTTTCTCTTCATCACATAAGGTTTTAAGGCATACTTCAAAAAGATTTATACTCAAAAGAAATTAAAAGAAATAGAAGACAAATAATAACACTTTGCACATTTATGACCTTCAAAGAATTAAGTCATTTATGATTGTTTTCTACATGCACAATGTTGAAATTCTATAGACCCTACTCATAAAAAACAACCTTTCAATCTAAATGGACACTAAAATTTCAAGGATGGTGTGTATTGATATCTCACTTTCTTCTAGTAATGTTAATATGTACCATTATTTCACATTGCGACACGATAACTTATTTTCTATTTTCCCGCTTAAATTTAATTTTATAATCACAATTGTAAATCTTAACATTTCTACTTTACCTCGAACCCATGTCAACAACTCATCTCCTAAAATAATATTTCTAACGACATGAGCAATCAAGTATAATGTAAACTTTTGCATCAATGAGAGAATCATTAGAAGTAAAGTAAACTTGTAGATATTCCTTGTAAAGAAAAAAGGTTTAGTTGATATAGTGGCGATGGTAACTCGATGAGTAGGATTGACCGGTTCTTAATTTGGGATGTTATTATTAACAGATGGAGGTTGATGGGTCAATTAATTGGCCCGAGAGACATTTAAGATCATTGTCCTATTTGGTTAGTTAAGGATAGTGATAATTGGGGCCCTAAACCTTTCAAAATCAACAACGAGTGGGTCTCTCACAAATCTTTTATTGATTTTGCTGAAAAGGAATGGAAATGGATGGTTGTGGGAGGTAGGAGTGATTATGTTTTAAAAGAAAAGCTTAGGGTGCTCAAGGAGAGACTTAAATGGTGGAATTCAGAGGTATTCAGGAGAATTGACTTGGAGGAGGAGAATGATGTTAGGGAAGTGAATGAAGGGGACTTATTATTAGAGGATGATAACGTAGATAGGAGGGAGGCGATCCTTAAAAAGAGGAAGGAGGCTACTAGTCGGTTTTTGTTGGATTTGAGGATTAAGAAAAATATGTTAATCCAAAAATCTAAATTAAAGTGGCTAAACGACAGAGATTCTAATAGTGATTTTTTTCACAAGGTGATGAAGGAGCGGAGAAGGCACAATCATATTGGGCCAATCATTTATTCGGGAGGTATGTTGGAGTCGGTCAAGGAAGTTAAAGGGGAGGTATGGGGGCCCTTTTCTAGTAAGTTTTACGAATCAGATTGGTGTAAACCAACTCTCGAAGTTATTAATTTAAATAAGCTCAAAGAGGAAAATATATTTATGCTCGAATCTCCTTTTCTTGAAAGTGAGATTAAAGATGCTATTTGGGGGTGTGGGGGTGTAAAAGTCCGGGACCGGATGGCTGTTTGTTCCTCTTTATAAGAAAGTGTTGGTTTTTCCTCAAAGAAGATTCTATTAATTTCTTTAATGGTTTTCATTCTGAAGATGTTCTTTTTAAAGAGGTAATATCCTCTTTTTTGACCTTGGTTCCAAATTCCCCCAACCCGGTGGGGTTGGATGATTATAGGCCAATTTGTTTGGTGGGATGTATGTACAAATGTATTTCTAAATTATTGGCGACTAGATTAAAAAGGGTATTGCATTCTATTGTTTCTCTGTGTCAAAGTGTATTTGTACCGGGTAGACAACTTCTTGACGTTGTTTTGGTGGCGAGTGAAGTGGTGGACTATGCGAATAAGGAGAGAAGTAGTTGTCTTTTGTTCAAGGTTGGCTTCGAGAAAGCTTATGACAAAGTGAGTTGGAATTTTCTTAGATTCATGTTGAGGAAGATGGGGTTTGGGGATCGATGGATGTTATGGATGGAAATGTTGATCTTCCAAAGTAAGATGTCAGTTTTAGTTAACGATAGTTTGACTAAGGAGTTTGTGGTGGAGAGAGGGTTGAGACAAGGTGATCCACTATCTCCGTTTCTCTTTGTGTTGGTAGAGGAAGGATTAACGGGTTTGGTGCGAAAAGCGGTGGCAAATGATGAGTATGAAGGATTTGTTATTAACCGCAAAAGTATGGTGGTCATTCTCCAATTACGGATGATAGTTTGTTGGTTGGAAATGTGAGTTGGAAACATGTTTGGGCAACAACAACAAGCTTATCAGTATCAATACCAGTGATAACTTTTTGGAGGCAGCTTCTAATTTTCTATCTTGTAAGATTGAAGGGAAGGAATTCTCTTTCCTAGTTATCCCCATTAGATCTAATCCAAAAAGGGTTTCGACTTGGAGTAAGCTCTTGGACAAGATGAAGAGGCATCTTTCAGATTGAAAAACTCGGTTTCTCAATCTTGGAGGAAGGAACATACTTCTTAAATTGGTATTGTGTTCATTATCGATTTTTTACTATGTCTTTCTATAAAATACTGATGAAGTTTGCTAATGATATTATTAAGCTTCAAAGAAACTTCTTGTGGGGAGGGTCGGAGGAGAAAAGAAGAATTTTTCACTGGGTGAGTTGGAATAATGTTTGTCTACCTATAGAGAAAGGGGGAATTTGTATTAAAAATATCGTGGATTTTAATTTGGCCCTTCTCAACAAATAGAGGTGGAGGACTTTACAAGGTTCAAAATCTTTATGATATAATATTTTGCGATCTCGTTATGGTGATATATGTTTGTAGGTTGTTAGAGGTGATATTGATTTAAAGGTTTCTTTTACTACATCATCTTGGTGGAAGGATTTATTATCCTTAAGCTGCAAGAGGAAGGTGGATGCTATTATTGAAAATTGTAGATTCGGTTTACACAGAGGCTTCACAACTGCTTTTTGGTACACGAAGTGGTTGCAAGATCTGGTTTTAAAAGATAAATTTCATGCGCTTTACTGTGCCTCGCAACTTCAGTAGGTCGCGGTAGCAGGGATGAGGTCGTGGATTGAGGGTGTTTGGTATTGGGGTGACTTCGGGATCTCCCAAAGAATATCACAGCAACACGGTTTACTGCTGGAGATACAGCAACTTCGACTTCTGCTTGATGGTTCCAATTGTAGTCTGATTGGGATTGATTCTGTCGAGTGGAAATTAGAAGAAAATCAGTCTTTTTTGATCTACTCCTGTTATTCATATATTGCAGGCCGGAAAATCCCTTTTGGTCCTCGTAACAAATTTGACAAAGCTTTGCAATTGGTGTGGAAAATGGGGGTCTCTTATAAGATTAAAGCTTTTGGTTGGAGGTTTCTTATTAATTCACTTCCAACTAAAGATCTTCTTAGAATTAGAGGCATTTCTTTTTCTATTGATTTCCAAAAGTGTGTTTTATGTGGGATTGCATATAAAAGTTTGGAACATTCCTTCTTAAATTGTTTTGTTATAAACTTGGTTTAGAGGGATATAGTGGAGTGGATTGGTTTCTCGGATTTTGCAAAGATTGAGTTGAAAGGAAGTTTCATGAAATGGTACAATTTTTGCAAGCTTAAGATGGTGAAAGAGGGTAAAAAATGTTGCGTTTGGTTGAAAATTTCTTGGAATATTTGGATTCTAAGAAATGACACTGTGTTTCGTAACGAGAGCTGAAATGTTCTTGATGTCGTGTGGAACATTAAGGCTACGATTTAGAGATGGGTTTTGATAGGTGAAATTACCTACCCCAATTATAATTTTTATGAGTTTATCAAAGATTCTATGTTTTTCTAATCTTAAATTTAATTGGTCGGTAATTTCTCTTTTTATGAAGTTATATTACTCGAATTCTTGTGTAAACAAGTGAGAGAATCCTCAATTTTCTTTTTAATATATCTTGATTGAAAGAAGAAAAAAAAGTATCCATATCTGATGAAACAATATGCTATTACAGTAAACACATATTTTAGATTTTAGGATCCAAACGAGTATTATGTACATCTTGTTAGAATTCATATTTTAGGATCCAATTGTGCATCACTGAGCATGCTATTACCTGAACTATATCAATACATAGTGTTTGACATGATTGAAACGTGAGCACTACAAAATAGATGAAAAAGATAGTATTACATTAGCTTTGTATTCATTCAGAAATTATGTATGGAATCCATCTAAACTTTGATCTTCTTTTAATGAAGAAAAAAAAAACTGTGAAAATAAATTTTCAATACTAAACATTTTCTATATAGATAATAATTAGATTTTAGAATTCATGTATATAAATTTTATTTTATATAATATACTTTGAAAAATATTATTAAACTAGTAAAAAACTCGTATAGTTAATATTATATATTTTTTACTCTCATTTGTCAAATTTGTATTTATTTATTCGGTTGGTTAACATTCGTATTATTACAAATATAGTAAGTGTCTTGAACCCTTGTATCTATTTATTAAAAAAATTATAACTTATTTTCATTTATAAAAATAATTATATTAATAATTAAATTTTTCTCATTTATAAAAATGATTATAACTTATTTCCGTTTATAAAAATAATCATATAAATATATGGACGTTTTCCGTTTATAAGTGCCTTGAATTTGTATGACGATTTATAAAATTATTTTTTACTTATTCCTGTTAAAAAACAATTGCATCAATAGTTAAATTTTTTTCTTTTATAAAAATATTTGTAACTTATTAAGTTTATAAAAATTATTGTTACTTATTTTCGTTTATACAAATAATTATATCAAAGTGTAGATTTTTTTCTCGTTTATAAATGCTTTGAATCCGTAATATTTTTAACTTATTCCTATTAAAAATAATTGTATCAATAATTAAATTTTTATCGTTTATAAAAATATTTGTAACTTATTTTCATTTATAAAAATGATTGTAAAACTAAATGTTTGTCCTATCATCTTTTATTTATTCAATAGTGATAAACATGTGTCTCGTATTTAATTATTTTTATAAATAAATGTCATCTATTAGTGATAAATATTAAATTTATCATTTTAATGTTTAGTTAATTTGCTTTCAAGTAAAACAAATATTCTAACTAATTAAAATAACTATTATATAGAAAAAAAGACAAACTTAAACATTTTATTTTTTATTATATTATAAAATTTTACAGATAAAAAGAATTTTTTATTATAATATAAAGATAAAAATAAAATTTTATTTTTCATTATAATAAAATATTATAATAATCATAGATAAATTTATTTTAATTTGTTGTCAAGTAAAATAAATATTCTAACTAATGAAAGTAAATATTATTTAAAAACAAATGTAAGAATTCTAGTTGATTATATGTGTAACATTGATTTACGACTAATAGTATATTATCTTTAAACTCTATTTAATAATTGATAATAATATTATTCTCAACGCTAACATACATGATCACACGCAAGAAGTAAAACAAATGATTAAGTTAAATAAAATTTAATTTAATTAAATTATTTAATAGATTAGTATGAATATGATTTAATTAATTAAATGAGAATTAACAATTAATAAAATTAATATCTTATTATATTTAAATAAAAGAATTTAATTAAATATAAATAAAAGTATTAATGTTTTAATTGCTCTCTATATAAATAGGTAAATTCATTCCCCTAAAAATCATAATTAAATATAAATAAAAGTATTAAGGTTTTAATTGCTCTCTATATAAATAGATAAACTCATTCCCCTAAAAATATTAAAAAATATTTAAAAAAGGACTAGCACCGCTTTATATTGTATGGACTTACGCTAATAATTCTCACGTTCGTGCATAAAGTTAAAACACACTTAAAAAAATACTCTTGAAATCTTAATTTGAAGTTTTATTTATGATTAATGATTTAATCAATATCCAATTTATCAAAATTCTTCCACTAAAAAAATTATAGTTTTGAAAAACCATTCTTAAATCCCCAAATCCCCAAGAGCATCATGTCATTCTGATACTTTAATTCAATTAGTATACATGTCCAGGATTGAATCATGTCATATTGATACTCTAACTCAATTACTATATATACATGCCCAGGATTGAATCATGTCATAACATCTGTATTCAGAGCCATGTTGTACATAGTGAAAAAAATATATATACGTCCATGTGTATGTATAAAAAGGACAGAACTCGTCTACATGCTGTACAATGTAAATATGCTTCTACAAAGCTATCTTTGCTACTTTCAGTCAAAAGTACTAACTAGGTTGATCAGATTCACTATAACCAGACATTTGTGCCAGCTCTGATAATTCTACTTCACCACTCAGAACCTGCAGGAAATTCAAGATGTAATGAAGTCAAAACAAATTTGAGCATAGCATTAGCAGAGGTTCACAGTTATAGATTATAATTACAGCATAAGGCATTCTTTACCTGGCCATTAATAATCCATGTAGGGAAACCTTCTATTTTGGCATCTATGCATGCATCGATCATTTTAGTTCCTGTTCGAAATCCGTCAGGAAAACATTCCACATAATCCAATTGCTTAGCTGCCTCACGTCCAAACATCTGTATCAAGAAGTTAAAGTGAATAATTGTGCTTGAAGAAATGTTAGACAAGGGTAGCAACTTAGCAAGCAAGGGCTGTGAACTGTGATCGTCTTAGGCATATTCAAAAATAGAAAAATTGGTTGAAAATAAACAAAATAAAGGATATATGCTATAATAATATTCCTTTATTAAAAGTGAAACTGCCAAAGTTGGATTATGAAAAGTAATTTGATTTTGCACAAGTCACTTGCATCTCACAAAAATCATGGCAATTTCATCAAAAACAAATGAAAGACATTGACATTAATGATTGTTGTTCAATTTAGTATGGCTAGAAATTTCAAGAGGAATTATATGTAATCATCACGTACCTCTTTTTGTTCCAGACAGTGTGAACACCAGAAAGCTCCATACATTTTAGCTCCTATGGAGTGCAAATACTTTGCTAGAGATAATGCAAAGGGGCTTGATGGAGCTGTAACCTCTGTTGCAAAATATGGCAGCTCAACTTTAGCCCCGCTGTTAAATTAAACAACAAACAATTCAAAATATGGCAGCTCAACTTTAGCCCCGCTGTTAAATTAAACAACAAACAATTCAAAATATGGCAGCTCAACTTTAGCCCCGCTGTTAAATTAAACAACAAACAATTAGTGAATTTCAAATTGTATCTCACAAGCATAGCCATTCACCTCGATTCCATCTCCAACAGGAGGAAGAGAAACCAAAGCTAATGTATTACGTATGACAATGATGAAAATTCTAAAGGACAAAAAGCTAGAAATCCATCACTTTAAGCCGTCATTTCTGCCATAAAATACCATGGAGCCACTATTTTTTACAAATTGGTCAGAGGATGGCAAAAAATCCGCCACTGCAATCAGCCATGGCGTGTCATTGCTGCTACTTGACAACACTAATACAAATTAATTACAATATAACAACTACTTGAGGGTTGCTACTTCCATTTGCTATGTATATGTGCCAAAACCCAAATTTGTTAAGGTAAGAACATATGTGAAGGCTGTGCAAAATGTTCCAGACCAGATTAAATACATTCTACCAATCTCAACATGAATGAAACTGAAAGAAGCCAAGAAAAAGAGAATATATACCGAGTAAAGGAAACATTGAGGTAAAAGCCTGAATGTAAAATTTCATGAAAGAGAATATATATACTGAATTACGGAAACATTGACAAGGAGCATTTAGTGGATGGATAAGTTGAGCTGACAAACTATCCCAACCTCAAAATAGGCATCAAAAGACAGTTCAAAAAGACAAATAGAGACTACTTGTTAACCTAAAATTGGCTCAACCTTGTGAAATAGCGTCAATAGAATCCAGACAACAAATTGCAACGATGGAACATTATAAGGGTGCTATACAATAATATTCACCTTGAAGCATCAGATTTTGCACTGCTATAGGAGGTGTTCAGCGTGAGAATCACCAGGCCAGCAATAAACAACTGCAAACCGAGTTGTTTAAACTTCTCTTGCAATCCAATGTCCTATAACAGAAATTTCAAAAAGGGTATCAATAAGACAGAACACAAACAAGAAATACAAAAAAAATAAAATAAATAATAATAATAATAAAGGCTTTAACATAGTAAACCTTGAGTGTGATAAAGAATAAGGAGAATGACAAGACGACCGAAAGCAGACAATACAAGCAAGATGATCCAGAGAACGCTGTGGTTAGAATGTACAAAAAATAAGCACTAGCAGTTGCCATTGAGGTTGTGCATCCAAGCAACAATAATTGAGCACTGGATTTATTAATCCAAAAAGGTAAATTCTCCTTTGTAGCTAATTGAAGACTAAGAGCAGCTACAAAACTATACGCAACCATTCCAATCAAAGGAAGAGGTACACCTGAGAAAAATTCAAAATCATTCTCATTCACACAATGTTTCAAACACAATGTATGCAGTTATTTGTGTCCAATCAAAAAGCATAGCATAGAAGTTGCTAACAAATTAGTTAGTTAGGGAAAGAGACGATACCGAAAACGACAGCGTAATCACTATTGAGTATGTTGGAGCAGGTATCACCGCCAACGGGGCAAAAGACATCGGAATCGGTGAGCTTAAGGTAAGCAAGATATGAGGTTTCGAGGAATCCGATTCCAGCGATTCCTGAGATAAGCTTGTAGGTCCAATCAGTTGCGGAGGTTTCCGGTTCCGAAGATGAAGAGGAACATTTTAGAGGCGGCAGTTTCGGAAGGTGGCAATTCTTGTACAGGAGGTTCGGCCTGAGTTGGTTTGGATAACGGTTGTAACGAACCGGAGCGAATAAACGAGAAGACGACGGTGATAGTGTTGCGACGGTCAAGGTAGCCATTGAGAATTGCAAAACGCTATGGCTACTTGCTTCGTCATTTCGTCGCTACTGGCTAGTTTGATTGGGCTGTTTTTTTTATAAATGGGCTTTATTTAAAGCCTATTCACACTGGACGTGTTTTGTGAAAATTTATCTCTACACCCTTATATTTATACCTTCACCCTTAAAACATATATTTAAATTTAATTTTATCTTTAGTGTGATTCAACTTCACCCTATACAATATTTTCATATATACAAAAGTTTATCGAAAATTAACTTAGAGTATGTTTGGATCGATAGAATATGATAGAATAGAATGGGGTGATATTTAATTAGATTTTATTTGAATTTTTAAATAATAAATGGAATGGAACATGATGGAATCCATTCTATCCAATTCCATCAAATTCTTCAATTTTTATTCTACTCAATTTGAAGTGTATATAATAGAATGAATTAAATTGTTTTATTCTGTTCCGTCGAATTATAAAATATACACAAATAATAGAATGGAATTTTATTCTATTTCGCTCCGTTCTATTCCATTTCATCATATTCAATTTTGTTCAGCTCTGCTCTACTCCATCGATCCAAATATAACCTAGTAGATATAAAATTTTCACATATTAGAAAATTTAGAAAAGAAATAAATAAAAAATTTAGTTATGACTTTCCATATTAAAATCATTTTGAAAAATATTTTAATGAAAATTTCAAAATTTTATCAATGGATTAGCCATGGCTAATGTTAAGTTTTTTTGTTTTTTAAAGTAAAATTGTATATCAAAATTCTTGAAAAATATATTTGTGACTTCAAATATATATATATATATATATATATATATATATATATATATATATATATATATATATATATATATATATATATATATATATATATATATATATATATATATATATATATATATATATATATATATATATATATATATATATATATATATATATATATATATATATATATATATATATATATATATATATATATATATATATATATATATATTGAGAATGAATAATAACTATTAGATTTAAAAAAGAATTGTGATTAAATTGTGATCTACACTAAATTATGTGTTATTAAGAGGAAAGATAAATCATTAATCAAGTTTTAAAAATATCTTTTAATCTCAATCATTAAATATAAATTCAATGGTTGTTATTACATTCTTACATTTTCATATAACTTACTCATTATCATATTATATGATATGTCATATTTATTCTCATATTTATGACATATGATTCACTTAAGTGATGTTTTAATCTCATCCATTTATTTTAAATTATAACGGTGCAAATACGTTCTCATATGATATATATATATATATATATATATATATATATATATATATATATATATATATATATATATATATATATATATATATATATATATATATATATATATATATATATATATATATATATATATTAAAAATTTATGAACATATAACCATATTGAAACTCATGGTTAAGATATGTTGATTGCAATTTATAAATAGATCTTGAAGTAAGTAAAAATGTTGTGAATTCACCTTTTCATACTAACAAAATAACCATTGATAAATTATCTCACCTAATAATGGAAGAAATCATCTCATCCTATTTGTTTGTTATCTACATGGATAAATCAGTTCACCAAATTATGGAGGAAATTGATATTGGATATTGGAAGCCTATTTGTGTTGGTTGAATTAGGTCAATGAAGTCACATTTGATGTTTACAAATGATTTGTTTTTGTTTGGTCAAGCTACTATTAAGACAATGTAATCAACTGAAAGCTCTTAATATTTTTTGCATTATGGAAATCTATTGCTCGGCTATGGCCTATTCTTAAATGTTAAATTGTAATTCGATTGTGTCGAAATAGTGTGTGTCGAAAGAAGATTGTCCAGTCGAAGAGCTTGTGGATCGAAGCAAGCTACACACATATTTGATTGGTTTTAGATTTAGATAGATTTGATTTAGATCTAAAATAGATAGATTTGATTTAGTACCAAAATAAGTATTTTGAATTTTTATAGTTTTGGGCTTTGGCTTAGGAGCAAACTAACCTAGATCTATAAATAGAGGGAGTGATCCATATTTTTGTAATCAAGATTGATAGAAATTCATCATAAATATTTGGTGGATTTCCAACATCTGGTATCAAGAGTTCGGTTAATCGATTCAAGGGAAGTATCGATCAAGAACGATTGAAGAATTCATGATGGCGAGTTATGGGAATGCAAATTATCTAGCAACTCTACCAATTCTGAAATTAGACAACTATGAGAATTGGTGCAAACCGATGAAAATTTTATTCAGGTGTCAAGGTCTCTGGGATCTTGTAAAGGATGGATTGGAAGCGCTTAGAGAAAATGCTTCAGAAGAAGAAATAAACACATAGAATCTGAGAAATTGAGTTATAAAGCACTATTTATAATTTATCAATGTTTGAGTCCAGAAAATTTTGAAAAAGTGAGTGATTCAGAATCTACAAAAGAAGCTTGGAAGGTTCTTGAGAAGTCTGTTGGTGGTGCAAAAAAGGTGAAAGAAGTGAGGTTACAAACTCACAAGAGAGCGTATGAATTGCTTCAGATGGAAGATAGTGAGAGCATATCTGATTTTTCACCATGGTTACAAAACTAGTGAATCAAATCAAGGTATGTGGAGAAACATTAATAACAAGAGTTGTTGTTTCGAAGATCTTGAGATCTTTGGCTCCTAAGTTCGACCACGTGGTGGTGGCTATATAAGAGGGGAAACACTTGTCGAAATTGACAAAGGAAGAGCTTCAAGGAACACTTGAATCTCATGAATAAATAATGACTGAAAGAGCTGCAGGCAAGTCGAAGAGTGATGTGGCTTTGCAGGCACATTCAACAAAAGAAACCAAAGGCAAAGGAAAGTGGTTCGACAGAGGTAGAGGCGGCTACAACAAATCGACTGGTAGAGGAAACCAGAACAAATGAAATGTATTGAATCAGAGAAGACCATACCAAGGCAACCAAAGAGGTGGTGTTGCAAATAGAGGAAGAGGTGGTGGTTGAAAACCTGACAAGAGTCACATTCAATGTTAGAATTGTCATAAGTATGGTCACTATTCGAGTGATTATCCAGAAAAGAGAAAGAATCAAGAAAGTGATGCAAAGTTTGCAAAACATGAAGAAGAAGAGATGATGATGATGGTCACAACAAGAGATGGAGATAGATTCAAGGACTAATGGTACTTGGATTCAGGATGCTCATCACATATGTATGGAAGGAAAGACTGGTTTGTCAACATAAAGCCCTCAATAAAAAATATGGTAAAATTCACAAATGATAACACCCTAGCAGCTGAAGGCATTGGTGATGTTATGATTATGAGGAAATATGGCAAGAGGTCAGTAATTTCCAATGTATTATACATACCAGACACGAAGAGCAATTTGCTCAGTATAGGGCAGTTGGTTGAAAAGAATTATAAAGTGTCAATCGAAGATAAGATGATGAGAGTCATCGATGCAAATGGAAGATTAATCTTGAAGGCTCATATGTCTCAAAATAGAACCTTCAAGATCGAACTAAATGTGTTAGATCACAAGTGCCTTTCGACTGCAGCTAGCAGAGATGAATGGATATGGCATTATGGACTAGGTCATCTCAACTTCAGAGACATCAGAGATTTGAAGAGAAGAAATATGGTTTTAGGATTTCCAAAAATCGACATTCCAAATGAGGTATGTGAGGAATGTGTGCAGGAAAAGCAGCACAGGAATAGCTTCAGCAAGGATGCATGAAGCATGTTGAAGGCTATTTTTTAAGTCATATATCTGATGTATGTGGACCAATCCAGGTGGATTCGATGGGAGGTAACAAATACTTTGTTACATTCTTAGATGATTTTAGTCGAAAGCTATGGACTTACCTGATCAAGAAGAAAATTAAAGTGATCGAGGTATTTCCCAATTTTAAGTCTATGGTCGAAAGATAAAGTGGTCGAAAACTCAAAGTTTTGAGAACTGATGATGGTAGAGAGTATGTGTCGAAAGACTTCGACAGGTTATGTGAAAAGGAAGGGATTGTGCATGAGGTGGTGCCGCCCTATACTCCACATCATAATGGAACTGCAGAAAGGAAGAATCAAACCATCATGAATATGGTGAGAAGTATGTTGAAAGGTAAGAATTTACCTAAAGAATTTTGGGGTGAAGCTATGTCGACTGCAACATACATTTTGAATAAATATCCTACAAAGAAGCTAGAAGGAATTACTCCAGAAGAATGTTAGTCTGGTGTGAAGCCTAGCTTGAGTCATCTGAAGGTATTTGGATCTATTGCACATAGACATGTGCCAGATCAGTTGAGAAGAAAACTTGATGACAAGTCGAGTCAAATGATTCTAGTTGAATATCATTCGACAGGAGGTTACAAGTTGTTTGATATAGTGAGCAAGCAAATTGTGATCAGCATGGACGTGATCATAAATGAGCTTAAAGAATGGGATTTAACTGAAAATGTCAAGAAAGATTCAGTGGGAATCCTACTTGAAGAACCAGAAACTCATGTCGGAAGATAAGTTCGACAAGAGGAACCAGCAGTTATAGATCAACCAAGTACAAGAAGACCCCAAAGAACAAGACACATGCCTGCAAGATTGTAAGATTCTGTGATTACATCAGATGATGTGATAGATAATGAAGGTGAGTTGTTACATTATGCTTTCTATACAGATGTCGAACCTATCAATGCAGCTGAAGCATTGAAGGATTCAAAGTGGGTGAAAGCAATGAATGAAGAAGTAAAGTCTATCGAAGATAACAACACTTGGTCACTTATCGAATTACCTCAAGGCAAGAAGGCAATTGATGTAAAGTGGGTATACAAAGTAAAGATGAATCCCAAAGGGGAAGTAACTTGACACAAAGCAAGGCTTGTGGCGAAAGGATTTCTACAGAAAGAAGGAATAGACTTCGATGAAGTTTTTGCACCTGTTGCTAGGATGGAAACAATCAGGTTGGTTGTTGGTCTAGCAGAAATAAACAGATGACACATATGTCAGATGGACGTGAAGTGTGCATTCCTGAATGGACCTTTAGACGAAGAAGTTTATGTTAAACAACCAGTTGGGTTTGTAAAACATGACAAATAGAGAAAGGTGTACAGGCTGCATAAAGTCCTGTATGGATTGAAACAAGCTCCAAGAGCTTGGAATAAGAAAATTGATAGTTTCCTAAGGGAGAAGGAATTTGTGAAGTGTGCAACTGAACATGGAGTATATGTAAGAAGAAGCAATAGCAAATTTCTTATATTATCTCTCTATGTCGATGATTTGTTGATAACAAGTAGCTGCAAAAGTGAGATCAAAGACTTCAAATGTGATCTCAGCAAGGAATTCGAAATGTATGATCTGGGTGAGATTTCATATTTCCTTAGCATCGAATTTTACAAGAGCAGTAGAGGTTTGATGATGCATCAAAGAAGATATGCAAGATAAATTCTCAAGAGATTTAAGATGGAAGAATACAACTCAACTTCGACATCTGCAAAACCAAGACTGTAATTGTCGAAAGATGCAGATGAAGATGATGTCGACCCAACCCAATACAAAAGACTTATTGGGTCATTGAGATACCTTTTGTCATACAAAGCCTGACTTAGCATATAGTTTAGGTATGGTAAGTAGATTCATGCAGAAGCCAAAGGTATCACATCTAGCAGAGGTGAAGAGGATACTAAGGTATCTCAAAGGAACTCTCGACTATAGAATTTTGTTTCCTGCAGCTGATAAAGGAAAAGAATACAAGTTAGTGGGATACACTGATTCGAGTTGGTGTAGTGATGGTGAAGACCGAAAATCAACAGCAGGATATGTGTTTATGTTACGTGGTGTACCAGTTGCTTAGAGTTCAAGAAAGGAACCAGTAGTGGCATTATCATCATGCGAAGCAGAATACATAGTTGCTTCTCTTTGTACATGACAAGTAACTTGGATGGTGAACTTGGTCGAGGAGATAACAAAGAAAGATCATGAAGCAATTACCATAGAGATCGACAACATGTTAGCTATCAATCTAGCGAAGAACCCGCACATGGTCGAATCAAGTACATCGAAATGAGGTTCCACTACCTTCGAGAGCAGGTAGAAGATGGGAAGATGAATTTGGAACACTGTAGAACTGAGAATCAGATTACAGACATCATGGCAAAGGGTGTGCAGGTCGAAGTATTTAGAAGACTAAGAACCGTGATGAATATAGATAGTTTAGACACAATGAATTAGGTGGTGTGTTAAATTGTAATTCGATTATGTTGAAACAGTGTGTGTGTGTGTGTGTCGAAGGGAGATTGTCCAGTCGAAGAGCTTGTGGATCGAAGCAAGCTACACACAAATTTGATTGGTTTTAGATTTAGATAGATTTGATTTAGATCTAAAATAGATAGATTTGATTTTGTAGCAAAACAGGTATTTTGGGTTTTTATAATTTTGGACTTTGGCTTAGGAGCAAGCTAACCTAAATCTATAAATAGATGGAGTAACCCCTACTTTTGTAATCAAGATTGGTAGAAATTCATCATAGATATTTGGTGGATTTCCAACATTAAACACAATCGTATATGGAATATGAGAGACAGATAAAAAAATTCAACTTTTGGCATGATAAATAGTGGGATGATCAACAAAGTTTGTGTGATATTATTGTGATCAACAAAGTTTGATGAATAACATGGGCACTTGGAATTATAGTAAATTTATCGGCTATGTACCAAGTAATTCCAGTTTAAAGTTTCAAGCAATTCTACCACCGTAATTGTCTTTGACACTTTTGGTTTCCTAGCACCATAATCAGTTGATCTTTTACAGCGAGTTCAAATGCTTATGAATAACAATGTGTATCTCTTAGGTCAATGGTTGTAGTTTTTAAGAAGATTGTTTTACGATTCAAAAAGAAGTAGCAGCGCAACTTATTATCCAATTGCTTTCTATTTTTGTATTGACCTAATCTACCACATAAGAAAATAGTATATTCACACGTTAGGTATTCTATGGCCCGTTAAAATTTATTGCAAATCTTCCATTATAATTCTTTAGTCTATTTCCAATGAAATTTTTTCCATATTATATCCAAATGCAATTAACGTATTTGTTCTAACTCCACATCTTTCATTTCTTATCCTCTCATCTTTAGTGTAGATTTTCTACAACTCTTCTCTTCTTCTGGCATTGATCAATCCATATCTTAGTTTGTGTGCTCTTATGTGTTTTCAAAGTTTGTAGGTTTCTAAAAGATGTCGTTTTGTATCTGCTAAAAGCTATGGTTTTAGATTTTAAAGATAAAACATGTTATCTTCGTAACTTCATCTCTTTTTTCATTAGTGCTTATTTTCTTATTAACTTAAAAGTTGATTATTGATATGCTCTGATTTGATGTGCAATTTTATTAGTATATGTTTTTCAAGACGAGTCAGGAAAGATAGAAGGGAGAGTGTAACAAAGAAGAAAGGGCAACCCAATGAATCTATAAAGGACTCTAAGGAAAATAAGTGGTAAGGTAGTATGAAATATTTTGATTAAGCCCTTAAATTGTTTGTTCAATTGATGTTTAATATTGTACTGATACGGTTACAATATATTACATGACAATTTATCAGGATTGAGCTGAAAGACATAAATAAGTTTTGTTATAGAAGAAAAATACATTTGTGTTTCTGGATAGAGAATTGATTCTAATTTTTGTTTTCACCGACTGGATTTTATTAAGTTAGAACCTGAGTCTGTTTATTATTTGATTGCTTGAAGTGAATCCATATATAGTTTATTATGTTAAAGAATTACAAAATTATTGAGAACATGCTTATAGTGTTTTCGTATCAGTGTTCTAGTTTTGTGAATCTTTTCCTTTATGAAAATTATAGTGTTTTCGTATCAGTGTTCATGCTTGTGAAAGTTTTCAATATCTCTTTTATGGTGTAGCTGCTCTGACTATAGCAGTCGGTTGCACTCTATTTCAATTCAGCCTGCAATCAGGTACAACAATTCTAATAAGAAAAGTTGTAAATCTCATTCTGATTGTTCGATATCAAACATTGAAATGTATTAGATGTTTGGATAATGGATTATCTTTAGGACACAGTTAATGACACTTATTCTCAACATTTAAGTTAAATAACTTTTTAGTCTTTTACAATTATAACTAAGGTGTTGTTTCACTTAAAAATATAAAGTAAGTAAAACTCAATACGTTTATGGTATGAATGAAAAACCTCTCATTCACATGTCACAACAAGTTGTTGATATTTTGACAGATTTTCCAATGTGTACTGCAAGTAGTCAAAATCCAGAAAAAAATTCAAGAAATAGATAAATACATTTATTTGTTTATTTTATTTCTTAATTAGAATTTATTTATGATATTTTATAATTTGTAATCAAGTAGTTTTATATTTGATTTTAAAATATTTGTGATTTGTTTTATATTCATCGTGTTTATTATGATTTTTTTTAAATCTTTCCTTTTACGTAGGAATGTTACTCTATTATAATTATTTGGTTCTTTGTTTTTTTTCTTTCTTTTAATTGGCAATTTCAGACCGAATTTAAATCTTTATTAAATGTTGCAATATTTTTATGTATAAGAATAAAAGATTGTGGAATGTTTAAGAAATATATGCATAATAAATATCAGAATTTTGTCGATGAATATTCGTGGCCTCCGCTTCATAATCTATGATTTTTATTTTATTTTTTCATCCAAATAATAGAATAATTAAATTCAGTGTCTGACTTAAATTTTGAAATAAAATATAATAACAATAGTATGAAATGGTAAATTATATTTCAGAAAAGAATTATTAAATTTATTATTTTTTCTTGTATTAGTTATTATTAAAAAGTATCACACTAATAATCTTCAGTTTTTTATAAAAAATATCTAATATAAAACGTTATTATCATTATTTTCGACAATTCACCTTTATGTGCATTTAAAACATTAATGAAATTATCAAGTCAATCAAATATGTTTAAGACTTAATTTAAAAAAATATTGTTTTTTTTTTAACCAAGATGCTGTATATTAATTCAAAAAACAGTTACGTCAAGACAATCTCAACAGATTCAGCCAACAAAATCTACAAAAAGCTAAATCATTAATCTAGCAATATTACTAATCTTTCTATTTCTCCAACATCTATACACTATAGAATCGATAATTTTCTCTACCGAGTTGTTCCTATAATTAGTAGTGTCAAAAATTGTAGCATTCCTAAGAAGTCAGTAAACGCCGTTTTGAGCACATTTGCTCGCCAACCCTTGCCTCTTGTACTAGCCAAAATCCACTTTAATTCATCCAACCAATGTAGTGGATTATGGTTGATCCCCAGCCAAGTTAAGATGGCCATCCAAATTGCAGAAGTTTTCGAGCAGTTAAAGAAAATATGATTAGCATTTTCTTCCTCCGAGCCACACAAACTGCAAAGGCTCTCATGAACAATTCCAAAGCGCAAAAGCCTATCTTTTGTAGGAAGCTTACCATGACACAAAAGCCAAACAGTAAATTTGACCTTAGGCCTTGCATAATTATGCATAAGTAAGTTGCTACAAGTACTCCTACTCAAGTCATCGATCAACAACATATACACTGCTTTCATGGAAAACTTATGATGCAGAAGCATTTGGTCCCAAAGATGTTGGATTAAAGTGACCTCACTTCTGAGGTTCATAATATTCCTCATAGTCCACGTCCAGTTTTGCCCCACAGTAGCTTCCATGACATCACAATTTTTCAGAAACACCTTATGTATCCATTTGACCCAAAGACTATCACTCTTATTGCTGATATTCCAAAGGCAAAAAAATATTGTTACTATTAACAAGTATATCATATATATTTGATATAATAATACAAAAAACCACTAGAAAATATTTGTTATTAATAATTTTAAAAAAATACATAATACAAATATTTAGGTTACTATTCCTTTTTACAAAATAAAAAAATAGGTACATAGCTAATATATTAATATATTTTTGCAATATTTTTTTCCAACTTATAAAAAGTATCAAAATCATTTTTTTCCTTTCAAACTTCTAACTTTTAAGTTTTATATATATTATGTTATTAATTGGGAAATTAAAGATTAAAAAATATAATATATTATAATATAAAAATTGATAAGATTATAAAGTATAGTATTAAAAATATAGAATAAATATATATTTAATGTATAAATTAAACAGTATCAAGTACTATAATCAACAATCATACTTAATAAATATTCTAATATTCTATACCTCATTTATAAATATTCTAATAATATATTTATTAAGTATTATTATCAACAATTATTTCCATTTTATAAGAATTTAATTCATATTTTTAACCAAAAATGTCAATTAATATTGCAATAGATTAATCATCATAATCTCAAAAGATTTAAGACATTATTCCATTTTAATTGAAATCATTATTGATCTGATTATTGTAATTAATTAGAACTCAAATATTCTATAAAAAAAATATATACAATTATATACATGCACAAGAATAATGTATAAGAATAAAAAATATTTTTTTAATGTATAAGAATAATTTTGTATGGAGTTAGAACATATTCATTTAAAATTAGAGAAAAATATATTCACCTCACCTCTATTGAGATATGTTAAAATATCACTAACACCTCCTCTAATTTTTAAATATGTATTGATCTCTCCGAAGTCTATTAAAATGACATTAATATTTAATATAGATTTTAATAACAGTAAAAAATTATAGATATATGTGATATTTATCTACCGTTTTTTATCTGTCACTACAATTTTCTGATGATATATATATATATATATATATATATATATATATATATATATATATATATATATATATATATATATATATATATATATATATATATATATATATATATATATATATATATATATATATATATATATATATATATATATATATATATATATAGAAGAAGTCAGTGCATGATTTAAAATTAGAAGGAGTATCACTGTTTTTTTAACAAACCTCGAAGGAGGTGAACATAATTTTCTCTTAAAATTATAATTCATTTTGTATGAGAAAAATTTAGGTTACTATTCCTTTTTACAAAATAAAAAAATAGGTACATAGCTAATATATTAATATATTTTTGCAATATTTTTTTCCAACTTATAAAAAGTATCAAAATCATTTTTTTCCTTTCAAACTTCTAACTTTTAAGTTTTATATATATTATGTTATTAATTGGAAAATTAAAGATTAAAAAATATAATATATTATAATATAAAAATTGATAAGATTATAAAGTATAGTATTAAAAATATAGAATAAATATATATTTAATGTATAAATTAAACAGTATCAAGTACTATAATCAACAATCATACTTAATAAATATTCTAATATTCTATACCTCATTTATAAATATTCTAATAATATATTTATTAAGTATTATTATCAACAATTATTTCCATTTTATAAGAATTTAATTCATATTTTTAACCAAAAATGTCAATTAATATTGCAATACATTAATCATCATAATCTCAAAAGATTTAAGACATTATTCCATTTTAATTGAAATCATTATTGATCTGATTATTGTAATTAATTAGAAATCAAATATTCTATAAAAAAAATATATACAATTATATACATGCACAAGAATAATGTATAAGAATAAAAAATATTTTTTTAATGTATAAGAATAATTTTGTATGGAGTTAGAACATATTCATTTAAAATTAGGGAAAAATATATTCACCTCACCTCTATTGAGATATGTTAAAATATCACTAACACCTCATCTAATTTTTAAATATGTATTGATCTCTCCGAGGTCTATTAAAATGGCATCAATATCTAATATAGATTTTAATAACAGTAAAAAATTATAGATATATATGTGACATTTATCTACCGTTTTTTATCTGTCACTACAATTTTCCGATGATATATATATATATATATATATATATATATATATATATATATATATATATATATATATATATATATATATATATATATATATATATATATATATATATATATATATATATATATATATATATATATATATATATATATATGTTTAGAAGAAGTCAGTGCATGATTTAAAATTAGAAGGAGTATCACTGTTTTTTTAACAAACCTCGAAGGAGGTGAACATAATTTTCTCTTAAAATTATAATTCATTTTGTATGAGAAAAATAAAACTATTAATTAAAATATCGAAAACGAAAAAATTATAATTAATTAAAATATTTAATCAACGTTATTTATATAAATAAGAATATGTTTATTATTAATTCAAATATATATATATCAAAATAAAATCATATTTTATATACAAAAACAATATTTATTAACTTAATATATGATTTTTAATTTTTAATTTTTAATTTTTATTGTTATTAATATTATTGATGATGATCAATAATAAAAAACAAATTTTGACCGTATCATAACTTATTATTTTTTTAAATACCAGATTAAAATGATTATTTTTATTAAATATAAATATTTGAAATTTCAAACTAATTTTCAAAATTCGATGTTTGCTTGAAGTTTTAATAGTTAATTAGAAAAATTATATTTATTTAAAATTTTTAATAAATTTTATTTTTTTCTAATATGTAAATATGAAACGAGAAAAATAAAATTATTGATAAAAAATGAATAATAACGAAAATTTTTTTTCTGTTGATCCAATTATAAATATAAAATAAACATGAAATATAGTTGTCATTAATAAATAAATAAAATATTGTATAAATATTTATTATTCAATATATAATTAGATTAATTTAAAGAGAAACATGTCAGAAATCTAAATACAAGATAAATTGTAGTTTTATTTTATTTAAATATGTGATAAAATATTGACATTGATATATAAAATTAAGATTTTAATTCTATAATTTATATTGTTAAATTAAAGTTTGCTTAAAAATAAGTGTGTGTAACACACCAGTACTCGTGCGAATGCACGAGTATTTAAATTTATTAAAAATTGACGATAATTTAACATACTACATCAGTAACCGTGCGAACTCCTAAATACTTATATGATACACGTTTATTATAGTGATATTAAGTTGTTGATTTAAATATTGAATAATAACGAGAATATGATTTAAATATTTTATAAATAATTCCAGAATCAATATATTTATATATAAAAATATTTATATTGTTTATTCATATATTTTTATATGCGGGAGAAATTATAGAAATCAATTTATTATCTCTTTTAAAAATAGTAACTATTTTGATTAGGAATAATTAATAAATAATATAATTTTTGCATCAAAATATTTTATTTCTTCAAATTTGTAAATAAATGATGACAACTTAACATACAATATCCGTGAGAACACACGTATATTGATATGGTACGCGTATATGGTACTGATATTAAATAATTTTATCTTTTTGTTTTTTATTTTTATTATATTTTTAAAATTATTTTTAATTTAAAATATAATATTTTTTAAAATAATATATATAAATTTTAAATATATATTATTAATGTAAAACAAATTTTAATTTATTTTAAAAATAACAAATTATTTTGATAAAATAATTTGATATTTTTAGTTACATTACCCGTGCGACCGAGATGACCAAAAACTTTGCACGGATGAGGGTCGAGGAAATTATATGGTTGTTAATGCATATAACATGTTAGTTATCACTTATGGGATAGAAGAGGATTTAAAATGGAGGAAGGTGTGGAGACTGGAAACAAGACAAAGAGTTATAGTATTTGCTTGGCATATTTTGCATAACATGTTATTAACTAATTAATGACAAGTTATCAACTTGGTGTGTGAAGGAACCTTATTGTGATTATTGTATCTATATGGAGGAAACCTTGATACAAGTTTTGAGGGATTGCCTTCTTGTATATATATATTGTGGCAAAACTTAATTGAAGCCAACCATTGTAGCATTTTCTTCTTCTCACTAGAGAGTAATGGTTTGGTTTTAATTGAACAATCATGTTGAGAGGAATAAAGAGGTTATATGGGATGCTACCTAGGCTAAAGTTTGTTATTATTTATGATTATTGTTAGATCTATGATTTTATGATTGACTTAAATTTTGCTAAAATATAGTTCTTAAATGATGTTGAGAAAGATGTCACAACATCTTGACCAACCGTCATGACAGGTTCTGGTATCATGTGTTTCAGAGAGATGTTGGGTTAGATATCTTGACATCTTGGCCTACTATACAACAGATGTTGTGGTTATTTTTCCTTGAAGATTTGGTTGAAAAATATGAGATTCTGGATGATTTTAGTTCTCATGCAGGTGTAGCCAACCAAGGATATTTTAGGAATATTACATATTTGATTTGGTTTCATAAAAAGGATCTTTGAGACTTTTTAGGAAACTTTGAAGATTTGTTCCTATTTTTGTGTGAAGATCTTGCAGCTGATTTAAAAAGTAGAAGATTGGATTTGATTGAAGAGTCCAAATCCACATTGCAAGAGTCTATAAATAAGGACTTGCTAAACCTAAAATAGGAAGCATTCACAACAAGAAAAATCATGGGTGTATAAGGGTTTAGGGTTTTAGGAGTCTTTTAAGTTCTTGTTTTTGTTCTTTGTATGTCACTCATGTATCTTCTGATACATTGAGATAGACTGATTATTCTCACTCATGAGCTTTTAATTGTTCTTAG
This sequence comes from Vicia faba, assembly GCA_948472305.1. NCBI lineage: Eukaryota > Viridiplantae > Streptophyta > Magnoliopsida > Fabales > Fabaceae > Vicia > Vicia faba. Next base: position 991,537,700 of record OX451736.1, read on the forward strand.
TAAGCAAAATTAAGTATTGTATTTGAAGTGTAGTCTTCTATTTAGTTCTTTGGTTTTTGTCACGGGTTTGTGACTGGTTTATTACTAAGGTGATTGTGGGAAGTGAGAGGAGGATCTCATATCTAGGAGTTTTCTAGGTAGAAGTTGTACAAGGTAGTGATTAGGAGATAAGTTGTAAATTGGGATTGTGTAGGCTTTGAACTGATACTATCATAGTGAATTTTCTTTCTGGCTTGGTAGTCCTCAGAGTATGTGACATTTCACTGAACTGGGTTAACAATTGATTGTCGCTTTTACCTTCTGAAATTTGATATTGTATAATTTCTATTTTGGTAAAAGTGTTTTCTGTCAGTATATGATGTTATAACATTTATCCTGACATTGTATTTTGTGTTGAGACATCAATCTTGACATATGTATTGCAAGTGCCAGAATTTCAATTGGCATTAGAGCAGGCACCTTGTTCTGTTTATTGGGTGAGCTCCAGGGAGAGTATATTTTCTGGTACTATAGATTCTGAGGAAAGATTGTCAGGCATTATTGTGTTACTTGGAAGTCAATTTAGTAGAGTTTTGAGGAGATTAGAAAGGAAGGGAAGATTAAATGTCAAGAACATCTCATCTGACAATAATCATGATTTCCAGAATAAACTCAGAATTAGAGATATGTCTGATCATAGTAGAGGAATTTAGTGTCATAAATGTGAAGGTTTTAGACACATTAGAATAGAATGTCATACTTATCTTAAGAGACAACTTAAGAGACTAGTTGTTTCTTGGTCAGATGATGAATCTGCTGGGAAAGAATCTACCTTAACAAGAAGATGAGATTCTAAGGTAGACTTTATAAGTGAAGAGATATCTCATGATGAATTGACTACCTCTTACAGAGAGCGAAGCAAAAAAAAAAGTGAGGAAGTCTATCAAATAGGAGTAAAATAGAGAATGATCATAGTCAAACTTCAGGCTGAGAAGGAAGAATACCTAGCTGATAATTTTGAACTCCAAAATAAAGTGACCTTGTTAACATCAAACATGAGAAACAAAGACTTAGTGAAATTGTGAAGAAAAAGTAAAGAAAACAAATGATTTGCTTATGAAATTCTCGCGCCTGTGATGCATCTCATAGTGGCGCGATGAGACTTGACTCGCGACACGTTATTGACTTGTCATGGCGCGATGGCTGCTTTTTGGCTGACATACAATTTTCTATTTAAAGTTACTTTTGGCCACTTTTTCAACGATTTGTGAATTTTAGAGAGAAAATGATGGCTAAGGACACTTAATGGGTTATTCTGGAGCACATTGGAGTCATTGAAGAGCAATTCTTTCATAGATTTTAATGATGAATATTTCTTAACTCGTGGTATTTATTAGTTTATCAAATAGTAGATAAGTTTCTCTAGATTATGTCTTTTTGAGATGAACTTTATTTTTACTCCGTTGATCATATGTCTATTAGAGATTTGTTGAGTACTTTTATTATGATTATCTTATTTAAATTGTTCTTGTGTTTACTATTTTTTGTCGCTTACAGGTGTACGAATCAATCTAGATAAATAGAGATTTTTGATCGTTAGTCTATTTATCTGATCTAGGTAATTAGAAGTTGTTGCTTATGCATTAATGCACTTAGAACGCCTAATTTAAATTTGAATTTACCTAAGGAATTAAGGGACTACCGTATAAATTAGTGAGTTGCTCGCCAAGAAATTAGGTGTAGTGATTTTGTTTATTCGCAGTGAGATGATAATTTAATTTAAACTAAATAAATATATAGTTCACCAACAAGTAAAACTAAGGGGATTTGATAATAAAGACCTAATCGTCTTTCTCATCTTGAATTTCACCCTTTTAATTTATCGTTTTAGAATCAATTTTATAATGAAACTCCTTTTATTACTTACATTCACACAAAATTTTCATGTTAAATTACAATCCTTTTGGAGACAATATTTTTTTAATTACTTTGACACTATGAGTACACTTGATCAGAAATCATCAGGGGACAAGACAGAAAACAGAGCAATAAGAATATAATAGCAATACATATATGTATATAGTTTGCATTTAACAATTATATGAGTAACTGCAGTTAGGCAATATATTTACAAATACATTAATTGAATCCTTCGGCTGCAAGTTTATGTCGGTCACTCACCCTCAGATGTGTGTCATACCCTAAATTTTCCCGCTCTTTTTTCTACAGTGACAAATATTTTCAACATTGGTTTTTTATAAATTTCTTTGGTTTAATTTTACTAACATTTTAACAATAGTTTATTTTGCTCATTTAAAAATATATAATAGTTTATTTCAAATTATTTGTATTTTTTAGATGACAAATACATTCTTACCCTTCATATACTTTTAATTGACTTTTTATTTCAAATAAATAACATATTACAATTGATAAGGGAGCAAGCTTGCAAACATAGGGTCATGGGTTTTAATCTCACTTGGTGCACTTTGGATATATTTTCTGTTTATTGTTACTAACTTTATTTTCACTTTTAATTATTTTCAAAATCACAAAAATCATGTTTTTTTATTATTTAATTACCAATTTTGTTTATTTATTTATCATATTTTAAAAGTATTATTTTTTATTAAAATGATTATTTTATTTTAAAAATAGTCAAAAATCTAAAAATAAATAAAATCATTTTCAGTTTAAATATTTTTCAAATCGTATCTTCTACAGAGTCACAAATAGGATTAGATTCTTAGACTTGCTGACCAAGATATAATTTTTGAGCTTTTTACTGTTTGGATTATTTCTTTTTTTGGTGTCTTAACCTAATTTCTCACATTATAAATAGGATCTTGTCCATTCTAATTTTTCATCAATAATTCTCTATCTCTCTCTTACAAACCTTTTTTTACTTTTGGGTTTATTCCAGAGTTTTGTGTTGAACAGAAACCTGTTGTTGTCTTTAACAGAAAATTACCAACAATATTTCAATCAAAAATCAACAATATTTCAATCAAAAATCAACAATATCAACAATTATCTACGAATCAACAATCATCCAAAAATTCCACAATTTCCAAAACAACAACAAAGTTGTTGTTCTTGAGAACAACGACAATTAAAACTCTAAGCCTCCATTCTATCAACAAAAAAAATTCTTATAGCGAAAGCATGCAAGAAGAAGAAGAATTGCAAAATATCGAAAAGAATGCATGAAGGAAAAGAGGATCTGTAAAGAATTTTTTTTATTCCTTATTCACCGGGAGAAATCTCACTCTCGTAGATTGATTTTTTTCTACTATCTCAATTATAGCTTGTGTGTGTTTTAAAGTGTTTTATGTTTTTGTTTGATAGTTTGCGTGTGATTTTTATTGTGGTGAATCATTTGTGTTTTTGTCTTTGATTGATGGCCGATAAAAAAATTGAGATTGCTTTATGGATGATATAATTTATAATCAGGTTACTTGATTAATCTTTTTCCTATAATTAATCTAATTCTTATTTTACTTAATTTTTCTGCTTAATTTTTAATTTATTGTTTATTATCATTTTATAAAAATATTTTTATGACAAACATTATTTTAATTATAACTTTTATCAGCCAAGCAAGCGTTCTAACTTTTGTACCTTCTCCACGGGAATAACAACGACACAAACTCTTTCATGATTTTTCTATAAAGTACTATTTATGTTCTTTCTCACATATTACATGCATAAAAAACACAAAAAACAATAGAACACATAAAAACTAAAAGAAATTAATTTAACTCATTTAATTCAAAATATTTTTTTGTGATTAATTTTTATTACTTAGAATTAATTTCTTTGATAAATAAAAGTATACATATTATTATTTCCCGATTAATCTAATGTCAACCTCTATTTATTTTATATATACTAACTTTTTTTTAACAATTATTGTTATTATTTCTATAACATACTTTAATTTCTTTTTTAGTTGATCATTCCCCTTTTAATTATCCTTAAGAAAAATATAAAAATATTTAGATTTCGCTTTTAATTGACAAATAACATGAAAATACAAAAGACCAAAATAATAAAAATTCCCAAACAAACAAGGCTCAATTTTCTTCGCTTAGAGCGGTCGAATTCAAATAAGGATTAACTCCTAATCGACCAAGTCAATTTATTCGCCTTGAGCGAATTAATTCTGATAATTATCAACTCTTTATCAAGACTTAATTCAAACATCTCCTTATCAATCGAATCAATTATTTCACCCAGAGTGATTTAATTCTGATGAAGATCCGCTATTCTTCAACGATTCAAAAATCTAATTCATTAACTAATCAACAAATCAAATAAATTTTTCGTCTAGCGCGAACTAATTTCAACGAAGATTGACTCTTCTTCAATCTACCAAATCAAATATCAAGACAACTAACCGACAATCAAAAATCATTTTTTCTACTAACTTAACAAAAATCAAGATATTTTCAAAAAAGGATTAAATAGAATTACTTTCAAAATTAACTGCAAACTGAGTCTACGCTCACTCAACTTTTCAAACCCATACAAGGTTCAAGGATAATTCAAAATCAATTCTATGCAACCCTATAAAAAACACCAATCAAACACTACAAACTACGAATTTAGACTATGATTCTTTATAAGGAGATACATAGGCACACAGTTAAACCAATGCTAGTTCATAACTAAAAAATTAAATCATTTTCTCAACATATATAAATTTTGACTACCAAATACCTATTTTAACCTTAAACCTAAAAGCGGAGCCCTTTGAGAATAAGGGAGATAAAGGGTGTCTAACATCTTCCATTCGTCTAACTGACTTACGAATTTAGAATCTCTGACAGAATTAGGGTTATCTGTTATTCCCCTTGTCCTTAGGACAAAAATTAATGATGACGACTCTATATTTTTTACCGGTTACGACAGCTAGCGACTCTGCCGGGGATACACAATCCTAGGGTTTAGAGTTTACCCTTTCTTTTAGGTCTAGGGTTTTTTGGGTTCTTTTCATTTTTGGTATGTTTTTGTTTCTATATTTGTTTATATATTTGTTTATATATTTGTTTATTTATTTGTTTATTATCATTGTTATCATATTATTTTATTGTTGGTGGATTTTAAAATTTTAATAACATAATAAACCTTAGAAAGAAGGATTGTCTATTGACCAAGGGGGGTAAAAACCCCTACGAGCTTTTGTGACGAATTCGCTTAGATTCAGTTGAATTTCAAGGAAGGAATATCTTTTAGAGGGCTAGACTCTCTAGGATACATGACTTCAGGATTTGGCCAATGAATCTTTGCATGACCCTAAAACAAAATCTCACGGTGAGACCTTGTATGAACTAAGAGACGAAAGTTTAGGTCTATAATGAGGCTCCACCTAAAGGAGGCCCTTGTGCCTTTTCCCTTTGGTGTCATCTATGATACTCTTAAGGAGGCCACCTTTATGGGGAGGATAGAATATCTGTAGGACCAAACTAGGAACCAACCTACTAAGGACAACTTCTATAAATCCACCACCATGTTACATCACCATGCATACATACATCATTGTATTTTAAAATATTCATTATTTTTGCATTTTTTATTTTGTCTTATTCACAATATTTCTTAAAAAAATATAATAATAAAAAAGGGAAGAAAGGTTTTTGGTGAGTATCCTAAGAATGAATTATGATAAGAAGCCAATTATCCACATTAGTGCCCTGATGCCTGATTTGAAGAAAATGAAGATGATTAGAGTGGAACTACCTAGCAATGCTAGGGAAGATTTTATTCGTCACTGTGGAAATATCATGGATGTACTAAGGATAAATGGGCAAGTAGGGGTTATATCTGCCCTTGTTCAGTTTTATGATCCTCCACTAAGATGCTTTACTTTCCAAGACTTCCAATTAGCACCTACCCTAGAAGAGTTTGAGTAAGTTCTAGGGTTTTCCAAGATAAAAGAAGGGCCCTACACAGGAATCGGGCAAGTCATCAAAATTTAAGATTTGGCTAAAGAATTGGGGATACCATCTCCTGATCTAATACTTAATTACAAAGCAGATGGTGAAGTCCAAGGAATCAAGAGGAAATACTCAGAGTCTAAAGATTTCTATTTTGTAGATAAGGGTGAATGGGAACCTTATGGAGATATCTTGGCATTGTTAATCTTATGCTTAGTTATACTTCCCAAAACTGCAGATTTCATAGACCCGGTGCCTATTGGTGTATTTTGGGCCGTGAAGGTCTTAAATAAAGACCCTACTCCTACTTTGCTTGCTAACCTATACTACACTCTTCATGTACTACATGAGAAAGGAGAGGGAATACTATAATGTTGTATTTCTATTTTATATTCATGGCTCTTGTCACATCTTGGTAAGGAAAGCTATATGATCAAAGATTTAACAAAAGATGAGTGGTTACAAAAGTTAAGGGCCCTCACTGTTGATTCTATTTTATGGTAATAGAAGAGATCATCTTCAACTATGGAGACTTCGCTAATGTTCCTCTAATTGGGACTCGTGGTTGTATTAACTACAATCTCACTTTGTCTTTACGTCAACTTGGATATATTTTGGAAGATAAACCTTTCGATGAACAACTTGAACGATTGGTCCTACATGATATGGGGCGAAGTGACCCTGAACTACTCAAGAAAATCATCCAAGCTTGGGGAAAGGTACATAAGCGTGAAAAGGTTCTAATCAACAAGCATCCTGGTGTTATTGATCCTCTCTATCAACCGAAGACTCCAATTCTAACGCCAATATTGATTGAGGAAGTGGAAAACCTTAGGGCTTTCATTTGTCTACTTGAAAGAGAAAAAAAGACTTAGAGCACCACCTCTAAAATGTCAACTATGAAAGGAACCAGTTTCAGTATGACCTTTACCAAAGAGACCAACAAATACAGGAATTGGAAAAGGAAAACCAAAGTCAAGAAGCGCAGTTCCATAATCTTATCAGTGTCATCCGAGAAATAAAGGGGCAAGAAACAAGAGAACATTCTCGAAGGGTTGAAGCTGAAGCGCTCCTCTTGGAACGAGAAGCCGAATATGAGCGAGTACGTCAAAACCTAAAAGAATTCCAAGGAAACTGTCATTCCTTGATACAAGCCTACAAGGAGACACAAAAGATAAGCAAGCATTGGGAATAACAATATACAAAGATAGCCCGAGCAGTAGAAAACAACAAGATCATAATCCCTGCATTTTATAAGGAATATCTAAAGTACAAAGGCAAACATGCAAAACTTGCCTTCTTAGCAAACAATCTCATCGGTGACATCCCTAGAAGGTTAAGATATGAAGAAGGTGTGATGGTCCCTCTTCCGAAGGAAGTTGAAGACTTCCTCAAGCTTTGTAGGGAGATGGTTGATGATTTTTGGGAAGAGATCCGCAAACGCGCTTAGGAGATTTTGGGTTTTCTTTTGTTAGTACTTGACGTTTGATTCCGTTGTTTGATTCAGTATTTACATTTGGTATTTGCGTCCATACGAGTTGTGTTTCCATTTCAAGGATTGCGATTTCTATTCAATAAAAAGTATTATGTTTCGGTATATTATTTGTATAGTCTTTGGGATACTCACCAACAAAAAAGCAAAACCTGGATAAAAATAAAAGGAGATCCATGTGAATAAGACATTAAAACAAATTCTTAGCATAAATATGCATTCATACATGCATCTACATACATCTACATCCCATAAAAACTTTTTTCAAAAGTATATCCTTAATTGGATCATTGCACAATTACAGAGAAAGCCACCACTCCGGCTCCGTTTCCTTATAATGATGGTGGAAACATGACTCCACTGTCTACATCAAAGGACAAAAAAGATCATCTCTAACAATCATGTTGTCATCAACATAGCATAAGAAATAGGCAAGAGGAGACCATAAAAGACATGGATGCCAAATAGTTCAAGAATGATCCAAAGAAATGACCGAAGCATCGTCAAATATCTCAATCATGGCTCTGCTTCTAAAGCTTCAAGGATCAACAAAAATCATTGGTGAAAGTGTCACCCACGTAACTAAGAATGTCATTATGAACCAACTCTAAGGAATATTGACAAATTTGACCTAAGAGGGGAATCTCTAGGTTGACGTGATGAAGAATTTCCTCCACAAGAGAAGACCCGCAATTAAACCTCTACACATTTTCATTAAATGTAGGAACACATGCCTATTAAAGGTGTTGATTGACGACTGGTCATTACTGAATATGAAGCCTAAGCTTACTATGATAGAGGGGTATAATATTGAGGCCAAGTGCAATGACCTCTAATGACATTCAAAGTTCCTACATGAAGAAGCAAACCACCTAAAGGAATGTTGAACCTCATACATTTCAAGGCATGGGCTTAGAGCTTGCATATTCTTGCTTTCTTGGAAGACCGTGTATACACGTAGCATGGGTAGTTACCATCGACTCCCCGTCAAAAGACGAAACCCCTAGTGGAGATAAAACTGATTGTTTCCTTGTGAATCGACCTAACATTGTGACGCTACATCAAAGACGATCATAGCAATCTAGATACATCAGTTGCTATTAATTATGCGATGGAGAAATTTGAAACTATCTTAGCATCCCAGAGAGACCTACGAAGGGGCATTAAGAACAAATATTCAAAAAACTGGGTCAAGTTGCTAAACATCCCAGAAAAGGAAAGTTGATACAATTTAGACTACCACTATGGATAATAAAGAAGGACAAACCCTTCCTATACAAAATACTTTCATCATTGCCGAGTTCGAGCACAACGAGCATCTATTCATGGTGCTCGATAAAGAAAATGAAGGGGCATACAATCTCGTCATCCAAAGTACTCCAGATAGAGAATGCAATGATTGGATTATCGTGGAGATACCGAAGATTTATTTCTATTTAAAGCAATTTTATTGGTTTCAAATCCCTATGCTTTTCCCGAAGCATATGGTAACTTGCAAGGGCCCCCATTTTTTTAAACTTTATTTATCAGTTAATAAAAGTTGTGTTTGCATTCAATTAAGATCATTTTCTTTCAAGTCATTTTATTTTCAAAATGGAAATTCTTTTCATACAAACTTCTCATTCCATAAAAATGAATAAATACATATCTGCATATAAACTCACCGATAATGATATTGCTACTATCCGATATGACTTTAATGCACCAATTAACCAAGCTGAAGAGGACGGTGAGGAAGATTGTAAACTCCATAAAAGACAAGATATGAGTCAAAGACAATACAACCACACCAAGAATCAATTGGGGTAATCAACCTTAGAACTAAGGAAGACAAGAAAAAGATCAAAATATGGGCTTCCTTGGACAAAGATGAGAAGATAAAACTATTGAAGCTCTGCACGGGTACATATACGTGTTCTCTTGGTCATATCAAGACATAACAGGCCCGCAAACAAATATTGTAGTATATACACAGACCCTCGGGAAAGTTGCCTGCTAATTAAACCAGACATTGCTCTCAAAATACAAAAAGAAAAAAAAAGAGAGTTCATGAATAACTTAACAAGAGGTTTTCTAGCCATCGCAAATATCCATAATGGTTTACAAACATCATGCTTGTATCAAAGAAAGATGCAAAGTCCGTATACATGGAAACTAATAGGAGTTAAACAAAGCGAGCCTAAAAGACGACTTCCCATTACCTCACATCGAGGTATTGGTAAACAACACGACTCAATACCCGACACCCTCACTCATAGATGGGTTGCCCAAATACCACCAAAATCAAGATGGACCCCGAATACATAAATATGACTACCTCTACAACTCCTTGGGGAACATATGGTTATAACTTAATACATGTATGCTCTTAGAACATAGGGGCAACCTTTGTCTTTTCTATTTACATAAAAGAAATATTCCTATTAGAAATGGAAACATCATCACCATGAGTACTCATGGAAACTAAGCTTGAAATTTTCGAATTGGTGCAAGCACAACTCGATCAATGAAAAACTCATCAAGAAAAATAGCTAAAGAATGTATAAAGAAAACCTTTAACAAAGAAGCCCTCGAGTACGCCAGAAAGCGATTTAGTGTTAAATAAGATCTCACTATCTCGATTCAAATACACGTGGAAAATAGACACCTAACTACGAAGGTCCATATGTGGTTAAAACAACATTCTCAGGCACGGGTCTTATCATCACAAAAATGGATATAGAAGAACCACCACGCCCGCTAAACTCCGACACAGTCAAAAAATACTATGTACAAAAATCCCACTATGTTGAAACCCTAAACGGATGACTAAGGCAAAAAGGGGCGTCATGGTGGATTGAAAACCCTAAAGGGAAATCCAGGAAAAAATTGGGACATATAAACAAAATCATCATCCCAGTGGATTGAAAACCTGAAAGCACAATCCAGGAAAATGTTAGGGATTTTATCCAAAAAAATGAACAAATAGGCCGTGATTCGAGAATTCATTACCACGACTATGAAGGGTAGGGATTAATCTAAATCATCTTACTCAGAAGCAAGGATATTAGAGTTATCAAGAGACATTGGAGAGATAGCAGTATCGATTATCATTTTTATTGCTATTTTCAATTTTGTTAAAACTTGTTGTAATTACCTCTTTTAAGGGATTACATCTTATATCATTGCCTATTTACATGCCCCACTATTTATAAACTTTCATTTATTTTTGGAGTTCTTACTTTTGCATTTCTATTTTTTCACTCTTTTATCATTTCTGCTTGTTTGTAAATATGACAATTATTTTTTATAAACGATGCATTAAAACTTTATGGGCATAAATAATCAAAAGTGTTGAAAACAATAAAAGTGTTTGAAATCAAAAAAATCGAAGGGAAACCCTTGGTTTATAATATATACTCAAATGGAGCACACAAGCATTCAAATATGGCCCAGGTGTCATAAAGGAAGTCAACACACAAAATTTCAAACCAATCTCAAAACGACCAAAAGAAAAATTCCAAGTTGACGCCAACAACAAAATTTCATAATAACAACTTCAAGGCGACATACATTCAAAGATCAACTTCAAAGAAAATTTTAAAAGAACAAATTCAAGACAACCGACTTCGAAACAATCAAAAGTGCACCTTCCAAAATCAAAATCGAGAAAGCACATTTCCTCCAAAACGGAAAATCCAACGAGGAAACTCTGCATACAAATATTTTCTTACCGAGAAATAAACATTTATAACACTTTATGCATTTACATATTTGCATTAAGCATGGTGCATAAACATTTCAATCGAGACATAGGCTCGGGAATACCTCAGAAAATCTCAAAGCCTATTAGCTAGCTAAGTAATCTACGTAGATTATAAATTCAAATATTAGCTTTTACGAAATTACAAGTAGCAAACTTAGTTACGAACATATATAACAATTAGAGGTGCTACTAAACTAGACTACACTAGGAGGTATACTTGCAGTTCATATCTATAGCTTAGTTGGCATCAGCCTATGGGTATATTATTTAAGTTTTCAACTGCCGCACTTTTCAAGGGTCAAATTTAATTTCTAAGGTGCAAATTCAAAGTTTTCGAACTATCAAAATCTTTATTTTTTTCAAATTCAAAAATTTCCAGATTCAAACTTTTCAAACAATTTAGATACAAATTTCAAATCAGCATCATATATCCTCTAGGTTGTGATAGATATGCAAAATCTGCGATATAATTTATTGTGCTAGTCTCGAAGCGACAATGAACTATGAAATCTATGTTATTTACCCCCTAGGTTGTGTTAAATATGAAAGCTGCGATATATCTTACTATGTTAGTCTCAAAGCTTTAGTAAGTTATTTTTCAAAACTCGTATTATCTACCTCCTAGGTTGTGGTAGATGTACGAATATCTGCGATAGTTCATTGTGTTAGTCTCGAAGCAACAATGAATGTTATTTATCCCCTAGGTTGTGGTAAATATAAAATTTGCGATATAGCTTAATATGTTAGTCTCAAAGGGTTAGTAAGTTATTTTTCAAAATTCGTATTGTCTATCCGCTAGGTTGTGGTAGATGTACGAAAATCTGTGATAGTTCATTGTATTAGTCTCGAAGCGACAATGAATGTTATTTACCCCCTAGGTTATGGTAAATATAAAATCTACGGTATAGCTTACTATGTTATTCTTGAAGCGTTAATAAGTTATTTTTCAAATTGCGTTCTGTTTATCCCCTAGGTTGTGATAAATATGCAATATCTACGATATAACTTATTATGTTAGTCTCGAAGCTTTAGTAAGTTATTCAAAACTTATGTTATTTACCCCCTAGGTTGTGGTAGATGTATGAAATCTGCAATATAGTTTATTGTATTAGTCTCGAAGCGGTAATGAATTATCGAATCTGCATTATTTACCCCCCTAGGTTATGGTAAATATATAATCCGTGGTATAATTTACTATGTTAGTTCTAAACGTTAGTAAGTTATTTTTCAAAACTCACGTTATCTATCCCCTAGGTTGCAGTAGATATGCGAAAATCTATGATATAGTTCATGGTATTAGTCTCCAAGCAACGATGAATTATCAAGCTTGTGGTATTTATCCTTTAGGTTGTGATAAATACACCAGTCTGAAATATTCCTTACTATGTTAGTCTCGAAGCGTTAGTAAGATATTTTCAAACCTGTATCATTTACTCCCTAGGTTGTAGTACATATACGAAATCTGCGATATAACTTGTTGCATCAGTCTCAAAGCAACAATACGTTATCTAGTTTCTGTGATATAGTTTATTGTGTTAGTCTTCAAGCGACAATGAGTTATGAAACATTGTGTTATTCATCCCTTAGGTTATGATGAGTATGCAAAATTTGCGCTTGTAGCTTACTATGTTAGTCTCGAAGTGTTAGCAAGTCAATTTTCAAATTGGTGTTATTTACCTTCTAGGTCGTGGTAAATACATAATAACTGCTATTTAGCTAGTTGCATCAGTCTCACAACAGTAATAAGTTATCTATTTTCAAGCTTGTGTTATTTATTTCGTAGGTTACGGTAAATACGCAAAGTCTACGATTACTTTTTCTAGGTGTTGACGAGTTACCTGCGTCGTCATATCTAGGTTCAGACTCTAGGCATTGGTGAGTTAACTGAGGTATCCTTGCCCTTTTTACTTTTTGATTCATTATACAGTTTATCTTTCAAAAGTTGTTTGGTTGAAATTTGGGGTCTTCCATTATTTAATAACCCTCAGATCTGAACATTCGAAAACTTCGTATACTCGCACGCTTCAATCAAAGAGTAATTAAATAGAGGCAACTGTCATACTCCAAATTTGTTCGCCCTTATTTCTACCATCAAAAATATTTTCAACATTGGTTTTTTATAAATTTCTTTTGTTCAATTTTACTAACATTTTAACAATAATTTATTTTGCTCATTTAAAAATATATAATAGTTTATTTCAAATAATTTGTATTTTTTAAATAACAATTACTTGCTTACCCTTCATATACTTTCAATTGACTTTTTATTTCAAATAAATAACATATCGCAGTTGGTAAGGGAGTAAGCTTGCAAACATAAAGTCATGGGTTTGAATCTCACTTGGTGCACTTTGAATATTTTTTATGTTTATTGTTACTAACTTTATTTTCATTTTTAATTATTTTCAAAATCAGAAAAGTCATGTTTTTTAATTATTTAATAACCAATTTCGCTTTTATTTATTTGTTATATTTTAAAAATATTATTTTTTATTAAAATCATCATTTTATTTAAAAAATAGTCAAAAATCTAAAAATAAATAAAATCTTTTTCTGTTTAAATATTTTTCAAATTGTATCTTGTACATAGATATAAATATGACCAAATTCTTAGACTTGCTGACCAAGATATATTTTTTGCGCTTTTTACTGTTTGGATTATTTCTTTTTTGGTGTCTGAACCTAATTTCTCACATTATAAATAGGACTCCTCCCCATTCTATTTTTTCATCAACAATTCTCTATCTCTCTCTTACAAATCTTCTTTTTTTATTTTTGGGTTTATTCCAGGGTTTTTTTCTTGAACAGAAAATCTGTTGTTGTCTTTAACAGAAAACTACCAACAATATTTCTATCAAAAATCAACAATATCAACAATTATCTACGAATAAAAAATTATCCAAAAATTCCATAATTCCCAAAATAACAACAAAGTTGTTGTTCTTGACGAGCAACGATAATTAAAATCCTAAGCCTCCATTCTATCAACAAAAAATAACTCGTAGCAAAAGCAGGCAAGAAGAAGAGGAATTGCAAAATATCGAAAAGAAGACACGAAGGAAAAGATGATCTCTAAAGAAAGGATTTTTTTATTCCTTATTCACCGGGAGAAATATCACTCTCGTAGGTTGATTTTTTTCTACTACCTCAATTATAGCTTGTGTGTGTTTTATATTGTTTTATGTTTTTGTTAGATAGTTTGCGTGCGATTTTTGTTGATGTGAATCATTTGTATTTTTGTCTTTTATTGATGGTCGATAAAAAAATTGAGATTGATTTGTGGATGATATAATTTATAATCAGGTTATTTGAATAATCTTTTTCCAGTAATTAATCTAATTCTTATTTCACTTAGTTTTTCTACTTAATTTTTAATTTGTTGTTTATTATCATTTTATAAAAAGAATTTTACAACAAACATGATTTTAATTATAACTTTTATCAGCCAAGCAAGCGTTCTAACTTTTGTAACTTCTTCACGGGAATAACAATGACACAAGCTCTTTCATAATTTTTCAATAAAACACTATTTATGTTCTTTCTCACATATTACATGCATACAAATCACAAAAAACAATAAAACACAGAAAAACTAAAAGAAATTGATTTAACTCATTTAATTCAAAATATTTTCTTGTGATTAATTTGTATTACTTAGAGAATTAATTTCTTTGATAAATACAATTTTACATATTATTATTTCCCGATTAATCTAATGCCAACCTCTATTTATTTTATATATAGTAACTTCTTTTTAATAATTATTGTTATTATTTCTATAACATAACTTAATTTATTTTTTAGTTGATTGTTCTCCTTTTAATTATCCTTAAGAAAAATATAAAAATATTTAGATTTCGCTTTGAATTGACAAATAACATGAAAATACAAAAGACCAAAATAATTAAAATTCACAAAACAAACCAGGGTCAAATTTCTTCGCCTAGAGAGATCGAATTCAAATAAGGATTAACTCTTTATCGACCAAGTCAATTTCTTTGCCTTGAGCGAATTAATTCTCATAATTATCAACTCTTTATCAAGACTTAATTCAAAAAGCTCCTTATCAATCGATAATTTTTTTCGCCTAGCGCGAACTAATTTCAATGAAGATCGACTCTTCTTTAATCCACCAAATCAAATATCAAGACAACTAACCGGCAATTAAAAAACATTTTCCCCTACTAACTTAACAAAAATCAATATATTTTCAAAAAAGGATTAAATAGAATTACTTTCAAAATTAACTGCAAACTGCGTCTACGCTCAATCAACTTTTCAAACCCAAACAAGGTTTAAGGATAATTCGAAAGAAATTCTACGCAACCCTATAAAAAACACTAACCAAACACTACGAACTATGAATTTAGACTCTGATTCTTCATAAGGAGATACGTAGGCACACGGTTAAAACCAAGACGAGTTCACAACTAAAAAAAGTAAATCATTTTCTCAACATATATAAATGTTCAGTACCAAATACCTATTTTAACCTTAAACCTAAAAGGGGAGCCCCTTGAGAACAAGAGAGATGAAGGGCGTCTAACACCTTCCCTTCGTCTAACTGACTTATGAGTTTAGAATCTCTAACAGAATAAGGGTTATTCGTCATTCCCCCGTCCTTAGGATAAGAATTAATGGTGACGACTCTTTATTTTTTGCCGGTTACGACAATATGTTGTCCCACTGGTTTGATTGCTTCCTGATCGAGAGGGTTTGGGTAAGGGCTAGAAATGAGTCAAGTCGAATTCGCCTCAGCTCAGCTCAACTCGTTAAGAATTGGTTCAACTCAAATCTTGGTTCAATTTCAACACTAAGCTCAAACTCTATTCATTATAAATTCACGAATATTTTTTTAAAAGAAAATATCGAAATAAAATAAAAGTTATCAGGTTGAAATTTAACTTTTTCTCAAAAATCTACTAATTTAAAAACTACACAACTTTCAAGAGACACACACTACTACAAAACATACCTACGGTGAAGATATATTACCATGACCACATATTGAACGTGGTAATATCTTATTTTTTACGCGTATTATTCTATTTTATTTTATTTCATCATGGTTCTTAAACCCAATCGCGGTCATAGAAATTGGGTGGTAAGCTTCGAATCCCAGCAACAACATTTTTCCATTTTTATAATTAAAGTAAACGCGTGTCCCTTAACATTTTTTTATTTAAAAATTTAAAGTTTAACAATTACGGTTGTTTTATTAAGAAGGAATTTCGTGTGGGTTTTGAGTTAAAAAATGCAGAAAAATCATGTTTACGCTATGCGTCGACTCACGCAGAGGGGAGGGTTGACTTGAGCATACCTGCGAGGCAGAGTCTCTTTGTCAAACTGCGACACATAGATGCATAGAGGTTATGAGTCGACACATAGGTGATCAAAAGACTCAGTATGAGTCGACCCGAGCAGTCCCGAGGGGCATTCAATATTTTTGACAAATTTTGTAGCGGCCATAACTTTTAAATTGTAACTCTGTTTTAGGCGACGTTCGAAGCATTAGGAAGTTAATGCAATAACCTTTAAGATAAAACTAGGTTTGTTGGCATTGTATGATCTGATCATTATGTAATTATGTAAAGTGACATGTATGTGTGTATATGTATGTCATGAATTGGTGAAATATAAATAACATGTGTTAGTATTGTTGCTAAATGCTATTCGTGATATGTATTATTGCTGAATGCTAAATAATTGCATTGTTGGTAATGACAACATGATAAATGTATATTTTATTCAATGGTGGGATAATTCATTTTGATGGATTATTGTGATATGCAATATGATTAAGGTTTGGTGATAATCTTAATTTTCATATATTTGGTTATGTTTGCACATGCATACATGGGGAGATTGAACTCTGGTTGGTTGCTTTGATCCTTGTGTGGAAATAGAAGAGGTGGACTATATGTTCATAATGACGGGCTTTGATCTTGTCCAATTCGGAAGTGTGGCTCTGATTATAGATATGGAATCGAGAGCAAGGTGAGCTTGATGTTCATGATGGTACCACATGCATGATGTTGTACCCCAAAATTTTCCCTCCCATTTTTACTCAAAACATGCTCCTAGAGATCCTCAATTGCTCAAGGTTGACCAAGAATTGACCAGACAAATTCTCCTTCTAAGCAATGAACCTCTAGCTAGGGTTTCACTTTTAATCAAAGATATGTAAGCTCCAAAGGTACCAAATGTTTTCCATTGTCCTAATATGCCTTCAAGATTGTCCATGACAAGTTTCATGCCTTGCACTACAAGTTTGCTCAGTCAATTGCTCAAATGCTTGGAAATCAACTGTACTAGGTCAAAAGTCAACAGTGGCCCAAATACAGTCAAACTTCATGATTTTTGGTTAACATAAACATTTTGAAGTGATATCCATCATTTGATCAAGGGCTGATCATGATTCCTCAATAAATGTCCCTAATTCATCAAAAGTCAAGAATTGCTAAATTAGGGTTTCTATAGGAAAAGTCAATTGAACTTTGATCAGGCATAACTTTCTCATACTTCATCCATCTTTCCCCAACCAAGGCTCATTTTTAAGAGAATCCAATTCCATACAACTTCTCTTCATCCAACAAGTTCAAGAGATGCATCATTTGAAAGATACAAGCTCATACGTTACAGGTCATTTTCAAAAAGTCAACAAAAGCCACTTTTTGCCAAGACCTTTTAAATCAAGATAACATCTTCAAATGCAAAATTGATCAAAAGAGGGATTGGAGTAGACATCTTTGGATTTCTAAAATTTTCAATATCATCATCATGAGATAAAAATTGAGCAAGTTACGGCTTGCATAAGTTGGATAATTTTCAAGAAAACGCATGGAGTCAACTTTGGGCAAAATCATTTTTCAAGCTAATGAGCCTAATTTTTAGGGCCTAAACATGTTCATGACATGTCTAAGGACCCCTAAAACCATTTTTGCATAGTCTTGATCTTATTTGCATTTTATATTATTTTTATTTAATTAAAAATCAAATAAATCAAAATTAATGCAAATTATATGGGCCATTATTGGTTGGACTTGGTTTGATGCATGGAGGGGCCCTATATTTCGTGTACAACAAGGCCAACATATCCAAATTCATTCAAATTCAAAAAAGAGACAAGTTTGCATGCTTTTGGAAAAGTTACAAATTTTCATTCATGGCTCTTAAAGAACATAATGGAGCATGCTTCTTTCCCTCCTACCTTGTCCATTCTTTCTACTCTATAAATACTAAGCATCTTGTAAGCATAGCAAGGGCCGACACCACCTAGAGAGAGTTCTACAAATTTTGCAAAAAATTATTAAAGTTGCAAAATTCGCATCTCTAATTCCATCCATCATCTGTCCAAACCAAGGGTTCAAACACCTTCTTGAGACTTCCAGGAACTCAACCCAACCATTACTCAAGCAACTTCACGCCCAGAATCCACGAACCGAAACCCTTATTGTTGGTAATTTTCTGGAATTTATATTTGTAATTTCATGATGTGTTAATACTTTTCCATGCTTGTTTCATGATCAGGTTGATCTATAGGACATATCCAACGTAGAACATGTAAGAATAAGGGCCAAAATAGGATCATGCCATTTTAGAGCACGATCTGAGTTTTTTCATCGTATCTCAATAACCAGGGATTTTCAGGTCTCATTTTTGAAATCAGGAAAAATTAAGGGGGGTAGGATCAATTTGGATCTTTGAATCTCATTGTTTTGGGAGGTTGATTTTCCAGCCCACCGGAGAAGATGACCGGAGAGTTGACTCCGGTGGGCTGACTCTGGTGCAAACTTGTCTCACTCTCATTGGACAGTCCAAGTCAGCGCGCACGTTTTTTTTTTAAATTTCAAATATTTGCATTGTTTTGCTAATATATTATTATTGTTTCACACACACACACACACACACACACACACACACACACACACACACACACACACACACACATATATATATATATATATATATATATATATATATATATATATATATATATATATATATATATATATATAAACGAATGAAATGACAACTCAATTGGCAAGGCAACGCGTATGTGAGGGAGGGGACCTGGGTTCAAGTCCCAGGTCCAACGTTTTGTATTTTTCCTAATATACTCATGCAGATCCCATGCTTCAATGGTCAGGAGCATACTATACGCCTTCAATTTGCAACCACTAGATCATGAGTGATCTAGATCCAAGGGTTTGAGCTTGCATATCCAGCATAGGCCATCAAAGCCAGTCCTCACTGGATCCAAGGACATACCTGGGCTCTCTTCAACATTGGGCCTAGCGAAAATTCAATCTTACACCCCCTATTTCCTTTTGTTATCAGTCCCATTTTTGTATTCCTTTTAATTTTCTCTATTAATTATTTAATTAACTAAATAGTCAGAAAAATCACAAAAAATATTAAGTTAGTACTTTTTCTAATTAAACTAATTTTTTAAATAAATTAAATAAATATTTTAACTATTTTCTTTAATTTAAAATTAGTTAGAATTTAGGATTTAATTTATGTTTTAATCATTTTCTTTTCATAACAAAAACCAAAAAGAACTTAGACTATTTTTCTTAATTTAATTTTGTTTTCTAAATAGATTTTAGGATTAATTAATTAATTTCTTAAATAAAAAAAACAATAAAAAGATTCTCTTATTTCATTTTTACTTACTAGGCTTTTAGACGTACTTTTAACTTTCGCGCGTTATTTATTTTCTTTCGTATTTTTACATTATTGTACCTGTACACTGAATGTAATATTTAATAGGATTTTATCTGCTCTCTTTATTTTTCTTCCCCCAAATTTCTGTACATTGTAAATATCCCCTCCCCGAAGCCATGTAATAGCGTAGGATTATATTTTCGCACTTTGTTTTCTGTACATATTTACTGCTAGTAACTAGGATTGCATGACAAGATTGAAAAAAACAAAAATGCTAGAAAACCCTAAATTCACAAGATGAATACTTGAACTAAACACAATTGCACATATGCACCTCTAGAGTATCTCACTTCGGTTGCCTTCGGAAAATAGTCACAATTCTCGAAACGTGAGAAGTTTTAGTGTCTGTTCTCTAGTTTGAAAGATCACAAGTCCCTCGATGACCCTCTCGACACTGCCTCAGTTAAAAGTGATCTTAAAAATTTAGGAGAGTTACTAAAATTTCTTGCCAAGTTGCCTTCGTGACCGTATTGTCCCTTTTATGTCCCTCACACATCCAATGATAAGGCTACCTACTCACTAATAGTAGGATAGCACTGTCTAAAGGATACGAGGAGAAGAACTACCTTTTCAAGTACAAGTAGATAGCTGTTACATGCTTGCTCAAAACAAATTTTCACACTTACACATAAACATTTCAAAACACTTTCAAAAACATTCGCTTTGTCAATACTCTTGAGGACTGATACAAGAGTTATCACAATGCAAATCGCTGCACTAAGGAATTTTCAAAACATTTTCAAACACACAAAGCACAAAGGTATTTCAAAATGAGAAAATCTCTAAGAGCCCGTAGATAACTATGGATGGAAAGGGTGCTAACACCTTCCCTTTCCATAATCTACCCCCTTACTCAGAAAACTCTTGAAAAGGTATTTTTATATTCTTTTCACCCTTTCCTTAATTTGGATAAAAGAAAAGTCGATGGTGACTCTTGCTTACCGCAACATTTGCGAACACAAATGCAAAACCAGTATTAACAGTCGGTTCTGCCACCGTATCACAGAACTGGCGACTCTGCTGGGGATACTATTAAAAAAAGTGGAGTTACCTTAGAGTTAGTTTATTTTAAAACTGTTTTAATTTCTTGCTTTGTATGATTTATCCTTGGAGGTTTTGTTTGGGTTGTTACTGTAGATCCTACACCCGGTTCTGGAGGTATCTTTTTAGGTAAACAACAATAGATCGTGGAGACTATACGGTGTGGACTTATATGGTTAAAGTGATTGCTGTGTTGGTGTGACACTTTGGTTGGTACCGGTATCCCTTGTGTTGAATCGAGGAGAATACGGGGCCGCCGCATGGTGTTGTGAAGCACTAACGGACCTTAGAACCTTAGTTGAACAAACTTGGCCATTAGAAAGTAGTGAGATAGTCGGCCTCAGTGTAAAGCTGGGGATTGGTTAATAATCGATGCTACACTCATTGAGATCAAACTCTCGAGATGTTTCGGCCGCAAGAAAAGATTGCTAAGCTAAAATAACGCTCGATAAAGAAAGATCAGTGATATTGAGACTCCTTAGAACCTGATTACTTTTCTAAGACAGGTTGAACCAACTAAACTTCAAGAGGGTACTTACCTACAAACTCCATGCAAGCCTGGACCTAAGGCTGCTTGTGTGTATACATTATCCAATAAACTGGTTTTCTTGCAAGACACACTTGTCTTCATCACCCTACAATTTGCTTGATGCATGGCATACACATCATAATATCATACCATAGCATTTCCTTAACCATTTCAAGGATCTCAAGGGCATGTGGTGCATGTTATGATGAACCATACATCTATCAAGGGGAAAGGGGATTTATTTTCCTTTAGCCAATATCGTCAAAAGATCAAAATACGACAACTTGAGTCAGTGGCTATGACCCACTCGTTATGGTGAGCTTGATTCTTGTAGAAGGACCTTCAGCGATACGAAAGTTCTTCAATCAAACCTGTAAAATTCAACTCCTAACATTTTCTTGTGTTTACCCCACGAGATCCTTGAAAACATTTACACATCATGCATGTCATTACATAACAGGTCTTCCAGTACATATCTCTCATGTTCTCGCTGTTTATTTCAGCAAGGAAAATGGATTTCAAACAGAACAACAGAGATCTCTAAACTCAAGAGTCTCAGATCATGGAAATGTTCCTCAACCTATCTAAGGGGTAGGAAGAATTGAAAACACTCCTCAACGGGAACTTGACCAAGAAACATCCTGACAACAACAAGGATGACCAGTTGGAACAACTGCAAGCTGAAATGGAAGGGATGAGAATCCAGATGATCAATCAAATGGCTCTTATCCAAAACTTAGCTCGGGGACAAGAAGAGCTGAGAGCCCTAGTCAACAAGTTTCCTCAAGATGGATGCAATCATATGGAGCAAACAACGAGATTGGGGATCGGGTCTTTAATCAGCCTCAAGAGGATTTGGTTGAAAAAACACCTTTCAAGACGGCTGCTACACCAAGGGTCCAACAATGAGCTCGCCAACCATAACAGGGTAATCAGCAAAGGCAAGACAAGCCCAGGAGGCAGTTCACCAAAATTAAAAAACCATTGTCTCAGGCATTGTAACATATGTTGAGGATGAATTTGGTTACATTGATAAGACCTCACCCAAACCCCAAAACTTCTTCCCCTAACTACAATCATGATGCAATATGTGCTTACCATTCCAATAGTCATGGACATGATACGAGTGGCTGTTGGGCTTTGAAAAATAAGATTCAGGACTTGATCAATGAAGGAGTGTTAGATTTCACACAAGATGGCCAGACTGAATTCTTCTGCCATCCCTCAAAGGCACACCATCTGAAGTGACAAATTCAAACAAAGAGGCTTTTTGTTCATCTGGATTCTGAATTTGTAATTTTCTTTTGATTGTTCGAACATTTGTTTCATGTCAAACTTTGTTACTTTATCAATGCACTGCATATGTCTGTTTTGAATCAATTCATTCGTATTCACTATATTTAAACTGCTTTCCTTTTTGTGATATTCAACTCTCGATCAAAAGCTCTAAGCCTTTAGAGGGAGGATGACGAAAATGATACCACAATCTCTACAATATGCTTTTGAACAGACCCCGCTAACGATGTACAAGCGTTGTTTCAAATCCTAAACATTGGAGTTATAAGGAAGATAATCCCTAGTCAAACCCTTTGAGCCAAAGAAGTAGGAGTTTTCTTTTCACACAAATTAAAACCCTTAATCATAACCTGGGGCAGGGCAGCTTTCTCAGTTAATTCAGAGGTGCATTCAGTCGCAAGCTCATCCTTCATACACGACAAATTGTGTAGAAGATACCTTCCAAAAGATGGCGATGGTTCCGCATAATCATCAAATCAGGCAGTCATTATTTTTCAAAAGAAAAGCCTGCTAAGTTAAAACCTATGAAGGAGACTTAAGAAAAAAACTAGGGCATCCCGCTGACTATAATCACAAAAGAAATAGTTCAGGGAAAAGCAGGGATAATAAAAAAAAAGAAGAGGTCGCTACAAATCCTCAACAAAAAGAAAAGGTTATAAAAATGACTGCCTTCTCAAATAAACCTTCAATTTACGAACCATCACCAAGTATCAGAGCAAAGATTCCAGACTCAATTGGGATCTAAACACACAATTAACTGAGCATAGGACTGAAGAACATCATGAAGAACGGGTTAGGTACAAATAAATTTTGAGCCTTTATCCTTTGTTTCTTAAAACCGTGAACCAGACCATGTTACAACCTTTAAAAGTCTTAGCTGAAGCATGGGTTAGTTTGAAAGCATACTGTTGCAAAAGGTATCCTGACTCCTATAGGACTTGCTATGAATCTTGAGTTGATATCACACTCTTACAAAATTTGTTTGTTTTACTAAAAAATGAATTTTCAAACTTCAAGACGGACATAAGCTTTGCATTCTTTAAATGACATTGTTTGCATATGGCTAATTGTTCAAACAACAGAGAAATTCACACAACAAATATTCAGTGAACAAAGATCCTCTCAATGGACAGAATCACCTCAGACAGAAAAAACATTCCCAATAACAGACCTTTCATAATCAAGGGGAAAGACATGGTGTCTAGTTAATCTGGGGCAGTCAAGCCAATATGCAAAGAATCTCTCAAAAGTTATGAATAGCCAGGGGAAGATCTCCATTTGAATCACTCGGGGCCTGTTATATTGATAGGGGATTCCGATAAAAATCACTGTGAAATTTGAACCTTTGGTACCATCAAATATCTTGTCTGTGTAGTAGTATCAGATGGTGTCAGTATCATATCTTTGAATCCTTCCATGACAGTTCTTAGAAAATATACCTAGGAAATTCAAGACTATCAGAAACTTGATCAAACATCAGGTGCACCAGACTAACCCTAGAGGCAAATAGGCTCCCACATATGAAAGGGCACATGCGATCACATAAACATTTTCTGACATTTCCATAACACTTGTTATCATAAACGGTGACAACTCTCCACATCCTATGAACGCAGACATAGTAAGAAAATACTATGCATGAAAAAGACCTGCTAGGTTGACAGGCCTATGCAAAATTAAGGGCATCCCGGCAAACCAAAAGGGTTCGGAAAAAAATTAGGGATATATAAATAAAACTGTAGTCCCGACAAGTTGATAACCTGAAAAGGCGGCTTGGACAAAAAGGGGTATCCCGGTGGACTGAAAACCCGAAAGGGAGGTCCAGGAAAAATTTAGGGATTAAAGCGTACGACTATGTCCCATCATCTTGTCATTTGTCTCCCTAATCAACATCTACTTAAAACCCCAAGAGTTGGGATGACACTTAAACCATCCATAAAATATTTGCAACTACTTTCTCCAGCAAGTACAGAGGCAGGGGCATTCTACGAAAAATTCACTGCCATATCCTTAGTGTGATACGGTGGGAGAACTGGCTAGATGTTTTGCGTTTCGATCGCACTTGTGCGGTTAGCAAGAGTCGCCACCGACTTTTCTTTTATCCAAAAGGAAAGGTAAAAAATCACAGGAAATACCTTTCGAGATTATTTCTCGGGTTCGGGGGGTAGATTATGAAAAAGGAAGGTATTAGCACCCTTTTCATCCATGGTTTTCCATGGGCTCTTAGTTACTCGTTTAGATCACTTGCTTTCATTTGATTGTGTGCTTGTGGTGTGGGCTTTGAAAGTATTTTGAAAAATCCTTTTGTAATGGTTCTCGTCTCTATAAGAACGTATACAAAGTTTTGTTTCGAAAAGTGGTTCAAAGATGTGTTTGTGAATCGTGTTTCGAAAAGTGTTTTGAAAAGAGGTTTTGCAATGGTTCTCGTCTCTATAATAACGTATACAAAATGTTTTATCTTTTTGAAAATGTTTTTGAAATGAGAGTGTAGGTGTAAAGAGTTTTTGTCGTGAGCAAGCGAGTAACTAAGAGCGAATCTATCTACTCGAAAGGTCTTAAATTGTGTTTTTCTTCCTCCTTTTAATAGTGTTATCTTACCATTAATTTGGTAAGAAGCCCCATCGTTGGATGTGAAGGGACAGACGCGGGTCAATTTCACAATCATTGAAGGCAACTTGTGAGACGCTTTAGCAATTTTCGTAAGGGACGAGATCGTTTTAATCGAAGATAACATCGAGGGTCATCGAGGGACTACAATCTTTTTTATCGAAGGGTCATTTCTAGAACGTCCCATATTTGAGAGACATGATTGTATTTCCGAGGCAACAAGCGAGGTTACCCTAGAAGTGCGCGTGTGAAAAAGTGTGTTGATTTCAAGTTATTTTATTCTTTGATTAGGTCATCTAGCGATTGATTTTTGAATCTTATCATAAATGCCTAAATACTATACAATATATAGAAAGCAATAAATTGCGGGAATTGAAATTCTAAGCTATTACAGAATGTTCGGGAATGGGGATACAATTTTTACAAATGGGGATGAATCCAATGAGATAGAAAAATCCAAATAGCAAGCAATACAACCAAATCGAATGTTTGTGCGACTTAATTAAAGCTGTGACAATTTATGAAAATAATATTAACAAAATATGAAATGCCAAATATTTACTTGAAAAAAGAAAGGTAAAACCTAATCTAAAAAATAAAAAAATGATTAAATTGAAATCTCTATTTTTTTGTATATTATTAATTATGTAAAACCTAAAGAAAACAAGTGAACTAAATTATTATTATATTTTTGGTATTTTATTATGTGTAAAATTAAACCTAAGATAAGTTTATTAAAAAAAATGATAAAAATTAATTATAAAAATCTAAATCAAATTAAAAAAAAACCTTAAGTTATATTAGTATATTGTATAATAAAAAGAAAATAAGAAGAGAAATAAATAAAAAAAGCAAACGGGCTTAAGGATTTAGATGAGAGGCCCAAGAGAAATGTTGCTATTTGCTGTAATTAGAAAAACAAGCCAAAGGGGGGGGGGGGGTGTAGTAGCAAACGATTGGGCCTTAGGGATTTGTAAACAAAACAGGCCCAAGCTCTTAAACTGTTTAAGTCGTTTGATTAAGGGAAACAAAACAAATTAGGGTTCTTGACCCTTTGTTCACAGCGGCGCCGTTCTCACCTTCTTCATCCATCTATTTTCATCTCTTCACCTCTGTTCACCTATAAATTATCTCATTACTCGTCCCTTCCTCATTTCGCGAACAAATCGCTCTTGGCCTCTCTAACTCACCCTGATTTGCGTTTTTTGAAAACCCTAAGTTTTGAAATGAATTTATGTCTAAGGGGTTCAAAATTGGTTTACCTGATCCTCCCCCCAGCTCTCAGTTGCCGGAACACCCTAATCTCACCTTCCTAAACGAGTTTCAGTGGTTTTCTTTGAAAAAAGTAAGGTTCGGTTTTTATTAAAGCTTACGAATTCAATGATTTTCATCTTGTTATGTGATTTTCTGTTAATCTACCTTGTGGTCCATTGACATGCAGAGAATGGTCTTAGGGATTCATGAGAAAGAGGGAAAGTTCATACCGGTTGGAGACTTTATGTGAAATGGAAAGGGGACGGCGAGATTTTGAGGGCGGCGCTCCTTGGTGGCCGGAGTTGTGCGGGGGAGGAGATGAAGATACCGTATGGGTGCTTCTGACTCTTTGGTAACTCTTTTCTTATCTCTGTGTTTTGAATGATGATGATGTTATTCGATGGATTTTGGGATTTTTGTGATTGTTGGATGTTGTTTTATCAGTTTGAATGGTTTGCTGGTTCTGGAATTTGGTTTTTTGGATTTACTGATTTTGAGTTAACATGTTTTTTTTGGTTTGGTTCTTGGCTACTGGTTTTGGGGCTGGTTCTGTTAGCTTGTTTTGATGATTGTTGAATGGTTTCTGAGTTTGATATTTGTTGATGTTTCAACAGATTTTCTTTGTTGAATCGATGAGAATGTTGTTGTTTACAAGTTTGGTTGATGGTATTACTGGTTTGAGATTAATGATTCTGGTATAGGTTTGATGAGTTGGAGATTTATGGTTTTGGATTTGTTGATGGTTTGGGAATTTTACTGGTTTTTGGGTTTGGTTAACAGGTTTGTTACAGGTTTGGTTCTTGTTTTGGAGGTTTGAGGTTTTTTGCTGTTTTGAGAGTTTGGTGATTTTTGTATTTTGCTACAGGTTTGTGACTTGTTTTGAGGTTGGATGCTGGTTTTTTGGGTTTGGTTTTGTTTGACAGTTTGAGATTTGTGTTTTGTTGGCTTGAGATCAGGTTTGGGATTTTTTGACAGTTGAGACTTTGGTTTGACAGTTTTTGGGTTTGAAATGTTTGACAGCTTTGATGTTTTTGGGAGTTAACAGGTTTTTGAGGTTTTAGACTTGGACATGTTTTTGAAGGTTGTTGATTTTTGTTGACAGGTTTTTCAAGGTTGTTGATTTTTGTTGACAGTTTGAAGGTTTTGAGACTTGTTTCAAGTTTTTGAGTTTGATAAAATGTTTCTATCTCCTTTGCTTGAGAGTTGTGTCTACTGTTATATTGGTGTTGCTTCTGTTGAATTCATATTCAACATGGTGGGAAAACAAAGAATTTGAATATTTTACTATATTGTTCTTTTGGCTTTTTGATGGCAGTTTTGTTTTCTAGCAACTTCTATGTAACTTGTGACAGTTAAGGCAGCAGGGTTGTGCATCCCAATAACCTAGATGACTTCTTTCCTCTCTTCTCTCTCAATGACACTAAGAAAGTCAATTGCTGTTTTGCCTTTTTTTCCAATTCTGAAAAGTTTGCAATAAAAAATGGGAAATGATGAATTAGGCTTCTTGAACAAGTTTCTTTGTTTTACTTAACATCTTATGTTTCCATACTTCTGCCTTTTGTTGCCTGCTTTTGTTGATGCTGTCTGTTGCTATACTGCTGCCCAGTTTGCGCTGCTATTTGGATAAATTTATACCATTCTGTTTGGACAGTTTTACTGTTTGTTTAGATAATTTTGCTGCATTTTTTTTGTCCAGCTTTGCTGTTTGTTTGGATAAGTTTGCTGCATTTTGTTTGTTTGGACAACTTGCTTGCATTTTGGACAATTTGCTTCTTTTTGTGAACCAAGAAGAGTAATCTTCTTGTGATTTGCAAAAATAAAGGAAATAAATTATGATGAATTAAAATGGCCTTCTGATTCCAATTTGTAAACTTTAATGATGAATAACACTTTTTCTTTTGAAAATTCTTGCTCATGCCCAAATAATTTGTACTAACTATTTTTCTTTCTTTTATTTTCATGTGAGCACAATTGGATGTGACAAAGCAAGGGAAGCAAAAAAAACTATGTGGCAAGCATGGAAGCAAAGTAACTTCAGTCAAACTTAGGCATAGATTAATTCTCCTAGGCCAATCAAGCATTTGAATTTCCTTGTAATTTAGAAAAACATTCTTGTATTGTATCCAACAATTGTTATAATTTATCTTTTAAATACAATAAGTTGTAAAACATAGAGTATTTAAAAGAACAAATTTTTTGTAACAATGTTTGAAAAATTGGAGAAAATCTTATGAAATATTCTGGTGAATATTGAAACCCTTTATTGTCAATAACTTGTAATTTTCTCTTTGCTTCCTAACTGATTCTTAAAGATTCCCAATCAAGATAACTGAAACAAAATGCTCCAATCTGATAACTTAAATTCCAATAATTCTGTAATCTTGCAACTGCATTCCAAACAAACACGCACTGTATATTCCATTTACTAACCAAGCAATTGTTTTAAGAGACACGAAACATCTGGTTAACCTGGATCAAACAATCATGAGTGTTCCACATGACAGTCTTAATCTCTTGTCCCAAACAAACCATGCTCTGAGAACAAACATTGTCTTTTCAGTAAACTTGAGAAAGCATGAAGACATGTGGAAGTCAATTGGATCTTTGAGAATTCATTTCTTTTGAGAATTTCAAGAGAAACCCTAATTACTGGTTTACTGCTACAGAAGAGAATATGTCTGATCGATTTCTGAGCCAGCTTGAACATCTGAGAAACCCTAGGGTTGTGTTTTCTATGAAAAATGGGAGGGCAAATTTTGGGGTACAACAACTGCCCCTGTTCAATCTTCTTGAACCTGAAGAGTTAGATTGGCGAGTTTTGCTGTTCGTGACTCGAAGGTAAAAGATGATTGGATACTAGAGTGCCCATAAATTTGCACTCGGCAAAGGTGTAACTGAGGGAAAGGTCTAAATCTGAATGAGTATCAGGATGACATCCGTATCTGGAGCGCATCTGTACTGTATCATGATTGCACATTGTTAAACGGTAGCTGTTAATCTTATCCTGTAAAGGGTAAAATGTTAGCTGAAGCACAAAGTTATGATGCATGAAATGCATGATGCGATATATGTACTTTATCAATGTTTATGATATATGGATGTAATGTATGCGCATGTAAGCTAATTTGCTGTATTGCTGAGAAAAATAAATCCTTGACTGCTGCCGGGGAAAATAAATCCTTGACTGCTGAGGATTCCGTTGTGAAAGTAATGCCATATACTTCTTGAGGAATCTGCTTGGGGAATCCAGAGAATTTTAATGACTTCTACTGGGGATTTATTGACGGGAGTCTTTGTTCTGTCGAGAAGCAAAAAAAAACTCTGTGGGGAAAAGCTTATTCCTGTTTGGAAAAAGTTTAGGAGTTTCGGTTGTCTGCCACTCTACTGGGAGTTACCCTAGGTTGGGGAGAAACAAAAGTTAACCGTTATTTGGTTGATTTTCAGGCTTCAAGACAAACTTACTGGGGGAACCTGGAGAAACTGGATGATCTCCGCTGGGGATTAAAAGTTTCAGCTCCGCTGAGGATTGGTAGTTGGTAGTCTCATCTCCGCTAGGGATTTGTATGAAGTGCTGTAAGGATTGCTCATGGAATAGCCTAAATACGTTTTCCTAATCTTTCAACCTGTCAGTAATTATTCTTTTTCATCCTGTTTATTTGTAAACAGTAATTATGTTCAAATGCATATGTTCATTAATGAATCATTGGACGTTTTTGCAAATAAAAACACAAGTGTAAAAGAAAAAGGCAAATAGTTTTCTGTACTTTGAAAGAGATATCTTTGTATTTACTTTGAATAAGTGTTTTGTACAAAGGAGACAGACATCCTAGTAAGAGGATGGTGTCATAAAAGTAAGAAAATTTTATACATAGAAAGATAGCTATGTGTGAAAAAAATCCATGGGGTTCCCATTCTGTTATAGCCTTCGTAACTCCGAATATCTTGTCCATTCGTTGCTTCGTTCGAAGATGATTGAATTGATCAGAAGCCTCAGAGTTTGTCTATGAAGAGATTGTCTTTAAAGTGATCCGACGAGACATAGTCATACGCTTTAATTCCCTAACTTTTGCCTGGACCGCCCTTTCGGGTTTTCAGTCCACCGGGAAACCCTTTTTTGCCCAAGTCGCCCTTTCAGGTTTTCAACTTGCCGGGTGTACAGATTTTTTTTTGTTTTATCCCTAATTTTTTCCCGAACCTTTTGGTTTGCCGGGATGCCCTTGTTTTGCCTAGGTGTGTCAACCTAGCGGGTCTCTTATGTGTAGTATCTTTTGACTATGTCTGCGTTCGTAGGGTACAACAGATCGTCACCATCCATGGTGGTTAAAATCAATGCCCCACCAGAAAAGATGTTCTTGATCACAAATGGTCCTTCGTAGGTAGGAGTCCATTTGCCCCTGGGATCACTTTATGGCAAGATGATGCGCTTGATCACAAGATCTCCAACTTGATACACTTGGCGTCTGACTTTCTTGTTGAAAGCCTTGATCATCCTCTTTTGATACGTCTAACCATGGCAAACAACAGTAGTCTCTTCTCATCAATTAAGTTTAACTGATCAAGCCGGGTTTGGATCCAATCGTCTTCATTCAAACCAGCATCTTGCATGATTCTCAAGGAGGGAATCTGAACCTCGATAGGTAAAACAACTTCCATGCCATATATCAAGGAATAGGGTGTTGCCCTAGTTGATGTGCGAGCTGTGGTACGGTACCCGTGGAGAGCAAACGGTAGCATCTCATGCCAGTCCTTGTAGGTGATTGCCATTTTTTGTATGATCTTTTTAATGTTTTTGTTCGCAGCTTCAACTGCACCATTCATCTTTGGCCGATAAGGAGACGAATTATGATGTTGAATTTTGAACTGTTCGCACAAGGCGGTGATCATAGTATTGTTAAGGTTGGTACCGTTATCAGTGATGATCCTTTTGGGGATACCGTACCGACAGATAAGGTTCTGCTTGATGAAGCGGGCAACAACATTCTTAGTAACGGATGCGAATGAAGCTGCTTTGACCCACTTTGTGAAGTAATCAATGGCCACCAGAATGAAGCGGTGTCCATTGGATGATGTAGGCTTGATCTCTCTAATCATGTCGATTCCCCACATAACAAAGGGCCAAGGAGCTGTTAAGACATTTAGAGGAACCAGAGGCACGTGCACCTTGTCTGCATAAATTTGACATTTATGACAAGTCCGGGAGTGTTGATAACAGTCTGCTTCCATGGTAGACCAGTAGTAGAATGCTCGTAGAATTTTCTTCGCCATCGTATGCCCGATAGAGTGAGTGCCAAAGGTACCTCCATGCAATTCAGACACAATCCTTTCAGCTTCAGCCTTGTCCACACAATGGAGCAGAATAGAATCATGATTGCGCTTGTATAGGATGCCATTACTTAGGAAAAACTTAGCCGAGAATCTCCTTAAGAACTTTTTGTCATTGACTAAAGCTCCTTAAGGATATTCTTGAGCCTCAAGATACCTTTTGACTACATGAAACCAAGGCTGGTCCACTACTTCTTCAGTATTAATCTCGTGACAGTGTACGGGTTCTTCCATCCGTTCAATGGTGATCTGGGGAGCCTCGTTATCCCAATTAAGTTTAAACATGGACGACATTGTAGCTAGAGCATCTGCTAGTTGATTTTCTTCTCACGGGAAGTGCTCGAAGGTAATCTGCTCGAAATGTAGTAACAATGTCAAGACATGTGTTGTACCCCAAAATTTTCCCTCCCATATTCTTCAAGGTTTGTCAAGAATCATCTTCACATGGTTCAAGATTTCTCAAGAGGTTGCACAATCAAACCACCTCCTAAGCCAACTAAAATTAGGGTTTTGGTTCTCTCAAGGAATTTGGGGTTTTCAATGGTTCAATCAAGTCCCATAGGCCTATACATATCCTCAAGCACCTACATGCCAAGTCTCAAGATTCACAGTATCAATTTGCACAATCAAAAGCCTCATTTGATCCATAGTCAACTACAGGGGCAAAATGGTCATTTTGTAGTCAAAAGTCAGAATTTTTGGTCAACATCTTATTTTGAGCTCACAATCATCATTTGATCAAGTCTTGATCATGATTCCACAAGCATGGCTCAAAAATCATCAAGATGCAAAAGGTTACTATTTTTGGACAGTAGAAAAGTCAACTGTATCTTGACCAGGGCATAACTTTTTCATGGTTCATCATAAAAATCCCATCCAATGCTAATTTTGAAGGGGATGACATGTCCTACAATCCATATTCACATTCCAAGTCCAAGAAATGCTCTCATAAAAAGTTATCAATTTCTACATTATAGGTCAATTTCAAAAGTCAACAAAAGTGCACTTTAAGTCAAAGACCATAACTTGAGATTGGTAAATCCAAATGACATGGGACCAAAGGCATTGGTTAGAGGACTTCAAGACCTTTCCAAAATGTCCAAGAACATGTTCATATGATCAAAATTGAGCAAGATATGCATTGGAGAAGTTGGGAAATTTTTGTGAATTTGCAAAAGTCAACTTTGCTCAAAACACTTTGTTTTTGCTAATGGGCCTGAAATTTCTTCTTGAAACTTTATCCATGGCCTATGCACGACCCATCAAGCTTAATTAAATTTATTTTCTTATTTTTTATTAATCAATTGGATTTTTAATCAATTTTAATTCATTTAATTAATTTAAATTGTAGGAAAATACAAAGATTTGATTTTTCAATCTTTTTGTGAAGAAAAAGTGGTCAATATATGCTGGAAATTTCGTGGGTAAATCAAAGGGACAAGAATCTCCAAGTTTGGCAACTTTCTTCAATCAAAAAGATTCAAAAATATTTGATTTTCAATCAAATATTCCATCATGATTCCATGGATTTTTTGTGCAAGATTTGACCTAAATTCAGTCCTCTATAAATACACAACCTAACCCTAATCATGCACACGTGAAAGAAGCTGCAAAAAGGCCATAACCAATTCAAGAAAATTCAAAGAAAATTCAAAACTGATTTTCATATTCCAGGCCAATTCAAAGCATTATAGTGATTCAAACACATTGCTGGAGGTATGAGGAACGTGTAGCAATCAAACTCACGTACTAAAACTCAAGAAATCGTCAAGAACAGACCCACGGTTTGAAGCATTTTTCCAAAATTGTAATCATTGATTCATGCATATTTAACATCTTTTTATGATCGTTTTGTGTTGCTAGGGACTGTATGAAGCTTTTGGCATAGGTTAATTGGATTAAAACACCCAGAATCCAAAGACACCATGAATGTTTTCTAGGGTTTCCAAGCTTTGAATTTGGGGCTTTGCTATTCAGGAAAAAATAGGCCTTATAAGACCCATGGTTGAATTCAGGAGACTCAGACGAATCCAAGGCCATCCTCGCAAAATATTTATATAGCACATAGGCCTAATCGCTATTTTTCCTCATGGTGTTTTGTGGGGGTTAAAAACCCCCGCTATCTAACTGTGTTTTTTACAGGCAAACGAGGAAGACGATGGTGTGTTGATGTATCATTGGTCCGTTTAAAAAACGCGCGTATTTTTTTGTCTTATGGCATATGCGTTAATTTTAATATATTATATTTGCTTAGTATCATATTAACAAAAGCAGGCAAGTGGTTTGCTGGATAGTGCGCTGGCTGGTAACCATTGGGACCTGGGTTCGAATCCCAGGTCCCCCAAATAATTGTTTCTATTTTTTCTTACATATTCACATGCAGGCATTTAAAGGCGTTCCACCATGCACTTTCCAATCCCAGGCGCCAAGTGGCCACAAGCATAAATCTGAAGGTCATGAGTGGATGACCATGGTGTTCCCTAGTCAACCATGCGCTGGGCAATCAAGAAAGTCAAATGGACTGGCAAACAAATGGGCCAAAATTTCCAAACAAACCTCCAAAAAGGCCCAGCACCCCCC
Source organism: Vicia faba (assembly GCA_948472305.1). Classification (NCBI taxonomy): domain Eukaryota; kingdom Viridiplantae; phylum Streptophyta; class Magnoliopsida; order Fabales; family Fabaceae; genus Vicia; species Vicia faba. The sequence continues at coordinate 991,572,214 of OX451736.1, forward strand.
TGGTTTCTTTATTCTTTTCTTTTTATTTTCTTTTACTAATTATCATTATTAATTATTATTATTATTATTTAATTAACTTAATTAATATTTTTCATCATAAATTCAGACAACTAAAAAATGTAAATATTTTTATTATTATTATTATTTATTAATTTCACTTTATTATTTTGTAAATAAATACTAACAAATCAATTTAGTTTAATTAGGTTAACTTTGACTTTTTTTTCACAATAAATAAAATCAATCTAGAATTAGGGTTTTTCTTTTGACAACTTTTAATTTCTTTTATTTTTATTTTCATTAAGACCATAAAAAACTAAAAAATACTTTTCTTTTAATTAATTAATTAATTAGTTTTAGGTTAAATATTTAATTAAATGCAAAAAGGACCAAAAATTCTTTATTTCTCAAATGAGGGTCAAAACCCTAAGGACTTCTCTGATGCAATTTTATTTCGCGCATAATATTTTTGATCATATTTATGTAATTGCTCCGAGGATGTAATAGATAATTAGGACTCTTTTATCGCTTTCTTTATTTTCTCGCATTTACTTTTCAAGGGTTGCTTTTGGCGATGTAAATACCCGACGCCTTGTAATAGTGTAGATTTACTTTCCGCAATTTACTTTCCGCATAATTATTAACTGTTAACTATGCATGACAAGACTTGCCTGAAATTAAAACCAACTCGTAGCTCACCATGATACATGTGCAAAGATAATATAAACTGAAACTTGACACACTCGCACATGCCACTCCTAGGGTACGCCTCACTTGGTTGCCTCGACGTGGTCATTGAGTATAAGGTGTTTTAGAGGTCGCCCTCCTGTCTAAAGATCCAGTTGCCTCGAAACGGTTGCCTAGGATAAAAAGGATCTAGGACATTAGGGTTACCGCTAAGGCGTCCTACTATTGGTTTGGTGACCACACATGTCCCTATAATCGAATTGACCCGAATAACTCCAACGACGATGCTACCTACTTCTCAATAGTGGGATAGCACTGTCTAAAGGACATTTACACAGCTTAATTCCTTAGAGTAGGTAGATTTCTCCCAGGTACTTGCTCTTTCAAAACAAAAATACTTTTCGCACTTACACTTTCAAACAAAGTTTTCAAACAAAATCTTCATACACTCTTGAGGACAGATACAAGAGTTAAATCGAAGTTTTCAAACAAACTTTTTCAAAACCCACAAACATAAGAAAAGCAAAACATTTTGAAAACATAGTGAGCAAGTACCTAAGAGCCCGTGGATAACCCCGGATAGAAAGGGTGCTAACACCTTCCCTTTCTATAATCTACCTCCCGAACCCGATAAACATCTCGAAAAGGAATTTTTCTGTGCTTTTGTCCTTTCCTTGTTAGATAAAATAAAAGACGATGGCGACTCTTGCTTACCGCGACATTTCGCGAACCAGCATTTCAAAATAGTCAGTTATATTTCCACCGATCACAGAACTGGCGACTCTGCTGGGGAATTATAATAAGTGAGGTGTACCTTAGGATTAGATCATTCTATGTTTTCAATTGCTTGCTTTGTATGATTTATATTTGTGGGCTTGTATTGGAGTTCTATAGATCCTAACCCGGATCTGAGGTACCCTTTTTTAGGTAAGTAGCATAAACTGTGAGGGACCCGTCCGGCGTAGACCGACACGGGTGAAGCAGTAGCTATGTTAGTGTGACACCTTGGTCTGTATCGATATCCCTTGTGTTGGAACGAGGAGAATATGGGTCTTCTGAGGAGTCATTAAGCACCAACTGACCTTAGAACCTTAAATTGACCAACTTGGCCATAGAACAGTAGCAGTATGCTACACTCATTGAGGCTAAACTCTCGTGATGGTTCCGGCCGCAAGAAAAGGTTGATAAGATAGAGTTATGACCGATTGAGGATAGTCAGTGATATTGAGATCCTCTAGAACCCGGTTACTATTTTTAGGACAAGTCTTAACCAACTGAAACTGAAAGAGGGTAGTACCTAAACTTCATGCCAGCCTGAAATCTAAGGGCTCTTGTGTGTGACTTGTGTGCCTTACCATGTTTGCCTTTTGTGAATACTTGTGGTGTGCCTTTATCATAACATCATAACATCATAACATTGCATACATCCTGCATAAGGACTAACCCATTTCAAGGATCTCAAGGGTTTGTGATGCAGGTCATGATGAACCAACTGTCTAGCAAGGGGCAAAGGGGATTTATTTTCCTCTAGCTAAGAAATCCAAGCACGATAACTTGAGTCAGGGGCTATGACCCACTCGATATGGTGAGCTTGACTCTTGAAGAAGGATTCCAGCAACATGAAGTTCCTTCAATCAAGATGCAAAATTCAAATTCTAACAAGTTTCTCTGTTTACCCCGCGAGATCCTTGAAAACATTGCATACATAAATCATACGCATTTCATGCCATCATATGCATAACAGGTACCCTTTCTACAGGTCACTTATCTTCTTCGCTGTTTATTTCAGCAATCATCATGTCTACTGAGCCTTCCACTGAACAAGCTATCAAGGCCCTCCAGGCCCAGAATGCCCAGTTCCAAGAGTTGATTATGAGCCTAGCCCAGGGTCAACAGGAGTTGAAGACTCTGATTCTGAAAAAGAAGAAGAAGAAGAAGAGGACCGTCTTGTTCAACACTGGACGCAGATTTGGGAATGGACTGCAGAATGAGGTTGAGCTGACTACCTCATCTGTAGGCAAAGACAGCCCCCAAGAGAGAAGGGTTCCTAGTCCCGTGGTCTCCGACAACGAGACAGATTATGATGAAGAACAAGATCCTCCTGCTGAGGATAGGTACAAACAGCTGGAGGACCGCTTAAGTGCTATGGAGATACAGAATGTGCCCGGGTTGGACTTTGGAGACCTAGGCTTATCCTCTGGGGTGGTGATTCCCCATAAGTTCAAGGAACCTGCTTTTTCCAAATACGACGGAGCTTCCTGTCCTAAGCTGCACCTCTGGTCGTATGTAAGGAAGATCAAACCTTACACTGCTGACAAGAATTTGTGGATCCATTTCTTCCAGGATAGTCTTTCAGGGACTCAACTCGAGTGGTTCTATCAGCTGGATGGGGCCAGTATTCGTAACTGGGAGGATCTGGCTACTGCGTTCTATAAGCAGTATCAGTATAATTCCGACCTCGCTCCTACGCGTACCCAACTCCAGGGTATGTCACTAGGGACATGTGAAGGATTTAAAGAGTACGCCCAAAAGTGGAGAGACCTTGCCGGAAGGGTGCAGCCACCTTTAACTGATCGTGAACTCGTCGATATGTTTCTGGGGACCCTGTCTGGTCCATTCTTTAATCATCTGATTGGAAATTCTTCAGTCGAGTTTACAGACCTTATCTTGACGGGGGAGAGAATTGAAGCCGACATCAAAAGCGGGAAGATTCAAGAAACTACACCTTCTGATACTCAGAAAAAGCCCTACAATGGGAAGAAGGAGTCCAATGATGTGTCTGGTAAAAAGAGTCGTCATGATCAACATGTAGGGGCAACCCAGGTCTCCGATCCCGCGCCTGTTCAAAAAAGACAGAGCAATAGGCGTAGGGTAAGATATCAAGAAAGGCAGTATACTGACATCAACATGCCTTTGTCTCAGGCGTTACAATAATTGCTGAAGGCGAAACTGATCACACTAAAGGATCCTCCTCAAAATCCTGATACTTCCTCTTCCAAGTATAACCCGAGTGTGAGATGTGCCTACCATTCTGACAGTCCTAGACATGACACCGACGACTGTTGAAGTTTGAAGAATAAGATCCAAGACTTGATTGATGCCAAGGAGATCGAGTTTGATCAATGATCCTATACCAAATCATTGAGAATGTCTTTTGTTCATTAGAATTTTCAATTTGTAATTTTCTTTTGATTGTTCAAACATTTACTCATGTCAAACTTTATTACTTTATCAATGCATTGCATATGTCTATTTTTGAATCAATCCATTCGTATTTCACTACATTCAAATTGCTTTCATTTTTGTTGTGATGTTCAAACTCTCGATTAAAAAAATTCTAAACCTTTTGAGGGAGGATGACGAAAACGATACCACGATCTTTACAGTATGCTTTTGAACAGACCCCGCTGATGAAGTAAAGGCATTGCTTCAAATCCTAAACAGTGGAGTTATAAGGAAGATAATCCCTAGTCAACCCCTTCGAGCCAAAGAAGTTGGAGTTTTTCTTTTCACAAAAATTAAAACCCTTAAATATAACCTAGGGCAGGATAGTTTTCTCAGTTGATCCAGGTGCACCATGAATGACATCAAAGGAGTCCTTCCAAAACAAAAGACAATGATGGTTCCCTATAATCGTAAAGACAGGCAGTCATTATCTCTCAGAAATAAAAAGCCCATTAAGGAGACTTACAAAAACTGGGGCATCCCGCTGACTGTAATCACAAAAGAAACAGTTCAGGAAAAAAACAGGGATAATGAAATCAAAAAGAAAGAGATCATGCAAACTCTCAACAAAAAAATGACTGCCTGTTCAAAATAAATTGTCAGTATCCGAACCATCACTGGAATATCAGAGCAAAGACTCAAACAAGGTCTAACGCACGATTAACTGAGTTTAGGATTGAAGAACATCACGAAGAGCGGGTGGGTACAAATAAATTTTGAGCCTTTTTCCTTTGCTTCTTAAACCGTGAACCAGGCCATGTTATAACCCTTAAAAAGTCCTAGCTGAAGCATGGGTTAGTTCGAAAGCATACTGTTACAAAAGGTATCCTGACTCCTTAAGGCTTGCTGTAAAATACTGAGTTGACATCACATTTTACAAAAATTCACTTGTTTTATTGAAAATTGCATTTTCAAAAATTTCAAGACAGACATAAGCTTTGCATTCTTAAAATAACATTGTTTGCATATGACTATTTGTTCGAACAGCAGAGAAATTCGCACGAAGAATATCTAGTGAACAAAAACACTTCCAATCAAGGGGCACGGCATGATCATTGTCCATCATCTGGGGCAATTAAGTCAAGATTCATAGAATCTCTCAAAGATGCCAAATAGCCAGGGGCAAATCTCCATCTGAGTCACTTGGGGCATTGGGCATGAATTCCAGCAACAAATCTTGCACGATTAAACGAACATCTTCTGGTAGTTTGGCAACACAACACTACTGACAGTAACAACTCCCTACATTCTGAGAGCATGGACATAGTCGAAAAAATACTACACATGATCAAAGACCCGCTAGGTTGACCGGCCTAGGAAAAAATAAGGGCTTCCCGGCGAACCAAAAGGGTTCGGGCAAAAATAAGGGATGAAAATAAAAAATCTGTACACCCGGCAAGTCGAAAACCTGAAAAGGCGGCTTGGGCAAAAATGGGTATCCCGGTGGACTGAAAACCCGAAAGGGCGGTCCAGGCAAAAGTTAGGGATCAAAGCGTACGAATATGTCCCGTCATCTCGTCACTTGCCCACCAAAGGAAGATTTGTCAATCGGAAGTTATCAAGCACCTCCACAGGTACCTTCTCCCACAGAAACTGGGGCAACGAGAATTGTCTGAGAGGTCTAGTTGCTCTGTCCACCAAGGTGCCAAGGTAGTTTCGGCTGAAGAATACGACCAAGATACCTTCACTCCACGCAGAGTAAGATGAGATTCAGTAATACTCTCCCCAAGCAGAGTTGATCTCCCATCAGCCCTAAAAAGGCACAGTATCCCCAGCAAGTCAGCAATACTCTCCCCCAAGCAGAGTTGGTCTACTATCAGTCCTGGAAAGGTTGGGTACCCCCAGTAGGTCTTAATATTCTCCATCAGAGTATGAAGATTCCTCAGCAAGCATCCCCGACAGTCTTAATATTCCTCGACAGAAATATAAGATTGTTCCCCGACGGAATACAAGATACCCCCAGTGGAGCCACTTCCTCAAAAGTTTCCCCAAGAGAGTTGAATCATCTCCCCAGTAGATTCTGGAAGCTTATTCCCTGCAGGGTATAAACGTATCTCCCCAGCCATATTCAGAAGGTTATCCCACCAGAGTCTAACTGGGTTATCCTCAGCAAATTACAACGGAAAGATCGTCCTCGGCGAAGTTCTTCCTATCCCCAACGGAGTTCATCAGAATCCCCAACAGAGCTTATCAACGGAATCCCCAACGGAGTTATCATTAAAATCTCAGCGAAGCATCTCTTCTCCACAGAGTAGTTCCCCGCAGAGTAATCTCTTCACCAGGTTTATTCCCCGACGGAGTCATCTTCTCCTACAGGTTTATTCACACAATCATCTTCGTTCATCATCCCCAGCGGAAACAAAGAACTCTACTCTTCACCATCAGCCCAGGAGTTAACTTCCCGACATTCGTCAAGGATTTATTTTCCCAGACGAAAATACATTCAAAAACATCACATCTTCATACATTATGACATGCATACGCATCATACACCACAAATATCATTTATTCTTGAGAACATCTTAATATCATGCAGTTCATGCATCATGACATCGCATATAGCTAACGTTTTTGCCTTTCCAGGAAAAGGTCAATCAAAATATGATTACCATCTACCTTTGCAGTTCCAGATCAACACCTATAACAAGCTAGGAAAATTCTGTGGACGACTGATCGTGGGTTAATACCTGAAACCAGACAGGACAATTATCTACTTGACAATCATGAAGAACCCTACACCGGTTCCTTCTCAACTTCAGATGTAGTTTTACACGGACTCAACATCAAGAAACCCTACACCGGTTCCTTCTCAATTTCAGATGTAGTTTTACACGGACTCATCAACAGGAAACCCTACACCGGTTCCTCCTCAATTGCATATGAAGTTTTACACGGACTCATCATCAGGAAACCCTACACCGGTTCCTTCTCAATTTTAGATGAAGTTTTACACGGGCTCATCATAAGGCAACCCTACACAGGTTCCTTCTCTTTCAGATGGAGTTTTACACGGACTCGTCCTCAGGCAACCCTACACCGATTCCTTATCAATTTCAGATGTAGTTTTACACGGACTCATCAACAGGAAACCCTACACCGGTTCCTCCTCAATTTCAGATGACGTTTTACACGGACTCATCATCAAGAAACCCTACACCGGTTCCTTCTCAATTTTAGATGAAGTTTTACACGGGCTCATCATAAGGCAACCCTACACAGGTTCCTTCTCTTTCAGATGGAGTTTTACACGGACTCGTCCTCAGGCAACCCTACACCGGTTCCTTCTCAATTTCAGACGAAGTTTTACACGGACTCGTCCTCAGGCGACCCTACACCGGTTCCTTCTCGTTCCAAGATGAAGTTTTACACGAACTCATCGTCAAAGTAACCTTACCCCGGTTCATCCAGAAGTTTTACACGAACTTATCTCAAAGTAACCTTACCCCGGTTCATCCAGAAGTTTTACACGAACTTATCTCAAAGTAACCTTACCCCGGTTCATCCAGAAGTTTTACACAAACTTATCTCAAAGTAACCTTACCCCGGTTCATCCAGAAGTTTTACACGAACTTATCTCACAGTAACCTTACCCCGGTTCCTCCTGAAGTTTTACATGAACTTATCTCAAGATAACCTTACCCCGGTTCATCCAGAAGTTCTACACGAACTTATCCCGAAGTAACCTTACACCGGTTCCTTCTCAACTCCAGACGTAGTTTTACACGGACTCGTCATCAAGAAACCCTACACAGGTTCTCTCTTTCCAGAGATGAAGTTTTACACGGGCTCGTCATCAAGAAACCCTACACATGTTCTCTCTTTCCAAAAATGCAGTTTCACACGGGCTCGCCATCAAGAAACCCTACACAGGTTTCCTTCCTTCCAAGATGCAGTTTCACACGGACTCATCATCAAGAAACCCTACATAGGTTTCCTTCCTTCCAAGATGTAGTTTCACACGGACTCATCATCAGTCAACCCTACACCGGTTTCCTTCCTTCAAAGATGCAGTTTCACACAGACTCATCATCAGTCAACCCTACACAGGTTTCCTTCCTTCAAAGATGCAGTTTCACACAGGCTCATCATCAGTCAACCCTACACAGGTTTCCTTCTTTCCAAGATGCAGTTTTACACGAGCTCATCATCAGGTAACCCTACACAGGTTCCCTCGTTCAACTTACAAGATCACAATTCTACCAACAATCTCCAGATGGCATCTATAAGCCCATCCTCCTATCCATCATATCTCCAAATGGCATCTGTAAGCCCATTCCCGACATCACATTTCTGATATTACACTATGCGAGTGCAAATTTCTGGGCACTCTAGTGTTCAATCATCTTCCACCTTCGGATCACGAAAGGCACGCAAGCCAATCTACATCCTCAGGTTTAATAAGATTGAACAGGGGCAACTGTTGTACCCCAAAATTTTCCCTCCCATATTCTTCAAGGTTTGTCAAGAATCATCTTCACATGGTTCAAGATTTCTCAAGAGGTTGCACAGTCAAACCACCTCCTAAGCCAGCTAAAATTAGGGTTTTGGTTCTCTCAAGGAATTTGGGGTTTTCAATGGTTCAATCAAGTCCCATAGGCCTATACATATCCTCAAGCACCTACATGCCAAGTCTCAAGATTCACAGTATCAATTTGCACAGTCAAAAGCCTCATTTGATCCACAGTCAACTACAGGGGCAAAATGGTCATTTTGCAGTCAAAAGTCAGAATTTTTGGTCAACATCTTATTTTAAGCTCACAATCATCATTTTATCAAGTCTTGATCATGATTCCACAAGCATGGCTCAAAAATCATCAAGATGCAAAAGGTTACTATTTTTGGACAGTAGAAAAGTCAACTGTATCTTGACCAGAGCATAACTTTTTTATGGTTCATCAGAAAAATCCCATCCAATGCTCATTTTGAAGGGGATGACATGTCCTACATTCCATCTTCACATTCCAAGTCCAAGAAATGCTCTCATAAAAAGTTATAAATTTCTACATTATAGGTCAATTTCAAAAGTCAACAAAAGTGCACTTTAAGTCAAAGACCATAACTTGAGATTGGTAACTCCAAATGACATGGGACCAAAGGCATTGGTTAGAGGACTTCAAGACCTTTCCTAAATGTCCAAGAAAATGTTCATATGATCAAAATTGAGCAAGATATGCATTGGAGAAGTTGGGAAATTTTTGTGAATTTGCAAAAGTCAACTTTGCTCAAAACACTTTGTTTTTGCTAATGGGCCTCAAATTTCTTCTTGAAACTTTATCCATGGCCTATGCACGACCCATCAAGCTTAATTAAATTTATTTTCTTATTTTTTATTAATTAATTGGATTTTTAATCAATTTTAATTCATTTAATTAATTTAAATTGTAGGAAAATACAAAGATTTGATTTTTCAATCTTTTTGTGAAGCAAAAGTGGTCAATATATGCTGGAAATTTCGTGGGCAAATCAAAGGGACAAGAACCTCCAAGTTTGGCAACTTTCTTCAATCAAAAAGATTCAAAAATATTTGATTTTCAATCAAATATTCCATCATCATTCCATGGATTTTTTGTGCAAGATTTGACTTAAATTCAGTCCTCTATAAATACACAACCTAACCCTAATCATGCACACGTGAAAGAAGCTGCAAAAAGGCCATAACCAATTCAAGAAAATTCAAAGAAAATTCAAAACTGATTTTCATATTCCAGGCCAATTCAAAGCATTATAGTGATTCAAACACATTGCTGGAGGTATGAGGAACGTGTAGCAATCAAACTCACATGCTAAAACTCAAGAAATCGTCAAGAACAGACCCACCGTTTGAAGCATTTTTCCAAAATCGTAATCATTGATTCATGCATATTTAACATCTTTTTGTGATCGTTTTGTGTTGCTAGGGACTATATGAAGCTTTTGGCATAGGTTAATTGGATTAAAACACCCAGAATCCAAAGACACCATGAACGTTTTCTAGGGTTTCCAAGCTTTGAATTTGGGGCTTTGCTATTCAGGAAAAATTAGGCCTTATAAGACCCATGGTTGAATTCAGGAGACTCAGACGAATCCAAGGCCATCCTCGCGAAATATTTATATAGCACACAGGCCTAATCGCTATTTTTCCTCATGGTGTTTTGTGGGGGTTAAAAACCCCCGCTATCTAACTGTGTTTTTTACAGGCAAACGAGGAAGACGATGGTGTGTTGATGTATCATTGGTCCTTTTAAAAAACGCGCGTATTTTTTTGTCTTATGGCATATGCGTTAATTTTAATATATTATATTTGCTTAGTATCATATTAACAAAAACAAGCAAGTGGTTTGGTGGATAGTGCACTGGCTGGTAACCATTGGGACCTGGGTTCAAATCCCAGGTCCCCCAAATAATTGTTTCTATTTTTTCTTACATATTCACATGCAGGCATTTAAAGGCGTTCCACCATGCACTTTCCAATCCCAGGCGCCAAGTGGCCACAAGCATAAATCTGAAGGTCATGAGTGGATGACCATGGTGTTCCCTAGTCAACCATGCGCTGGGCAATCAAGAAAGTCAAATGGACTGGCAAACAAATGGGCCAAAATTTCCAAACAAACCTCCAAAAAGGCCCAGCACCCCCCTGGTTTCTTTATTCTTTTCTTTTTATTTTCTTTTACTAATTATCATTATTAATTATTATTATTATTATTTAATTAACTTAATTAATATTTTTCATCATAAATTCAGACAACTAAAAAATGTAAATATTTTTATTATTATTATTATTTATTAATTTCACTTTATTATTTTGTAAATAAATACTAACAAATCAATTTAGTTTAATTAGGTTAACTTTGACTTTTTTTTCACAATAAATAAAATCAATCTAGAATTAGGGTTTTTCTTTTGACAACTTTTAATTTCTTTTATTTTTATTTTCATTAAGACCATAAAAAACTAAAAAATACTTTTCTTTTAATTAATTAGTTTTAGGTTAAATATTTAATTAAATGCAAAAAGGACCAAAAATTCTTTATTTCTCAAATGAGGGTCAAAACCCTAAGGACTTTTCTGATGCAATTTTATTTCGCGCATAATATTTTTGATCATATTTATGTAATTGCTCCGAGGATGTAATAGATAATTAGGACTCTTTTATCGCTTTCTTTATTTTCTCGCATTTACTTTTCAAGGGTTGCTTTTGGCGATGTAAATACCCGACGCCTTGTAATAGCGTATATTTACTTTCCGCAATTTACTTTCCGCACAATTATTAACTGTTAACTATGCATGACAAGACTTGCCTGAAATTAAAACCAACTCGTAGCTCACCATGATACATGTGCAAAGATAATATAAACTGAAACTTGACACACTCGCACATGCCACTCCTAGGGTACGCCTCACTTGGTTGCCTCGACGTGGTCATTGAGTATAGGGTGTTTTAGAGGTCGCCCTCCTGTCTAAAGATCCAGTTGCCTCGAAACGGTTGCCTCAGATAAAAAGGATCTAGGACATTAGGGTTACCGCTAAGGCGTCCTACTATTGGTTTGGTGACCACACATGTCCCTATAATCGAATTGACCCGAATAACTCCAACGACGGTGCTACCTACTTCTCAATAGTGGGATAGCACTGTCTAAAGGACATTTACACAGCTTAATTCCTTAGAGTAGGTAGATTTCTCCCAGGTACTTGCTCTTTCAAAACAAAAATACTTTTCGCACTTACACTTTCAAACAAAGTTTTCAAACAAAATCTTCATACACTCTTGAGGACAGATACAAGAGTTAAATCGATGTTTTCAAACAAACTTTTTCAAAACCCACAAACACAAGAAAAGCAAAACATTTTGAAAACATAGTGAGCAAGTACCTAAGAGCCCGTGGATAACCCCAGATAGAAAGGGTGCTAACACCTTCCCTTTCTATAATCTACCTCCCGAACTCGAGAAGCATCTCGAAAAGGAATTTTTCTGTGCTTTTGTCCTTTCCTTGTTGGATAAAATAAAAGACGGTGGCGACTCTTGCTTACCGCGACATTTCGCGAACCAACATTTCAAAATAGTCAGTTATATTTCCACCGATCACAACATGTTCTTTGTAAGGGATGAGGTTTGGATGCTTAGTGTCCCACTCTCCTTTGATTTGACTGATAACCAAAGTTGAGTCCCTAAACACAACTAAAGATTTGATTCCCAAGTCTATGGCAGCCTTGAGCCTAAAGATGCATGCTTCGTACTCTGCCATGTTGTTCGTACAGTTGAAGCAAAGTCTGGCGGTGAAAGGAGTATGGCATCCTTCTGGAGATATAAGCACAACACTGATACTGTTACCAAGCACATTGGATGCCCCATCAAAGTACAGGGTCCATCAGGATCCTTGTTCAGGTCCGTCATATGGTCTGAATTCTTCAACATTGTCCAATGTCATGATGTCTTCGTCAGGGAAGTCAAACTTCATGGATTGATAATCTTCTACAACTTGATGGGCCAGATGATCAGCTAGCACACTACCCTTTATAGCTTTTTGGGTAGTGTACTGTATGTCATATTCTGTTAGAATCATATGCCATATGGTTATCCTTCCGGACAAAGCAGGCTTCTCAAAGATGTACTTGATCAGATCCATCTTAGATATCAACAAAGTGGTATGAGTCAACATATATTGCCTTAGCCGGCGAGCAGCCCATACCAAAGCACATCAAGTTTTCTCGAGTAGTGAATATCTGGTTTCACAGTAGGTAAACTTTTTGCTAAGGTAATAAATGGCATGCTCTTTTCGGCCAGACTCGTCATGCTGTCCCAGTACGCACCCCATTGAATTCTCTAGGACGGTCAGATACATGATCAGCGGTCTTCCTTCGACGGGTGGCATCAAGATAGGAGGCTCTAGCAAATACTCCTTGATTTTATCGAAAGCAATTTGACAGTCACTATTCCATCTAACTACCTGATCTTTCTTCAACAACTTGAAGATTGGTTCACAAGTAGATGTTAGGTGAGAAATGAACCTAGCAATGTAGTTTAGGCGTCCCAAGAAACCTCTGACCTCCTTCTCAGTGCGAGGAGAAGGCATTTCTTGTATAGCTTTGACTTTGGCAGGATCAACCTCGATGCCTTTGTTGCTGACAATCAAACCTAAGAGTTTACCGGACCGGACTCTGAATGAGCACTTGTTTGGATTCAATCTTAGCTTGTACTCCTTCAACCTGACAAACAGCTTTTGCAAGTGATCAAGGTGTTCTTCTTCAGTTTGTGATCGGGCTATCATGTCATCTACGTAGACCTCTATCTCATGATGTATCATATCATGAAACAAAGCTACCATGGCGCGTTGATAGGTTGCCCCGGTATTCTTCAGTCCGAATGGCATCACTTTGTAGCAGAACGTACCCCACTGTGTAACAAAAGTAGTTTTCTCCATGTCCTCAGGTGCCATTTTGATCTGGTTATAGCCTGAGAATCCATCCATGAAAGAAAATACTTCGTGCTGAGCTGTATTATCAACCAGGATGTCGATGTGTGGAAGTGGAAAATTATCTTTAGGGCTGGCCCTGTTTAAGTCTCTATAATCCACGCACATTCTCACTTTGCCGTCTTTTTTAGGCATGGGCACAATGTTAGCAACCCATTGTGGATAGGAAGTGACAGCCAGAAATCCAACATTGAACTGCTTCATAACTTCTGCTTTGATCTTCTCGGACATGTCAGGTCTCATGCGGCGGACCTTTTGTTTCACTGGTGGACAATCTTCTCTTGTGGATAGATGGTGTACCACAATATCTGTATCAAGTCCCGGCATGTCTTCGTATGACCAGGCAAAGATCTCAACATTGTCATGTAACAACTGAATCAGGCGTTCCTTGACACTCGGCTCTAGATTGGAACCCACTCTGATTTCCTTTCTGTCCTCCTCAGTACCCAAGTTAACTGTATCCAACAACTCCTCATGAGGCAGAATAGCCCTTTCCTCTTGTTGTAAAAGTCTAGCCAATTCCCCGGGCACCTCACAATCTTCCTCACCTTCGTATTCGGCTTGGTAGATCAGATCTTCAGAGTCACTGAAGGCTATAGCAGTATCGTTACCCATGGGATCCGGAATGGAAGGGTACCTGCATTTGTGAGTATGGGTGTGTGTAGGGGTATAGCCATCTTAAAACAAATAAAATGTAAAAAGAAATACAATGAACACAAAAGTTTGTATGAAAAACGTTCATGATTCATTGAAATGTCATATGAAAATGAAATAAGAACCCTTACAAATGGACCATTGTGCCTCGGGTAAGACACAAGGTGGAAAAAGTACGAATTGTTTGTGAATTATTACAGTCCAACAGAAATGGAAAAGATAAATTACTGCGGTATGAAAGTAATCGGAACAAAGTATTTTGCTTCCCAATTGCACAGTCCTCCGCTGACAGTAGGAAATATCCAATCTTCTAGGCTGCCCTCTTCTTCACTGTCCTCTAGTGCATTAACCCCTTGATGGCTGATCCTCACAGGTGGCCTTCCGGCACGGGAGCGGCGCACGGCCTTCTGACCAGTCGAAGTAAATCCCAAGCCGAATTTGTCTGATTTGAAAGGAAAGTCTGGAAGCTGCCCCCAGATTGTGCTTCTTCCCTCTTCAACCACTGCTTTTGCATCCTTGAGATATGACATCCGAGGCAGAGGTCTGGTAATCGTGGGTATAGAGGACACTATCTTGGTCGCCTCTATCTCCTGAGCCACCTCTTCAAAATGCTGGAAAGGAGTTTCAATGAATTCGCCATCCAATTCTACATAACAGAAAGAATTCAGATAACTGATCATGTATTCCTCTTTGCCATGAATATTTATGATTTTCCCCTGGACAGGGTACTTGAGCATTTAATGCAGATTAGAAGTGACAACTCCAACATGGTGGATCCAAGGTCTTCCCAACAGGCAGGAATAAGAAGAACATATGTCCATCACATAGAATATGGAGTTGAAGGTTTCAGTTCCCACCTTAATCGGGATGTCCACCTCCCCGTGGACCATCCTTTTAGAACCATCAAAGGCTCTGACAATTATATTTCTGGGTTTCAGGGATAAGCCTTCATAATCCAGTCTATCCAAGGATTTCTTCGGCAAGACGTTCAAAGACGAACCAGTGTCTACCAGTAGGTGTGCTAGGGTTGTCCCTCTGCATTCCACCGAGACATGCAAAGCATCATTATGTTTTCTCCCTTTCGAAGTTAAATCTGCATCGGAGAATCCTAGACCATTGTCAGCTGTTAAACTAGCCACACATTCCTGGAACTGATCAACGGAGGTTTCTTGTGGCACGTGGTCCGTCTTCAAAAATCTTATCAGAGCCTTAACATGAGCTTTTGAAAAAAGCAACAAGGCCAACATGGAGATCTTTGAGGGGGTTTTCCCCAGCTGTTCCACCATATCATAATCGCTTTTCTTGATTATTTTCAAAATTTCCTCCATTTCTTTTTGAGAGGTCTCAGGGATGATCAACGGCTGAGCCCTCATCCTGACGGGCTCTTCTTGGATCCCTTTTCCTCGAACATTAGTAGCAGCAGAGGGGATAACCACGGGGGTTGTGACTTCTTCTATGATTGGTGTACTTGCAGATATGTTTACCGGTGTAGAGATAACCTTAGGAGCAACTGAGGGTCCAAAAATTGCCTTTGGAGGGGCAATCTCTAGAGAAAAGATTCTTCCACTACGGGTAACTTTGCTTGTCCCGACAATGTTACTGATGTCAGAATTGTCTTCTTCAGAACTCTCTTCCTCGGCAGTCTATTCAATCTGTTTGACACCATGGTAGTAGATTTCTCCACCATAGTTCCATGGTACTGATTTGTTGGACTTGTACGAGACTGGCCCGGGCATGGTTATCTTCAAAGGTGTAGCCTTCGGAGCGGATGCAATCCTAACAGGTCTTTTAGGGACCTTGGAAGGATTGGCGGATATGGTTATTATTGAAACATTGTTAACAGGAGTTGATAAAACAGGAGTCTTCTCAAATAGGATTTCTTGGTTATCAATTAGGCGTTGGATGCCTATCTTCAACAATGGACAGTGAGTTAATAAGGATGAACAAAGGTGACAATCTTCTTCACAACCTTGGAAAACCCCAGCCTTCAACAAATTTAACTTGATTATAGGGAGCGGAGTTATCAAATTATCTACAGTAGCAACAAATAGATCCTCCTCAACAACATGGGCGTTGTGGCCGTGCCTTGGCATTGGAGCAGAGATAACATTGGGTTTTTTCAGGTGCGTCGAATTCAACTTCTTTAGCATCTATCAAATCCTGAATTTTATTCTTCAGGGCCCAACAATTGTCAGTGTCGTGCCCTGGGCTCTCCGAATGGTAAGCGCACCTGGTGTTCGGATGGTAATATGGAAAAGCAGTGTTAGGATTTTTAGGGGCCTCTTTCAGCATGGCCAAATTCAACTTCAGAAGATATGGTAGGATTTGAGCAGGAGTCATGTTTATCTTGGTGAATTGACGTATAGGCCTTTCCACCCTTTGCTGGTTATTTCTCGGTTGGTCATTTCTCGGTTGGTTGTTTCTTGGCTGGTCTGATGCAGATTTTTGAATCATAACGGCCCTCACTGTTGGTCGTCGTTCGGTTCTTCCCTGATTCCTCTGTGCATAGACAGCAGACACTTCCTTCTTTCCAGTGAAGGGCTTTTTTACAGTTGCAGAGGTAGACGCATCTTTCTGAATCTTCCCGCTTCTAATACCAGCTTCCACCCTCTTTCCAGTTAGAATCAACTCAGTGAATCCTGCAGAAGAACTTCCAATCAGGTGATTATAGAAAGGACCTGATAGAGTTCCCAGGAACATGTCAACTAGCTCTCTCTCAGATAAAGGTGGTTGCACCCTTCCGGCCAAATCCCTCCACTTTTGGGCGTAGTCTATGAAGCCCTAATTGGACACCATGGCCATACTCTGGAGTTGAGTACGGGTTGGTGCCAAGTCGGCATTGTATTGATACTGTTTATGGAAGGTGGCTGCCAAGTCTTCCCAATTATGCATATCAGACCTCTCCAACTGGTAGAACCAATCAAGCTGCGTTCCTGACAAACTGTCTTGGAAAAAGTGGACCCACAAATTTTTGTCAGCAGAATGTGGTTGAATTTTCCTGACATAAGATCGTAGGTGCATCTTGGGACAAGACACCCCATCGTACTTGGCAAATAGAGGTACTTTAAACTTAGGCGGGATTACTATTCCAGACACCAAACCTAACTTCTCAAAGTCCAGCCTCGGTACTCTCTGTACTTCCATAGCAGCTAGACGCTCTTCCAAGTTTTTGTATTTGTCATCGGCCGGAGGGTATTGTCGTTCAAAGTAATCCTCATCTTCCTCTTCTTCTGCTTCAGAATCTGATGGTACTGCCGTTCCTTTTCCTTTTCCTTCCCCCTCTTCATATGTTGATGGGAATTCCAAGGTCCGTCTGGCTTGTTCTTCAAACCTTCTGCCCATAACAACCACACTGGCTCGCTTCTTCTTCTTTTTCTCTTTCTCTTTCTCTAGCAGAGTCTTGAGCTCCTCCTGCCCCTTGGCTAAGGTCAAGAGTAGCTGTTGAAATTGTGAATTCTGAGCTTGTAAGTCTTTGACCGTTTATTCTAGATCCATCTTGCTGAAATAAACAGCAGAGAGATGAGGAAACTTGGTGTGAAGACCTGCTTATGCATATGATGAATGATATGTATTCATGTAATGCTTTCAAGGATTCAGAAATTCAAATTTGTTTTAGACAAAAAAGAAACACACTTCATATTAATAAGATAGAATTTGTTAGTACATCAATGCCCCTTGGGAAAAATAATACAAAATTCTAAGGTAAAAAGACGTTGCGCATCCTCTTTGGTGCAATGTAGGTGTTGAGAGTCTGCTCTTCGTGAAGTAGCCGAGTGAGTTCCAAAACCTTCTTCTCGCTTGCATAGAATTGGGCTTCGAAAGTATCACGCTCTCCCTTGAGCTGTATCTAACTCCTTTGTAGATCTTAGAGTGATGTCGGCATGTCAGGATGTAGGAGGGTGTATGGAACCTCTCCTTCCTTAACAGGCTCTATAATCACTGGGAGAATGGAGGGGTAAGGCATCATAAGACTTTGGGCGCGGGTTCGTACCCACTTGAGGTAAGGCTCAAGAGGGATGGAATTCTTGTGTCCCAAGGTCTTACTGTCTACCTTGTTAGGCATCCTCCAAGCTCGGATGAACCTTTGACGAAGTCCTTGGTTGTCGTTGTCGAAGTTGAAAACCAAACCTTGAATCAGCATGTCATGTGGGCCATCTCTTTGGGCATAACCAAACCGTCTTAGAGCCAAGTAGGGGTTGTAGGTGATGCCTCCCCTAATTCCAAATAGAGAGACATTAGGGAATTCCCCACAACGGTCGACGATGATAACATTCTCTTTGGTTCGAGAACACCAATGAATATCTTAATGTGTAAGAGTCATCAATCGTTGTGACCACCTCAAACCTTGCTCATTCTTCAAGACTGATTGGGGAAGATGAGAAATAAACCATCTTGCCAGGAGAGGAGTACATCACATGAGAACAACTCTTTTCCTCATTGTACGAGTGTGAAAAGAGTGGAGGATATCCCCAAGTGTTGTACCCCAAAATTTGCCCTCCCATTTCCTCAACATTTTCTCATCACAAGACCTTTAAAGATCAAGATCCAGTTAGGGTTTCCTCTGCTCAAGACTTCTCCTTGCACTGTGGATTCAAATTAGGGTTTGTGTTTTCCCAAGGATGCTTTGACCTAAAATGCCTAAGATGACTTTCATGCTTCATGTTGGACTCCCAAGTTTACCCATACCAAGTTTCAAGTCTTGATTCCAAGTTTTGCCCAGTCAATTGGACAGTTGACCTAGAAATCAACTGTATTGGGGAAAAGTCAACTGTGGCCAATTGACAGTCAAATCTCATGAAATTTGATCCACATCAACATTATGAACTCATATGGACCATTTGATCAAGTTTGGATCACAACTCCACAAGAAATTTGATCAGATCATTAAAAGGGCAAAATGGTCATTTTTAGGGTTTTGACTGCACAAAGGCAATTTTTGACTGTTTGACCTAGCCAATGGCAAACCAAGTTCACATATGGACTCAAGGACTCAATGAAATGGTCTTGACACATTCATCAAGCTCAAAAGATCCCAAGTACACAAGATTGACAGTTGAATTTCCCAGTCAATTGATCAATTTTGACTGTATACTGAAAAGTCAAACTTTGAATTTTTGGTCAAAATCAAGAGTCAAGATTCATTTTTCATCAAAACTTGCCAAATCATGAAACTTGTTCACCAAGAAATCACAAAATGCAAATTAGGGTTTGAAAATGGAATTTTTCATAACTTCGAATTTTTCTAAGTTATGAAAAACCCTAATTTTTCCCAACTTTGCCCCATCTTTTCACCAAGATCCATTTGGATTCAAACAAAAGTCAAAACATGAAAGTTGTAGCTTGTTGCATAATCTACAACTTTGATTCACAAAGTTTTCTCATTTGAAGCTTGTATCTCAAGTTACAATTTTTTGAATAAGGGAACTAAACCATTTTTAACTTAGTGAAATTTTAACCTATTTTGACAAGGTTTTCTACCCCACTTCAAGGCCACTTTTCATACCCTTCCACTTGGAATGTTAATTTGCATTTCAAAGATGGATTGTAGTACACATTCCAAGCTTTCCAAAATGTCCAAGAACTCATCAAACAACCTCATAACTTGAGAGATTCGAATTTCACAAGTTGGCAAAAATTCACTTTTGTTCTTCATCAAAACATGTCCATAATCTTGCAAATTTGAACTCAGCTTGCTTTATGCTTGATTACAGGTCCTTGAACCATTCCATACTCAATAATTTAATGCATATTCAATGTGTTAAGGTGTTGTTCTTTGAGTGCAAGCATTGTATGCAAGATTAATCCTAAACTAGATAAAGTGAACTTTCCATTTTTGAAAAGATTAACTTTATGTCCAATTGCAAATCAAGAAAGTACATGGAAAATCTGCTTGGCACAAGATTATGTGCATAACACACTGATCAAGAGAAGATTATGCAGCACATTAGGGGGTCCTCTACTGACCTAGAAAGCCAACTTGCTTTTGTTTGCTTCAAGTTCAAGAAAAGTCCATAACTTGTACCAACTCTCTCTTCAGCATAGAAACACAAGAAAGAAGTTATCAAACACATTACACATAACATATCCAAGCTTTTGCACGAGTCCAAAACCTCCAAAACACCCTCCATCTCAGAATCATCCTCAAACTGCAAAAACAGAGTTGCCTCTGCAGTTTGAGTGCCAACTCCCATTTCCCTCGAGCATTCTTACCAAAATCAATCCATATACACTCCCTAGCATATATGCAAGCTAACCATGACCTAAAACCTGACCTGTAATCCCTCTAACAGTTTCCACCATTTTCATTTTTTCCTCTTGCAGTTGAAGTTCTATAGCTTGATACAAGAAGTTACAAGACCAAGTAAGCATTGAAAAAGCATCCCTGGACCTCAAGGAAGCTTTTCCAATCATTACCTTGCACTAGAAGTTCCTCATTCTCCAGATAGAAGTTCAGCTGCACAGGTAAAACTTTGAACTCGTATCTCTCTTATCATGCATCTTTAGTCTTAAGTTTGTGAAGAAACAAGGTTCTACTCATAGCCCTGAGCATGTACATATCTTTACATTTCATTTCTTTTGCCTGAGTAGAGAGAATTTGTAGTTTGAAAATGGCAGAAAAACTAGGTTAGGATTTGGGGGAGGAGAAATTCTCCCTCATCTTAGAGAGTTAGGTCAAGTTCCATACATGGTTAGAACCGTCTCTTCATGCTGAACATTTGTTGTGTTATGAGTTTTTGCTGAAAAGCCAGGAATCGAGAGTTGGACATTGAAGAATAGGGGCGCGCGTTTTTTTTGAATTTTGTTGCTGGAGGTTGAAGACAGTGTTCTTTGGGCTGGGCCTGTATATTTTTTCTTATTTGCACCACTTCATTACTCATGAACCCCCTGAGCCCATTTGCTTCATTTTTGACTCTTTTTGACTTTTTCTTTTTTGATTGACTTTGTTTATTTTTTCTCATGACATTAAAAAAATAAAAATATTTTTTCCATCATTTTTTGTATTTATTGCATATTTATTTGTTTATTTCTTTTGTTTGAACATAAATATTATATATATATACTATTATTAGAATAAATATAGGAAAATAGTGTAAATACATTTTATTTTTTATTTACCTTCTGAAAATATTCCACATAAAAAATACTTTTTATTTTATTTTATTAAATATTAAATATTTTGCACATAATGCATATTTAAGAAATTAATATATATATATAGATATATGTTTATTAATATATTTAAGCTAAAATATAAAAATACTTGAATTTTTCATTTTTATTAATATTTGATACAAAAATACTTTTTTTTCATAATATACTTCATTTTATTTTATTTTTATAAATAATAAATAAATATTTGTATTAAATTAGATAATAATACATTTTCTTTAAAAATTAGGGTTTTTTGCCCTAAATTCAAAATACTCCAAGAAATAATATATTTTTATTTTCTTTTCTCTTTTACATAAATAATATTTTTTCATACATATACAAAACATTTCTTTTGCATCTTGCATTCTTATTTAATTTTTGTACATTGATTAAATTACAAATATTAAGAATGATGTAATAATTTAGATTTAAATTCTTGTCAATATCCCCATTTGAACATTTGTACCCCCCTTCCCATATTTGGTTTTGTAATAGCTTAGTAAATTTAATTTCGCACTTTATTGCTTTCTAATGATAACATGTTAGAATTAGGGTTTGTATGCGAAAAAAACGATAAAAAATAGTTATGACCTAATCTCAAGATAAAATAAGCATGAAAATGGACACACAAATCACACTTGCACCCCCCTAGGGTATTCCACTTGTTGCCTTTCAAAATTGGGCCATATTGTATGTTGAACTTCTTTGGGCAAAGCAAACAATTTGAATGATCATAGTCCCTCGATAAAACCTTTCAAAACAAACAAAAACAAATGATCAAGTCCCTTAAAGAAAATGCCCAAAGACATTTAACGCCGTTGCAATTATGGTCTAAACGATGACCCGCGCCTGTCCCTTTCACATCCTAATATAAGGTTGTCCACCAAATTCAATGATGGAACAAACTTGTTAAAAGGGTTAAAACATAGCAGTAATCTTTTGAGAAATTTAGGAGTAGATAACCTCTTAGTTACTCGAATCAAACTTGCAAAACAAAACACTTGCCTAATTTCAAAACCACACAACATTACACTTTCAAAACAACTTTCAAAAACAAATGAAAACCTTTTCAAAAGACATACATCTTTGTATACATCCCCACATGTATCATTACAAAGGTTGCCACCACATTGGCCTCTTTTCAAAACATTTTCAAACCCACACACTCAAGCACCATTTCAAACAAATTGAAAACAAAAGGCAAGTGATCTAAGCAAGTAACTAAGAGCCCATGGATAACCATGGATAGAAAGGGTGCTAATACCTTCCCTTTCTATAATCTACTCCCCGAACCCAAGAAAACATCTCAAAAGGTTTTTGCTGTGCTTTTTAACCTTTCCTTAGGATAAAATAAAAAGTCGGTGGCGACTCTTGCTAACCGCAACATTTGCGAATACAAACGCAAAACCCAAGTCAGTTCTCCCACCGTATCACAGAACTGGCGACTCTGCTGGGGAGAACTTTAAAAGTGGAGTAACCTTAGGGCTTAGATCACCTTTGTTTTCAATTGTTTGCCTTGTTTGCTTTTATGTTTGTGGGCTTTGCATCGGAGTTTCATAGATCCTAACCCGGATCTGGGGAATACCCTGTTAGGTAGCATAATCTGTGAGGGACCTGTCCGGCGTAGACCGACATGGGTGAAGCAGTGGCTACGTTGGTGTGGCATCTTAGCCTGTACCTATATCCCTTGTGTTGCAACGGGGAGAATATAGGTCTTCTAAGGGGTCATTAAACACCAACCAACCTTAGAACCCTAAATTGACCAACTTGGCTATTAGGACAGTAGCAGTATGCTACACTCATTGAGGCTAAACTCTCGAGATGGTTCTGGCCGCGAGAAAAGATTGCGATGCTGGAGTTATGACCGATTGAGGGTAGCCAATGATTTGAGATCCTCTAGAACCCGGTTACTTTTGATAGGACAGGTTTTAACCAACAAAACCAAAAGAGGGTAATACCTGAAATTCATGCTGGCCTGAAACCTAAGGGTGTCTTGTGTGACTTGTGTGCCTTATTTGCCTATGTGAATACTTGTGGTGTGCTTCATCATAACATCATGTCATCATACCATTGCATGCATTCTGTATAAAGGGATAACCCATTTCAAAGACAAAAAGGTTTCATCTTTGCTCTGTTTTGTAGGACATCATGATGCCCGTGCGTAGAAATACTGTCCGGCTCAACTTTGTTCAACCACCAGTTTTACTCAAGGATTTGGTTGGAAGGATTCCAAACACTACCTCCTTCATCAACAGACATGGGTCTCTCCTTGGCTTGATCACTGCAAGATGGGACCAACAACTGATAAGTGTTCTGACCCAATTTTATGACCCTCTGTATCATTGTTTCACCTTTCAAGACTTCCAGCTGGTTCCTACCCTGGAAGAGTTCTCTTACCTGCTTGGGATCCCTGTCTTGGAACAAACTCCATTCACTGGTTTGGAAAAGACTCCTAGGCCTGAAGAGATTGCTGCAATTCTCCCCTTGACCAAAGAAGAGGTATTGTCCAACTGGGAAACTAGAAATGGGATCAAGGGCTTTTTGGTCAAATTTCTGGTTGGCAAGGCTAATGATTTCTGGAATGACTTGGACTTCAAGGCGTACGAGGATATTCTGGCTCTTTTGATCTATGGTCTGGTTTTGTTTCCCAACCCTGACACTTTTATCAGTATCCATGTCGTAAGGATCTTCATGTCTCGGAATCCGGTACCCACTCTTTTGGGTGATATTCTACAACAACTCTATGCTCGTACTGCTCGAAAACGGGGAACTCCGTGGTGTTGTGCTCCTTTGCTAGTAAGGTGGTTTATTTCGCACCTTCCTAAGTTCATGTTGAAGAATGAAGAAGGAAAAGGTTGGGCTCGGAGGTTAATGTCTCTCACTGATAATGACATCACCTGGACTCTCAGAGGTTTGGATGAGGTAGCTGTTATTGACCGTTGCGGAGAATACCCTAATGTTCCGCTGATTGGTATCCAAGGAGGAATCTCTTACAATCCATGCTTAGCTCTCCGACAGTTTGGAAGAGCCAGAGGAGATGGGCCTCATGAAATGCTGGTTCCTCACTTCCATTTTGAGTTTCAAGCAGACAGTGACAAACTACGCCAGGGATTCATTAGAGCTTGGGACAGAATCCACAAAGCCAACCCACATGAGCTGGGACCAAAGACTTCCCTGCCATTGAAACCCTATTGCAAATGGGTCCGCATCCGTGCTCAAAGGTTAGGTATGCCCTACGAAGCTGTTAGACCTCTCATTCTTGAGTCTCCTGATGAAGATGGGGTTCCTCCAACTGTCCTCCCTCCTCAGATACCTACTGATTTTAACACCATGAAGAGATCTTGGGCGCAGCTAAAGGAAGAACGGGATTTCTATCGAGAGAAGTTCAACGAGCAGGAACGGAAGATTCAGAGGCTGACTAAGCAATTGGAAGAAGAACGGGTCCTGAACAACTACATCAGCACTGAAAAGAGGAGGCCATGGGAGCATTGATGAGCTTTGGATGTTTCCTTTTGTAGTTTATTTCCTTTCCAGTATTTTTCATTCCTGTAAAGCCTAAGGGCAAATCGTTGAACAATTGAAATTTTAATCTAATGAAGTGTGTTTCCCTTTTTGTCTACAAAGTTGAATCTTGTTTGTCTTTGAAAACATAAAACATACGCATTCCATTGCACCATATGCATAGCAGGTACCCTATTTCACAGGTTGCTTAATCTCCTTCGCTGTTTATTTTGCACAGTCATCATGAATCCAGACTCATCCAGTGAGCAAGCAATCAAGGCCCTTCAGGCCCAAAGTGCACAGTTTCAAGAGATGGTCCTAAGCCTAGCCCAAGGTCAACAAGAATTGAAGACTCTACTCCTGAAGAAGAAGAAGAAAAAGAGGATTGCGTTGTTCAACACCGGACACAGATTTGGGAATACACTCCATAATGAAGCTGATCCAACCACTTCTTCTGCTGAGAAAAACAGTCCCCAAGGGGGAGGAGCTCCTAGTCCCGCAGTCTCCGACAACGAGACGGATTATAATGACGAACAATACCCACCTGCTGCTGACAGATACAAGCAATTGGAGGACCGCTTGAGCGCCATGGAAATTCAGAATGTGCCAGGGCTGGATTTCAGAGATTTGGGGTTATCTTCTGGGGTAGTAATTCCACACAAGTTTAAGGCACCTGCCTTCGCCAAGTATGATGGGGTCTCCTGCCCAAAGCTGCATCTAAGGTCGTACGTAAGGAAAATCCAACCTTACACGGCAGATAAGAACCTCTGGATTCACTTCTTCCAAGATAGTCTCTCGGGGTCACAGCTTGAATGGTTCTACCAATTAGATGGAACTAGCATCCGACACTGGGAAGATTTGGCAACCGCATTCTACAGACAATACCAATACAATTCTGATCTCGCTCCCACGCGTACCCAACTTCAGGGTATGTCTCTAGGAACGGGTGAAGGGTTCAAAGAGTACGCTCAAAAATGGAGAGATTTGGCTGGCAGGGTGCAGCCTCCATTGACTGATCGAGAGCTGGTTGATATGTTCCTGGGGACGTTGTCTGGTCAATTTTTCAATCATTTGGTTGGTAACTCCTCCGCTGGATTTACAGATTTGATATTGACGGGAGAAAGAATTGAAGCTGGCATCAGGTCAGGCAAGATACAAAAGGCTACCTCTACCAGTGCTGAGAAGAGGCCGTTTAAGAAAGAAGCAAGTGCCGTCTACGGCCCTAGAAGACAAGTCAAGCCCGAAAGTCGCCAAGCCGTCAATGCTTTGGTCATCTCGAAACCTGTTGCTGCTCCTCAGCAATACAATCAACAAAGAAGCGAAAGGCCCAAGAGGCAGTATACTCGACTGAGTATGACCTTATCTCAAATTTTACCCCAACTGTTATCCACCAACCTGGTGACCCTCAAAGAAGCTCCTAAGGTCGTCAACACTGCGTCTCCTAAGTACAACCCAAATGCCCGGTGTGCTTATCATTCTGATAGTCCCGGGCACACTACTGATGATTGCTGGGCCTTGAGAAACAAAGTGCAAGATCTGATCGACGCAAAGGAAATTCAGTTTGAAGCACCGGAGAGACCAAATGTTGTAACTGCTCCTATGCCCCAGCATAGAGTAAATGCCATTGAGGAAGAAATGTATGCTGTTTCGGTAAATGAAGTTGTTACCCCTCTGAAGACCGTTAAGAAGAACCTACTGCGGGCCGGTTTATTTTCGGGTTGCGGTGAAGGTTGCCTGTCCTGTGCTGTTTCCCTATCTGATTGTCCCTTGCTGAGGTTAGGCGTCCAAAGCCTAATGGATAGCAAGGAGATTCTGTTTAAGAAGTCTGCTGTTCAATCGGTTCCGATAAAAGAAGTTTCTGTGGTTACCATCTTCAATAATCCAATCAAGGCTCCCCCGAAGAAGCCTGTTCAAATCATGACTGTTGCACCTGTGATTATTACTGTTCTGGGGCCTCTCCCCTACGTGTCCGATAAAGCTGTCCCCTGGCATTATGGGGCAGACGTATATGTGAATGGAATCAAGCAAGAATTCGACGCTGGTGCCAGTATCTGCGATATCACTGGTCCAGCCAAGGTCACCCGCAGTGGCAGGCTCTTCTCGCCTGACATTGCACCGCCAGCTATTCGAAGACCCCTCCTTATAACACCTACAAGTTTACCTGTTCCTGTTGCCGATCAAGTTGTTTCCCCTGCTGCCGAGTCATCAAATGCTCGGGGCAAAGGGATTGAAGAAGAGCCTGCCCGGATGGAGGCACCGATACCTATAAATGCTGAGGCCTCCCAACAAGAAGTGGAGGAGATCCTGAAAATAATAAAGAAAAGTGATTTCAATGTTGTCGAGCAGTTGGGGCATACGCCCTCCAAGATCTCCATGCTCTCTTTATTGCTATGCTCCGAGGCCCATGCTAAGGCCTTGATCTCATTTCTCAAGACGGCCCATGTGCCACAGGAGACATCTGCGGTCCAGTTCACTGATTGCGTAGCAAATCTGACAGCGGACAATGGCTTGGGTTTTTCAGATGCTGACTTGACTGCGAAGGGAAGAGACCATAATGATGCCCTGCATGTCTCTATCGAATGCAGGGGCACTACTCTGGCGCATGTATTGGTGGACACTGGTTCTTCTTTGAATGTTCTACCGAAAAAGGCTTTAGACCGTCTGGATTATGAAGGCCTGGAATTAAAGCCCAGCAATATCATCGTCAGGGCCTTTGACGGTTCCAAAAGGATGGTTTATGGAGAGGTTAACATCCCTATTCGTGTGGGCTCTCAAGTATTCGACTCTACTTTTTATGTGATGGATATACGTCCATCGTACTCTTGTCTACTGGGTCGACCTTGGATCCATAAGGCTGGGGCAGTGACCTCTACCTTGCACCAGAAGCTGAAGTACCCTGTCAGAGGGAAGATCGTCAATGTGCAAGGAGAAGAGGAGTATATGGTGAGCCATTTGAATTCCTTCAGATACATTGAGATGGACGGGGAGTTTATTGAAACCCCCTTTCAGCATTTTGAGGAGGTGCATCCAATTTCAGCAGCAGCAGAGACAACAGTCAAAGAGAATGATTCCTTGAAGATGGCTTCCCTAAGGGATGCCCGGGCTGTGGTTCAGAAAGGCAATTGTGCAAACTGGGGTCAGCTTCCTGACTTCACTCAGAAGAACTACAAGTTTGGGCTGGGCTTTACTGCAGAGGCTCAGAAGGCTGTGCGCAAGGAGAAGGTCCAAAAAGCTCCGGTGTTTATCTCCAGCTCAAGGGTGAATGCTATCGAGGAGGATGTAGAGGAAGCAGAGTTTGACAGTTGGATCTACCCGACTACCAGCGACAGACCAAGCAACTGGACGGCAAAGGATTTTACCCCTATCACATTTGTCACGCAGTAATTAATTTCTTTTGATTTCCAATTTGTAACAAACAATATGTTAAAACTTTGTTGGCTCGGTGTCCTACCCGGGGCATCGTAGCTCCATTTGTGAGGGCTTTTTATATGACATTTTCATATATCATCAATCAAAACATTGGACGTTTGTTGCATTTCAAATCTTGTGCTCTTTTCCTTTCTGTGTTATATATATTGCAAAAAAGCTATATTTACACACACTCACTTATACAGGTTTCAATCCACTCTGGATCTCACTGGTAACAGCTCTGCTACCGCCAGTTATGACTTCGAAAATCCGATCAACTTGGCCGAAGAAGAAGGTGAAGATGATTGCGAAGTGCCTGGTGAACTCGCAAGACTGCTACTCCAGGAAGAGAGGGCTATTCAACCACATGAAGAGCCGGTGGAGACAATTAACCTGGGTACCGAGACAGATAGGAAAGAGGTCAAGATTGGTGCCAATCTAGAGCTCAGCGTGAAGCAACGATTGATCCAGATGCTACAAGACTACATGGAGATTTTTGCTTGGTCCTATGAAGATATGCCTGGTTTGGATGCCGACATTGTAGTTCACCACCTGCCAACCAAGGAAGATTGCCCTCCGGTAAAGCAAAAAGTCCGACGGATGCGTCCAGAGATGTCTGAAAAGATCAAGGCCGAGGTTATGAAGCAGTTTGATGACGGGTTCCTTGCAGTGACTTCTTACCCTCAGTGGGTTGCCAATGTGGTGCCAGTGCCGAAAAAGGACGGTAAAGTCAGAATGTGTGTTGACTACAGGGATCTGAACAGAGCCAGCCCCAAAGATGACTTCCCCCTACCTCACATTGATGTCCTTGTTGATAATACAGCTCAACACAAGGTGTTCTCCTTCATGGATGGTTTTTCAGGGTATAATCAGATCAAGATGGCTCCAGAAGATATGGAGAAGACTACCTTTGTGACTCAGTGGGGCACCTTCTGTTATAAGGTCATGCCATTCGGATTGAAAAATGCTGGGGCAACCTATCAACGTGCCATGGTTGCTTTATTTCATGATATGATCCATCATGAGATTGAGGTATACGTTGATGACATGATTGCGAGGTCTCAAACTGAGGAGGAGCACCTTGACCATCTGAGGAAGTTGTTTGACCGACTCAAGTTATACAAGCTAAGGTTGAATCCCAACAAATGCACCTTTGGGGTAAGATCCGGAAAATTGCTAGGTTTCATTGTAAGTGATAAAGGTATTCAGGTGGACCCTGCCAAGGTAAAAGCCATACAAGAGATGCCGACTCCAAAAACAGAGAAAGAAGTCAGAGGTTTCCTAGGACGACTGAATTATATTGCCCGATTCATCTCACATCTGACTGCTACTTGTGAGCCAATCTTCAAATTGCTGAAGAAAGATCAAGTAGTACGCTGGAATGATGAATGTCAGGCTGCCTTTGAAAGGATAAAGGAATACCTCCAAGAGCCACCCATTCTTATGCCACAGGTGGAAGGAAGACCTCTGATACTATACTTGACAGTACTTGACAATTCAATGGGGTGTGTGCTGGGGCAGCATGACGAGTCTGGCCGAAAAGAGCACGCTATTTATTACTTGAGCAAAAAGTTTACCGACTGTGAGTCTCGTTACTCACTGCTTGAGAAAACTTGCTGCGCTCTTGTATGGGCTGCTCGCCGGCTGAGACAGTATATGCTGACTCACACTACTTTATTGATTTCAAAGATGGATCCCATCAAGTACATATTTGAAAAGCCCGCTCTGTCTGGAAGAATAGCGAGATGGCAAATGATCTTGACAGAATATGATATCCAGTATACAACTCAGAAAGCAATTAAGGGAAGTGTATTGGCAGATCATTTGGCACACCAACCTGTGGATGATTACCAATCATTGAACTTTGATTTTCCGGACGAAGACATCATGGTGGTAACTGACTGTGAAGTACCTGGACCGGATGAAGGACCTGAGGAAGGATCCCGATGGTCTATGCATTTTGATGGAGCCTCCAATGCTTTGGGTAACGGCGTCGGCGCTGTAATCATATCTCCCAAAGGAACTCATACTCCCCTCACCGCCCGATTATGTTTCAGCTGCACCAACAACATGGCAGAATACGAGGCATGTATCATGGGTTTACAAGCTGCAATCGACTTAAGGATAAAATTCCTGAGTGTCTTCGGAGATTCCGCTCTCGTGATCAATCAGATCAAAGGCGAGTGGGATACGAAACACCCGAATCTCATTCCTTACAAAGAGTATGTGTTGACCTTGCTTCCCCACTTCGAAGAAATAACTTTTGAGCACTTCCCTAGAGAGGAGTATCAGCTAGCGGACGCCCTAGCTACGATGTCTTCAATGTTCAAAGTTAAATGGGACAATGAGGCTCCCCGAATCATAATCTGGAAGTTGGACGAACCGGCATACTGCTGTGAACTGGAGGCTGAGAAGGTGATTGAAAAACCCTGGTACCATGAGGTGAAGAGGTACTTGGAAGCTCAGGAATACCCTGAAGGTGCATCTGTCAATGATAAGAAGTTCATGAGGAGGTTTGCTGCAAAATTCTTCCTCAACAACGACATTCTCTACAAACGGAATCATGATTCAACTCTGCTACGTTGTGTGGATAAGGCAGAAGCAGAGAAAATCATGATGGAACTGCATGAAGGTACATTTGGAACACATTCCAGTGGACACACCATGGCTAAGAAAATCCTTCGGGCAGGATATTTCTGGTCCACAATGGAAGCCGATTGTTACCAACACTCCCGAACTTGTCATAAATGCCAGATCTATGCTGACAAGGTGCATATCCCTCCGGTTCCTTTGAATGTCCTGACGGCACCTTGGCCTTTTGCAATGTGGGGCATCGATATGATCGGTGAGATCCGACCGACGGCATCCAATGGGCATCGCTTCATCTTGGTGGCGATCGATTACTTCACGAAATGGGTTGAGGCAGCTTCCTATGCCACAGTAACCAAGAGCGTCGTGGCACGTTTCATCCGGCATAATCTGATCTGTTGGTACGGCGTCCCGGAAAGAATCATTACGGACAATGGTACCAATCTCAATAACAAAATGATCACTGAACTTTGTGAACAATTCAAGATACAGCACCACAATTCTTCTCCCTACCGGCCGAAGATGAATGGGGCTGTAGAGGCAGCCAATAAGAATATCAAGAAAATTGTGCAGAAGATGACAGTGACCTATAAAGATTGGCATGAGATGTTACCATTCGCTCTTCATGGGTACCGTACCTCAGCCAGAACGTCAACCGGGGCAACTCCCTTCTCCTTGGTCTATGGCATGGAGGCAGTCTTGCCAATCGAAATCCAGATACCCTCTCTCCGGATAATGAAGGATGCAGACTTGAATGAAGATGATTGGATCCAGACTCGACTTGATCAATTAAATCTGATTGACGAAAAGAGGCTCACTGCTATCTGTCATGGTCAAACGTATCAGAAACGGATGATCAGGGCATTTAACAAGAAAGTCAGACCGCAAGAGTATCAAGTTGGGGACCTGGTAATCAAACGCATCATCCTTCCTCAAAGTGATCCCCGGGGCAAATGGACCCCTACTTACGAAGGGCCATTTGTGGTTAAACGTGTGTTCTTGGGAGGAGCCATGATCCTAACCACCATGGATGGTGACGACCTTCCTCACCCCGCCAATGCAGACATAGTGAAAAAATACTACGCATAAATAAAAGACCCGCTAGGTTGACATACCTAGGCAAAAATAAGGGCTTCCCGGCGAACCAAAAGGGTTCGGGCAAAAATAAGGGATGAAATGATAAAAATCTGTACACTCGGCAAGTCGAAAACCTGAAAGGGCGGCTTGGGCAAAAATGGGTATCCCGGTGGACTGAAAACCCGAAAGGGCGGTCCAGGCAAAAGTTAGGGATAAAAGCGTAACACTATGTCTCATTGGATCACTTCGCATCTGGAATTCAGCATCAACTACCTGGCTCAAGATTTCGGCATCAACCAATCAGCTTCATCTTCAATTAGGCAGCAAAGCGATGAGACGTTCGAAGACATAAAGGCGATAGCAGAGTTGGAACCCAGTGGGATTTTTCACATAGCTGTTTTGTTTCCTTTTTTCAAATTGTAAACTCTATGTTATTTGGCGGCGTCCTCTTACTAGGATGTCAGCCTCTTGTACAAAAAACGCCTATTCACAGGCAAAGTTTAAATCAATACAAATTCACTTGTCCATACAAATTACCATTGTTTTCCTTTTTCTGTTTTGTCTTGCGAAGAACGTCCAATGTTCATTTTTGATATATGCATTTGACATTAAATTGCTAATTCATAAATATTGGCATATGAAACAAGAGATTGATTACAGGTGACATCAGAGACAGGGGCACTGTGAAGTTGTCTAATGCAGCCTGGTTGCTTTGGTCCACCAAGGTAGGATCAACTGAAGAATGTGGCCAAATCATCTCAACTCCCCGCAGAGTAAAAACAAGATTCAACGATACTTTCCCCAAGCAGAGTTGACTCCCCGTCGATCCTGAAAAGGACACAACATTCCCCGGCAGGTCTTAAAGCTCATCCCCAGTAGATTCTGGAAGCTTATCCCCTGCAGAGTACGGACGTCTCTCCCGAGTTTTATTTAGAGTTATTTCCTCACAAGGACTTATAACTGGGTTATCCTCAGCTAAAAACCACGGAAGACCGCCCTCGGCAAAGTTCCTTCAATCCCCAGTGGAGTTTATCATCATTATCCCCAGCGGAATCCATCATTAAAGTCCTCAACAGGCCTCTCAGCAAAACTTCGGCCAAATATCTCTTCCACAGAGCAATTCCCCGGCCGGTCGTCAAGGATTTATTTTCCTAAGACGAAATTACATTCATAAACATTTTACACCTTCATACATCTTGCTTACCTACATGATAAAGCGCATACAACACTATCTCATGTTGAACGTCATGCATATCATACATCATGACATTGCATACAACTTATGTTTTTGCCTTTTCAGGGAAAAAGACAATCCCAAAAACAATTACCATCAACTGTCGCAATTCCAGATCCGATACCTGTACCTAGCCAGGGCACATCTGAGAGTGATCAGTTTCCAGACTCGATTCCTGTATCTAGCCAGGGCACGTCTGAAGAGTTCGAAGATTCGATTCCTGTATCCAGCCAGGGCACATCTATCAACTACAACATCTCCAGATTCGATTCCTGTATCCAGCCAGGGCATATCTGTTGACCACGTTTCCAGACTCGATTCCTGTATCTAGCCAGGGCACGTCTGAGGAGTTTGAAGATTTGATTCCTGTATCCAGCCAGGGCACATCTATTGACAACTATTTCCAGATTCGACTCCTGTATCCAGCCAGGGCACATCTGTGAGCAACCAATTGTAGATTCGATACCTGTATCTAGCCAGGGCACATCTGCATAAGGAGATTGAAGATCAAACACCTGTAACAAGCCAGGAAAACATCCGTCTTTCTCAAATACACAAGTTCTCGCTAAGGAATCTCTTATGCGATCGACACTTCCAAATGGCATCTATAAGCCCATTCCCGACAAGGTTCTGTCACGTCTCCAGATGGCATCTATAAGCCCATCTCCCTATCTACCACCTCTCCAAATGGCATCCGTAAGCCCATTCCTGACATCACATTGCTGATACCTCAACATGCGAGTGCAAATTTCCGGGCACTCTAGTGTCCAATCTTCTTTTACCCTCAAGTCGCGAAAGGCAAACTTGCCAATCTAACTCTTCAGGTTCAAGAAGATTGAACAGGGGCAACTGTTGTACCCCAAAATTTTCCCTCCCATTTCCTCAACATTTTCTCATCACAAGACCTTTGAAGATCAAGATCCAGTTAGGGTTTCCTCTGCTCAAGACTTCTCCTTGCACTGTGGATTCAAATTAGGGTTTGTGTTTGCCCAAGGATGCTTTGACCTAAAATGCCTAAGATGACTTTCATGCTTCATGTTGGACTCCCAAGTTTACCCATACCAAGTTTCAAGTCTTGATTCCAAGTTTTGCCCAGTCAATTGGACAGTTGACCTAGAAATCAACTGAATTGGGGAAAAGTCAACTGTGGCCAATTGACAGTCAAATCTCATGAAATTTGATCCACATCAACATTATGAACTCATATGGACCATTTGATCAAGTTTGGATCACAACTCCACAAGAAATTTGATCAGATCATCAAAAGGGCAAAATGGTCATTTTTAGGGTTTTGACTGCACAAAGGCAATTTTTGACTGTTTGACCTAGCCAATGGCAAACCAAGTTCACATATAGACTCAAGGACTCAATGAAATGGTCTTGACACATTCATCAAGCTCAAAAGATCCCAAGTACACAAGATTGACAGTTGAATTTCCCAGTCAATTGATCAATTTTGACTGTATACTGAAAAGTCAAACTTTGACTTTTTGGTCAAAATCAAGAGTCAAGATTAATTTTTCATCAAAACTTGCCAAATCATGAAACTTGTTCACCAAGAAATCACAAAATGCAAATTAGGGTTTGAAAATGGAATTTTTCATAACTTAGAATTTTTCTAAGTTATGAAAAACCCTAATTTTTTCCCAACTTTGCCCCATCTTTTCACCAAGATCCATTTGGATTCAAACAAAAGTCAAAACATGAAAGTTGTAGCTTGTTGCATAATCTACAACTTTGATTCACAAAGTTTTCTCATTTGAAGCTTGTATCTCAAGTTACAATTTTTTGAATAAGGGCACTAAACCATTTTTAACTTAGTGAAATTTTAACCTATTTTGACAAGGTTTTCTACCCCACTTCAAGGCCACTTTTCATACCCTTCCACTTGGAATTTTAATTTGCATTTCAAAGATGGATTGTAGTACACATTCCAAGCTTTCCAAAATGTCCAAGAACTCATCAAACAACCTCATAACTTGAGAGATTCGAATTTCACAAGTTGGCAAAAATTCACTTTTGTTCTTCATCAAAACATGTCCATAATCTTGCAAATTTGAACTCAGCTTGCTTTATGCTTGATTACAGGTCCTTGAACCATTCCATACTCAATAATTTAATGCATATTCAATGTGTTAAGGTGTTGTTCTTTGAGTGCAAGCATTGTATGCAAGATTAATCCTAAACTAGATAAAGTGAACTTTCCATTTTTGAAAAGATTAACTTTATGTCCAATTGCAAATCAAGAAAGTACATGGAAAATCTGCTTGGCACAAGATTATGTGCATAACACACTGATCAAGAGAGGATTATGCAGCACATTAGGGGGTCCTCTACTGACCTAGAAATCCAACTTGCTTTTGTTTGCTTCAAGTTCAAGAAAAGTCCATAACTTGTACCAACTCTCTCTTCAGCATAGAAACACAAGAAAGAAGTTATCAAACACATTACACATAACATATCTAAGCTTTTGCACGAGTCCAAAACCTCCAAAACACCCTCCATCTCAGAATCATCCTCAAACTGCAAAAACAGAGTTGCCTCTGCAGTTTGAGTGCCAACTCCCATTTCCCTCGAGCATTCTTACCAAAATCAATCCATATACACTCCCTAGCATATATGCAAGCTAACCATGACCTAAAACCTGACCTGTAATCCCTCTAACAGTTTCCACCATTTTCATTTTTTCCTCTTGCAGTTGAAGTTCTATAGCTTGATACAAGAAGTTACAAGACCAAGTAAGCATTGAAAAAGCATCCCTGGACCTCAAGGAAGCTTTTCCAATCATTACCTTGCACTAGAAGTTCCTCATTCTCCAGATAGAAGTTCAGCTGCACAGGTAAAACTTTGAACTCGTATCTCTCTTATCATGCATCTTTAGTCTTAAGTTTGTGAAGAAACAAGGTTCTACTCATAGCCCTGAGCATGTACATATCTTTACATTTCATTTCTTTTGCCTGAGTAGAGAGAATTTGTAGTTTGAAAATGGTAGAAAAACTAGGTTAGGATTTGGGGGAGGAGAAATTCTCCCTCATCTTAGAGAGTTAGGTCAAGTTCCATACATGGTTAGAACCGTCTCTTCATGCTGAACATTTGTTGTGTTATGAGTTTTTGCTGAAAAGCCAGGAATCGAGAGTTGGACATTGAAGAACAGGGGCGCGCGTTTTTTTTGAATTTTGTTGCTGGAGGTTGAAGACAGTGTTCTTTGGGCTGGGCCTGTATATTTTTTCTTATTTGCACCACTTCATTACTCATGAACCCCCTGAGCCCATTTGCTTCATTTTTGACTCTTTTTGACCTTTTCTTTTTTGATTGACTTTGTTTATTTTTTCTCATGACATTAAAAAAATAAAAATATTTTTTCCATCATTTTTTGTATTTATTGCATATTTATTTGTTTATTTCTTTTGTTGGAACATAAATATTATATATATATATACTATTATTAGAATAAATATAGGAAAATAGTGTAAATACATTTTATTTTTTATTTACCTTCTGAAAATATTCCACATAAAAAATACTTTTTATTTTATTTTATTAAATATTAAATATTTTGCACATAATGCATATTTAAGAAATTAATATATATATAGATATATGTTTATTAATATATTTAAGCTAAAATATAAAAATACTTGAATTTTTCATTTTTATTAATATTTGATACAAAAATACTTTTTTTTCATAATATACTTCATTTTATTTTATTTTTATAAATAATAAATAAATATTTGTATTAAATTAGATAATAATACATTTTCTTTAAAAATTAGGGTTTTTTGCCCTAAATTCAAAATACTCCAAGAAATAATATATTTTTATTTTCTTTTCTCTTTTACATAAATAATATTTTTTCATACATATACAAAACATTTCTTTTGCATCTTGCATTCTTATTTAATTTTTGTACATTGATTAAATTACAAATATTAAGAATGATGTAATAATTTAGATTTAAATTCTTGTCAATATCCCCATTTGAACATTTGTACCCCCCTTCCCATATTTGGTTTTGTAATAGCTTAGTAAATTTAATTTCGCACTTTATTGCTTTCTAATGATAACATGTTAGAATTAGGGTTTGTATGCGAAAAAAACGATAAAAAATAGTTATGACCTAATCTCAAGATAAAATAAGCATGAAAATGGACACACAAATCACACTTGCACCCCCCTAGGGTATTCCACTTGTTGCCTTTCAAAATTGGGCCATATTGTATGTTGAACTTCTTTGGGCAAAGCAAACAATTTGAATGATCATAGTCCCTCGATAAAACCTTTCAAAACAAACAAAAACAAATGATCAAGTCCCTTAAAGAAAATGCCCAAAGACATTTAACGCCGTTGCAATTATGGTCTAAACGATGACCCGCGCCTGTCCCTTTCACATCCTAATATAAGGTTGTCCACCAAATTCAATGGTGGAACAAACTTGTTAAAAGGGTTAAAACATAGCAGTAATCTTTTGAGAAATTTAGGAGTAGATAACCTCTTAGTTACTCGAATCAAACTTGCAAAACAAAACACTTGCCTAATTTCAAAACCACACAACATTACACTTTCAAAACAACTTTCAAAAACAAATGAAAACCTTTTCAAAAGACATACATCTTTGTATACATCCCCACATGGATCATTACAAAGGTTGCCACCACATTGGCCTCTTTTCAAAACATTTTCAAACCCACACACTCAAGCACCATTTCAAACAAATTGAAAACAAAAGGCAAGTGATCTAAGCAAGTAACTAAGAGCCCATGGATAACCATGGATAGAAAGGGTGCTAATACCTTCCCTTTCTATAATCTACTCCCCGAACCCAAGAAAACATCTCAAAAGGTTTTTGCTGTGCTTTTTAACCTTTCCTTAGGATAAAATAAAAAGTCGGTGGCGACTCTTGCTAACCGCAACATTTGCGAATACAAACGCAAAACCCAAGTCAGTTCTCCCACCGTATCACACCAAGCAATGTAGGCACCGGGTTGCGAGTCATGAAGATTTTGACAGCACTCACATCTATGAGTTGGTTAGGGTTAGGGAACAAGACCATCCCATAGATGAGAAGAGCTACAATCTCCTCAAAAGCTTGTAAATCCAAGGAATTCCACCCGCTTTGGGCCTTCTCAAACAAGAACTTTGCCAAGAAGCCTTTGACACCACTTCTAGTTTCCCAATATGTTGTGACATCAGATGAGTGCAAGTGTAGGGCTTGAGCGATCTCTTCTGGATTTGGATCTCTTTCCATACCGTTGAAGGGTAGTTGATTGAGAATAGGAATCCTCAAGAGTTGAGAAAATTCTTCCAAAGTGGGCACAAGCTGGTAGTTAGGAAATGTGAAGCAGTGATGCGGAGGGTCAAAGAACTGGAAGAGAACTTTCATCATGTCTTCCTCTGTGTTGAAGTTGACCAAGTTGAGTAGACAACCATGCCTCTCGGTGAATGGAGAGTTCTCGGGAATCCTTGTGAAACAACCGGCTGAAAATCATCAAACAATAAAGTCGCCATCGAACGTCTTTTATCCCACATGTAGGGAAAGGTAAACATCGAGAAAACCTGAGAAGGGAGAAGTCACGGTCTTGCGACCGAGAGATCAGGTAAGGGAGTCTGTTACGCGAGGGGAAGGTATTAGCACCCCACACGCCCGTAGTACTCTACGGTATCCACTCTTGTTATCTATCTTATGGGTGTGTTTAATCTATGCTTACTGTTTATTACTGCTAAAGGAGAATGCATGCAAAATAAAGGAGAAAAAGAATGTAGGGAAAATAAAATTGTGCTCGCTTGGGCCCTACCCCAATGCCTACGTATCCGTTTTGAGGAATCAGAGCTACCGTAGTTCGGCTCACATGTTTCTGTTTGTTGTTTTGTGTTTTTTATGGACGAAGTTAATTCTGCCTTCTGCCGCAGCTCGACGCTTGGAGACTTATGCGTTGGCACAGAAGTAAATTAATCATGTCCTTACCTGAAAAGGTTTTTTTAATGAAAGGTGCTCGAGCGCACAAAAGATTTGAATTTGTTTTGTATTTTTGTTGCAGATAATGACTAGTCGACCTCAAGAGAGAGATATTAGTCATTTTTCTACTTAGCTATGAAAGGAGTTTTTGAGAATTGAACCACACATATGCTTGAGATGAAGAACAATAAGATCGAGAAGAGACCCGCTTATCATTTCCCGTACTAAGCAAAAGCGTGATTCTCATCAGTAGTTTTAAAGTGTTTTGAATTTTTTTTGAAAGAAAAGAAGTTCTAGTTTTAGGTACGTGTGCAAAAAGGGAAAGAAAAGTCAAAGGGACTAACCTACTTCTAAACCTAATGTTATCGTGCGTTAGACCTAAGGTTAGAATGAATAAGGGAATTCTACCTAATGTCAGCACGCATATGTTTTGCGATAAAGTACTGAAATAAAGAATAAAATAGAGTTGTGACGATACCGAATGGAGAAGGTCCGTTGCCTCTTCAAAATTGTGCAAGCGGTAAGAAAATTCTATCAAAGTTACCTTGGGCAAGTGATTGAAGAATTCACCCCGAGCATTTCACATTGCAAGAGTTATGCCGATGCTACAAAAATCTTGACTAGAAAATGGCAATAAAAATGATTATCGAATATGAAAAATAAAATAGAAAAAATTATAATCGAAATTCTAAAAAGAAATTCTAAAGAATTCTAAAATATTCTATTATTTTTATTATCAATTGAGAGGAAAAAATTAAACTAAAAGAAAAAACTAAAATAATAAAAGAAAAGAAAAATTAGAAGAGTTAGGGGGTATGAGCTAAATTCAGGGGGGTGTGGTACAATACTCTAGCCCAAATAGAGAATCCAATAATACCTTTTTTGTAACACTAGCAAAAAACAATGAAAATGGGCCCAGAAAGCAGTTTGACCCAATATAAATTTTTGTTGCAGTAATGGCTTCAGGCTGAAAAGAAAAAGACGGGCCTAAAGTTTTGGTCCATGATCTCATTCAGCAATTTCATTCAAATTTATTTATTTATTTAGTTATATTTAGTTCAGAATTACTAAAAGATAAAATAAAAATAAAAAAAGAAAATGAGAATAAAGAAATAAAAATGGGAAATAGGGTTAGAAGAGAGAATCTTCATCTTCGTCTCCCTCACGAAGCTCGAACGGCGCTGCCGGTCACTTCACCTTGTGATCGGTGGGAATGAGAACTGACTGTTTTTTAGCTGGTTTCGCGAAATGTCGCGGTAAGCAAGAGTCGCCACCGTCTTTTATGTTCTCCAATATGGAAAGGACAAAAGCACAGCAAAATTCCTTCTTTGAGAATGTTTCTCGGTTCGGGAGGTAGATTTATAGAAAGGGAAGGTGTTAGCACCCTTTCTATCCATGGTTATGCATGGGCTCTTAGGAACTTGCTCTTATGTTTTCAAAAGATGTTTGCTTTTCAAGTGTGTGTGGGTTTTGAAAAAGTTCGTTTGAAAACTTCTAGGTAACTCTTGTATCAATCCTCAAGAGTGTATGAAGTATTGTTTGAAAACTTTTTTGAAAGTGTAAGGTGTGAAAAGTTGTTTTGTTTTGTTTTGAAAAGAGCAAGTACTTAAGAGAATCTAACTACTCTAAGGAATTAAGCTGTGTAAGAGTCCTTTAGATAGTGCTATCCCACCATTGAGAGGTAGGTAGCACCATCATTGGAGGTGTTCGGGTCAATTCGATTATCGGGACAGTGTGGTCACCAAAGCAATGGTAGGACACCTTAGAAGTAACCCTAGCGTCTTAGATCCTTTGTATCCGAGGCAACCGTTTCGAGGCAACTGGATCTTAGACATAAGGGTGACCTCTAAAACATCCTATACTTGATGACCACGTTTCGAGGCAACGAGTGAAGCGTACCCTAGGAGTGGCATGTGTTTTATGTGTTGTGTTTCAGTTAATGTTTGTCATGTATATGTTATTTGTGAGCTACGGATTAATTTTATTTACATACATTCTTTCATGCATTTAACAGTTAGGAGTGCGGAAAATAAATTGCGGGAATGTAAATTCTAACTATTACAAGGCGCGGGTCTATACATCGCCAAAAAAACAAAGACCCGTTTTGTAAAATAAAGTGCGGAAAGTAAAGAAAGCAATAAACCTAATTACTATTACATTCTTGAAGCAGTTACATAATAATCAAAATAAAATAAATGCGCGCGAATAAAAATTAATCGGGAATGCCTTAAGGGTTTTGACCCTTTTAAGAAAAGAATTGAATTTTTTGTCCTTTTTTGTGATTAAATGAAATTAAAACTAATGATTAAACTAATTAATTAATTTATTAAAATAAAAAATGTTTTTTTTTGTATTTTTATGTTTTTAATGAAATAAGATAAAAAGAAATAAAATTAAAAGTTAATAAAAACCTAATTCTAAATTTATTTTAGTTATTTTTAAAAAAGGTTAAAGTTGCCTAATTAAAACTAATTCAATTTATTAGTATTTATTTACAAAATAATTACTTAAATGAAATTAATAAAGTATTTTTTTGGTTTTATTGTGAAAAATATTAATTGGTTAATTTTGGTGATAATAACAATAATTAAAAAGGTTAATAATTAAATTAGAAAATATAAAAAAGGAAAGGAAAAGAATAAACCAAGGGAGGGGGGTATGGTCCAGAATGGGGTGTTTTATTCTGGAATTCAGGCCCATTAAGCACAATGCCCGTTGACTTTCTGGATTGAGTGGGGCGCTGGCTGACCAGGAGTATGGTGTGCTCCCTCTCTTGGCCTTTGGATCTGCTTCTGAGGGACACTTGGCGCGTTGGATATGAGGTTTATGGTGAGCTGCTTCACGTTGCCTGCACACAAGTATGTGAGAAAAAATGGAAATAAGCATTTGGGGGACCTGGGAATCGAACCCAGGTCCCAATGAATACCAAGCGCGTTGCCATCCACTGCACCACTTTGTGCGTTTGTTAGAATAATAAGAAAAAAAGATAATATGAAATAAGCGCACTATATGCTGAATCAAAAGGAAAAGCGCGCGCCCGTTTGAATCAGCCAATCCCATCCTTCCACACCTCATCTTCTTCGTTCCTGAAACAAAAAAACACAGACAAATAACGGGGGTTTTAAACCCCCACAAAATGACAATGTCCAAAATAGCGATTAGGCATAGGTGCAAGATAAATTGGGCGCGAGGTATGTTTTGTGTTTGTCTCATCAAGCCGGTTTCAACCATGGGTGTTTGGAGTTCTGATTTTACAGTATGGGAAAAGCCCCAATATGCAAGTTCTGAAACCCTAGCATTCGTCCATGGTGGTTTTCATTTTAAGGCACCATAATCAAATTAAATTATATGGAAAGCTTCGTATGGGTCCTGTGAACATAATACAATCAATGAAAAATGTTAAAAACGCATGAATTGATGATTGTGATTTTGAATAAAGAAGGTGAACCGTATGACTGTGTAGCACGAGTTCTTGAGTTTTAGGACTTGTTTATGAGTGCAATAGATTCCTGGCAATGCTGGCAACATGTTTGGATCAAAAGAAAGGTTTGAATTATGCTGGAATATGGATTTCAGTTTGTGACTTTTCTTCCAAAATTTTGAATTTTTGTTCTTTTGTTTCAGAGGTCTCTAGGTCGTGATTGATGTATGAGAGGCTTGCATATATGGTTATGAATGAGAATCAGTCACTATAATGAACCTTTAACCCTTGCAATGAAGTTTTGGATTTCTCCATAACCACCATTAAAACAACTTGTCATTTTTGTTCAAAATTTGAATTTCATGCTCATAATAGGCTTGGCACGAATTTGGTATGTGATTCATGATATATAAAAGTCATTCAAAACTTAAAGATACCATTTAACTCATTTTTTGATTTTTATTTGAATTATTATGGATTAAAGTGAATTAAATCCATAAAAATTAAATAAAAATGAAAAAATAAATGTTTGGTCTTGTAATGGGTCATGGGACACGTGGGTGGCATGACAAGGCTGAACCAAGTGGAAAAAAGTGGGCCCTTTTGTCAAAAATTGAAGTTTCAAGGATAGTTGACTTTGGCCATTTCACAAAAATTTCCCAACTTCTCCAATGCATATCTTGCTCAATTTTGATCATATGAACATGTTCTTGGACATTTTGGAAAGGTATTGAAGTCCTCTAACCAATGCCTTTGGTACCATGTCATTTGGATTTACCAATCTCAAGTTATGGTCTTTGACTTAAAGT
This sequence comes from Vicia faba, assembly GCA_948472305.1. NCBI lineage: Eukaryota > Viridiplantae > Streptophyta > Magnoliopsida > Fabales > Fabaceae > Vicia > Vicia faba. Next base: position 991,615,376 of record OX451736.1, read on the forward strand.
GCATTTTTGTTGACTTTTAAAATTGACCTATAATGTAGAAATTGATAACTTTTTGTGAGAGCATTTCTTGGACTTGGAATGTGAAGATGAGTTATAGGAAATGTCATCCCCTTCAAAATGAGCATTGGATGGTATTTTTCTGATGAACCATGAAAAAGTTATGCCTTGGTCAAGTTACAGGTGACTTTTCAACTGTCCAAAAATAGAAACTTTTGCATCTTGATGATTTTTGAGCCATTCTTGTGAAATCATGGTCAAGATTTGACCAAATGATGATTGTGGCTTCAAAATAAGATGTTGACCAAAAATTTTGACTTTTGACTGCCAAATGACCATTTTGCCCCTACAGTTGATTGTGAAGCAATTAGGGTTTTTGACTATGCAACTTGACCTTGTGAACCTTGAAACTTGACATGTAGGTGCTTGACAATGTATATGAGCATATGGGACTTGATTGAGCCCTTTAAAACCTCAACTTCCTTGCAAGAACCAAAACCCTAATTTGACTGGCTTAGGAGGATGGTTGACTGTGTAGCCCTTGAGTAGACTTGAGCAAATTGAGATGATGCTCGTCAAGACTTTGAAGAATATGGGAGGGAAAATTTTGGGGTACAACAGTTGCCCCTGTTCAATCTTCTTAGACCTGAGGATGTAGATTGGCTAGCGTGCCTTTCGTGATCCGAAGGTGGAAGATGATTGAACACTAGAGTGCCCAGAAATTTGCACTCACATAGTAGAATATCAGCAGTGTGGTGGCGGGAATGGGCTTACAGATGCCATTTGGAGAGATGATGGATAGGCGGATGGGCTTATAGATGCCATCTGGATGTGTGACAGAAACTTGTCGGGAATGGGCTTATAGATGCCATTTAGAAGTATAATGGGTAGCTGCGTCCGAATAAGAAATAGAATGGCTTCCGTGTCTGGAGCATATTTAGTCTGTGTCTAATTGCTGACGTCTGAATAAATAGTAGAATGACCGCCGCGTCTGGGGTATATCCATAATGTGTTTAACTGAGTGACAGAATGTCATCCGAATCTGGATCGTATCTGGACTGTCTTTTGAATGAATCTGGACTAAACAATAGAATAGCATCCGGGATGGAGCATCTCTAAGTTGTCTTTAGAAGCTTGAATCTGAATAAGCAATAGAATAACGTCCGGGTCCGGAGCATCTCTAAGCTATATCTCAAAGGAAATCTGAATAAGTATCAGAATGTCGCCATGTCTGGGTTACAACTGAACTATTTCTAGCAGGAAGTCTGAATAAGCATTAGAGCAGCATCCAGATCTGGAGCATCTCTAGGCTATCTCTGGAGAGAAATCTGGAATAAACAATAGAATAGCATCCGTGGTTGGAGCATTTCTAAGTTATCTCTAGAAGGGAGTCTGGAATAAGTATCAGAATGTAGCCATGTCTGGATCACATCTGAACCATCTCTAGAAAGAATCTCTGAATAAACAATAGAATAGAATCCGTGGTTGGAGCATCTCTAAGTTATCTCAAAGGAAATCTGAATAAGTATCAGAATGTCGCCATGTCTGGGTCGCATCTGAACCATCTCTAGAAGGAAATCTGGAATAAGCAATAGAATAGCGTCCGGATCTAGAGCATCTCTAAGCTATCTCTAGAAGGGAGTCTGGAATAAGTATCAGAATGTAGCCATGTCTGGATCACATCTGAACCATCTCTAGAAAGAATCTCTGAATAAACAATAGAATAGCATCCGTGGTTGGAGCATCTCTAAGTTATCTCTGAAAAGAAGCCCTGAATAAGCAACAGAATAGCGTCCAGTTCTGGAGCATATCTGAACTATTTCTGAACAAGCAACTCTGAATAAGCAACAGAATAGCGTCCATCTCTGGAGCATTTCCCAGCTATATCTGAAAGGAAACTCTTGAATAAGCAAAAGAATAACATCCATCTCTGGAGCATTTCTAAGCTATCTCTGAAGAGAAAATATGAATAAGCAAAAGAATAGCATCCATATCTGGAGCATTTCCCAGCTATATCTGAAAGGAAACTCTTGAATAAGCAAAAGAATAAACGTCCATCTCTGGAGCATCTCTAAGTTATCTTTAGGAGTTTGAATCTGAATAAGCAAAAGAACAACATCCATATCTGGAGCATTTCTCGGCTATCTCTTCAATCTCTTTAATGTAGATATGCCCTGGTTGGATACAGGAATCGAATCTGGAATTGCGATAGTTGATAGTAATCATCTTTGGGATTGACCTTTTTCCTGAAAAGGCGAAACATCAGTTGTATGCAATGTCATGATGTATGAAATGCATGATGTCATGATGTCCCAAAATAAATGAGATAGTGTGTTATGATGCGTATATGCATATGTCATGATGTATGTCAATGTGATGTTTATGAATGCATTTTCATCTAGGAAAATAAATTCTTGACGAATGCCGAGAAGCTGAATCCTGGGCTGATGTTTGAAGAGTAGAGTTCTTCATTTCCGCTGGGGATGATGGTTGCAAGAATAAACCGGCAGGAGAAGATGACTCTGTTGGGGAATAAACTTGTTGGAGAGATTACTCTGCGGGGAATTACTCTGTGGGAAGAGATACTTCGCTGAGATTTGACGATAACTCCGCTGGAGATACCGTTGATAAGTTTTGTTGGAAGATTTGATGAACTCCGCTGGGGGTAGGAAGAACTTCACCGAGGACGATCTTTTCGTGGCAATTGGCTGAGGATAACCCAGTTATACCCTGGTGGGGAAATAAAATTTGAATAAAGCCGGGGAGGCGCGTTTGTACTCTGCAGGTGATAAGATTCCAGAATCTACTGGGGATAAGCTTCCTACTGGGGAGATTGATTCAACTCTCCTGGGGAGACTTTTTTTGGACTGTACTGGGGAGGTGGCTCCGCTGGGGTGTCTGGTATTCCGCCGGGGAACAATATTAGATCAAGACTGCCGGGGATGCTTGCTTAGGAACATCTGTATACTCCGCTGGGGGATATTGAGATCTTCTGGGGATGCCCCACTTCCTTAAGGCTGACAGTAAGCTAACTCTGCTTGGGGAGAGTGTTGCTGACTTGCTAGAGATATTGTGCCTTGTTAGGGTTGACGGGAGACCAACTCTGCTTGGGGAGAATTGTTAAATCTTGTCTTACTCTACAGGGAGTGGAGGTATCTGGGTTATGTTCTTCAGCCTACCTTGGTACCTTGGTTGACAGAGCAACTAGACCGCTTGGACAACTCATTATTGCCTCTATTTCTAATGCGGGAGAAGAAGATACCTTGTGGAGGTGCTTGAGGACTGCCGATTTGACAAATCTTCTTCTGGTAGGCAAGTGACAAGATGACGGGACATAGTCGTACGCTTTGATCCCTAACTTTTGCCTGGACCGCCCTTTCGGGTTTTCAGTCCATCGGGATACCCATTTTTGCCCAAGCCGCCTTTTCAGGTTTTCGACTTGCCGGGTGTACAAATTTTTTCATTTCATCCCTTACTTTGCCCGAACCCTTTTGGTTTGCCGGGAAGCCCTTATTTTTGCCTAGGTGTGTCAACCTAGTGGGTCTTTGATTTTGCATATATTTTTTTCGACTATGTCCGTGCTCTCAGAATGTAGGGAGATGCCCTGGTTAGTAGCATTGTGTTACTATACCACCAGAAGATGTTTGATCATGCAGGATTGTTGCTGGAACTCATGCTCAATGCCCCAAGTGACTCAGGCGGAGATTTGCCCCAAGCTGGTTGGCCTTTTGAGAGATTCTCCGCATCTTGACTTAACTGCCCCAGGTGATGGACAATGATCGTGCCATGCCCCTTGATTGGAGGTGCTTTTGTTCATTAGACATTCGTCGTGTGAACTTCTATGCTGTCCAAACAAATAGTCACATGCAAGCAATGTTATATTAAAAATGCAAAGCTTATGTCTGTCTTGAAGTTTTTTTTTTGAAACTGTGTTTTTTTCCAGTAAAACCAGTGAATTTTGTAAAACGTGATGTCAACTCAGTATTTTATAGCAAACCTTAAGGAGTCAGGATACCTTTCGTAACAGTATGCTTTCGAACCAACCCATGCTTCAACTAGGACTTTTAAGGGTTGTAGCGTGGCCTGGTTCACGGTTTAAGAAACAAAGGATAAAGGCTCAAGTTTATTTGTACCCACCCGCTCTTCGTGATGTTCTTCAAACCTAACCTCAGCTGATCGTGCGTTAGACCTTGTTTGAGTCTTTGTCCTGATATTCTGGTGATGGTTCGGATATTGACAGTTTATTTTGAATAGGAAGTCATTACTTTTTTTGGTTGAGGGTTTGTAGGACCTCTTTCTTTTTTTGATTTCGTTATCCCTATTTTTGCCTGAACTGTTTCTTTTGTGATTACAGTCAGCGGGATGCCCCAGTTTTGTAAGTCTCCTTCATAGGTTTTGACTTATTGGGCTTTAGTTTTTTTTGGTAATGACTGCCTGTCTTTATGATTATTCAGAACCATCACTGTCTTTTGTTTTGTAAAGACTCCCTTGGTGCCATTCGTTGTGCACTTGGATCAACTGAGAAGACTACCCTGTCCCGGGTTATAATTAAGGGTTTTAATTTTCGAAAAGCAAAACTCCTACTTCTTTGGCTCGAAGGGGTTGACGAGGGATTATCTTCCTTATAACTCCTGTGTTTAGGAATTGAAACAATGTCTGTACCTCATCAGCGGGGTCTGTTCAAAAGCATACTATAAATCATGGTATCATTTTCGGCATCCTCCCTCAAGAGGCTTAGAATTATTAACTGAGCGTTGATCATCACAAAAATATGAAAGCAATTTGAATATAGTGAAAATAATTGGATTAATTCAAAAACATACATACGCAGTATATTAATGAAATAAAAGAGTTTGCTATGACATTAATTGTTTGTATAAGCAAAAATTACAACTCGGAAACTCAAATAAACAAAAGCCTTCAATGATTGGGCAAAGGAGCAGTGATTATGTTTGGAGTCTCTGGTGCTTCAAACTAAATCTCTCCGGCGTCAATCATGTCTTGGACCTTGTTCTTCAGAGCCCAACAGTTGTCTGTAGTATGCCCCGGGCTATCAGAATGGTATGCGCACCTATCATTGGGATGATAGTTAGGAGCAGAAGTGTTTGGATTCCGGAGAGGAGCCCTTAAGCTAATCATCCCTACCTTCAACATTTGATGTAGCGCTTGATCCAGTGACATGTTGATCTTAGTGAACTGTCTCTTGGGTGCGACCTCCTTACGTTGCTGCCCCTGTCCTTGTTGAGCAGGTCTAGGATTAGAGATCTGGGTTGCCCCTACATGTTGATCATGGCGACCCTTTTTACTATGCACATCATTGGACTCCTTCCCACTGTAGGGCTTTTTATGAGCATCAGCAGGTGCAGCTTCTTGAATCTTTCCAGCCTTGATACCAGTTTCAATCCTCTCCCCGGTCAAGATCAAATCTGTAAACCCAGCAGAAGAATTCCCAATCAGATGGTTGAAGAAAGGACCAGACATGGTCCCCAAGAACATGTCAATGAGCTCACGGTCAGTCAAAGGTGGCTGCACCCTTCCAGCCAGGTCTCTCCACCTTTGCGCATATTCCTTGAATCCTTCACCCGTCCCTAGTGAAATACCCTGGAGTTGGGTACGTGTAGGAGCGAGGTCGGCATTATACTGATACTGCTTATAAAAAGCAGTTGCCAAGTCCTCCCAGTTACGAATACTGGTTCTATCCAACTGATAGAACCATTCGAGCTGAGTCCCTGAAAGACTCTCCTGGAAGAAATGGATCCATAGATTCTTGTCTGCCGTGTATGGCTGGATCTTCCTTGCGTATGAACGGAGGTGCAGCTTAGGACAGGAAGCCCCGTCGTATTTTACAAAGGCAGGTGCCTTGAACTTGTGAGGGATCACCACCCCAGAAGATAAACCTAGGTCCCCAAAGTCCAACCCAGGCACCTGTTGAATCTCCATGGCGTTTAGACGGTCCTCTAGTTGCTTGTACCTGTCTTCAGCGGGAGGGTACTGTTCGTCATTGAAATCTGTCTCGGTGTCAGAGACTACGGGACTAGGAACCCTTCCCTCTTGGTGACTGCCTTCCCCAACAAAGGGAGTAGTCCGCTCAACTTCATTCTGCAGTGTATTCCCAGATCTGCGTCTAGGGTTGAACAAAACAGTCCTCTTCTTCTTCTTTTTCAAGAGCAGAGTCTTCAATTCATGTTGTCCTTGTGCTAAGCTCATGACCAGCTCCTGGAACTGGGCGTTCTGGGCCTGGAGGGCCTTGATATCTTGTTCATTGGATGATTCAGGATTCATGATGACTGCTGAAATAAACAGCGAAGAAGGTAAATGACCTGTACAAAGGGTACCTGTAATGCAATGATATGTATGTATGCATGCGATGTTTCCAAGGATCTCGCGGGGTAAACAGAGAAACTTGTTAGAATTTGAATTTGGGTAGCTTGATTGAAGGAACTTCATGTTGCTGAGAGTCCTTCTTCAAGAGTCAAGGCTCACCATATCGAGTGGGTCATAGCCCCTGACTCAAGTTATCAACCTTGGCTAGAGGAAAATAAATCCCCTTTGCCCCTTGCTAGACATCATGACCTGCATCACAAACCCTTGAGATCCTTGAAATGGATTAGTCCTTATGTAGGATGTATGCAATGGTATGATGGCATGATGTTATGCTATGCGTGGAGTGATGTAAGTAAACCCTGTTATGAGTCCAGGTTAAGGACTGTAAACAAACCCTGCAAGAAACTCATGTGTTAGATAACAAGCATGCAATCAGTCAAGTTTGAAAGCACACAAGTCACAAAAGACAGCCCTTAGAGTTTAGGCCAACATGAATTTGGGGTACTACCCTCTTGAAGTTGGTGGGCTCAAAAACCTGTCCTATCAAAAGTAACCGGGTTCTAAGGAGCTCAATATCATTGGGTTGTTTTCTATGTTCATTGTTTTGATTTAGCCACTGAACTGGCGATCAAAATATTCCAAGAAAACAACCCTCAATGAGTGTAGTATCGAGTATCAACCAAACTTCGGACTGCACCAAAGTCAGTCATCTCACTACCCCTAAAGAGGCCAGGATGGTCAAGTAAGGTTCCTAAGGTTAGTTGATGCTTCACGACACCACGCGGCAGCCCCGTACTCTCCTTGACTTGACTCAAGGGTTACCGGTACTCACCAAAGTGCCACATCAATGTAGCAAACTGTTTCAACCGTGTCGGTATACCCCGCACAGTTCCCTCACAGTTTGTTGCTACTTTCTAAGAGGTATCCCCCAGATCCGGGTTAGGATCTATGAAACTCCCAAGACAGGCCCACAATATTAAAGCAAGCAGATCAAGCAATTGAAAACATGATGATGAACTATTCCTAAGGTACACCTCACTTTTATTATCCCCAGCAGAGTCGCCAGTTCTGTGATCGGTGGGAATGAGAACTGACTGTTTTTTAGCTGGTTTCGTGAAATGTCGCGGTAAGCAAGAGTCACCATCATCTTTTATGTTCTCCAATATGGAAAGGACGAAAGCACAGCAAAATTCCTTCTTTGAGAATGTTTCTCGGTTCGGGAGGTAGATTTATAGAAAGGGAAGGTGTTAGCACCCTTTCTATCCATGGTTATCCATGGGCTCTTAGGTACTTGCTCTTATGTTTTCAAAAGATGTTTGCTTTTCAAGTGTGTGTGGGTTTTGAAAAAGTTCGTTTGAAAACTTTTAGGTAACTCTTGTATCAGTCCTCAAGAGTGTATGAAGTATTGTTTGAAAACTTTTTTGAAAGTGTAAGGTGTGAAAAGTTGTTTTGTTTTGTTTTGAAAAGAGCAAGTACTTAAGAGAATTTACCTACTCTAAGGAATTAAGCTGTGTAAGAGTCCTTTAGATAGTGCTATCCCACCATTGAGAGGTAGGTAGCACCATCGTTGGAGGTGTTCAGGTCAATTCGATTATCGGGACAATGTGGTCACCAAAGCAATGGTAGGACACCTTAGAAGTAACCCTAGCGTCTTAGATCCTTTGTATCCGAGGCAACCGTTTCGAGGCAACTGGATCTTAGACATAAGGGTGACCTCTAAAACATCTTATACTTGATGACCACGTTTCGAGGCAACGAGTGAAGCGTACCCTAGGAGTGGCATGTGTTTTGTGTGTTGTGTTTCAGTTAATGTTTGTCATGTATATGTTATTTGTGAGCTACGAATTAATTTTATTTACATACATTCTTTCATGCATTTAACAGTTAGGAGTGCGAAAAATAAATTGCGGGAATGTAAGTTCTAACTATTACAAGGCGCGGGTCTATACATCGCCAAAAAAACAAAGACCCGTTTTGTAAAATAAAGTGCGGAAAGTAAAGAAAGCCATAAACCTAATTACTATTACATTCTTGAAGCAGTTACATAATAATCAAAATAAAATAAATGCGCGCGAATAAAAATTAATCGGGAATGCCTTAAGGGTTTTGACCCTTTTAAGAAAAGAATTGAATTTTTTGTCCTTTTTTGTGATTAAATGAAATTAAAACTAATGATTAAACTAATTAATTAATTTATTAAAAGAAAAAATGTTTTTTTTTGTATTTTTATGTTTTTAATGAAATAAGATAAAAAGAAATAAAATTAAAAGTTAATAAAAACCTAATTCTAAATTTATTTTAGTTATTTTAAAAAAAGGTTAAAGTTGCCTAATTAAAACTAATTCAATTTATTAGTATTTATTTACAAAATAATTACTTAAATGAAGTTAATGAAGTATTTTTTTTTGTTTTTTTGGTTTTATTGTGAAAAATATTAATTGGTTAATTTTGGTGATAATAACAATAATTAAAAAGGTTAATAATTAAATTAGAAAATATAAAAAAGGAAAGGAAAAGAATAAACCAAGGGAGGGGGGTATGGGCCAGAATGGGGTGTTTGATTCTGGAATTCAGGCCCATTAAGCACAATGCCCGTTGACTTTCTGGATTGAGTAGGGCGCTGGCTGACCAGGAGTATGGTGTGCTCCCTCTCTTGGCCTTTGGATCTGCTTCAGAGGGACACTTGGCGCGTTGGATATGAGGTTTATGGTGAGCTGCTTCAAGTTGCCTGCACACAAGTATGTGAGAAAAAAATGGAAATAAGCATTTGGGGGACCTGGGAATCGAACCCAGGTCCCAATGAATACCAAGCGCGTTGCCAGCCACTGCACCACTTTGTGCGTTTGTTAGAATAATAAGAAAAAAAGATAATATGAAATAAGCGCACTATATGCTGAATCAAAAGGAAAAGCGCGCGCCCATTTGAATCAGCCAATCCCATCCTTCCACGTCTCATCTTTTTCGTTCCTGAAACAAAAAAACACAGACAAATAACGGGGGTTTTAAACCCCCACAAAACGACAATGTCCAAAATAGCGATTAGGCATAGGTGCAAGATAAATTGGGCGCGAGGTATGTTTTGTGTTTGTCTCATCAAGCCGGTTTCAACCATGGGTGTTTGGAGTTCTGATTTTACAGTATGGGAAAAGCCCCAATATGCAAGTTTAGAAACCCTAGCATTCGTCCATGGTGGTTTTCATTTTAAGGCACCATAATCAAATTAAATTATATGGAAAGCTTCGTATGGGTCCTGTGAACATAATACAATCAATGAAAAATGTTAAAAACGCATGAATTGATGATTGTGATTTTGAATAAAGAAGGTGAACCGTATGACTGTGTAGCACGAGTTCTTGAGTGTTAGGACTTGTTTATGAGTGCAATAGATTCCTGGCAATGCTGGCAACGTGTTTGGATCAAAAGAAAGGTTTGAATTATGCTGGAATATGGATTTCAGTTTGTGACTTTTCTTCCAAAATTTTGAATTTTTGTTCTTTTGTTTCAGAGGTCTCTAGGTCGTGATTGATGTATGAGAGGCTTGCATATATGGTTATGAATGAGAATCAGTCACTATAATGAACCTTTAACCCTTGCAATGAAGTTTTGGATTTCTCCATAACCACCATTAAAACAACTTGCCATTTTTGTTCAAAATTTGAATTTCATGCTCATAATAGGCTTGGCACGAATTTGGTATGTGATTCATGATATATAAAAGTCATTCAAAACTCAAAGATACCATTTAACTCATTTTTTGATTTTTATTTGAATTATTATGGATTAAAGTGAATTAAATCCATAAAAATTAAATAAAAATGAAAAAATAAATGTTTGGTCTTGTAATGGGTCATGGGACACGTGGGTGGCATGACAAGGCTGAACCAAGTGGAAAAAAGTGGGTCCTTTTGTCAAAAATTGAAGTTTCAAGGATAGTTGACTTTGGCCATTTCACAAAAATTTCCCAACTTCTCCAATGCATATCTTGCTCAATTTTGATCATATGAACATGTTCTTGGACATTTTGGAAAGGTCTTGAAGTCCTCTAACCAATGCCTTTGGTCCCATGTCATTTTAATTTACTAATCTCAAGTTATGGTCTTTGACTTAAAGTGCCTTTTTGTTGACTTTTGAAAATGACCTATAATGTTGAAATTGATAACTTTTTGTGAGAGAATTTATTGGACTTGGAATGTGAAGATGAGTTGTAGGAAATGTCATCCCCTTCAAAATGAGCATTGGATAGGATTTTTCTGATGAACCATGAAAAAGTTATGCCTTGGTCAAGTTACAGTTGACTTTTCAGCTGTCCAAAAATAGAAACTTTTGCATCTTGATGATTTTTTAGCCATTCTTGTGAAATCATGGTCAAGATTTGACCAAATGATGATTGTGGCTTCAAAATAAGATGTTGACCAAAATTTTTGACTTTTGACTGCCAAATGACCATTTTGCCCCTACAGTTGATTGTGAAGCAATTAGGGTTTTTGACTGTGCAACTTGACCTTGTGAGCCTTGAAACTTGACATGTAGGTGCTTGAAAATGTATATGAGACAATGGGACTTGATTGAACCCTTTAAAACCTCAACTTCCTTGCAAGAACCAAAACCCTAATTTGACTGGCTTAGGAGGATGGTTGACTGTGTAGCCCTTGAGTAGACTTGAGCAAATTGAGATGATGCTTGTCAAGACTTTGAAGAATATGGGAGGGCAAATTTTGGGGTACAACACACCTCCATCGCCATCTCATAACCTTCGTCTCCTCTTCGCGATTTCGTCGATCTCCGAGCTGATAAGCTCCTCCGGTGGCGGAAGAGCAATCGACCTCTAGCCTACAACAATTCGATCGCCTCTCCTTTCTCGTTCTTGTTCTGAACCTCTCCCGATTTTCACTCACGCGTCAAATCGATCGGAGACGCTCCAATGGCACTTCGAAGATGCTTATATCGAAACCAGAAATCGACAAGTATATAAATTCTATCTTCTTCTTTTGCTTTTTTTTCCTTTTTCTTCTTTTCGTTTTGGTGCTTTTATCTGATTGTGAGAATTCACTATTCTTGGTTGTGGCAGTGTCGTGATGTTGAGCGTTGAAACTACGATGATGATGGTGAAGATGTAATAGTTTTTGGTGTTGCAGAGAGGTGAAGGAGAAGTGATTAGTTGAAGGATTGAAGATGAAGATCGAAAAGAGGGAAGAGTTATGTACATCGAAAGAGAATGAAGAGAGTTTATGATTTTGTGGTGATGAAGATTCGGTTAAAGTGAAGAGATAACGATGAAGATGAATGCGGTGTAAAGTTTTTGCAGAGAAAAAATTGAAGGGAGTTTCAGAGAGAGTTGAAGGGAAATTCTAGAGAATTTGAGTTTGGTGAGTCTTTTGATAGTTTCTGTTATTTTTCTGGTGAAATGAATCGTTCCCTCTATTCTGTCTATCTGTTATATATGTATTCTTATGCTGGAAGTTTGTTGGTTAGGAGGTTAGTTATCAAAAATTCTGTTAGGAAGTTTAAGATGCAGATTGTTGTTATAACAGTTTTGGTTGTTGTTAGTTATGCTGTTTATGGTTTGTTAAGTTAGTTATGGTTTATGGTTTGTTAAGTTAGTTATGGTTTGGGAAATGGAAAGTTGGTTATAATTATAATTAGTTATGGACTGTTAGGAATTACTGTTAGTTTGTTATGGTTAAGGAGGTTAGAAAATTAGTTAGAGGACTACATAAATCTGTTATTTTCAGTTGGTTAGTGAGGCTATGGAATTATGTTAGAGGTTAGTTATGGTTAGAAACCGTTAGAAGTTTTGTTATGTTATTTTCTGTTGCAAGTTAGTTGTGTTCTGTTTGAAGTTTGTTGAGTTTTCTTGATTTTTTGTTACAGGTTATGGAGTGGTTATGGCAAGAATGAACTGGCTGGAGTAATGCTGAGGTTGTTAGTCGCGAATCTGGATGAGGCATGAAGATTGATTATGAAGATCACGCGAATGGTTACGAAGATTAGAAAAATGTAAAGCTTAGAGCCTTAGGTTTTAGTATATGTAGACTATGAGTATTTTAATGTGAATTCTGATGTGTATTTAGTTTTGATCCTGTCATAAAATGCTGATTGATTTTTTTATACAAAGAGATTGAGATGGGAAAATTAGTTTCCAGGTAATTGCTGAAATGACAAATGGAGGTGTAGATCGAGCTGTTGAATGTACTGGTAGCATCCAGGCCATGATCTCAGCATTTGAATGTGTCCATGATGTATGCAAAATAAACTTCTTTTACTCTTACTTGTTGCTAAAGAGATTATAAATCTTACTAAGGCTAAAGCTGAACCTTCATTTGTTCTTCTTATTAGGGTTGGGGTGTTGCTGTACTTGTTGGAGTGCCAAGTAAAGATGATGCATTCAAAACTCATCCTATGAATTTTTTGAATGAAAGGACTCTTAAGGGAACCTTCTACGGAAACTACAAACCTCGCACTGATCTTCCTAATGTTGTAGAGAAGTACATGAAAGGGGTAAGCTTTTATATATTGTATTCTGCATTATTGTAGGAGGATTAACTAGTATTGCAGAATGATATGTTATTTGCATTGTTAATGTGTTAATACTTGTTGTAGGAGCTAGAACTGAAGAAATTCATTACTCACAGAATACCATTTTCAGAGATAAACAAAGCTTTTGATTACATGCTCAAAGGGGAGTCCATCAGATGTATCATCAAAATGGATGAGTAAATTTCTAAAACTGTGTTGTAATAGTCCCTACTGGGGGACTGAGGTCACTCTCTATAGTTTTGCAAAAATAAATTTCCTAAGTAATCCCTTTTGGATCATTGAGTTTGTGAGGGTTTGTGATGTTTTTATGTATAGAATTGTGATGCTGGGCTGGGATATTTCAATACATGATATAAATTAGACTTTGATTTTATTGTTGCTGTATGGTAATTTAATTCTATGTTGAAGGAAAATTGTTAAACACGCCAAACAAATAATTAGAACTAAGAAGAAACTTTATTACGGAAAGATAGTATTCACTAGGAGAAAAATGAACATGTAATTGTAATTAAACATCAAACAACTGGAGGTTGAGTTCCAGAATTCAAAGTGTAAGGAAATTCGTGCAAGAAACAGCCAAAGATAAAAAATAGATATGTTTGTCTAATAATCAATATTCTTCTAGTGTTTTATTTTCTTCACAGATTTTTTACTTATAAAAGTTTTTATATTATTTTTTTGGTGGCCAATACTTATACAAGTTAAACATAACAAATTTGACCGACCTATTATGTACCCTCCAAAGTCTCTAACAAACTACACAAGAAACCTAACTAGAACATTTCTTTATATGTATTGTTGGTGTGAAAATGGGAGCCTCAAAGCATATAACAACCATAGTTCCACAAAATCCATGATCTTATGCCAATTTATCAATTAATGATGCATGATGTGTTAGATGACCTAATGTGAGAAAAATGCAAAAAATGCGTAAGCCAGATAGGAAGTAAAAGGGTGGGACAAATTTGGGGTATTACAGCTGCCCCTATTTAATCGTCTTAAACCTGAAAGTACGATTGGCACATGCCTTTCGGAAGTTCGAGGTTGAAGATGATTAAATATCAATGCCAAAAAATTTGTCCTGAGGGAGAAAGAGTGTTTTATTTATTTATTTTTGTGTTATCTACTGGGGAAAAGAAATTTGTTTTTTCAATGAAGGGACAAAGATTGAACTTGTAACATGGAGCGACACCAATACAAGACAAATGGTTGGTATGAAAAGACAGCGGACGAGATCTACGGGCGACCTACGATCCTAAGGTGACACATGAGAGTGATTTGACAGAGAACCTAGCCAAAGGGCGATCTCAGGTTCTAAGACAAAGTATATGGAAGGAACCTAGCCAAGAGGCAATCTCAGGTTCGACGATGACTTGAGGGAAGAACCTAGCCAAGAGGCGATCTCCGGTTCGACGATGATTTAAGGGAAGAACCTAGCCAAGAGGCGATCTCAGGTTCGACGATGATCTGAAGGAAGAACCTAGCCAAGAGGCGATCTCAGGTTCGAAGAAGGGAACATGGGTTATGACATGATGATTGTTTAGATAAGCGACACGGATGAGCATCAAGAAAGTTTAAACACGGACGAGTGTTTGATTCAATACGGACGAGTATTAAAGAAGATACAGACGAGTATCAAAAGTTTAAACACGGACGAGTGTTTGATTCAATATGGACGAGTATTGAAAGAAGATACATGCGGGTATCAAAAGGTTAAACACGGATGAGTGTTTGATTCAATACGGACGAGTATTGAAAGAAGATACGGACGAGTATCAAAAGTTTAAACACGGACGAGTGTTTGAATCAATACGAACGAGTATTGAAAGAATATACAGGTGAGTATCAAAAGTTTAAACACGGACAAGTGTTTGAATCAATACGGACGAGTATTGAAATAAGATACAGACGAGTATCAAAAAGTATAAACATGGACGAGTGTTTGATTCAATACGGATGAGTATTGAAAGAAGATACAGGCGAGTATCAAAAAGTATAAACACGGACGAGTGTTTGATTCAATACGGACGAGTATTGAAAGAAGATACGGACGAGTATCAAAAAGTACAAACATGGACGAGTGTTTGATTCAATACGGACGAGTATTGAAAGAAGATACAGGTGAGTATCAAAGGTTAAACATGGACGAGTGTTTGATTCAATACGGACGAGTATTGAAGGAAGATACGGACGAGTATCAAAAAGTATAAACACGGACGAGTGTTTGATTCAATATGGACGAGTATTGAAAGAAGATACAGGTGAGTATCAAAGGTTAAACATGGACGAGTGTTTGATTCAATACGGACGAGTATTGAAAGAAGATACAGACGGGTATCAAAAAGTATAAACACGGACGAGTGTTTGATTTAATACGGACGAGTATTGAAAGAAGATACAGGTGAGTATCAAAGGTATAAACACAGACGAGTGTTTGAATCAATACAGACGAGTATTGAAAGGAGATACAGGAGAGTATCAAAAGTATAAACACGGACGAGTGTTTGATTCAATACGGACGAGTATTGAAAGAAGATACGGACGAGTATCAAAAAGTTAAACACGGACGAGTGTTTGATTCAACACGGACGAGTATTGAAAGAAGATACAGGTGAGTATCAAAGGTATAAACACGGACGAGTGTTTGATTCAATACGGACGAGTATTGAAAGGAGATACGGACGAGTATCAAAAGTTAAACACGGGCGAGTGTTTGATTCAATATGGACGAGTATTGAAAGAAGATACAGGCAAGTGTCAAAAGTTTAAACACGAACGAGTGTTTGAATCAATACAGACGAGTATTGAAAGAAGATACATGCGAGTATCAAAGGTTAAACACGGACGAGTGTTTGAATAACTGACCCGGGTGGGTGTTTAGGAAACTTGACACATACGATTGCTTAGGAATGGACACAGACGAGTGTTTAGGGATGGACACGGACGGGTGTTTAGGGAACCGACTACCAGACAAGGACTGGGTTTAGAACGACAAAGTGTATTGATTTTGTTTGGCATTGAAAAGGTGAAGGTCACAGACTGGGGACTTTGGGCATGATACCCTCCTATAGGGATGTATTGTTGTCCTTGAATAATTCAGGTCTTTGTGTAAGGTACCTGATCTGGCTTATGCTTCGTATGCATGTTTGAATTTCTTTTGACGCAAAGATCCACTCTGATGGATCAGTGTGATCGGTGGATCTGGAACTGACTGTTTAACGCTGGTTCGCGAAATGTCGCGGAAGCAAGAGTCGCCACCATCTTTTATTTTCTCCAAACATGGACAGGACAAAAGCACAACAAAATTCCTTATGAGATAGTTTCTCGGTTCGGGAGGTAAATTTATAGAAAGGGAAGGTGTTAGCACCCTTTCTATCCATGGTTATCCATGGGCTCTTAGATACTTGCTCATTGTGTTTTCAAAAATGTTTGCTTTTCAAAGTGTGAGTGGGTTTGAAAAAGTTTCATTTAAATATTTCAGATCGACTCTTGTATCAGTCCTCAAGAGTGTTTGAAAAATTGTTTTGAAAGCTTTTGAAAGTGTCGGTGTGAAAAGAGTTTTGATTTGTTTTTGAATAGAGCAAGTATCTACGAGTTATCTACCTACCCTAAGGAATTAGGCTGTGTAAATGTCCTTAAGGTAGTGCCATCCCATCATTGAGAGGTGGGTAGCACCACCGTTGGAGGTGTTCGGGTCAATTCGAGTTTAGGGACAGTGTGGTCACCGAGCAACAGTAAGACACCTTAGAAGCTACCCTTATGCCATTGATCTTTTTATTCCGAGGCAACTTGTTTCGAGGCAACTTGTTCCGAGGCAACCGTTTCGAGGCAACTAGATCAATGGAACATAAGGACTCACTAAGACGTCCTATACTCGACGACCACGTTTCGAGGGGCAAGGCAACAGTGAGGCGTACCCTAAGAGTGGTGTGTGAATTGTGTGTCATTTTCAGTTATTATTTGTCTTGTCATGCATTGGGTGAGCTACGCTTTGATTTTATTTGGGCATTCATTCTTTCATGTGATTAGCAGTTAAAAGGTGCGGAAATTAAAATGCGGAAAATAAAAGTCCTACGCTATTACAAGGCGCGGGTCTATACATCGCCAAATTAACAAAGACCCGATTTTGAATAAAAGTGCAGAAAGTAAATGTCCTAATTATCTATTACAAAGCTTTGGGGCAATTACATAAATTTAAAACGAAAAATAAAGACAAACGCGCGAAAGGAAATTGGAATCGAAAGTGCGAGGGCGTTGGACCCTTTAAAGATTAGATTGAAATTAAAAAATTAATTAATGATTAAGTAAAGAAAAGAACTTATTTTTTGATGTTTTTGTATTTAATGGAAATAAATAAAATTAATTGGAATTTGAAATTAAATAAAACCCTAGTTCTAAATTATTTTTAATTATTAAAGAAAAATGTTTAAGTTTTAACCTAATTTACCCTAATTAATTAAATGACATATTTATTTATAAAATTAATTAATGGTTAATAATAATAATAAGAAAATTTTAATTATTGAGAAAAAAAGTAAAATGCTAAAAACCCTAATTTTTATGTATTTTAGTTATTTAAGAAAAAAAACATTAAAGTTAAACCTAAAATTAAACTAATTTGATTATTAAGATTTATTTACAAAAAATATTAATGCATTAAATAATAAATAAACATATTTTATTTTTGACTTTTCTGATTTTTTTGTATTTTTGTATTATGAAAAATATTTTATGAATTAAATAAAACAAAAGAAAAAAAACAAATTAAAATAAATAATAGAGAAAAAAAATGAGAGAAAGGAAATACAAACAAGGGGGGTATTCAGGCCCTTTTGGAGGTGTTTGGGAAGCATTTTGGCCCACTTCAATCAGGCCTTTTTTGACTTTTCAGACTTGTGTATGGAGTTGTTGACCAATGCGTATGGTGATCCTCCCGTTCTGGCCATTAGATTGCAATTCCTGGACACTTGGCAGGCACACATGTATGCGCACATGGTAGATCATTGGGTAGGAGGTGCACCTGATCATGTTACAACAAAAATTATTAAGGATATGGGGGACCTGGGAATCGAACCCAGGTCCCATTGCTTGCATGACAACTCACAAGCCAACTGAGCCAACGCGTTAGTTTTTATGTATAATGGACAATGATCAATATACGTGAAAAAGCGCTAGTGGCCTGAAGTCAAAATAAAAACGCGCTAAATTCGAATCAGCCAACCACGACAAGCCACGCCAGCGTCTTCTTCTCCCTTTGCCTGTAACTAAAATTAAATAGCGGGGGTTTTAAACCCCCACTAACTGTAATATTCAAAAATAACGATTAGCACATGAGGGAATATAAAAAGGGCACGAGGTGGTTGTTCAATTCGTTTGGAGCTTCTGAATTCAGTGGTACAAGTTTTATGGCCTAATTTTTCCAGATGAGGAAATCCCCAAATTCAAACTTCTGAAACCCTAGAACGCTTTCATGGTGGATTGCTGTACATGCAGCCATTCTTCAATTGAACGATACCATTAGCTTTGGAATGATCACGTTAGTATAAATCAAACATTAAAATGAATGGAAAATGTGTATAAATTCAAATACGAATATGAAAAGTTCATGAACAGGGCGACTTCATTCTACCAATTCTTGAGGTTAGGGGCTGTGTTTTTGATTGCAATCCCTTCCTGGATGTGTCAGCAAGCCTTTGGAATAGTTTTGAGACCTTGAATCACACTGCAACTATGAAAACAGTTTCAACTTTTTTAGTGAAAAATGCAAGTTTTGTTCTTGATCTTGGGCGCAGCTTTCTTGTTCTTAGCATTAGGTTTTTGTTGTGTATATATGTATGAACGAATTAGGTCAAGAAAACTAGCCCATGATCCATGTATTCAATGATTCAATATTTGATTTCCAATCCAATCTTTTTTTAATATTTTTCATGCCTTTCTTATGCCAATCATTGCCAATCATATTGAATCTTTCCTTATTGAATAGTGCACGAAATATTGAGTGAATTCTATGCACAAAAAGATTTGAAAAGTATGATTTAGTATTTTTTCATATTTAATTTTAATTAAATGAATTAATAATAAAAAAAATTCAAATAATTAATAAAAAATGATGAAATAACTCCCTTGGATTTCAATGGGTCGTGCATAACTTTTGGGTAATGTTTCATGGAAGAAATTGAGGCCCATTAGCATTTTTGAGGCATTTGAAGCAAATTTGACTTTTCAAAATTCCCAAAAATTTCCCAACTTCCACAAGGCATATCTTGCTCAATTTTTAAGCTTTGATCATGTTATTGGACATTTTGGAAAGGTCTTGAAGTCCTCTAACCAATGTATTTGGTCCCATGTCATTTTGATTTACCTATCTCAAGTTATGGTCTTTGACGTAAAGTGCCTTTTTGTTGACTTTTGAAAATGACCTATAATGTTGAGATTGATAACTTTTTGTGAGAGCATTTCTTGGACTTGAAGTGTGAAGATGAGTTGTAGGAAATGTCATTCTCTTCAAAATGAGCTTTGGATGGAATTTTTATGATAAACCATGTGGAAGTTATGCCCTGGTGAATTTGCAGTTGACTTTTTCAACTGTCCAAATATAGAAACTTTTGCATCTTGAGACCTTTTGAGCCATGCCTTGAGAATCATGATCAAGAATTGATCAAATGATGTTTGTGGCTTCAAAATAAGATGTTGACCAAAAATTTTGACTTTTGACTGTCAAATGACCATTTTGCCCCTACAGTTGACTGTGAAGCAATTAGGGTTTTTGACTGTGCAATTTGATGCTGTGAGTCTTGAAACTTGACATAAGGATGCTTGACAATGTTTATAGGCATGTGGGACTTTATTGGACCCTTGGAAACTTCAATTCCTTTGCCAGAACCAAAACCCTAATTTTAGACTGTTAGGAGGCCATTGGACTGTGCAACCCTTGGGAGATTTTGAACCTTGATCTTGGCAAATCTTGAAGAATATGGGAGGGAAAATTTTGGGGTACAATAGTTGCCCATGTTCAATCTTCTTAGACCTGAGGATGTAGATTGGCTGGCGTGCCTTTCGTAATCCGAAGGTGGAAGATGATTGAACACTAGAGTGCCCAGAAATTTGCGCTCACATAGTAGTGTGGTGGTGGGAATGGGCTTACAGATGCCATTTGGAGATTGGTGGATAGGAGGATGGGCTTATAGATGCCATCTGGGAGGTGATGGATAGGTGGATGGGCTTATAGATGCCATCTGGGTGTCGATCGCGTAAGAGTTTCCTTAGCGAGAACTTGCGTACCTGAAAAAGAAAATGAGTACCTGGCCTGTTACAGGAGTTGGTCTTCAAACTCTCTGTGTAGATGTGCCCTGACTGGTTACAGGTATTGGATCCTTAAACCTCTTCAGACGTGCCTTGGCGAGATACAGGAATCGAGTCTGGAGCTTCAAAAGATTATGAATGAATCAAGGATGGTCACTACCTCAACGGGACGATGAGAAAACCTTGGACGATTACTACCTCAACAGTAACGATGAGAGAACCTTGGGCGATTACTACCTCAATAGTAACGATGAGAGAACCTTGGGCGATTACTACCTCAACAGTAACGATGAGAGAACCTGGGGCGATTACTACCTCAACAGTAACGGTGAGAGAATCTGGGGCGATTACTACCTCAACAGTAACGGTGAGAGAATCTGGGGCGATTACTACCTCAATAGTAACGGTGAGAGAATCTTGGATGTCTTCTACTGAGTCTTCATCAGGAAAATCTTTAGGAATCGATTTAACTGGACCAGAGAAGGCCTTTGACTGGATCGACATCAGAAAAATCTTTAGGAGTCGATTCAACTGAACCAGGAAAGGTCTTGGAATCTTCGACTGGAATAAGAATCAGGGAGATCTTAGCATCGATCTGACTATACCAGAGAAGGTCTTGGATTAACTTTGACTGGATAAGAATCAGAAAAACCTTAGAATCGATTTAACTGAACCAGACGAAAGTCTTGGAATATCTTTGACTGGATAAGAATCATAAAAACCTTAGAATCGATTTAACTGAACCAGACGAAAGTCTTGGATTAACTTCAACTAGATCGACATCAGAAAAATCTTTAGGAATCGATTTAACTGAACCAGAGGAGGTTTTGGACATAGCTGAGAACTTAACTGGATCTTTCCTGAAAGGTAAAGGTCAGTCATATGCAATGCATGACATGGATCAAGCAATGATGTTCTCAACATAAATGAGATTGTAAGATATGATGCGTTTATGCATGTATCATGATGTATGTGATATTTTTGAATGTATTTTCGTCTAGGAAAATATATCCTTGACGAATGCCGGGAGTTAAAATCCTGGGCTGATGGAGAGCTTCTGTTTCCACTGGGGAGTGATGGTTGCAAGAATACCGGTAGGAGAAGATAACTCCGTTGGGGGATAAACTTGACGAATAGATTACTCTGTGGGGGGAAAATTATTCTAGCGATCTTGCTGGGGAACAATACTCTATGGGAAGAGAGGTATTTTGCTGGGATGTTGATGGTAACTTCGCTGGGGATACCGTTGTTATGTTGTGTTGGAAGTGTTAATAGACTCCGCTGGGGATAAGAAGACTTTGCCGAGGACGATCTTTTCATGACTTTTGGATGAGGATAACCCAGTTATATCCTGGTAGGGAAATAACCTTTGAAGAAAGCCGGGAGACGCGTTCGTGCTCTGCAGGGGGGAAGCTTCCTGCTGGGGAGATGATTCAGCTTTCCTAGGGAAATCTTCAGACTGGACTCTCCTGGGGAAATTTTTGAGATTGCACTGGGGAAGTGACTCCGCTGAATGTCTGGTATACCTCCGGGGAACAATCTTAGACCAAGACTGCCGGGGATGCTTGTTAAGAATGTTCGCATATTATGCTGAGGAATCTTGAGATCTGCTAGAGGATACCCAACTTCCTTAAGGCTGATTGGATAACTCTGCTTGGGGAGAGTGTATTGACTTGCCGGCTCACTCTCTGGGGAATTAAGGTATATTGGTTATGTTCTTCGGCTGAACTTACCTTGGTACCTTGGTACCTTGGTGGACAGAACAATTAGATCGCTTAGACCACTCATTATTGCCCCTGCTTCTAATGTTACCTGTAATTAATCCTTTGTTTCGTATGCAAATATTTATGAGTTAGCAATTATTGTCAAATGCATATATCACAAATTGAACCTTGGACATTCTTCGCAAAACAAAACAGAAAAAGGAAAAAACAATTGGCAATTTGTCTGAAAAGTGAATTTGTATTAATTTTTTGAATTTGCCTGTAAATAGGCGTTTATGTATAAGAGGCTGACGTCCTAGTAAGAGAACGCCGCCGAACAAAAGAGTTTATACAAATTTGTACAAAAGGAAAACAAAACAGCTATGTGAAAAGAATAATCCCACTGGGTTCCAACTCTGCTATCGCCTTTATATCTTTGAGCGTCTCATCACTTGATGACCTAGCTGAAGATGAAGCTGATTGATCGATGCCGTTTGAATTTGATGTTGATGTCGGATTCTGGATGCAGGGTGATCCAATGAGACATAGTATTACGCTTTATCCCTAATTTTTGCCTGGACCGCCCTTTCGGGTTTTCAGTCCACCAGGATACCCATTTTTGCCCAAGCCGCCTTTTCAGGTTTTCGACTTGCCGGGTGTACAGATTTTTTCATTTCATCCCTCATTTTGCCCGAACCCTTTTGGTTCGCCGGGAAGCCCTAATTTTTGCCTAGGTATGTCAACCTAGCGGGTCTTTTATCATGCATAGTATCTTTTTACTATGTCTGCATTAGCGGGGTGAGGAAGGTCGTCACCATCCATGGTGGTTAGAATCATGGCTCCTCCTGAGAACACATGTTTAACCACAAATGGCCCTTCGTACGTAGGGGTCCATTTGCCCCTTGGATCACTCTGAGGAAGGATGATGCGCTTGATTACCAGATCCCCAACTTGATATTTCTGTAGTCTGACCTTCTTGTTAAATGCCCTGATCATCCGTTTTTGATACGTCTGACCATGACAAATAGCAGCAAGTCTCTTTTCGTCAATTAGATTTAGCTGATCAAGTCGTGTCTGGATCCAATCATCTTCGCTCAGATCTACATCCTTCATTACGGAGCGAGGGTATTTGCACTTCGATCGGTAAGACTGCCTCCATACCGTAGACCAAGGAAAAAGGAGTTGCCCCAGTTGACGTCCTTGCTGAGGTATGGTACCCATGAAGAGCGAACGGTAACATCTCGTGCCAATCTTTATAGGTCACTGTCATCTTCTGCACAATTTTCTTGATATTCTTGTTAGCTGCTTCTACAGCCCCATTCATCTTCGGCCGGTAAGGAGAAGAATTGTGGTGCTGTATCTTGAATTGCTCGCAGGGCTCAGTGATCATCTTGTTGTTAAGATTGGTACTGTTGTCTGTAATGATTCTTTCAGGGACGCCATACCGACAAATCAGATTGTGCCGAATGAACCGTGCCACAACATTCTTGGTTACAGTGGCATAGGAAGCTGCTTCAACCCACTTTGTAAAGTAATCGATCGCTACCAGGATGAAGCGATGCCCGTTGGATGCCGTAGGTTTAATCTCGCCGATCATATCTATGCCCCACATTGCAAAAGGCCAAGGTGCTGTCAAGACATTCAGAGGAACTGGAGGAATATGCACCTTATCTGCATAAATCTGGCATTAATGACATGTCCGAGAATGTTGATAACAGTCAGCTTCCATAGTGGACCAGAAATATCCTGCCCGAAGGATTTTCTTTGCCATGGTGTGTCCACTGGAATGTGTTCCGAAGGTACCTTCATGTAGCTCCGCCATGATCCTTTCTGCTTCAGTCTTATCCACACAACGCAGTAAGGTCAAATCATGGTTTCGCTTGTACAGGATGCCGTTGCTGAGGAAGAACTTCACTGCGAACCTTCTCAGAAACTTTTTATCGTTGACAGATGCACCCTCAGGGTATTCTTGAGCTTCCAGATACCTCTTCACCTCATGGTACCAAGGTTTCTCAGTCACTACCTCGGCCTCAAGATCACAACAGTATGCCGGTTCGTCCAGTTTCCAGATAATGACCCGGGGAGCCTCATTGTCCCATTTGACTTTGAACATGGAAGACATCGTAGCTAACGCGTCCGCCAGCTGATTCTACTCTCTTGGGAAGTGTTCAAAAGTTATCTCCGTGAAATGTGGAATCAATGTCAACACACATTCTCTGTAAGGAATAAGATTCGGATGTTTCGTATCCCACTCGCCTTTGATCTGATTGATCACGAGAGCGGAATCTCCGAAGACACTCAGAAACTTGATCCTTAAGTCGACCGCAGCTTGGAGACCCATGATGCATGCCTCATACTCTGCCATGTTGTTGGTGCAGTTGAAACATAGTCGGGCAGTGAGTGGAGTATG
The DNA here is from genome assembly GCA_948472305.1 of Vicia faba. Taxonomy (NCBI): domain Eukaryota; kingdom Viridiplantae; phylum Streptophyta; class Magnoliopsida; order Fabales; family Fabaceae; genus Vicia; species Vicia faba. The sequence continues at coordinate 991,639,649 of OX451736.1, forward strand.
AGTGCCTTGAGGAGATATGATCACAGCGCCAATACCGTTACCCAAAGCGTTGGAGGCTCCGTCAAAGTGCATAGACCATCGGGATCCTTCCTCAGGTCCTTCATCCGGTCCAGGTACTTCACAATCAGTCACTATCATGATGCTCTTATCCGGAAACTCAAAGTTCATTGACTGATAGTCGTCTACTGCCTGATGTGCCAAGTGGTCTGCCAATACACTTCCTTTGATGGCTTTCTGAGTCGTGTACTGGATGTCGTATTCTGTCAAGATCATTTGCCATCTTGCTATTCTCCCAGACAGAGCAGGCTTTTCGAATATGTACTTTATTGGATCCATCTTTGAAATCAACAAAGTAGTGTGAGTCAGCATATACTGTCTTAACCGGCGAGCAGCCCATACCAAAGCGCAGCAAGTTTTCTCGAGCAGTGAGTATCGGGTCTCACAGTCGGTAAACTTTTTGCTAAGATAATAAATGGCGTGCTCTTTTCGGCCAGACTCGTCATGCTGCCCCAACACACACCCCATTGAGTTGTCAAGTACTGTCAGGTATAGTATCAGAGGTATCCCTTCAACCGGTGGCATAAGGATGGGTGGTTCTTGGAGATACTCTTTGATTCTGTCAAAAGCGGCCTGACATTCATCGTTCCAACGTACTACCTGATCTTTCTTCAGCAGCTTGAAGATTGGTTCACAAGTAGCAGTTAGGTGCGAGATGAATCCGACAATGTAATTCAAACATCCTAAAAAGCCTCTGACCTCTTTCTCTGTCTTAGGAACTGGCATCTCTTGAATGGCTTTAACCTTGGCAGGGTCCACTTGAATACCCTTATCACTTACGATGAAGCCTAGCAACTTTCTAGATCTTACCCCGAAGGTGCACTTGTTCGGGTTCAACCTCAGCTTGTACAATTTCAGACGGTCAAACAGCTTCTGCAGATGATCAAGGTGTTCCTCCCCAGTTTGGGACCTTGCAATCATATCGTCAACATATACTTCAATCTCATGATGGATCATGTCATGAAATAAAGCAACCATGGCACGTTGGTAGGTTGCCCCAACATTTTTCAACACGAATGACATGACCTTATAGCAGAAGGTGCCCCAGTGAGTAACAAAGATAGTCTTCTCCATGTCTTCAGGAGCCATCTTGATCTGATTATACCCTGAAAAACCATCCATGAAAGAGAACACCTTGTGCTGAGCAGTATTGTCAACCAGAACGTCAATGTGAGGTAGGGGGAAGTCATCCTTGGGGCTTGCCCTGTTCAGATCCCTGTAATCGACACACATTCTGACCTTACCATCCTTCTTTGGTACCGACACCACATTGGCAACCCACTGAGGGTAAGAAGTCACTGCGAGAAACCCGACATCAAACTGTTTCATAACCTCAGCTTTGATCTTTTCATACATCTCTGGACGCATACGGCGGACCTTTTGCTTAACCGAAGGGCAGTCTTCCTTGGTAGGCAAATGATAGACCACAATGTCGGTATCCAGCCCAGGCATGTCTTCGTAGGACCAGGCGAAGATTTCCACATAATCATGTAACATCTGAGTCAACCGCTGCTTCATGCTGAGCTCCAGATTAGCACCAATCTTGACTTCTTTCCTATCTGTCTCAGTACCTAGATTTATCGTTTCCACTAGCTCCTCATGTGGTTGAATTGCCCTCTCTTCCTGGAGTAACATTCTTGCAAGGTCACCAGGCACTTCGCAATCATCTTCACCTTCGTCTTCGGCTAAGTTGATCGGATTTTCGAAGTCATAACTGGCAGTAGCAGAGTCGTTACCAGTGAGATCCAGAGTGGATTGAAACCTGTGTAGGTGAGTGTGTGTAAATACAACTGTTTTGCAATATAAAGAAAGGAAAGAAAGAAAAGGAGCACAAGATTTGAAATGCGAAAAAACGTCCAAGATCTTTATTCATGATATATGGAAATGACAGTTAATGCCCTCACAAATGAAGCCAACGGTGCCCCGGGTAAGACACCGGGCCATAAAGTTTCAATTCATTGTTTATTACAAATAACAAAAACAAAGGAATTCATTACTGCGTAACAAAAGTAACAGGTGTATGATATTTTGCGGTCTAATTGTTCAATCCACCGCCAGTCGTCGGGTAGATCCAGCTATCGAACTCCGATTCTTCCACTTCGTCTTCATCCCCAATAGCATTCACGCCTGGATTGGTGATGAGCACAGGAGGTCTTCCGGTCCTAGCTTTGCGCACAACCCTCTGAGCCTCTGCAGTAAAACCCAGTCCAAACTTGTCAGTTTTAGGGGTGAAATCAGGGAGCCTTCCCCAGTTAGAACGTTCACCTTTCTCGATTACAGCCCAGGCGTCCTTCAAGGAAGCCATCTTCAAGGGAAAGTCCTCTTCGACCACTGTTTCTGCTGCTGCCAATGTTGGAGGTACCTCTTCAAAATGCTGAAAGGGGGTTTCAATAAACTCCCCGTCCATCTCAATATACCGGAAGGAATTCAAGTGACTAACCATATATTATTCCTCTCCCTGCACAGTGACAATCTTCCCTCTGACAGGATACTTGAGCTTCTGGTGTAGGGTAGAGGTCACTGCCCCAACTTTGTGAATCCAAGGTCGACCCAGTAAACAGGAATAAGATGGAAGAATATCCATCACATAGAAAGTTGAGTCGAAAACTTGAGAACCCACACGAATAGGAATGTATACTTCTCCATGAACCATCCTCTTCGATCCGTCAAAGGCTCGAACAATAATGTTGCTAGGTTTCAACTCCAGGCCCTCACAATCCAACCGGTCTAAGGCCTTCTTGGGTAACACATTCAGGGAAGAACCGGTGTCCACCAACACGTGAGTGAGAGTAGTGCCCCTGCACTCTATGGAGACATGCAGGGCATCATTGTGGTTCTTTCCCTTGGCAGTAAGGTCAGCATCCGAGAAACCCAAACCATTGCCAGCTGTCAAATTAGCCACACAGTCAGTGAATTGATCCGCAGAGGTCTCTTGTGGCACATGGGCCGTCTTTAGAAATGAAATCAGGGCCTTAGCATGGGCCTCTGAGCACAGCAGCAAGGAGAGCATAGAGATCTTGGAGGGTGTATGCCCCAGCTGTTCAACGACGTTGAAGTCGCTCTTCTTGATTATCTTAAGAATTTCCTCCATTTCTTGCTGGGAGGCTTCAACATTCACAGATTTTGGTGCCTCCATCCGGGTAGGCTAGGCTCATCTTCAATCCCTTTGCCCCGAGCATTAGATGACTCGGCAGCAGGGGAAGCAACTTGATCAGAAGTGGAAACAGGCGCACTTGCAGGCGTTATTATAAGAGGTCTTCGAATAGTTGGTGGCACAATGTCAGGCGAGAAGAGCCTGCCACTGCGAGTTACTTTGGCGGGACCAGTGATATTGATGATACTGGTATCGGTGTTGAACTCTTGCTTTATTCCAAGTACATATACATCTGCCCCATAGTTCCATGGGACAGCCTTATCAGATTCATAGGGGAGGGGCCCCGGAACAGTAATAACAATGGGTGCGACAGTCATGATTTTAACTGGCTTCCTCGGGGGAGCCTTGATTGGATTGTTGAAAATTGTAACGACGGATACTTCTTCCACAGGAACAAAAGGAACATCGGTCTTCTTGAACAAAATCTCCTTGCTGTCCATCAGGCTTTGGATGCCTAACTTCAGCAACAGACAACCAGTAAGGGAAACAACACACAAAAGGCAACCCTCGCTACAATCCGGAAATAAACCGGCTAGCAGCAAGTTCCTCTTAACAGTCAACAGAGGGGTAGCTACATCATTCACAGAAACGGCATACAAGTCTTCATCAACGTCATTTACTCCATGCTGGGGCATAGGAGCAGTCACCACATTTGGCCTCTCAGGCGCTTCAAATTGTATTTCCTTTGCGTCAATAAGGTCCTGCACCTTATTCCTCAGGGCCCAGCAGTCATCAGTAGAATGCCCCGGGCTATCGGAGTGATAGGCACAGCGGGCATTTGGATTATACTTGGGAGATGCAGTATTCACAACCTTTGGGGCCTCCGTGACAGTCACCAAGTTGGTTGATAGCAGCTGCGGCAAGATTTGTGACAAGGTCATACTCAGCCGAGTAAATTCTCTTCTAGGTCTTTCAGCCCTGGGTTGATTGGTTTGCCGAGGAGAAGCAACAAGCTTAACAATCACCACCGTGTTGACAGATTGGCGACACTCTGGTTTATCTTGCCTCCTAGGCCCATACACAGCACTGGCCTCCTTCTTAAAAGGTTTCTTCTCAGAACTCGAAGACGCACCTTTTTGAATCTTACCGGACTTCATACCAGCCTCTATCCTTTCCCCAGTCAGAATAAGGTCGGTAAACCCTGCAGATGAATTTCCAATGAGATGATTAAAGAACGGCCCAGAGAGGGTCCCCAAGAACATATCTACCAATTCCCGGTCAGTTAATGGTGGCTGCACCCTGCCAGCCAGGTCCCTCCACTTCTGCGCATACTCTTTAAAACCTTCGCCTGATCCTAGCGACATACCCTGGAGTTGGGTACGTGTAGGAGCAAGGTCGGCATTATATTGATACTGCTTGTAAAAAGCAGTAGCCAACTCCTCCCAGTTATGAACTTTGGTTCCATCCAGCTGATAGAACCATTCGAGATGAGTCCCTGAAAGACTCTCCTGGAAGAAGTGGATCCACAAATTCTTGTCCACTGTATACGGCTGAATCTTCCGCACATAAGATCTGAGGTGTAACTTAGGGCAAGATTCCCCGTCATACTTGGTGAAAGATGGTGCTTTAAACTTGTGAGGGATGATCACACCAGAAGATAAACCCAAGTCTCTGAAATCCAAACCAGGCACTTGTTGAATTTCCATGGCGTTCAGACGGTCTTCCAACTGCTTGTATCCGTCTTCAGTCGGAGGATATTGTTCCTCATTAAAGTCAGTCTCGTTGTCAGAGACTACCGGACTAGGACCTTTTCCCCCCTGGGGACTGTCTTTGCCTACAGAAGAACCAGCTTCCTCATTCTGCAGAGTGTTACCTAACCTCCGGCCCGAGTTGAATAGAACGGTTCTCTTCTTCTTCTTCTCCTTCTTCAGGAGCAAAGCCTTCAGCTCTTCTTGACCTTGAGCCAAACCCATGATCAGCTCCTGAAATTGTGCGTTCTGCGCCTGAAGGGCCTTGATAGACGTCTCGGTAGATGATTCAGGGTTCATGATGCTGAAATAAATAGCGGAGAACGGTAAGCAACCTGAAAAGAAGAGTACCTGCTATGCACATGATGAATGATGTGTGTTTATGCAATGCATTCAAGGGTTCGAAAATTCAAATTTGTTGTAGACAAAAAGGAACACACGTTATCATTAAGGAAATAATTGTTTGGTACATCAAAGCCTCATGGGCAAACATTACAAAGCAAATCAATCCCAAAAGACACTACGCATCCTCTTCGGAGCAATGTAGGTGTTGAGATTCCTCTCCTCGTGCAGTAGGCGGGTGAGCTCCAAGACCTTCTTCTCACTAGCATATAGACTGGTCTCGAGAGAATTCCGTTCTTCCTTAAGCTGGATCCATCTCTTCTGAATTTCTTCCCAAGATGTAGGCATGTCAGGATGTTGAATGGTGTAGGACACCTCTCCTTCCAATATTGGCTCTTTGATTACAGGGAGGACATGAGGATATGGAATCACTAACTTCTGGGAGCGGGCTCGTACCCACTTGAGAAAAGGCTCAAACGGGATGGAATTCCTGTGCCCCAGGGTCTTGCTGTCTATCCTACTTGGCATCCTCCAAGCTCTGATAAATCTCTGGCGAAGTCCTTGTGCATCGTTGTCGAAGTCAAAAACTATGTCAGGAATTAACATGTCATGAGGGCCGTCCCTCCGAGCATAACCAAACTGTCTCCAAGCCAGGCACGGGTTGTAAGTAATACCTCCTCTGATTCCAAGTAAAGGAACATTAGGGTACTCCCCGCAACAATCAATAATAGTGACATCCTCTCTGGACCGAGAGCACCAATGTATATATGCATGTGTAAGAGTCATCAATCATTGTGACCATCTCAAACCCCGCTCGTTCTTCAAAACTGATTGTGGAAGGTGCGAAATAAACCACCTTCCCAGGAGAGGAGTGCAGCATATAAGAACACCTCTTTTTCTCATGGTTCGAGTGTAACATGAGTGAAGGATGTCCCCCAGCAACGTAGGTATATGATTCCTGGACATGAAGATCTGGACATCACTGATATCTATAAGCTGATCTGGATTAGGGAACAACACCAAACCATAGACAAGGAGGGCCACAACTTCTTTAAAAGCTTGTAGGTCAAGGGAGTTCCAACATTCTTGGGCCTTCTCAAACAGAAACCTGGCTAAGAACCCTTTGATACCACTTCTAATTCCCAATGTCCCTTGAGGTCAGATGGTTGTAGGTGTAAGGCTTTAGCAATCTCTTCAAGCTCAGGTTCCTTTTTCGTACCGTTGTAGGGTAGTTGATCAAGGATAGGGATCTTCAGAAGCCGGGAGAACTCTTCTAATGTAGGCACCAGTTGATAATCCAGAAAAGTGAAACAGTGGTGCAAAGGGTCAAAGAACTGGAACAGGACCTTTATCATATCTTCCTCAATGTTGGTGTTGACCAAGCTGATGAGTCTTCCATGTCTTTCACTGAATGAAGAGCTCTCGGGAATCCTGGATATAAGCTCCTTAAGCTGAGGGGGGGGGGGGGGGGGTCCTTACAAGGCTGATCTGAATTGTCTTTCTGCGAACAATTTCCATGTCCTACAAAACAAGAACAAAGATGAAGATTCGAACCCCTGAAATGGTTAGCCAATGCATATGATGTTGTATGATGTCATGATGCTACGATTAAACACACCACAAATATTTACAAAGGCAGACATGATAAGGCACACAAGTCACACCACAGTCCCTTAGAGTTTAGGCCTGTATGGGGTCTGGGTATTACCCTCTTGAAGTTGGTGGGCTCAACCTGTCCTATTAGAAGAAACCGGGTTCTAAGGGTCCCAATATCACCGGATTGCTTTCATTGTTCATTGTTTCGATTTAGCCACTGAACTGGCGACCGAAATATTCCAAGAAAATAACCCTCAATTGAGTGTAGTATCGAGTATCAACCAACCTCGGACTGCACCAAAGTCAGTTATCTCACTACCCTAAAGAGGCCAAGATAGTTCAATTAAGGTTCCTAAGGTCAGTTGATGCTTCACGACACCACGTGGAGGCCCCATACTCTCCTTGACTGAACTCAAGGGTTACCGGTACACACCAAAGTGCCACATCAACGTAGACTGTTTCAACCATGTCGGTATACCCCGCACAGTTCTCTCACAGCCTTGTTGCTACTTTCTAAGAAGGTATCCCCAGATTCGGGTTAGGATCTATAGAACTCCCAAGACAGTCCCACAATAATAAAGCAAACAAGTCAAAGCAATTGAAAACACAGTTATGAACTATCCTAAGGTACACCTCACTTTATAAGTATCCCCAGCATAGTCGCCAGTTCTGTGATCGGTGGATATGGAACTGACTGTTTAACGCTGGTTCGCGAAATGTCGCGGAAGCAAGAGTCGCCACCGTCTTTTATTTTCTCCAACATGGAAAGGACAAAAGCACAACAAAATTCCTTTATGAGATAGTTTCTCGGTTCGGGAGGTATATTTATAGAAAGGGAAGGTGTTAGCACCCTTTCTATCCATGGTTATCCATGGGCTCTTAGATACTTGCTCATTGTGTTTTCAAAAGTGTTTGCTTTTCAAAGTGTGAGTGGGTTTGAAAAATTTTCGTTTAAAGATTTCAGATCGACTCTTGTATCAGTCCTCAAGAGTGTTTGAAAAATTGTTTTGAAAGCTTTTGAAAGTGTCGGTGTGAAAAGAGTTTTGATTTGTTTTTGAATAGAGCAAGTATCTACGAGTCATCTACCTACCCTAAGGAATTAGGCTGTGTAAATGTCCTTAAGGTAGTGCCATCCCATCATTGAGAGGTGGGTAGCACCACCGTTGGAGGTGTTCGGGTCAATTCGAGTTTAGGGACAGTGTGGTCACCGAGCAACAGTAAGACACCTTAGAAGCTACCCTTATGCCATTGATCTTTTTATTCCGAGGCCACTTGTTTCGAGGCAACTTGTTCTGAGGCAACCGTTTCGAGGCAACTAGATCAATGGAACATAAGGACTCACTAAGACGTCCTATACTCGACGACCACGTTTCGAGGGGCAAGGCAACAGTGAGGCGTACCCTAAGAGTGGTGTGTGAATTGTGTGTCATTTTCAGTTATTATTTGTCTTGTCATGCATTGGGTGAGCTACGCTTTGATTTTATTTGGGCATTCATTCTTTCATGTGATTAGCAGTTAAAAGGTGCGGAAATTAAAATGCGGAAAATAAAAGTCCTACGCTATTACAAGGCGCGGGTCTATACATCGCCTAATTAACAAAGACCCGATTTTGAATAAAAGTGCGGAAAGTAAATGTCCTAATTATCTATTACAAAGCTTTGGGGCAATTACATAAATTTAAAACGAAAAAATAAAGACAAACGCGCGAAAGGAAATTGGAATCGAAAGTGCGAGGGCGTTGGACCCTTTAAAGATTAGATTGAAATTAAAAAATTAATTAATGATTAAATAAAGAAAAGAACTTATTTTTTGATGTTTTTGTATTTAATGGAAATAAAGAAAATTAATTGGAATTTGAAATTAAATAAAACCCTAGTTCTAAATTATTTTTAATTATTAAAGAAAAAATGTTTAAGTTTTAACCTAATTTACCCTAATTAATTAAATGACATATTTATTTATAAAATTAATTAATGGTTAATAATAATAAGAAGAAAAATTTAATTATTGAGAAAAAAAGTAAAATGCTAAAAACCCTAATTTGTATGTGTGATACGGTGGGAGAACTGACTTGAGGTTTGCGTTCGTATTCGCAAATGTTGCGGTTTAGCAAGAGTCGCCACCGACTTTTTATTTTATCCTAAGGAAAGGTTAAAAAGCACAGCAAAAACCTTTTGAGATGTTTTCTTGGGTTCGGGGAGTAGATTATAGAAAGGGAAGGTATTAGCACCCTTTCTATCCATGGTTATCCATGGGCTCTTAGTTACTTGCTTAGATCACTTGCCTTTTGTTTTCAATTGTTTTAAATGGTGCTTGAGTGTGTGGGTTTTGAAAATGTTTTGAAAAGAGGCCAATGTGGTGGCAACCTTTGCAATGATCCATGTGGGGATGTATACAAAGATGTATGTCTTTCGAAAAGGTTTTCATTTTGCTTTTGAAAGTTTGTTTTGAAAGTGTAGTAATGAGTGGTTTGAAATTAGGCAAGCGTTTTGTTTTGCAAGTTGATTCAAGTAACTAAGAGGTTATCTACTCCTAAATTTCTCAAAAGACTATTGCTATACTTTAACCCTTTTAACAAGTTTGCACCACCATTGTATTTGGTGGGCAACCTTGTGTTAGGATGTGAAAGGGACAGGCGCGGGTCATCGTTTTAGACCATAATTGTAACAACGTTAAATGTCTTTGGGCAATTTCTCTAAGGGACTTGATCATTTGTTTTGTTTATTTTGAAAAGTTTTATCGAGGGACTATGATCATTCAAACTGTTTGCTTTGCCCAAAGATGTTCAACATACAATATGGCCCATTTATTTGAAGGCAACAAGTGGAATACCCTAGGGGGTGCAAGTGTGATTTGTGTGTCCATTTTCATGCTTGTTTGTCTTGTATTAGGTCAAACTATTTTTTATCGTTTTTTCGCATACAAACCCTAATTCTAGCATGTTATTATTTAGAAAGCAGTAAAGTGCGAAATTAAAATTACTAAGCTATTACACAACCAAATATGGGAAGGGGGGTACAAATGTTCAAATGGGGATATAGACAAGAATTTAAATCTAGATTATTACAACAATTGGATATTTGCATAGTAAATAAATTGCATAATTAAAATGTAAATAAAATAAGTATGTAAAAATGTAAAAAAGGAAAGTTTTTTATGTGTATGAGAAAATAGTTATGTAAAAGGAAAAAGAAATAAAAATGTATTTATTTTTTAGTATTTTGAAACTTAGGGTAAGAAACCCTAATTTTTATATAAAAAGTATTATTATTTAATTTAATTCTACTATTTATTTATTATGTACAAAAATAAAATAAAATGAAGTATTTTGTGAAAAAAGTATTTTTGTATCAAATATTAATAAAAATGAAGAAAATCAAGTATTTTATATTTTTATCTTAAATATATTAATAAACATGTATATATACATATATTAAACCCTAAATGAGTATTATACAAAATAAATATTTATTTAATATTTTAATAAAATAAATAAAAGTATTTTTTGTGTGAAATATTTTCAGAGAGTAAAAATAAAAATAAAAATGTATCTACATTATTTTCTATTTATTTTAATAATAGTATGTATATATATTTGTATATAAATAAAAGAAATAAACAAACAAATATGCCATAAATACAAAAAATGATGGAAAAAATATTTTAAAAATTTTAATGGCATGAGAAAAAATAAACAAAGTCAACCCAAAAAGAAAAAGTCAAAAATGTTGAAAAATAAACAAATGGGCTCAGGGGGGTGTAAACCAAAAAATGGGGTGTGAAAAGCAACACAAATCCAAGCCCAGCCCACTTCACTCCTTCTTCAACCTCCAGCACAGTTTATTTGAAAAACGCGCGCCAATGTTCAGTCCCTTCTAACTCTTGATTCCTGGCTTTTTAGCAAAAACTCATAACACAAGAAATGTTCAGCATGAAGAGACGGTTCTAACCATATAAAGAACATGACCTATCTCTCCAAGATGAGGGAGAATTTCTCTCCCCCTCTTTTCTGACCTAATTTTTCTAACATTTTCAGAGCTCAAATTCTCTCTACTCAGGCAAAAGAAATGAGAAGTAAAGCTATGTACATGTTCAGGGCTATGAGTAGGACCTTGCTTCTTCACAAACTTAAGACTAAATATGCCTAATAAGAGAGATACGAATTCAAACTTTTACCTGTGCAGTTGAACTTCTATGTGGAGAATGAGAGACTTTCAGTGCAATGTAATGATTGGAAAAGCTTCCTTGAGGTCCAGGGATGCTTTTTCAATGCTCACTTTGTCTTGAACCTTCTTGTATCAAGCTATAGAACTTCACCTGCAAGTTAAAGATGTGAAAATGGTGGAAGTGGTTAGAGCAACTACAGATCGTGCCTTAGCTTATGGATAGCTTGCATATGTTGTAAGGAAGGTAGAGGAACAGGTTTGGACAGAAATGTTTGAAGGGAATGAGAGATTGCACTCAAACTGCAGGGGCACCCCTGTTTGTGCAGTTTGAGGATGATTCTGAGATGGAGATGGTTTGAAAGGCAAATGGCTCGAGCAAAAGCTTCAATGAGGTCTATGGAATGTGTTTGATATCTTTTGTGCTGTGTTCTTTGACTGATATGAGAGATAGCATAAGTTATGGATGTTACTTCTATGTGAAGCAAGCAAATGTCAACTTGGTTTCTAGGCCAGTACAATGCCTCAATCTATGCTGCACCTTTGAGTCTTGATCAGTGGGATATGCCTATGCTTTTTTGCTTCAAAGATCTGCATTGTACTTCATAGATTTGCAAAGTTGCCATAAAGTATCACTTTACAAGAATGGATAACATGCTTTTTCTAGTTTAGGCTTGATTTTGTGTGTATTATCCAAATGAGCAAAATAATGTTAGAACACAAAGGATATGCATTGAATTATTGAGTGAGAATGGGATTAGAGGCCTGCAATATAGCTTAAGCATGCTGAATTCAAATTTGCCAAGTTTATGAACATGCTTTGATGAAGAACAAAAGTGAATTTTTGCCAACTTGTGAAATTCGAATCTCTCAAGTTATGAGGTTGTTTGATGAGTTCTTGGACATTTTGGAAAGCTTGTAATGTGTACTACAATCCATCTTTGAAATGCAATTTGAAATTCCAAGTGGAAGGGTATGAAAAGTGGCCTTGAAGTAGGGTAGAAAACCTTGTCAAAATAGGTCAAATTTCACTAAGTTAAAAGATGGTTTAGTGCCCTTATTCAAAAAATCATAACTTGAGATACAAGTTTCAAATGAGAAAACTTTGTGAATCAAAGTTGTAGATTTTGCAACAAGCTACAACTTTCATGTTTTGACTTTTGTTTGAATCCAAATGGATCATGGTGAAAAGATGGGGCAAAGTTGGGAAAAAATTAGGGTTTTCCATAACTTAGAAAAATTCTAAGTTATGAAAAATTCCATTTTCAAACCCTAATTTGCATTTTGTGATTTCTTGGTGAACAAGTTTCATGATTTGTAATGTTTTGATGAAAAATGAATCTTGACTCTTGATTTTGACCAAAAAGTCAAAGTTTGACTTTTCAGTATACAGTCAAAATTGATCAATTGACTGGGAAATTCAACTGTCAATCTTGTGTACTTGGGATCTTTTGAGCTTGATGAACATGTCAAGATAATTCCATGGGGTCCTTGAGTCCATATGTGAGCTTGGTTTGCCATTGGCTAGGTCAAACAGTCAAAAATTGCCTTTGTGCAGTCAAAACCCTAAAAATGACCATTTTGCCCTTTTGGTGATCTGATCAAATTTCTTAGGGAATTGTGATTCAAACTTGATCAAATGGTCCATGTGAGTTCATAATGTTGATGTGGATCAAATTTCATGAGGTTTGACTGTCAATTGGCCACAGTTGACTTTTTCCCCAATACAGCTGATTTCTAGGTCAACTGTCCAATTGACTGGGCAAAACTGGGAATCAAGACTTGAAACTTGGTATGGGTAAACTTGGGAGTCCAACATGAAGCATGAAAGTCATCTTAGGCATTTCAGGTCAAAACATCCTTGGGCAATCACAAACCCTAATTTGAGTCCACAGTGCAAGGAGAAGTCTTGAGCAGAGGAAACCCTAACTGGATCTTGATCTTCAAAGGTCTTGTGATGAGTAAATGTTGAGGAAATGGGAGGGCAAATTTTGGGGTACAACAGTTGCCCCTGTTCAATCTTCTTGGACCTGAAGAGTTAGATTGGCAAGTTTGCCTTTCGTGACTCGAGGGTAAAAGGAGATTGGACACTAGAGTGCCCGGAAATTTGCACTCGCATGCTGGAGTCTCAACAATGTGGTGTCGGGAATGGGCTTATAGATGCCATTTGGAGAGATGGTGGATAGGGAGATGGGCTTTGTAGATGCCATCTGGAAAAGTGACAGGACTTTGTCGGGAATGGGCTTACAGATGCCATTTGGAAGTGTTGATCGCATAAGAGGTTCCTTAGCGAGAACTTGTGTGTTTAAGAAAGACAGATGTTTTCCTGGCTTGTTACAGGTGTTTGATCTTCAGTCTCCTTATGCAGATATGCCCTGGCTGGATACAGGTATCGAATCTTCAATCGGTTGCTCACAGATGTGCCATGGCTGGATACAGGAGTCGAATCTGGAAATAGTCGTCAATAGATATGCCCTGGCTGGATACAGGAGTCGAATCTTTGAACTCTGCAGACGTGCCCTGGCTAGATACAGGAATCGAGTCTGGAAATATGGTCAACAGATATGCCCTGGCTGGATACAGGAATCGAATCTGGAAATGTTGTAGTTGATAGATGTGCCCTGGCTGGATACAGGAGTCGAATCTTTGAACTCTTCAGACGTGCCCTGGCTAGATACAGGAATCGAGTCTGGAATTGTGACAGTTGAAAGTAGTCTTTTTTGAGATTGTCTTTTTCCTGAAAAGGCAAAGACGTAAGCTGTATGCAATGTCATGATGTATGATATGCATGATGTCATGATGTTCAACATTTGATATTGTATGTGTCTCATCATGTATGTAAGCAAGATGTATGAAAATGTGAAATGTTTATGAGTGTAATTTCATCTTAGGAAAATAAATCCTTGACGAATGACCGGGAAGCTGTTCTGCGGAAGAGATGCTTGACCAAAGCTCTGATGAGAGGCCTGCTGAGGACTTAAACAATGGATTCCGCTGAGGATAATGATGATAAAACTCTGCTGGGGAACCCCAAAGATAAACTCTGCTTGGGAAAACCAAAGGTAGATTTCGCTGGGGATTGAAGGAACTTTTGCCGGGAACGGTCTTCCGTGGCTTTTAGCTGAGGATAACCCAGTTGTAAGTCCTTGTGAGGAAATAACTCTAAATAAAATTCGGGAGAGACGTTCGTACTTCGCCGGGGATAAGCTCGCAGAATCTACTGGGGATGAGCTTTTAAGACCTGCCGGGGGATGTTGTGTCTTTTTCAGGATCGACGAGGAATTGACTCCTGCTTGGAGAGAGTGCTGCTGAATTTTGCTTTACTCTGCGGGGAGTTGAGATGATTTGGTCACATTTTCAGTTGAACCTGCCTTGGTGCTTTGGCGGACAAAACAACTAGACCGCATTAGACAACTCCACATTGCCCCTGTCTTTGATGTCACCTGTAATTAATCTCTTTTCATGTGCAAACATTTATGAATCAGCAATTTAATGTCAAATGCATATATCAAAAATGAACATTGGACGTTCTTCGCAAGACAAAACATCAAAAGAAAAACAATGGCAATTTGTATGGACAAGTGAATTTTCATTGATTTAAACTTTGCCTGTGAATAGGCGTTTTTTGTACAAGAGACTGACATCCTAGTAAGAGGACATCGCCAAATAGTATAGAGTTTACATTTTGAAAAAGAAAACAAAACAGCTACGTGAACAATCCCACTGGGTTCCAACTCTGCTATCGCCTTCATGTTTTCGAACGTCTCATCGCCTTACTGCCTAATCTGAAGATGAAGCTGATTGGTCAATGCCGAAATCTGGGCCAGATAGTTGATGCCGAACTCCGGACGCGAAGTGATCCAATGAGACATAGTGTTACGCTTTTATCCCTAACTTTTGCCTGGACCGCCCTTTCGGGTTTTCAGTCCACCGGGATACCCTTTTTTGCCCAAGCCGCCTTTTCAGGTTTTCGACTTGCCGGGTGTACAGATTTTTATTCATTTCATCCCTTATTTTTGCCCGAACCCTTTTGGTTCGCCGGGAAGCCCTTATTTTTGCCTAGGTATGTCAACCTAGCGGGTCTTTTATTTATGCGTAGTATTTTTTCACTATGTCTGCATTGGCGGGGTGAGGAAGGTCGTCACCATCCATGGTGGTTAGGATCATGGCTCCTCCTGAGAACACACGTTTAACCACAAATGGCCCTTCATAAGTAGGGGTCCATTTGCCCCGGGGATCACTTTGAGGAAGGATGATGCGTTTGATTACCAGGTCCCCAACTTGATACTCTTGCGGTCTGACTTTCTTGTTAAATGCCCTGATCATCCGTTTTTGATACGTTTGACCATGACAGATAGCAGTGAGCCTTTTTTCGTCAATTAGATTTAATTGATCAAGTCGAGTTTGGATCCAATCATCTTCATTTAAGTCTGCATCCTTCATTATTCGGAGAGAGGGTATCTGGATTTCAATCGGCAAGACTGCCTCCATGCCGTAGACCAAGGAGAAAGGAGTTGCCCCGGTTGATGTCCTTGCTGAGGTGCGGTACCCATGAAGAGCGAACGGTAACATTTCGTGCCAATCTTTATAGGTCACTGTCATCTTCTGCACAATTTTCTTGATATTTTTATTGGCTGCCTCTACAGCCCCATTCATCTTCGGCCGATAGGGGGAAGAATTGTGGTGCTGTATCTTGAATTGTTCACAGAGTTCAGTGATCATTTTGTTATTGAGATTGGTACCGTTGTCCGTAATGATTCTTTCCGGGACACCGTACCGACATATCAGATTATGCCGGATGAAACGCGCCACGACGCTCTTGGTTACCGTGGCATATGAAGCTGCCTCGACCCATTTCGTGAAGTAATCGATTGCCACCAAGATGAAGCGGTGTCCATTGGATGCCGTCGGTCGGATTTCACCGATCATATCGATGCCCCACATTGCGAAAGGCCAAGGTGCCGTTAGGACATTCAAAGGAACCGGAGGGATATGCACCTTGTCAGCATAGATCTGGCACTTATGACAAGTCCTGGAGTGTTGGTAACAATCGGCTTCCATCGTGGACCAGAAATATCCGGCCCGAAGGATTTTCTTAGCCATGGTGTGTCCACTGGAATGGGTCCCAAATGTACCTTCATGTAGTTCCATCATAATTTTCTCTGCTTCAGCCTTATCTACACAACGTAACAGAGTTGAATCATGATTCCGTTTGTAGAGAATGCTGTTGCTGAGGAAGAATTTTGCAGCAAATCTCCTCATGAACTTCTTATCATTGACAGATGCACCTTCCGGGTATTCCTGGGCTTCCAAGTACCTCTTCACCTCGTGATACCAGGGTTTTTCAGTCACCTTCTCAGCCTCGAGCTCACAGCAGTAAGCCGGTTCATCCAATTTCCAGATCGTGATTTGAGGAGCCTCATTATCCCATTTAACTTTGAACATTGAAGACATCGTGGCTAGCGCGTCCGCTAGCTGATTCTCCTCTCTAGGGAAGTGCTCAAAAGTTATCTCTTCAAAGTGAGGGAGCAAGGTCGACACATACTCCTTGTAAGGAATGAGATTCGGGTGTTTCGTATCCCACTCGCCTTTGATCTGATTGATCACGAGAGCGGAATCTCCGAAGACACTTAGAAACTTGATCCTCAAATCGATCGCAGCTTGTAAACCCATGATACATGCCTCATATTCTGCCATGTTGTTGGTGCAGCTGAAACATAATCGGGCGGTGAGTGGAGTATGAGTCCCCTTGGGAGATATGATTACAGCACCGACGCCGTTACCCAAAGCATTGGAGGCTCCGTCAAAACGCATAGACCATCGGGATCCTTTCTCAGGTCCTTCATCCGGTCCAGGTACTTCACAGTCAGTTACCACCATGATGTCTTCGTCCGGAAAATCAAAGTTCAATGATTGATAATCGTCCACAGGTTGGTGTGCCAAATGATCAGCCAGTACACTCCCCTTAATTGCTTTCTGAGTTGTATACTGGATGTCATATTCTGTTAAGATCATTTGCCATCTCGCTATCCTCCCAGACAGAGCGGGCTTTTCAAATATGTACTTGATGGGATCCATCTTTGAAATCAATAAAGTAGTGTGAGTCAGCATATACTGTCTCAGCCGGCGAGCAGCCCATACAAGAGCGCAGCAAGTTTTCTCAAGCAGTGAGTAACGAGACTCACAGTCGGTAAACTTTTTGCTCAAGTAGTAAATAGCGTGCTCTTTTCGGCCAGACTCGTCATGCTGCCCCAGCACACACCCCATTGAATTATCAAGCACTGTCAAGTATAGTATCAGAGGTCTTCCTTCCACTGGTGGCATAAGAATGGGTGGCTCTTGGAGGTATTCCTTTATTCTTTCAAAGGCGGCCTGACATTCATCATTCCAGCGTACCACTTGATCTTTCTTCAGTAATTTGAAGATTGGCTCACAAGTAGCAGTCAGATGTGAGATGAATCGGGCAATGTAATTCAATCGTCCCAGGAAACCTCTGACTTCTTTCTCTGTTTTTGGGGTCGGCATCTCTTGAATAGCTTTAACCTTGGCAGGGTCCACCTGGATACCTTTATCACTTACAATGAAACCTAGCAATTTTCCGGACCTCACCCCGAAGGTGCATTTGTTGGGATTCAATCTCAGCTTGTACAACTTGAGTCGGTCAAACAACTTCCTCAGGTGATCAAGGTGCTCCTCCTCAGTTTGAGACCTTGCGATCATGTCATCAACGTATACTTCAATCTCATGATGGATCATATCATGAAATAAAGCAACCATGGCACGCTGATAGGTTGCCCCAGCATTTTTCAATCCGAATGGCATGACCTTATAACAGAAGGTCCCCCACTGAGTTACAAATGTAGTCTTCTCCATATCTTCAGGAGCCATCTTGATCTGATTATACCCTGAGAAGCCATCCATGAAGGAGAACACCTTGTGTTGAGCTGTATTGTCAACAAGGACATCAATGTGAGGTAGGGGGAAGTCATCCTTGGGGCTGGCCCTGTTCAGATCCCTGTAGTCGACACACATTCTGACCTTACCGTCCTTCTTCGGCACTGGCACAACGTTGGCAACCCACTGAGGGTAAGAAGTTACTGCAAGGAAACCTGCATCAAACTGTTTCATCACCTCAGCTTTAATCTTCTCAGACATCTCTGGACGCATTCGTCGAACTTTTTGCTTTACTGGAGGGCAATCTTCCTTGGTTGGCAAATGGTGAACTACAATGTCGGCATCCAAACCAGGCATATCTTCATAGGACCAGGCAAAGATCTCCATGTAGTCTTGTAGCATCTGGATCAATCGTTGCTTCACGCTGAGCTCTAGATTGGCACCAATTTTGACCTCTTTCCTATCTGTCTCAGTACCCAGGTTAATTGTCTCCACAGGCTCTTCATGTGGTTGAATAGCCCTCTCTTCCTGTAGTAGCAGTCTTGCGAGTTCACCAGGCACTTCGCAATCATCTTCACCTTCGTCTTCGGCTAAGTTGATCGGATTTTCGAAGTCATAACTGGCGGTAGCAGAGCTGTTGCCAGTGAGATCCAGAGTGGATTGAAACCTGTATAAGTGAGTGTGTGTAAATATAGCTGTTTTGCAATATATATAACACAGAAAGAAAAGGAGCACAAGATTTGAAATGCAACAAACGTCCAATGTTTTGATTGATGATATATGAAAATGTCATACAAAAAGCCCTCACAAATGGAGCTACGATGCCCCGGGCAGGACACCGAGCCAACAGAGTTTTAACATATTGTTTGTTACAAATTTGGCAATCAAAAAGAAATCAATTACTGCGTGACAAATGTGATAGGGGTAAAATCCTTTGCTGTCCAGTTGCTTGGTCCGTCGCTGGCAGTCGGGTAGATCCAATTATCAAACTCAGCTTCCTCCACATCCTCCTCGATAGCATTCACCCTTGAGCTGGAAATAAACACCGGCGCCTTCCCAATCTTCTCTTTGCGCACCGCCTTCTGAGCCTCTGCAGTAAAGCCTAGCCCAAACTTGTCGTTCTTCTGAGTGAAGTCAGGAAGCTGACCCCAGTGTGCACCATTGCCTTTCTGAACCACAGCCCGGGCATCCCTTAGGGAAACCATCTTCAAGGAATCATTCTCTTCGGCCATTGTCTCCGCAGCTGCTGAAATTGGATGTACCTCCTCGAAATGTTGGAAGGGAGTTTCAATAAATTCTCCGTCCATTTCGATGTACCTGAAGGAATTCAAATGGCTCACCATATACTCCTCTTCTCCTTGCACAGTGACAATTTTCCCCCTGACGGGATACTTCAGCTTTTGGTGTAAGGTGGAGGTCACTGCCCCAGCTTTGTGGATCCAAGGTCTACCCAACAGACAGGAGTACGATGGACGTATATCCATCACGTAAAAGGTAGAGTCAAACACTTGAGAGCCCACACGAATAGGGATGTTAACCTCTCCATGAACCATCCTCTTGGAACCGTCAAAAGCTCTGACGATGATATTGCTGGGTTTCAACTCCAGGCCCTCATAATCCAGACGATCCAAAGCCTTTTTCGGAAGAACATTCAAGGAAGAACCAGTGTCCACCAATACATGTGCCAGAGTAGTGCCCCTGCATTCAATAGAGACATGCAGGGCATCATTATGATTTCTCCCTTTTGCGGTTAGGTCAGCATCTGAAAAGCCCAAGCCGTTGTCCGCCGTCAAATTTGCTATGCAGTCAGTGAACTGAACTGCAGACGTCTCCTGCGGCACATGGGCCGTCTTGAGAAATGAGATTAATGCCTTAGCGTGAGCCTCGGAACATAGCAATAGGGAGAGCAGGGAGATCTTGGAGGGTGTATGCCCTAACTGCTCAACAACATTAAAATCACTTTTCTTTATTATCTTCAGAATCTCCTCCATTTCTTGTCGGGAGGCCTCAGCATTCACGGGTATTGGTGCCTCCATCCGGGCAGGCTCTTCTTCAATCCCTTTGCCCCGAGCATTTGATGACTCGGCAGCAGGGGACACAATTTGATCAGTAGCAGGACTTGGTAAACTTGCAGGTTTTATGAGGAGGGGTCTTCGAATAGCGGGAGGCGCAATGTCAGGCGAGAAGAGCCTGCCACTGCGGGTGACTTTAGCCGGACCAGTGATATCGCAGATACTGGCACTAGCATCAAATTCTTGCTTGATTCCATTTACATATACGTCTGCCCCATAATGCCAGGGGACAGCCTTATCAGACACGTAGGAGAGGGGTCCTGGAACAGTAATGATCACAGGCGCAACTGTCAAGATTTGAATAGGCTTCTTTGGGGGAGCCTTGATTGGATTTTTGAAGATGGTGATCACGGAAACTTCTTTTATTGGAACCAATCGAACAGCAGTCTTTTTGAATAAAATCTCCTTGCTATCCATTAGGCCTTGGATGCCTAACCTTAGCAAGGGACAATCAGATAGGGAAATAGCACAGAATGGGCAACCTTCGCCGCAACCCGGAAATAAACCGGCCCGCAGTAGGTTCTTCTTAACAGTCTTCAAAGGGGTAACAACTTCATCTATCGAAACAGCATACACTTCTTCCTCAATGGCACTCACCCTATGCTGGGGCATAGGAGCCGTTACAACATTCGGTCTTTCCGGCGCTTCAAACTGAATTTCTTTTGCGTCAATCAGATCTTGCACTTTGTTTCTCAAGGCCCAACAATCATCAGTAGTGTGCCCGGGACTATCAGAATGATAAGCACACCGGGCATTCGGGTTGTATTTAGGGGACGCAGTGTTGACGACCTTAGGAGCTTCTTTGAGGGTCACCAGGTTGGTGGATAACAGTTGGGGTAAAATTTGAGATAATGTCATACTCAATCGGGTATACTGCCTCTTGGGCCTTTCACTTCTTTGCTGATTGTACTGCTGAGGAGCAGCAACAGGTTTAGAGATGACCAAAGCATTAACGGCTTGGCGACTTTCGGGCTTGACTTGTCTTCTAGGGCCATAGACGGCGCTTGCTTCTTTCTTAAATGGCCTCTTCTCAGCACTTGTAGAGGCAGCCTTCGGTATCTTGCCTGACCTGATGCCAGCTTCAATTCTCTCTCCCGTTAATATCAAATCTGTGAACCCAGCGGAGGAGTTACCAACCAAATGATTAAAAAACGGACCAGACAACGTTCCCAGAAACATATCAACCAGCTCTCGATCAGTTAATGGAGGCTGCACCCTGCCAGCCAAATCTCTCCATTTTTGAGCGTACTCTTTGAATCCTTCACCCGTCCCTAGAGACATACCCTGAAGTTGGGTACGCGTAGGAGCGAGATCAGAATTATATTGGTATTGTCTGTAGAAAGCAGTCGCCAAATCCTCCCAGTGCCGGATGCTAGCTCCGTCTAATTGGTAGAACCATTCAAGCTGAGACCCCGAGAGGCTGTCTTGGAAGAAGTGAATCCAGAGGTTTTTATCCGCCGTGTAAGGTTGGATTTTCCTTACATACGACCTCAGATGCAGCTTTGGGCAGGAGACCCCATCATACTTGGCGAAGGCAGGCGCCTTAAACTTGTGTGGAATTACTACTCCGGAAGATAATCCCAAATCCCCGAAATCCAGTCCCGGCACGTTCTGAATTTCCATAGCGCTCAAACGGTCCTCCAATTGTTTGTATCTGTCAGTAGCAGGTGGGTATTGTTCCTCGTTATAGTCCGTCTCGTTGTCGGAGACTGCGGGACTAGGAGCTCCTCCCCCTTGGGGACTGTTTTTCTCAGCAGAAGAAGTGGTTGGATCAGCTTCATTGTGGAGTGTGTTCCCAAATCTGCGTCCGGTGTTGAACATTGCCGTCCTCTTTTTCTTCTTCTTCTTCAGGAGTAGAGTCTTCAACTCTTGCTGACCCTGGGCTAGGCTTAGGACCATCTCTTGAAACTGTGCACTTTGGGCCTGAAGGGCCTTGATTGCTTGTTCACTGGATGACTCCGAATTCATGATGACTGTGCACATAAACAGCGAAGAAAATTAAGCAACCTGTGAAATAGGGTACCTGCTATGCATATGGTGCAATGGAATGCGTATGTATGCAATGCATTCAAGGATTTAGAACATTCAAACTTTGTTGTAGACAAAAAGGAACGCACATCATATTAATAAGGGGAAATTCGTTAGTACATAAATGCCTCATGGGCCAAATATTACAAAATAAACTCCTTAAGGTAAAAAGACATTGCGCATCCTTTTTGGCGCGATGTAAGTGTTGAGATTCCTTTCCTCGTGCAGCAGGCGGGTGAGTTCCAGGACCTTCTTTTCACTAGCATGTAGACTGGTCTCAAGAGAATTCCGCTCTTCCTTAAGTTGGATCCAGCTCTTCTGCATCTCTTCCCAGGAGGTGGGCATGTCGGGATGTTGAATGGTATAGGATGCTTCTCCTTCCAAGACTGGCTCTTTGATTACAGGTAGCATGTGAGGGTAAGGCATTACCAACTTCTGAGAGCGGGCTCGTACCCACTTGAGGTAAGGCTCCAACGGGATGGAGTTCCGGTGCCCCAGTGTTTTGCTGTCTATCCTACTCGGCATCCTCCAAGCTCTGATAAATCTCTGACGAAGCCCTTGAGTATCGTTGTCGAAGTCGAAGACTATGTCAGGAATTAACATGTCATGAGGGCCATCCTTCCGAGCATAACCAAACTGTCTCCAAGCCAGGCATGGGTTGTAGGTTATACCTCCTTTGATTCCAAATAAAGGAACATTAGGGTATTCCCCACAACGATCAATGATAGTGACGTCTTCCCGGGACCTAGGACACCAATTTATATCTGCATGCGTGAGAGTCATTAACCGTTGTGACCATCTCAAACCCCGCTCGTTCTTCAAAACTGTTTGTGGAAGATGCGAAATAAACCATCTTCCCAAGAGAGGAGTGCAACACAAAAGGACACCCCTTCTTCTCATGGTTCGAGTGTAACATGAGTGAAGGATGTCCCCCAACAGTGTAGGTATAGGATTCCTGGTCATAAAGATCTGGACAGCACTGATATCGATAAGCTGATCTGGGTTAGGGAACAATACCAAACCATAGACAAGGAGGGCTACAACTTCTTCAAAAGCTCGTAGGTCAAGAGAGTTCCAACATTCTTGGGCTTTATCAAACAGAAACCTAGCTAAGAACCCTTTGATACCACTTCTTGCTTCCCAATGTCCTTTGAGGTCGGATGTCTGTAGGCGCAAGGCTTTAGCAATCTCTTCAAGTCTAGGTTCCTTTTCTGTACCGTTGAAGGGTAGCTGATCAAGGATAGGAATCTTCAGGAGCCGGGAGAACTCCTCCAATGTAGGTACCAACTGATAGTCCAAGAAGGTGAAACAGTGATGCAGAGGGTCAAAGAATTGGAACAAGACCTTAATCAAGTCCTCTTCAATGTTGGTGTTAACCAAGTTGATGAGTTTTCCATGTCTCTCACTGAATGAAGAACTCTCGGGAATTCTGGACAGAAGCTCCTTAAGCTGAGGAGGGATCTTTACAAGGCTAATCGGAATTGTCTTTCTGCGAACAGTTTCCATGTCCTATAAAACAAGAACAAAGATGAAGATTCGAAACCCTTGAAACGGTTAGTCAATGCTCATGATGTTTGTATGATGTAATGATGCACTATAAACATTCACAAAAGCAAACATGGTAAGGCACACAAGTCGCACAAATCCTTAGAGTTTAGGCCTGCATGAAGTTTGGGTGTTACCCTCTTGAAGTTTTGTGGGCTCAACCTGTCTTATCAAAAGTAACCGGGTTCTAAAGATCCCAATATCACTGGATTGCTTTCATTGTTCATCGTTTCGATTTAGCCACTGAACTGGCGACCGAAATATTCCAGGAAAGCAACCCTCAATTGAGTGTAGTATCGAGTATCAACCAACCTCGGACTGCACCAAAGTCAGTTATCTCACTACCCTAAAAAGGCCAAGATGGTTCAATTAAGGTTCCTAAGGTCTGTTGATGCTTCATGACACCACATGGAGGCCCCGTACTCTCCTTGACTGAACTCAAGGGTTACCGGTACACACCAAAGTGCCACATCAACGTAGCAGACTGCTTCAACCATGTCGGTATACCCCGCACAGTTCCCTCACAGCCTTGTTGCTACCTAAAAAAGGTTTCCCCCAGATCCGGGTTAGGATCTATAAAACTCCGATACAAAGCCCACAATATGTAAAAGCAAACAAAGCAAGCAATTGAAAACAAAAGGTGATCTAAACCCTAAGGTTACTCCACTTTAAAAGATTCTCCCCAGCAGAGTCGCCAGTTCTGTGATACGGTGGGAGAACTGACTTGAGGTTTGCGTTCGTATTCGCAAATGTTGCGGTTTAGCAAGAGTCGCCACCGACTTTTTATTTTATCCTAAGGAAAGGTTAAAAAGCACAGCAAAAACCTTTTGAGATGTTTTCTTGGGTTCGGGGAGTAGATTATAGAAAGGGAAGGTATTAGCACCCTTTCTATCCATGGTTATCCATGGGCTCTTAGTTACTTGCTTAGATCACTTGCCTTTTGTTTTCAATTGTTTTAAATGGTGCTTGAGTGTGTGGGTTTTGAAAATGTTTTGAAAAGAGGCCAATGTGGTGGCAACCTTTGCAATGATCCATGTGGGGATGTATACAAAGATGTATGTCTTTCGAAAAGGTTTTCATTTTGCTTTTGAAAGTTTGTTTTGAAAGTGTAGTAATGAGTGGTTTGAAATTAGGCAAGCGTTTTGTTTTGCAAGTTGATTCAAGTAACTAAGAGGTTATCTACTCCTAAATTTCTCAAAAGACTATTGCTATACTTTAACCCTTTTAACAAGTTTGCACCACCATTGTATTTGGTGGGCAACCTTGTGTTAGGATGTGAAAGGGACAGGCGCGGGTCATCGTTTTAGACCATAATTGTAACAACGTTAAATGTCTTTGGGCAATTTCTCTAAGGGACTTGATCATTTGTTTTGTTTATTTTGAAAAGTTTTATCGAGGGACTATGATCATTCAAACTGTTTGCTTTGCCCAAAGATGTTCAACATACAATATGGCCCATTTATTTGAAGGCAACAAGTGGAATACCCTAGGGGGTGCAAGTGTGATTTGTGTGTCCATTTTCATGCTTGTTTGTCTTGTATTAGGTCAAACTATTTTTTATCGTTTTTTCGCATACAAACCCTAATTCTAGCATGTTATTATTTAGAAAGCAGTAAAGTGCGAAATTAAAATTACTAAGCTATTACACAACCAAATATGGGAAGGGGGGTACAAATGTTCAAATGGGGATATAGACAAGAATTTAAATCTAGATTATTACAACAATTGGATATTTGCATAGTAAATAAATTGCATAATTAAAATGTAAATAAAATAAGTATGTAAAAATGTAAAAAAGGAAAGTTTTTTATGTGTATGAGAAAATAGTTATGTAAAAGGAAAAAGAAATAAAAATGTATTTATTTTTTAGTATTTTGAAACTTAGGGTAAGAAACCCTAATTTTTATATAAAAAGTATTATTATTTAATTTAATTCTACTATTTATTTATTATGTACAAAAATAAAATAAAATGAAGTATTTTGTGAAAAAAGTATTTTTGTATCAAATATTAATAAAAATGAAGAAAATCAAGTATTTTATATTTTTATCTTAAATATATTAATAAACATGTATATATACATATATTAAACCCTAAATGAGTATTATACAAAATAAATATTTATTTAATATTTTAATAAAATAAATAAAAGTATTTTTTGTGTGAAATATTTTCAGAGAGTAAAAATAAAAATAAAAATGTATCTACATTATTTTCTATTTATTTTAATAATAGTATGTATATATATTTGTATATAAATAAAAGAAATAAACAAACAAATATGCCATAAATACAAAAAATGATGGAAAAAATATTTTAAAAATTTTAATGGCATGAGAAAAAATAAACAAAGTCAACCCAAAAAGAAAAAGTCAAAAATGTTGAAAAATAAACAAATGGGCTCAGGGGGGTGTAAACCAAAAAATGGGGTGTGAAAAGCAACACAAATCCAAGCCCAGCCCACTTCACTCCTTCTTCAACCTCCAGCACAGTTTATTTGAAAAACGCGCGCCAATGTTCAGTCCCTTCTAACTCTTGATTCCTGGCTTTTTAGCAAAAACTCATAACACAAGAAATGTTCAGCATGAAGAGACGGTTCTAACCATATAAAGAACATGACCTATCTCTCCAAGATGAGGGAGAATTTCTCTCCCCCTCTTTTCTGACCTAATTTTTCTAACATTTTCAGAGCTCAAATTCTCTCTACTCAGGCAAAAGAAATGAGAAGTAAAGCTATGTACATGTTCAGGGCTATGAGTAGGACCTTGCTTCTTCACAAACTTAAGACTAAATATGCCTAATAAGAGAGATACGAATTCAAACTTTTACCTGTGCAGTTGAACTTCTATGTGGAGAATGAGAGACTTTCAGTGCAATGTAATGATTGGAAAAGCTTCCTTGAGGTCCAGGGATGCTTTTTCAATGCTCACTTTGTCTTGAACCTTCTTGTATCAAGCTATAGAACTTCACCTGCAAGTTAAAGATGTGAAAATGGTGGAAGTGGTTAGAGCAACTACAGATCGTGCCTTAGCTTATGGATAGCTTGCATATGTTGTAAGGAAGGTAGAGGAACAGGTTTGGACAGAAATGTTTGAAGGGAATGAGAGATTGCACTCAAACTGCAGGGGCACCCCTGTTTGTGCAGTTTGAGGATGATTCTGAGATGGAGATGGTTTGAAAGGCAAATGGCTCGAGCAAAAGCTTCAATGAGGTCTATGGAATGTGTTTGATATCTTTTGTGCTGTGTTCTTTGACTGATATGAGAGATAGCATAAGTTATGGATGTTACTTCTATGTGAAGCAAGCAAATGTCAACTTGGTTTCTAGGCCAGTACAATGCCTCAATCTATGTTGCACCTTTGAGTCTTGATCAGTGGGATATGCCTATGCTTTTTTGCTTCAAAGATCTGCATTGTACCTCATAGATTTGCAAAGTTGCCATAAAGTATCACTTTACAAGAATGGATAACATGCTTTTTCTAGTTTAGGCTTGATTTTGTGTGTATTATCCAAATGAGCAAAATAATGTTAGAACACAAAGGATATGCATTGAATTATTGAGTGAGAATGGGATTAGAGGCCTGCAATATAGCTTAAGCATGCTGAATTCAAATTTGCCAAGTTTATGAACATGCTTTGATGAAGAACAAAAGTGAATTTTTGCCAACTTGTGAAATTCGAATCTCTCAAGTTATGAGGTTGTTTGATGAGTTCTTGGACATTTTGGAAAGCTTGTAATGTGTACTACAATCCATCTTTGAAATGCAATTTGAAATTCCAAGTGGAAGGGTATGAAAAGTGGCCTTGAAGTAGGGTAGAAAACCTTGTCAAAATAGGTCAAATTTCACTAAGTTAAAAGATGGTTTAGTGCCCTTATTCAAAAAATCATAACTTGAGATACAAGTTTCAAATGAGAAAACTTTGTGAATCAAAGTTGTAGATTTTGCAACAAGCTACAACTTTCATGTTTTGACTTTTGTTTGAATCCAAATGGATCATGGTGAAAAGATGGGGCAAAGTTGGGAAAAAATTAGGGTTTTCCATAACTTAGAAAAATTCTAAGTTATGAAAAATTCCATTTTCAAACCCTAATTTGCATTTTGTGATTTCTTGGTGAACAAGTTTCATGATTTGTAATGTTTTGATGAAAAATGAATCTTGACTCTTGATTTTGACCAAAAAGTCAAAGTTTGACTTTTCAGTATACAGTCAAAATTGATCAATTGACTGGGAAATTCAACTGTCAATCTTGTGTACTTGGGATCTTTTGAGCTTGATGAACATGTCAAGATAATTCCATGGGGTCCTTGAGTCCATATGTGAGCTTGGTTTGCCATTGGCTAGGTCAAACAGTCAAAAATTGCCTTTGTGCAGTCAAAACCCTAAAAATGACCATTTTGCCCTTTTGGTGATCTGATCAAATTTCTTAGGGAATTGTGATTCAAACTTGATCAAATGGTCCATGTGAGTTCATAATGTTGATGTGGATCAAATTTCATGAGGTTTGACTGTCAATTGGCCACAGTTGACTTTTTCCCCAATACAGCTGATTTCTAGGTCAACTGTCCAATTGACTGGGCAAAACTGGGAATCAAGACTTGAAACTTGGTATGGGTAAACTTGGGAGTCCAACATGAAGCATGAAAGTCATCTTAGGCATTTCAGGTCAAAACATCCTTGGGCAATCACAAACCCTAATTTGAGTCCACAGTGCAAGGAGAAGTCTTGAGCAGAGGAAACCCTAACTGGATCTTGATCTTCAAAGGTCTTGTGATGAGTAAATGTTGAGGAAATGGGAGGGCAAATTTTGGGGTACAACAGTATGTATTTTAGTTATTTAAGAAAAAAACATTAAAGTTAAACCTAAAATTAAACTAATTTGATTATTAAGATTTATTTACAAAAAATATTAATGCATTAAATAATAAATAAACATATTTTATTTTTGACTTTTCTGATTTTTTTGTAATTTTGTATTATGAAAAATATTTTATGAATTAAATAAAACAAAAGAAAAAAAAACAAATTAAAATAAATAATAGAGAAAAAAATGAGAGAAAGGAAATACAAACAAGGGGGGTATTCAGGCCCTTTTGGAGGTGTTTGGGAAGCATTTTGGCCCACTTCAATCAGGCCTTTTTTGACTTTTCAGACTTGTGTATGGAGTTGTTGACCAATGCGTATGGTGATCCTCCCGTTCTGGCCATTAGATTGCAATTCCTGGACACTTGGCAGGCACACATGTATGCGCACATGGTAGATCATTGGGTAGGAGGTGCACCTGATCATGTTACAACAAAAATTATTAAGGATATGGGGGACCTGGGAATCGAACCCAGGTCCCATTGCTTGCATGACAACTCACAAGCCAACTGAGCCAACGCGTTAGTTTTTATGTATAATGGACAATGATCAATATATGTGAAAAAGCGCTAGTGGCCTGAAGTCAAAATAAAAACGCGCTAAATTCGAATCAGCCAACCACGACAAGCCACGCCAGCGTCTTCTTCTCCCTTTTCCTGTAACTAAAATCAAATAGCGGGGGTTTTAAACCCCCACTAACTGTAATATTCAAAAATAACGATTAGCACATGAGGGAATATAAAAAGGGCGCGAGGTGGTTGTTCAATTCGTTTGAAGCTTCTGAATTCAGTGGTACAAGTTTTATGGCCTAATTTTTCCAGATGAGGAAATCCCCAAATTCAAACTTCTGAAACCCTAGAACGCTTTCATGGTGGATTGCTGTACAGGCATCCATTCTTCAATTGAACGGTACCATTAACTTTGGAATGATCACGTTAGTATAAATCAAACATTAAAATGCATGGAAAATGTGTATAAATTCAAATACGAATATGAAAAAGTTCATGAACAGGGCGACTTCATTTTACCAATTCTTGAGGTTAGGGGCTGTGTTTTTGATTGCAATCCCTTCCTGGATCTGTCAGCAAGCCTTTGTAATAATTTTGAGACCTTGAATCACACTGCAACTATGAAAACAGTTTCAACTTTTTTATTGAAAAATGCAAGTTTTGTTCTTGATCTTGGGCGCAGCTTTCTTGTTCTTAGCATTAGGTTTTTGTTGTGTATATATGTATGAACGAATTAGGTCAAGAAAACTAGCCCATGATCCATGTATTCAATGATTCAATATTTGATTTCCAATCCAATCTTTTTTCAATCTTTTTCATGCCTTTCTTATGCCAATCATTTCCAATCATATTGAATCTTTCCTTATTGAATAGTGCACGAAATATTGAGTGAATTCTATGCACAAAAAGATTTGAAAAGTATGATTTAGTATTTTTTTCATATTTAATTTTAATTAAATGAATTAATAATAATAAAAAATTCAAATAATTAATAAAAAATGATGAAATAACTCCCTTGGATATCAATGGGTCGTGCATAGCTTTTGGGTAATGTTTCATGGAAGAAATTGAGGCCCATTAGCATTTTTGAGGCATTTGAAGCAAAGTTGACTTTTCAAAATTCCCAAAAATTTCCCAACTTCCACAAGGCATATCTTGCTCAATTTTTAAGCTTTGATCATGTTATTGGACATGTTGGAAAGGTCTTGAAGTCCTCTAACCAATGTCTTTGGTCCCATGTCATTTTGATTTACCAATCTCAAGTTATGGTCTTTGACTTAAAGTGCCTTTTTGTTGACCTTTGAAAATGACCTATAATGTTGAGATTGATAACTTTTTGTGAGAGCATTTCTTGGACTTGAAGTGTGAATATGAGTTGTAGGAAATGTCATTCACTTCAAAATGAGATTTGGATGGAATTTTTCTGATAAACCATGTGCAAGTTATGCCCTGGTCAATTTGCAGTTGACTTTTTCACCTGTCCAAATATAGAAACTTTTGCATCTTGAGACCTTTTGTGCCATGCCTTGAGAATCATGATCAAGAATTGATCAAATGATGTTTGTGGCTTCAAAATAAGATGTTGACCAAAATTTTTGACTTTTGACTGTCAAATGACCATTTTGCCCCTGCAGTTGACTGTGAAGCAATTAGGGTTTTTGACTGTGCAATTTGATGCTGTGAGTCTTGAAACTTTACATAAGGATGCTTGACAATGTTTATAGGCATGTGGGACTTGATTGGACCCTTGGAAACTTCAATTCCTTTGTCAGAACCAAAACCCTAATTTTAGACTGTTAGGAGGCCATTGGACTGTGCAACCCTTGGGAGATTTTGAACCTTGATCTTGGCAAATCTTGAAGAATATGGGAGGGCAAATTTCGGGGTACAACAATCAGCTACGCGCTTTTGAGGATGCAATGTTATGTAATGACAACTATATGCAATGCTAAGAAATAAACTTCATGGGGATAAGAGAAGGTTTGCTGGGAACCACTGCTCATCACTGGGGATGTCAGTATATATCGATGCTGGAAGTCTGCAGTACCAAAGATTGCTGGGGATACTGATAAGAATTTGCCCTGGGGAGCCCCTGATGCCAAAGATTGTTGATGACTCTGCTGGGGATTAAGTTGCCGACGAAACGAGTCTTCAAGTACGATGCTGGATTCTGAATCATACCGTTTGAAAGAGATAACCTGGCCAGACTTCCAAACATCCTGAACTGTTGAGGGGGTGATAGAAGTGAATATGCCGAAGAATGGATACTGAACACCATGTGAATCTCTGGTTACATGTCCCAAGTTTATGCATACTGGGGAATTGTCTCTTTAATCACTTGGGGGATAAGAGATGGGCATGGACACTCACGAGTGCCCCGGTTGAAATCTGCAAATGCCCCGGTTTAGCTCTGCGAATGCCCCGGTTTAGCTCTACGAATGCCCCGGTTTAACTCTACGAATGCCCCGGCTTAGCTCTACGAATGCCCCGGTTTAGCTTTACTGGGGATGCTCTTGATTAACTCCACTGAGGATGCACTTGCGCGTGTTGAGTTAAAAGATGATGCTAGATTTTCTGAATTCACTTGGGGAATCAGATTTGAAATTGTCTGTAGAAGATGAAGGTAGCTTCGTGTGCTGGCTAGGTCAGGGTGACCGTTATGGTGCTTTCAGCTGATCGTAGTCTCGTACAACATAATTGACTTGAGCAACTAAGTACGGATGAGGAATGCCCCTGTCTGGAGGGTCTCTGAGAAGATCTATGTTGAATAGAAGACCAGAATATTCATGCCACAATACGATATGAGGTGGCCTGCCCCAATGTCTTGAGTCACGAAATAAACTGCTCTTGATTACAGCTCTCTTGGAGAGATTTGTCGAATCTCGACGTAACTGCCCCAGGTTGAATGAATTCTGAATAGATCTCTCGACGTGATAGCCTCTGATTGATCGAGCTTGAAGAGATTTATTGACGTGATAACCTCTGATTGGTAGCCTGAAGAGATTAATCGACGTGATAACCTCTGATTGGTAACTTTGAGGGAATGCCCCAGATTTGGATGAGCTTGGAGAGATTGATTCTCGACTTGATTGCCCCAGATTGACAGGCTCTGCTAACTTCATTCATGAATGGTACTCAGACTGTGAAGTACCAAGATGATTTCTCTTGACAGAATCTCTGGTTTAACATGCCTCTGGATTAGTCATTTCTCTTGTAGCAGCTGACTCTTGCTTCAACAGGGTATTCAAGCCCCTCTTTTTTCTGACAAGATTGAGCTCTTCACCGATTGTTCATTATGCACACTTACTTGATGTCGATCAGTTGTTTTGTATGCAGAAGAATGTTTATTATGAGAATGATAATTCTAATGCAGCACATATGTAAGTCTTGAAGTTTGAAAAAACTTTGAATGAAATGACGTCGCAACTCTGTTGTGAACGAGTCTCTAGCTAGAGAGAAACATTTGCAAATTCCTTTTTCATGAAAGATAATGCAAGCATATAATGCCAAAACAGATGTTTAGACTACCTCTTAGGAGTCAATTAAACGCTATCTCGTTGTAGCATGCTTTCGAATTGACCCTTGCTTCAGTTAGGACTTTGAAAGGGTTGTAACGTGGCCTGGTTCACGGTTTTAGAAAAAAGGATTTAAGGCTCAAAATTATTTGGTGCCCACCCATTCTCCATGATGTTCTTCATTCCTACGTTCAGTTGACCTGATATAAGCGTTCATCTCTCGAGAAGAGTTTGCAATAATTGAGGAACCACAGTGGTTTCTTGGACACGACAGTCACTAACTTCTTTGCCTTTGGTGTCTGATCAGACGACTTTGTTCTTTGATGAGGATTTTTGTTGGTAATCCTTTTCTCGCCTTTTAGGCTTTTCAATTTGTTCTTGCTTTCCCTAATTTTTGCCTGGACAAATTCTTTTGAATTTTGATTTGGAAGTCCAGCGGGATGCCCCAATTTTTGCCTAAGCGACTTGTTTTCAAGTTTAGACTTAGCGGGGATTTTTGTTTCTTTCTTTTTCGTATTTTTTCCTTTTGAACAAGTCGTTGATCTTTGCGTTGTTTTTGATTTGTCGGAAGTGATCGTGACTGCCTGAGTCTTTAGTATCGTCATTTATTGACCTCCTGATGTGCGAGAGATACCCATTGGGATATAGTCAATAGATGCACGTTACTGATAGATGAGGGTGAGCCATTGTGGTTTTGACTTTCCTCAACCTTTTGATGGATAACCATTGTTGTATCCTTGGATGCACACTCTTGATGAGTTCTGAATGCTTGATCAGATTAGCTGAACACTACCCGCCCCAGGGTTGATATGAGGGTTTTTTATGAATAGAAAGAAGACTCCTACTTCGAAGGCTCAGAGGGGTTAACGAGGGCCTATCTCCCTTATATCTCCGGTGTTTAGGAATTGAAACAAGGCCTGTACATCGTCAGCAGGGTCCTACTCAAAATCGTATCAACCAGAGATTTTGCGTTTTCAGATTGTCGTCATCCTCCTTTGAATCTTTACCTAAGCATAAGACTAGGAAATCTGGCATCAATATGCAAGTAAAACACTTAAAGAGTGATAACGAATGGATGAGTAAAAATGAAAGGAACACTTCAAGACAAACATACTTATTGCATTAAGATTTTCGCTCAAAAATAGACAAGTTTCTATATACAAGCATTGTTTAAACAAACAAGCAAGAATGCAAATGAAAATGCAATAAAGAAACCAATGATTGCCATTGTTGAGGAGACTTGACTTCGTATGGACTTGCTGATTCTGACGACTTTCTGTAGTCTTGATGCTCGAGTGTGCGAGAGAATTCCCTTTCAGATCTGATGTGAGCATGAAAGTCTCTGAATTGATCCAGTCTTGGACATTGTCTTTGGATGACATACCATCTTCAATCGATTGGCCAGGTGCCCCAGTATAATATGCATCACCAAGCATATCATGTCTTAAAGAAATAATAGACATCATCATCAGAGTTTCCATGAACTGACTTATCTGAGTCTTTAATCCATTATCTTCCTGCTTGAAGAAGCTTCTGACTACGAGCCAAAGCTTGCATGTACCACTCGGAGTTATTCCATAACTGATCCCTGAGCATGTGCGGTGAGAAATCAGGTTGAACCTTTGAAGAGAACCCCAGGTCTGAATAAGAATCCCCAATCTTCGGGTACCTGTCATGAATGCATAAATATGCATGGGGTGTCATGTTCTGTCATTTCCAAGGAATTTTCGTGTTTTGATTTTGTTTTTGCGCAAGTAAGGGATGGAAGAGTTTAGCACAAGACTTGCAAATGTGATTCCTTGGAAATAATAGAACATGTATGTTACGCATGTGGTTATCCATGTTATGTATGCAAAGGCATGAGATCAAAGAGGATCAGGGTTCCATCATTCCTGAATAAGATTGCTGCACTACTCTGAATCATGTGAGTGTCATCAGATAAAAAAGGTCTGACATAGCTTCCGCACATATAAGAACCAAGTACCCTGTGGATCTCCCATTGTACGGGGTCAAGGCTTCTGGAACATCAGATACTGTTGAGCATTTCTGAACATGCTGGGAATACCAAGATTGAAGGTTTGAATGAACCTCCAGGTAAACAAGTCAGGAACTCAGAAAATAAATCTAAGAACCATACGGTCACCAACAAGATATAACATCTGCATCAAGTCAGAACATAAATCCGGATCATAGCCATTAGAACCAATAGCCACTGTCTGAGCATAATCATCATTTGAATATGAATAACCATCTTAACACAGTTGCCATCTGTACCTGTAATAGAAATTCCCTCCCCATTCACGGGTGAAAACTAGGTCAGGGTAAGATAATGGTAACTCGAAAATCACGGGTCCGCCTGAAAGTGCTATAGGCTTACCCACAGACGTGGGTGCCGATAGTAATTCATTTGAACCTCATCCGAGCGTGGTATGTGACATGACTGCACTAATCGGACCACGTCCTATAACCGTCATGCCCCCACTCTATTCCTAGGTGTCCTAGTGCACTCTGGCCTGGGTACTGGGCCTTTTACCTCAAAAGTAACATCCTAACCCAATAAGAAGTAGATCCTGTACAGCAGTAGTATATGGAAGACAGTAAAATACAATGCATATGTATGCTCAAGTATATACAAAATGAATGAATAAACCGAAAGCGTAAAGATAAACACCCAAATAAAAGAAAAGAAGAGCTAGGAGCGACTCCGGGATGGACCAGCACTTGGTCGACCTATTCCCCAGTGAAGTCTCCAGCTGAAACAACCGGCTGAAAATCATCAAACAATGAAGTCGCCATCGAACGTCTTTTATCCCACATGTAGGGAAAGGTAAACATCGAGAAAACCTGAGAAGGGAGAAGTCACGGTCTTGCGACCGAGAGATCGGGTAAGGGAGTCTGTTACGCGAGGGGAAGGTATTAGCACCCCACACGCCCGTAGTACTCTACGGTATCCACTCTTGTTATCTATCTTATGGGTGTGTTTAATCTATGCTTACTGTTTATTACTGCTAAAGGAGAATGCATGCAAAAGAAAGGAGAAAAAGAATGTAGGGAAAATAAAATTGTGCTCGCTTGGGCCCTACCCCAATGCCTACGTACCCGTTTTGAGGAATCAGAGCTACCGTAGTTCGGCTCACATGTTTCTGTTTGTTGTTTTGTGTTTTTTGTGGACGAAGTTAATTCTGCCTTTTGCCGCAGCTCGACGCTTGGAGACTTATGCGTTGGCATAAAAGTAAATTAATCATGTCCTTACCTGAAAAGGTTTTTTTAATGAAAGGTGCTCGAGCGCACAAAAGATTTGAATTTGTTTTGTATTTTTGTTGCAGATAATGACTAGTCGACCTCAAGAGAGAGATATTAGTCATTTTTCTACTTAGCTATGAAAGGAGTTTTTGAGAATTGAACCACACCTATGCTTGAGATGAAGAACAATAAGATCTAGAAGAGACCCGCTTATCATTTCCCGTACTAAGCAAAAGCGTGATTCTCATCAGTAGTTTTAAAGTGTTTTGAATTTTTTTGAAAGAAAAGAAGTTCTAGTTTTAGGTACGTATGCAAAAAGGGAAAGAAAAGTCAAAGGGACTAACCTACTTCTAAACCTAATGTTATCGTGCGTTAGACCTAAGGTTAGAATGAATGAGGGAATTCTACCTAATGTCAGCATGCATATGGTTTGCGATAAAGTACTGAAATAAAGAATAAAATAGAGTTGTGACGATACCGAACGGAGAAGGTCCGTTGCCTCTTCAAAATTGTGCAAGCGGTAAGAAAATTCTATCAAAGTTCCCTTGGGCAAGTGATTGAAGAATTCACCCCGAGCATTCCACATTGCAAGAGTTATGCCGATGCTACAAAAATCTTGACTAGAAAATGGCAATAAAAATGATTATCGAATATGAAAAATAAAATAGAAAAAATTATAATCAAAATTCTAAAAATAAATTCTAAAGAACTCTAAAATATTCTATTATTTTTATTATCAATTGAGAGGAAAAAATTAAACTAAAAGAAAAAACTAAAATAATAAAAGAAAAGAAAAATTAGAAGAGTTAGGGGGTATGAGCTAAATTCAGGGGGGGGTGATACAATACTCTAGCCCAAATAGAGAGTCCAATAATACCTTTTTTGTAACACTAGCAAAAAACAATGAAAATGGGCCCAGAAAGCAGTTTGACCCAATATAAATTTTTGTTGCAGTAATGGCTTCAGGCTGAAAAGAAAAAGACGGGCCTAAAGTTTCGGTCCATGATCTCATTCAGCAATTTCATTCAAATTTATTTATTTATTTAGTTATATTTAGTTCAGAATTACTAAAAGATAAAATAAAAAGAAAAAAGAAAATGAGAATAATGAAATAAAAATGGGAAATAGGGTTAGAAGAGAGAATCTTCATCTTCGTCTCCCTCACGAAGCTCGAACGGCACCGCCGGTCACTTCACCTCCATCGCCATCTCATACCCTTCGTCTCCTCTTCGCGATTCCGTCGATCTCCACGCCGATAAGCGCCTCCGGTGTCAGAAGAGCAATCGACCTCTAGCCTACAACAATTCGATCGCCTCTCCTTTCTCGTTCTTGTTCTGAACCTCTCCCGATTTTCACTCACGCGTCAAATCGATCAGAGACGCTCCAATGGAACTTCGAAGCTGCTTATATCGAAACCAGAAATCGACAAGTATATAAATTCTATCTTCTTCTTTTGCTTTTTTTCCTTCTTCTTCTTTTCGTTTTGGTGCTTTTATCTGATTGTGCGAATTCACTGTTCTTGGTTGTGGTAGTGTCGTGATGTTGAGCGTTGAAACTACGATGATGATGGTGAAGATGTAATGGTTGTTGGTGTTGCAGAGAGGTGAAGGAGAAGTGAGTAGTTGAAGGATTGAAGATGAAGATCAAAAAGAGGGAAGAGTTATGTACATCGAAAGAGAATAAAGAGAGTTTATGATTTTGTGGTGATGAAGATTCGGTTAAAGTGAAGAGATGACGATGAAGATGAATGCTGTGTAAAGTTTTTGCAGAGAAAAAATTGAAGGGAGTTTCAGAGAGAGTTGAAGGGAAATTCCAGAGAATTTGAGTTTGGTGAGTCTTTTGATAGTTTCTGTTATTTTTCTGGTGAAATGAATCGTGCCCTCTATTCTGTCTATCTGTTATATATGTATTCTTATGCTGGATGTTTGTTGGTTAGGAGGTTAGTTATCAAAAATTCTGTTAGGAAGTTTAAGATGCAGTTTGTTGTTATAACAGTTTTGGTTGTTGTTAGTTATGCTGTTTATGGTTTGTTAAGTTAGTTATGGTTTATGGTTTGTTAAGTTAGTTATGGTTTGGGAAATGGAAAGTTGGTTATAGTTATAATTAGTTATGGACTGTTAGGAATTACTGTTAGTTTGTTATGGTTAAGGAGGTTAGAAAATTAGTTAGAGGACTACATAAATCTGTTATTTTCAGTTGGTTAGTGAGGCTATGGAATTATGTTAGAGGTTAGTTATGGTTAGAAACCGTTAGAAGTTTTGTTATGTTATTTTCTGTTGCAAGTTAGTTGTGTTCTGTTTGAAGTTTGTTGAGTTTTCTTGATTTTCTGTTACAGGTTATGGAGTGGTTATGGCAAGAATGAACTGGCTGGAGTAATGCTGAGGTTGTTAGTCGCGAATCTGGATGAGGCATGAAGATTAATTATGAAGATCACGTGAATGGTTACGAAGATTAGAAAAATGTAAAGCTTAGAGCCTTAGGTTTTAGTATATGTAGACTATGAGTATTTTAATGTGAATTCTGATGTGTATTTAGTTTTGATCCTGTCATAAAATGCTGTTTGATTTTTTTATACAAAGAGATTGAGATGGGAAAATTGGTTTCCAGGTAATTGCTGAAATGACAAATGGAGGTGTAGATCGAGCTGTTGAATGTACCGGTAGCATCCAGGCCATGATCTCAGCATTTGAATGTGTCCATGATGTATGTAAAATAAACTTCTTTTACTCTTACTTGTTGCTAAAGAGATTATAAATCTTACTAAGGCTAAAGCTGGACCTTCATTTGTTCTTCTTATTAGGGTTGGGGTGTTGTTGTACTTGTTGGAGTGCCAAGTAAAGATGATGCATTCAAAACTCATCCTATGCATTTTTTGAATGAAAGGACTCTTAAGGGAACCTTCTACGGAAACTACAAACCTTGCACTGATCTTCCTAATGTTGTAGAGAAGTACATGAAAGGGGTAAGCTTCTATATATTGTATTCTGCATTAT
Source organism: Vicia faba (assembly GCA_948472305.1). Taxonomy (NCBI): domain Eukaryota; kingdom Viridiplantae; phylum Streptophyta; class Magnoliopsida; order Fabales; family Fabaceae; genus Vicia; species Vicia faba. The sequence continues at coordinate 991,678,311 of OX451736.1, forward strand.
TGTAGGAGGATTAACTAGTATTGCAGAATGATATGTTATTTGCATTGTTAATGTGTTAATACTTGCTGTAGGAGCTATAACTGGAGAAATTCATTACTCACAGAATACCATTTTCAGAGATAAACAAAGCTTTTGATTACATGCTCAAAGGGGAGTCCATCAGATGTATCATCAAAATGGATGAGTAAATTTCTAAAACTGTGTTGTAATAGTCCCTACTGGGGGACTGAGGTCACTCTCTATAGTTTTGCAAAAATAAATTTCCTAAGTAATCCCTTTTGGATCATTGAGTTTGTGAGGGTTTGTGATGTTTTTATGTATAGAATTGTGATGTTGGGCTGGGATATTTCAATACATGATATAAATTAGACTTTGATTTTATTGTTGCTGTATGGTAATTTAATTCTATGTTGAAGGAAAATTGTTAAACACTCCAAACAAATAATAAGAACTAAGAAGAAACTTTATTACGGAAAGATAGTATTCACTAGGAGAAAAATGAACATGTAATTGTAATTAAACATCTAACAACTGCAGGTTGAGTTCCAGAATTCAAAGTGTAAGGAAATTCGTGCAAGAAACAGCCAAAGAGAAAAAATAGATATGTTTGTCTAATAATCAATATTCTTCTAGTGTTTTATTTTCTTCACAGATTTTTTACTTATAAAAGTTTTTATATATTTTTTTTGGTGGCCAATACTTATACAAGTTAAACATAACAAATTTGACCGACCTATTATGTACCCTCCAAAGTCTCTAACAAACTACACAAGAAACCTAACTAGAACATTTCTTTATATGTATTGTTGGTGTGAAAATGGGAGCCTCAAAGCATACAACAACCATAGTTCCACAAAATCCATGATCTTATGCCAATTTATCAATTAATGATGCATGATGTGTTAGATGACCTAATGTGAGAAAAATGCAAAAAATGCGTAAGCCAGATAGGAAGTAAAAGGGTAGGACAAATTTGGGGTATTACACCTTGAAGCTAGCTCCTTGAGTTGTGGAGGGATTCTTACAAGGTTGACTTGGATAGTTTTCCTGCGAAGTGAATCCATAACCTACAAAACAAGAACAAAGATGAACTTCCAAAAATCCTTGAAATGGTTAGTGGATGCATATGATGCTTCATGATGTCCATGATGTTATGCTCAAGCATATATGTACAAGCAAATCACACAAGTTCCTAGTTTAGGCTTGCATGGGGTTTCATAGGTAAGTACCCTCTTGAAGTTTAGTTGGCTCAACCTGTCCTAGAAATAGTAATCGGGTTCTAAGGAGCTCAATATCACTGGATTGTTTCCTTGCTCATTGTTTCAATTCAGCCTCTTTACTGGCGACCGAAGTATTCCAAGGAACCAACCCTCAATGAGTGTAGTATCGAGTATCTACCAACTTCGGACTGCACTAAAGCCGGTCATCTCACTACATCCTAAAAGGCCAAGTTGGTCAAGTAAAGGTTCTAAAAGTCCATTAGTGCTTCATGACATCACTCAGGGGCCTCGTATTCTCTTTGATTGACTCAAAGGCTACCGGTACCCACAAATATCTCGCACTAATATAACTATTGCTTAGACCATATCAGTATACCCCGCACAGTTTCCACAACATATTGCTATTTACCTATGAATGTTTCCCAAATCCGGGTAGAGGATTCAAACCCAAACAATAGGACCAAAGTGTAAAGCAAACAAGTCAAGCAAGATAAGCATGTAAAGGTGATCTAAAACCCTAAGGTAACCCCACTTTTATAAATTTCCCCAACAGAGTCGCCAGTTCTGTGATACGGTGGGAGAACTAACTAGATGTTTTGCGTTTCGATCGCACTTGTGCGGTTAGCAAGAGTCGCCACCGACTTTTCTTTTATCCAAAAGGAAAGGTAAAAAAGCACAGGAAAGATCTTTCGAGATTATTTCTCGGGTTCGGGGGGTATATTATGAAAAGGGAAGGTATTAGCACCCTTTTCATCCATGGTTTTCGATGGGCTCTTAGTTACTCGTTTAGTTCACTTGCTTTCATTTGATTGTGTGCTTATGGTGTGGGCTTTGAAAGTATTTTGAAAAATCCCTTTGTAATGGTTCTCATCTCTATAAGAACGTATACAAAGTTTTGTTTCTAAAAGTGGTTCAAAGATGTGTTTGTGAATCGTGTTTCGAAAAGTGTTTTGAAAAGAGGTTTTGCAATGGTTCTCGTCTCTATAAGAACGTATACAAAACATTTTATCTTTTTGAAAATGTTTTTGAAATGAGAGCGTAGGTGTAAAGAGTTTTTTTCGTGAGCAAGCGAGTAACTAAGAGCGAATCTATATACTCGAAAGGTCTTAAATTGTGCTTTTCTTCCTCCTTTTAATAGTACTATCTTACCATTAATTTGGTAAGAAGCCCCATCGTTGGATGTGAAGGGACAGACGCAGGTCAATTCACAATCATTGAAGGCAACTTGTGAGACGCTTTAGCAAGTTTTGTAAGGGACGAGATCGTTTTAATCGAAGGCAACATCGAGGGTCATCGAGGGACTACGATCTTTTTTATCGAAGGGTCATTGCTAGAACGTCCCATATTTGAGAGACATGATTGTATTTCCGAGGCAACGAGCGAGGTTACCCTAGAGGTGCGCGTGTGAAAAAGTGTGTCGATTTCAAGTTATTTTATTCTTTGATTAGGTCATCTAGCGATTGATTTTTGAATCTTATCATACACGCCTAATTACTATACAATATATAGAAAGCAATAAATTGCGGGAATTGAAATTCTAAGCTATTACAGAATGTTCGGGAATGGGGATACAATTTTTACAAATGGCGATGAATCCAATGAGATAGCAAAATCCAAATAGCAAGCAATACAACCAAATTGAATGTTTGTGAAATTTAATTAAAGCTATGACAATTTCTGAAAATAATATTAACAAAATATGAAATGCCAAATATTTACTTGAAAAAAGAAAGGTAAAACCTAATCTAAAAATAAAAAAATGATTAAATTGAAATCTCTATTTTTTTTTGTATTTTATTAATTATGTAAAACCTAAAGAAAACAAGTGAACTAAATTATTATTATATTTTTGGTATTTTATTATGTGTAAAATTAAACCTAAGATAAGTTTATTAAAAAAAATGATAAAAATTAATTATAAAAATCTAAATCAAATTAAAAAAAAAACCTTAAGTTATATTAGTATATTGTATAATAAAAAGAAAATAAGAAGAGAAATAAATAAAAAAAGAAAATGGGCTTAAGGATTTAGATGAGAGGCCCAAGAGAAATGTTGCTATTTGCTGTAATCAGAAAAACAAGCCAAAAGGGGGGGGTGTATTAGCAAACAAATGGGCCTTATGGATTTGTAAACAAAACAGGCCCAAGCTCTTAAACTGTTTAAGTCGTTTGATTAAGGGAAACAAAACAAATTAGGGTTCTTGACCCTTTGTTCACAGCGGCGCCGTTCTCATCTTCTTCATCCATCTCTTTTTATCTCTTCACCTCTGTTCACCTCTAAATCACCTCACTACTCGTCCCTTCCTCATTTCGCGAACAAATCGCTCTTGTCCTCTCTAACTCACCCTGATTTACGTTTTTTGAAAACCCTAAGTTTTGAAATGAATTTATGTCTAAGGGGTTCAAAATTGGTTTATCTGATCCTCCCCCCAGCTCTCAGTTGCCGGAACGCCCCTAATCTCACCTTCCTAAACGAGTTTCAGTGGTTTTCTTTGAAAAAAGTAAGGTTCGGTTTTTATTAAAGCTTACGAATTCAATGATTTTCATCTTGTTATGTGATTTTCTGTTAATCTACCTTGTGGTCCATTGACATGCAGAGAATGGTCTTAGGGATTCATGAGAAAGAGGGAAAGTTCATACCTGTTGGAGACTTTCTGTGAAATGGAAAGGGGACGGTGAGATTTTGAGGGCGGCGCTCCTTGGTGGCCGGAGCTGTGCGGGGGAGGAGATGAAGATACCGTCTGGGTGCTTCTGACTCTTTGGTAACTCTTTTCTTATCTTTGTGTTTTGAATGATTATGATGCTATTCGATGGATTTTGGGATTTTTGTGATTGTTGGATGTTGTTTTATCAGTTTGAATGGTTTACTGGTTCTGGAATTTGGTTTTATGGATTTACTGATTTTGAGTTAACATGTTTTTTTTTTTGGTTTGGTTCTTGGCTACTGGTTTTGGGGCTGGTTCTGTTAGCTCGTTTTGATGATTGTTGACTGGTTTCTAAGTTTGAGATTTGTTGATGTTTCAACAGATTTTCTTTGTTGAATCGATGAGAATGTTGGTTTTTTTACAGGTTTGGTTGATGGTATTACTGGTTTGAGATTGATGATTCTGTTACAGGTTTGATGAGTTGGAGATTTGTGGTTTTGGATTTGTTGATGGTTTAGGAATTTTACTGGTTTTTGGGTTTGGTTAACAGGTCTGTTACAGGTTTGGTTCTTGTTTTGGAGGTTTGAGGTTTTTTGCTGTTTTGAGAGTTTGGTGATTTTTGTATTTTGCTACAGGTTTGTGACTTGTTTTGAGGTTGGATGCTGGTTTTTTGGGTTTGGTTTTGTTTGAAAGTTTGAGATTTGTGTTTTGTTGGCTTGAGATCAGGTTTGGGATTTTTTGACAGTTGAGACTTTGGTTTGACAGTTTTTGGGTATGAAATGTTTGACAGGTTTGATGTTTTTGGGAGTTAACAGGTTTTTGAGGTTTTAGACTTGGATAGGTTTTTGAAGGTTGTTGATTTTTGTTGACAGGTTTTTGAAGGTTGTTGATTTTTGTTGACAGTTTGAAGGTTTTGAGACTTGTTTCAAGTTTTTGAGTTTGACAAAATGTTTCTATCTCCCTTGCTTGAGAGTTGTGTCTACTGTTATATTGGTGTTGCTTCTGTTGAATTCATATTCAACATGGTGGGAAAACAAAGAATTTGAATATTTTACTATATTGTTCTTTTGGCTTTTTGATGGCAGTTTTGTTTTCTAGCAACTTCTATGTAACTTGTGACAGTCAAGGCAGCAGGGCTGTGCATCCCAATAACCTAGGTGACTTCTTTCCTCTCTTCTCTCTCAATGACACTAAGAAAGTCAATTACTCTTTTGCCTTTTTTTCCTATTATGAAAAGTTTGCAATAAAAAATGGGAAATGATGAATTAGGCTTCTTGAACAAGTTTCTTTGTTTGACTTAGCATCTTATGTTGCCATACTTCTGCCTTTTGTTGCCTGCTTTTGTTGATGCTGTTTGTTGCTATACTGCTGCCCAGTTTGCGCTGCTGTTTGGATAAATTTGTACCATTCTGTTTGGATAGTTTTGCTGTTTGTTTGGATAAGTTTGCTACATTTGTTTTGTCCAGCTTTGCTGTTTGTTTGGATAAGTTTGCTGCATTCTGTTTGTTTGGACAACTTGCTTGCATTTTGGACAGTTTGCTTCTTTTTGTTAACCAAGAAGAGTAATCTTCTTGTGATTTGCAAAAATAAAGGAAATAAACTGTGATGAATTAAAATGGCCTTCTGATTCTAATTTGCAAACTTTAATGATGAATAGCTCTTTTTCTTTTGAAAATTCTTGCTCATGCCCAAATAATTTGTACTAACTGTTTTTCTTTCTTTTATTTTCATGTGAGCACAATTGGATGTGACAAAGCAAGGGAAGCAAAAAAAACTCTGTGGCAAGCATGGAAGCAAAGGAACTTCAGTCAAACTTAGGCATAGATTAATTCTCCTAGGCCAATCAAGCATTTGAATTTCCTTGTAATTTAGAAAAACATTCTTGTATTGTATTCAACAATTGTACTAATTTATCTTTTAAATATAATAAGTTGTAAAACATAGAGTATTTAAAAGAACAAATTATTTTGTAACAATGTTTGAAAAATTGGAGAAAATCTTATGAAATATTCTGGTGAGTATTGAAACCCTTTACTGTCAATAACTTGTAATTTTCTCTTCGCATCCTAACTGATTCTTAAAGATTCCCAATCAAGATAATTGAAACAAAATGCTCCAATCTGATAACTTAAATTCCAATAATTTTGTGATCTTGCAACTGCATTCCAAACAAACACGCACTGTATATTCCATTTCCTAACCAAGCAATTGTTTTAAGAGACGTGAAACATCTGGTTAACCTGGATCAAATAATCATGAGTGTTCCACATGACAGTCTTAATCTCTTGTCCCAAACAAACCATGCTCTGAGAACAGATATTGTCTTTTCAGTAAACTTGAGAAAGCATGAAGACCTGTAGAAGTCAATTGGATCTTTGAGAATTCATTTCTTTTAAGAATTTCAAGAGAAACCCTAATTACTGGTTTACTGCTATAGAAGAGAATCTGTCTGATCGATTTCTGAGCCAGCTTGAACATCTGAGAAACCCTAGGGTTGTGTTTTATGTGAAAAATGGGAGGGAAAATTTTAGGGTACAACACTTAGCCTACAATCTAGTGATGTCAAGTGTTCTTATATCCCCGGCAGAGCAAGAATATCCAATTACTTCTCCGGCATCTTAAAGAATTCCTTAGCCTGGTTCACAAGCTTTTCATGTTCCCTAGCGGATTTCTTCTCAAAACAACAAAACAAGAATTCCCAGCGGAAACACTATAAACATTCCAGATACAGTTCAGATACGCTTCAGATACAGATTCCATTCTGATACTCATTCAATAAAGCTTCCAGATACAATTCAGATACGCTCCAGATACGGATGCCATTCTGATACTCATTCAATACAGCTTCCAGATACAATTCATATATGCTTCATATATGGATGTCATTCTGATACTCATTTAATACAGCTGTCAAATACAGTTCAGATATGCTCCAGATACGAATGCCATTCTGATACTCATTCCAGATTTCTCTTCCAGATACAGTTCAGATATGCTCTAGATACGGATGCCATTCTGATACTTATTCAATACAGCTTCCAGATACAGTTCAGATACGCTTCATATACGAATGCCATTCTGATACTCATTCAATACAGCTTCCAAATACAGTTCAGATACGCTCCAGATATGGATGCCATTCTGATACTCATTCAATACAGCTTCCAAATACAGTTCAGATACGCTCCAGATATGGATGCCATTATGATATTCAATACAACTGTCAAATACAGTTCAGATACGCTCCAGATATGGATTCCATTCTAATACTCATTCCAGATTTCTCTTCCAGATAGAGTTCAAATACGCTCCAGATACGGATGCCATTCTGATACTCATTCAATACAGTTTTCAGGTATAGTTTAGATACGCTCCAGATACAGATGCCATTCTGATACTCATTCCAGATTTCTCTTCCAGATACAGTTCAGATACGCTCCAGATACGGATGTTATTCTGATACTCATTTAATACAACTTCCAGATATAGTTTAGATACGCTCCAGATACGGATGCCATTCCGATACTCATTTAATACAACTTCCAGATACAATTCAGATACGCTCTAGATACAAATGCCATTCTGATACTCATTCAATACAGCTTCCAAATACAGTTCAAATACGCTCCAGATATGAATGCCATTCTGATACTCATTCCAGACTTCTCTTCCAGATACAGTTCATATACGCTCCAGATACGGATGTCATTTTGATACTCATTCAATACAGCTGTCAGATATAGTTCAGATATGCTCCAGATACGGATGCCATTCTGATAACTCATTCCAGATTTCTCTTTCAGGTACAATTCAAATATGCTCCAAATATGGATATTATTCTGATACCCATTTGATACATCTTCGGATACAATCAAGGCAGGGATTTATTCTGACACTTCTCAACTTGAGTGTGTTTCTACCATAAATCACTGGCAAATCCTTCTCTCCAGCAAAGTTCCCTCAGAAAACTAAAATCAAAGTATTCCGCAATAGAGTTTTATAAATCTCAAGTAGTTTATAAAGCCTTATCCCCAGTAGAGTTTATTTCTCTAGCTAAAGAAGTTCATCTCCCAGTGGAGTTTATTTCTCCAAATTGGTAAAATATTCCAACAAAACTCTTCTCCTTAGCAAAATCATTCTCAAACAGAAGTCGAAGATCCCCGGCAGAGAAAGAGAATCCCCAGAAAAATTATCTACACTCATCATCCCCAGCGGAAATTGAAGAATCACTTTCTTCATTCACCAACAACAGTCCGGGATTCAACTTCTCAGTACTCTTCAGCAGCAGTCAAGGATTTATTCTTCCAGACAAAGATACTTCACAACAGTATTACACGCGCATACAAAAACATACAACATAATCTCATTTATTTTGAGAACATCATTACGTAATACATTTCATACTTCCTGACATGGCATACAGCTAATCCTTTATCTTTTAAGGTAAGATCCACAGACAAATATCATCAACAATTTTCAGATTAAACTCCTGAAACCAGACAGGGAAACTATCTCAATAAGCCACAAAAGCAAGTTTCAGACTAAATTCCTGAAACCAGACATGGCAATATCTATGAACGATTGATTGTAAATCAATTCCCGAAACCAGCCGGGGAGACTAATCTACAAGACCTGATTATAGATCAATTCTCGAAACAAGACAGAGCAACTATCTACATGACAAGCATTTCCTTCAGCGGAGTTCTGAAACGCATTTCCCCTTCAGCACTTCATCCTAAAAAGAATTTCCCTTTTAGATACGAAATTCTGAAAATCATTTTCCCCAGAGACCGAGTTCTAGCAAGCATTTCCTTCAGAGGAGTTCTGAAACGTATTTCCCCTTCAGCACTTCATCCTGAAAAGCATCTCCTTCAGCACTTCATTCTGAAAATCATTTCCCCTTCAGATACGAAATTTTGAAAAGCATTTTCCCCAGAGACCGAGTTTTGTTGAGCATTTCCTTCATAGGAGTTCTGAAATGCATTTCCCCTTCAACACTTCATCCTGAAAAGCATCTCCTTCAGCGTTTCATTCTGAAAAGCATTTCCCCTTCAGATACGAAATTCTGAAAAGAATTTTCCTCAGAGACCGAGTTCTGGCAAGCATTTCCTTCAGAGGAGTTCTGAAACGCATCTCCCCTTTAGCACTTCATTCTGAAAAGCATCTCCTTCAGTGCTTCTTTCTGAAAAGCATTTCCCCTTCAGAGACGAAATCTTGAAAATCATTCTTCAAGATACGATCAAGCATATAATCGCTCTAATAATCCTATCAACAATCACTTGTAGGTGGCATCTTTAAGCCCATCTCTGACAACTCTCTGTCATCTTTTCCAAATGGCATCTGTAAGCCCATCCCCGACATCATCAACCAACGGTGTTACTTCATGCGAGTGCAAATTTCTGGGGACTCTAGTGTTCAATCATCTTCCACCTTCGGATCACGAAAGGCAGAAAAGCCAATCTAAATCCTAAGGTTTAAGAAGATTGACCAGGGGAAGTTGTTGTACCCCAAAATTTACCCTCCCATTTTTACTCAAAACATGCTCCTATAGATCCTCAATTGCTCAAGGTTGACCAAGAATTGACCAGACAAATTCTCCTCCTAAACAATGAACCTCTAGCTAGGGTTTCACTTTTCATCAAAGATATGTGAGATCCAAAGGTCCCAAATATTTTCCATTGTCCTAATATGCCTTCAAGATTTTCCATGAAAAGTTTCATGCCTTGCACTACAAGTTTGCTCAGTCAATTGCTCAAATGCTTGGAAATAAACTATATTAGGTCAAAAGTCAACTGTGGCCCAAATACAGTCAAACTTCATGATTTTTGGTCAACATCAACATTTTTAAGTGATATCCATCATTTGATCAAGGGTTGATCATGATTCCTCAAGAAATGTCCCTAATTCATCAAAAGTCAAGAATTGCTAAATTAGGGTTTCTATAGGAAAAGTCAACTAAACTTTGACCAGGCATAACTTTCTCATACTTAATCCATATTTCCCCAACCAAGGATCATTTTGAAGAGAATCCAATTTCCTATAACTTCGCTTCAGCCAACAATTTCAAGAGATGCATCATTTGAAATATACAAGCTCATACGTTACAAGTTATTTTCAGAAAGTCAACAAAAGCCACTTTTTGCCAAGACCTTTTACATTAAGATAACATCTTCAAATGCAAAATCGATCAAAAGAGGGACTTACGTAGACATCTCATGCTTTCCAAAAATTCCAAGATCATCATCATGAGATAAAAATTGAGCAAGTTACGGCTTGCACAAGTTGGGTAATGTTCAAGAAAATGCATGGAGTCAACTTTGGGCAAAATCATTTTTCAAGCTAATGAGCCTAACTTTTAGGGCCTAAACATGTTCATGGCATGTCTAAGGACCCCTAAAACCATTTTGCATAGTCCTGATCTTATTTGCATTTTATCTTAATTTTATTTAATTAAAAATCAAATAAATCAAAATTAATGCAAATTATATGGGCCATTATTGATTGGACTTGGTTTGATGCATGGAGGGGCCCTATATTTCGTGCACAACCAGGCCAGCATGTCCAATTTCATTCAAATTCAAAAAAGAGACAAGTTTGCATGCTTTTGGCGAAGTTACAAATTTTCATTCATGGCTCTTAAAGAACATAATGGAGCATGCTTCTTTCCCTCCTACCTTGTCAATTCTTTCTACTCTATAAATACCAAGCATCTTGCAAGCATAGTAGGGGCCGACACCACCTAGAGAGAGTTCTACAAATTTTGCAAAAAATTGTCAAAGTTGCAAAATCCGCATCTCCAATTCCAGTCATCATCTGTCCAAACCAAGGGTTCAAACACCTTCCTGAGACTTCCAGGAACTCAACCCAACCATTATTCAAGCAATTTCACGCCCATAATCCATGAACCGAAACCCTTATTGTTGGTAATTTTCTGGAATTTATATTTGTAATTTCATGATGTATTAATACTTTTCCATGCTTATTTCATGATCAGGTTGATCTATAGGACATATCCAACATAGAACATGCAAGAATAAGGGCCAGAATAGGATCGTACCATTTTAGAGCATGATATAAGTTTCTTCATCGTATCTCAATAACCAGGGGTTTTCAGGTCAAAAGGACCTCATTTTTGAAATCAGGAGGAAAAATTAAGGGGGGTAGGATCAATTTGGATCTTTGAACCTCATTGTTTGGCAGGTTGATTTTCCAGCCCACCGGAGAAGATGACTGGAGAGTTGACTCTGGCGCAAACTTGTCTCACTCTCATTGGACAGTCCAAGTCAGCACGCACATTTTTTTTTTGAATTTCAAATATTTGCGTTGTTTTGCTAATATATTATTATTGTTTCATATATATAAACGAATGAAATGGCAGCTCAATTGACAATGCAACACGTATGTGAGGGAGGGGACCTGGATTCAAGTCGCAGGTCCAGCGTTTTGTATTTTTCCTAATATACTCATGCAGATCCCATGCTTCAATGGCCAGGGGCATACTATACGCCTTCAATTTGCAACCACTAGATCATGAGTGATCTAGATCCAAGGGTTTGAGCTTGCATATCCAGCATAGGCCATCAAAGCCAGTCCTCACTAGATCCAAGGACAAGCTTGAGCTCTCTTCAACATTGGGCCTAGCGAAAATTCAATCTCACACCCCCTATTTCCTTTTGTTATCAGGCCCATTTTTGTATTCCTTTTAGTTTTCTCTATTAATTATTTAATTAACTAAATAGTCAGAAAAATCACAAAAAATATTAAGTAAGTAATTTTTTTAATTAAACTAATTTTGTAATAAATATTTTAACTATTTTCTTTAATTTAAAATGAGTTAGAATTTAGGACTTAATTTATGTTTTAATCATTTTCTTTTCATAACAAAAACCAAAAAGAAGTTAGACTATTTTTCTTAATTTAATTTAATTTTTTAAATAGATTTTAAGATTAATTAATTATTTTCTTAAATAAAAAACAATAAAAAGATTCTCTTATTTCATTTTTACTTACTAGGTTTTTAGACATACTTTTAACTTTCACGCGTTATTTATTTTCTTTCGTATTTTTACATTATTGTACTTGTACATTGGATGTAATAGTTAATTGGATTTTATCTGCTCTCTTTATTTTTCTTCCCCCAAATTTATGTACATTGTAAATATCCCCTCCCCGAAGCCATGTCATAGAATAGGGTTATATTTTCGCACTTTATTTTCTGTACATATTTACTGCTAGTAACTAGGATTGCATGACAAGATTGAAAAAAATAAAAATGCTAGCAAACCCTAAATGCACAAGATAAATACTTGAACTAAACAAAATTGCACATATGCACTTCTAGGGTATCCCACTTCGGTTGCCATTGGGAAACAGTCACAATTCTCGAAACGTGAGAAGTTTTAGTGTCTGTTCTCTAGTTTGAAATATCACATGTCCATCGATGACCCTCTCGACGTTGCCTTGGTTAAAAGTGATTGTGATACGGTGGAAGAACCGGCTGTTTTGAAAAATACTGGTTTGCGTTTTGCGTTTGTGTTTGCAAAATGTCGCGGTAAGCAAGAGTCGCACCGACTTTTATTTTATCCAACTGGAAAGGAAAAAAGCACAAAAAAATTCCTTTTTTGAGATTTTGAGTACGGGGGGTAGATTATAGAAAGGGAAGGTATTAGCACCCTTTCTATCCGTGGTTTTCCACGGGCTCTTAGGTACTTGCTCATCTTTTAAAATTGCTTGTGTGTGTTTGTTTTGAAAAGTTTTTGTTTTACTTCGTTTTAACCCTTGCTTCTGTCTTCAAGAGTGTTACGAAGTGTTTTTGAAACTTTGTTTGTAAAAGTGTAAGTGTGAAAAGGTTTGATTTTTGAGCAAGTACCTACTAGCATCTACCTACTCGAAAAAAGATCGTTTCTATTCTTGTTTCCTTTATACAGTACTATCCTACTATTGAGAAATAGGTAGCACCATCGTTGGAGTTTGTAAGGGTCAATTCGAAAAGGACATACGATCACTAAAGCAATGTTAGGACGTCTTAATAATAACCCCAGTGTCTTAAGATCATATTCGAGGCAACATTTCCGAGGAAACCTTTCCGAGGCAATATTTTCGAACGGGACATTTGATCTTTTTGTTTAGACAGAAGGGCAACCACTAAAATACCCTATACTTAATGATCGTTTACCGAAGGCAACCAAAGTGAGAGTATACCCTAGGAGTGCGCATGTGCGAGTGATTTGATTTTAATTATTATCTTTGCACATTAGGGTTTGCTAGCCATTTTAAATTAACATGCAATCTTGTCATACAATCCTATTAACATACATCTAACAGTTAATATTTGCGAGAATTAAAATGCGGAAAAGTAAAACCTACGCTATTACAAGGCTTCGGGGGAGGGATTAATTACATAGCCAAAAAACCCGTAAAGCGATAAATAAAAGAAAATCCTAATTTAAACCATTACATACCATGAGCAGTTACATTAATATTGCAAAATTTAATAAACGCGCGCGATGAATCGAAAACGAGAGAATTAGGGTTTTGACCCTACCTAAGCCTAATTGAAAGAAAAATCATTTTTTGTGGTTTTTGATTATTTTGAGAAAATAAGGTTTAATTGAATAAATAAAAAAAAAAGAAAACCTAATTACTAATTAATTTAAATTAAGAAAAATAACTAAATTAACCTATTTTTGTATTTTTTTATTTTGAGAAAGAAATAAAAATTAAATCAAGCAAACCCTAATTTTTTTTCTAATTGATTTTAAATATATAGAAAAGTTAGAATTAACCTAAATTAAATTTAAACTAATATTAAATTAAATTTGATAAAATAAATAAAAACCTAATTCTAAATTTGTGAAATTGATTTTATGATTTTTTGTGAAAAAAAGAAATTATTTGTGTTAGAAAATGATTTAAACAAATTAAATAAAATAAGGAAAATTAGAAAAGAAATAGAATGGGCCTGGTGGTTGAATAGCAAAGGAGGGGGTGTTGATGGCAAATCTGGGCCCAAATGCTGATGGCCCCATTGACTTTTCACAATCCCATGGGCATGCTTGACTGGGCGTATGGTAGGCCCTCATATGAGAAGCCTTGGATCTGGCATATTGATGATCTGATGGTTGGGATATTGATCACGTATGGTGGGCACATGGGAGGATAACGTACCTGATTATACAAAGAAAAACAATAGAAAGCAAAGTTGGGACCTGGGGATCGAACCCAAGTCCTTGAGCATAATCACCCTGCGCGCTTACCAGCTGAGCTGGCTTGGTTAGTTGTACAAGCAATATCAAACAAACATTATATGGTAAAAACAAAAATATTAATTCTTCTTCGCACGAAATTTGAATTGGCTAGTCATGAAGCGCCACGGCATCATCTTCCTCGTGCCTCTATCGTTTTAGACAAAGAACATTTACCTACAGACACCAGGCGTAGGTATAACCTTGTGCCTCTCCAAAATCCTATACAAGCATGATAAATGCAAAACAATGGTACCAATAAACTCGTTGCAACCTCACGAGTATCATGGTACCATTATTAATGGCCAATTGTTCCTGTACAGAAAAACCCTAAAAACGAAGCAAGAACCCTAACTATGGCATCTTGGTTTGTAGTCAGTAAAAATGAAATTAAGTACAACCATTAGCTTGCAAATAACTCATGGATTAAGAATATGCTAACAAATCACGTTAAAGATGCCAAAATGATGGTATTCGATTTAAAGAAAATATGAAAACCGTGTGGTACTTACAATGCAATTCTGAACGTGGGAAAGCTTGCTAATGGTTGAAACACGTTCTTGGGATGTCCAGCAAACATTTGGGATGGTTAGAATGCTTTGAATTGATCTGAAACGTGGAAATCAGTTTGCCACTTTCCTTCAATTTTTTGAAACTTGCTTTCTCTTTTACTCGCCTCCAATCTCTTTGTTTATGGTCTGCAAATGTTCCTTATGTACCCTAGAACGAATTAGGGTTGCAAACTTGTATCAAATCTCCCCAATTATGATTCTTGATTCATGATTTGATCATTATATAAAATATTTCCAAATCAAGCAAAATGAAATCTTTTTGTGTCCAAATGAACCTTGCACGATTTGATTCCATCTCCAGCTGTATAATAGACCTAAACATGCACAAAATCTCAAGCTTTGATTAGTTTTTGATATTTTCATGATTTTATTTTGATTTTATTTGATTTAATTGAAATAAAATCAAAATAAATGACAAAAATAAAAGAATAACAAATGGAAGGTATCATGGGTCGTGGGTCACATTACAAACTTAGTGCAAGCATAAAAAGTTGGGCCCATTTGACAAAAAATGCAATTTTGGGCACATTTGACTTTTGGCAATTTTGCAAAAATGGTCAACTTTGCCAATGCATAACTCTTTCAATTTTGACCCTAGAGATGTGTTCTTGGACTTTTTATAAATCTTAAGATGTCCTCTAAGCAAACTTTTTGGTCTCATCTCAATTGAGTCTTCCATGTTCATGTATGAAGATTTGACCCAAAAGGTGTTTTTGTTGACTTTTCAAAATGACCTATAATGTCCAAATTTATATCTTCTTGTGAGTGCATATTTTGAACTTGGGAGATGAAGATGGATTGTAGGAAATTGCATCCTCTTTAAAATGAGATTTGTATGGGTCAGTATTGATAAAGTATGAGAAAGTTATGCTTGGTCAAAGTTGAGTTGACTTTTCCTACAAAACCCTAATTTAGCAAATTTTGGGTTTTGATGAATTGTGAGCAATCCTTGAGGAATCATGATCAACCCTTGATCAAATGATGAATAATTCTTCAAAATGAGGATGTTGACCAAAAATATTGAAGTTTGACTGCATGTGGGCCACATTTGACTTTTGCCCTAGCACAGTCGATTTTCAGGCCTTTGAGCAATTTACTGAACAAACTTCCTCTGCAAGGCTTGAAACTTGACATGGATGAGCTTGAGAACATATTAGGGCAATGGTTAGAATTTGGGATCTTTTGGATCCAAACATCTTGATGCAAACTGGAACCCTAATTTGAGGTAGACTACCTTAGGAGAGGGTTTGTCTGGTCAACCCTTTGACTTCCTTGAGCAATTTGAGGACCTCACTTGAAATGTATTGAGAAATATGGGAGGGAAAATTTTAGGGGTACAACAGCTGCCCCAGTTAAATCTTCTTACACCTGAGGATGTAGATTGGCTTGTCTGCTTTTCGTGATCCGAAGGTAGAAGATGATTGAACACTAGAGTGCCCAGAAATTTGCACTCGCATGAAGTGGTACTTGTCTTGCGATATCGGGAATGGGCTTATAGATGCCATTTGGAAGTCAATGAAGGAAGATGGGCTTAAAGATGCCATAAGAAGAAGTGTCGATCGCATAAGAGATTCCTTTGCGAGAGCCCGTACACCTGTTGTTGAGGAGGACTACGCCGGTGAATGCTGTTCTTTATCTTGGGAGAAATAGAATTTTAGGAGCTTCAATCGTCTATTATTCTATTGGGGAATCATATCTTAGTCGAGGAGGTGAAAATGAACTACTATCTGGTCGTGCTCTAGGCTTCATAATGATTTGTTGAGGAAAATAAGACCGACTGCTATCTGATCATGCTCCAGGCTTTACAGTGACTTACTGGGGAGATGAGATTAAACTTGCTATCTGGTCGATTCCAGGCTTCACAATTTCTCCATTCTTATCTGGTCGTGCTCCAGGCTTCAGAAGGAATCAAGTTGTTATCCGGTCGCATCCGGGCTTCAACTTAAATTCAAGGCATACTAATATCCGGTCGATTTCTGGGCTTCATAGTAATTGGCCGAGTAAACTGCTATTTGGTCGAATTCCAAGCTTCACAATACCTTTTACTATTATCTGGTCGTGTCCCAGGCTTCAGTGTCTTTTGCCGCTATCTAGTCGTGATCCAGGCTTCACGGTGTCTTATACCATTATCTGGTCGATTCCAGGCTTCATGGTATTTTGTATTGTTATCTGGTCGATTTCTAGACTTCACAATAACTTGCTAAGGGTTAAGCTGTTTTTCCGGTTGGTTTCTGGGCTTCATAGCTTGTATTTAAGATATACCACTATCTGGTCGATTCCAGGCTTCATAGTATTTTGGTAATGTTATCCGATCATTCTCCGGGCTTCACAGTATGATGTATTATTGGTTGACTATTATCCGGTCGATCTCCGGGCTTCATAGATTTTTTTTACTCGAATAGAAATCTTAGTATCGAATTGAATGAACCAGAGAAAATTTGTGAGAACTTGATTGCATCTTTCCCTGAAAGGTAAAGAGTTAGTTGTATGTAATGTTATGATGTATGAAACGTATTGAGTAATGATGTTCTCAAAATAAATGAGATTGTGTTGTATGACGCATATGCGCATGTCATGATGTATGAATATACAATGCTATTGTGATATCCTCTAGCTGGGGACTTGCGTCTGTTCTGCTTGAGAACATTTCTCCGGGAGAGACTCTGTTTGAGAATAATCCTGTGGGAGAATGACCCTGTGGGGAAGAGAAATACTCTGTTGGAAGATCTGCTGATTTGGAGGAACAACTCCATTGGGGATAAATTATCGTTGCTGGTGATAATGAACTCTTGTCGGGGATTGAATTTCTGCTTGTGGAAGAAATAAACTCGGCTGATGGTGAACTTCTATTGTTGGTGGTAGATAAACTCTGCTTGGGGAGAACTTTGCCGACTCATTCGTGATTATGAACCTCGGCTGGGGAGAGCTAACACCACTGCCTTTGGATACTTCCTACTTTGCGAGGAGTGTATGTACCTTTAGTCATATTCTCAAGTTGGCTATATCCTTGTACCTGGTGGGTAGAGCAACTGTAAGGTTTGGACTTTTCTTGTTTGCCCCTGTTCATAGAATTACGAGTAATTGTCTTTTGTTTCTCATGTAAATATTTGTGAGCAGCAATTATTTTCAAATGCATATATCCAAAAATGAATCATTGGACATTCTTGCAAAACAAAACAGAAAAAGAAAAAGAAATTGAAATTTCTTGTTAAAATGAATTTGTATTGATTTTGAAGTTGGCCTGTAATAGGCGTTTTGTACAAGAGGCTGACGTCCTAGTAAGAGAACACCGCCGAAAGACAGGAATTATACATTTCGTGTAAAAGAAAGAAAAACAACTATGTGAACAATCCCATTGGGTTCCAACTCTGCTATTGCCTTTATATCTTTGAGCGTCTCATCACTTTTCTACTTGGTCGAAGGTGGATCAGATTTCTTGGCACCGTCCGAGATTGATAGTCGATATTGTAGTCTGGTTGCAAGATGATCCAATGAGACATAGTGTTACGCTTCAATCCCTAATTTTTTCCTGAACCGCCCTTTTGGCTTTTCAGTCCACCGGGAAACCCTTTTTTGCCCAAGTCTCCTTTCCAGGTTTTCGACTTGCCGGGTGTACAGATTTTTCATTTTCATCCCTTACTTTTTTCCGAACCCTTTTGGTTCGCCGGGAAGCCCTTATTTTTGCCTAGGCTAGTCAACCTAGCGGGTCTTTGATTAGGCGTAGTATCTTTTCACCATGGTGGTTAGAATCATAGCTCCTCCCGTGAGAATGTTCTTAACCATGAATGGCCCTTCGTATGTGGGGGTCCATTTGCCCCTGGGATCACCTTACGGTAGTATGATGCATTTGATCACCAGATCCCTAACTTGATACTCTTGTCGTATGACTTTCTTGTTAAAAGCCTTGATCATTCGCTTTTGGTACGTCTGACAATGACAAATAGCAGTAAGTCTCTTTTATCGATTAAGTTCAGCTGTTCAAGTCGAGTCTGGATCTAGTCATCTTCGCTCAAACCCGCATCTTTCATAATCCGGAGAGAGGGTATTTGGACTTCAATGGGTAAGACTGCCTCCATGCCATATCCTAGCGAGTAGGGTGTTTCCCCTATCGATGTCCGTGCTAAGGTGCGGTACCCATGAAGAGCGAATGGTAACATCTCATGCCAGTCTTTATATGTCACTGTCATCTTCTGCACAATCTTCTTGATGTTCTTATTAGCTGCTTCAACGGCCCCATTCATCTTCGGCCGGTAGGGAGAAGAGTTGTGATGCTGTATCTTGAACTGTTTGCAGAGCTCGGTGATCATCGTATTGTTGAGATTTGTACCATTGTCCGTAATGATTCTCTCTGGTACACCTTATCGACAAATCAGATTATGTCGGATAAACCGCACCACGACGTTCTTGGTTACTGTAGCAAAGGAAGCTGCCTCGACCCACTTCGTGAAATAATCAATTGCTACCAGGATGAAACGATGCCCGTTAGACGCAGTAGGTATGATCTCGCCAATCATGTCAATGCCCCACATTGCAAAAGGCCAAGGAGTTGTCAAAACATTCAGAGGAACTTGAGGTACATGCATCTTATCAGCATAGAGTTGGCACTTATGACAGGTCCAAGAGTGTTGATAACAATCGGCTTCCATAGTGGACCAATAATATCCTGCCCGTAGGATTCTCTTTGCCATGGTATGTCCACTGGAATGAGTTCCGAAGGTTCCTTCATGTAACTCTGCCATGATCCTTTCTGCCTCGTTCTTATCCACACATTGCAGTAAGGTTGAATCATGGTTACGCTTATAAAGAATCCCATTGCTAATGAAGAACTTCGCAGCAAACCTTCTCAGGAACTTCTTATCATTAACAGATGCACCCCCGGGGTACTCTTGAGCCTCAATATACCTCTTTACCTCGTGGAACCAGGGTTTATCTGCTACTTCTTCAGTCTCGATGTCACAACAATGTGCAGGTTCGTCTAACCTCTCAATGGTAATCTGGGGAGCTTCATTGTTCCACCTGACTTTGAACATAGAGGACATGGTAGCTAACGCGTCCGCCAACTGGTTCTCCTCTCTTGGGAAGTGTTCAAAGGTTATCTCCTCAAAGTGCGGGAGTAATGTCAATACATATTCTTTGTAAGGAATGAGATTTGGGTGCTTCATATCCCACTCGCCTTTGATCTCACTGATCACTAGAGCAGAATCTCCAAATACACTCAAGAGCTTAATCCTCAGGTCAATAGCAGCTCGAAGGCCTAGGATACATGCTTCATACTCCGCCATATTGTTGGTGCAGTTAAAACATAATCGAGCGGTGAACGGAGTATGACAGCCCCTAGGAGATATAATCACAGCGCCAATGCCATTACCCAACGCGTTTGATGCTCCATCAAAATACATAGACCATCGGGATCCTTCCTCAGGTCCTTCATCTGTTCCAGGTTCTTCACAGTCGATCACCAACATGATGTTCTCATCCGGGAACTTGAAATTCATGGACTAGTAGTCATCCACGGCCTGATGCGCCAAATGATCCGCCAATACAGTTCCCTTGATTGATTTTTGGGTTGTATATTGGATGTCATACTCGGTTAAGATCATCTGCCATCTTGCTATTCTTCCGGACAAGGCAGGCTTTTCGAAGATATACTTGATTGGATCCATCTTTGATATCAATAAGGTGGTGTGAGTCAGCATATACTGTCTCAGCCGGTGAGCAGCCCATGCCAAAGCACATCAAGTTTTCTCGAGCAATGAGTATCGAGTCTCACAGTCGGTAAACTTTTTGCTAAGGTAGTAAATAGCATGCTCTTTTCGGCCAGACTCGTCATGCTGCCTCAGCACGCACCCCATTGAATTATCCAGCACTGTCAAGTATAGAATCAAAGGTCTTCCTTCAACTGGAGTCATCAGAATAGGTGGCTCTTGGAGGTATTCCTTGATCCTTTCGAAAGCGGTCTGACATTCATCATTCCATTTTACCACTTGATCTTTCTTCAGCAGCTTGAAGATTGGCTCACAAGTAGCAGTCAGGTGTGAAATGAATCGGGCAATGTAGTTCAGACATCCCAAAAAGCCTCTGACTTCCTTTTCTGTGCAGGGAGCTGGCATCTCCTGTATAGCCTTCACCTCTACAGGGTCCACCTGGATACCTTTATCAATGACGAAGAAACCTAGCAACTTACCAGACCTTACCCCGAAGGTGCACTTGTTCGAGTTTAACCTTAGCTTGTACGTTTTCAACCTGTCAAAAAATTTCTGGAGATGGTCAAGGTGTTCTTCCTTAGCATGGGATTGGGCGATCATGTCATCAACATAAATCTCAATCTCATGGTGAATCATGTCGTGGAACAAAGCAACCATGGCGCGCTGATAAGTTACCCCAGCATTCTTCAACCCGAAAGGCATTACCTTGTAGCAAAAGGTGCCCCATTGTGTAACGAAGGTTGTCTTCTCCATGTCCTCGGGAGCCATCTTGATCTGATTGTAACCAGAAAAACCGTCCATAAAGGAGAATATCTTATACTGCATGGTGTTGTCGACCAGAACATCGATGTGAGGGAGTGGGAAGTCATCCTTGGGGCTTGCCCTGTTCAGATCTCTATAGTCCACACACATCTGTACCTTACCATCCTTCTTAGGCACCGGAACAACGTTGGCAACCCACTGCGGGTAAGAAGTGACAGCTAAAAATCCCACGTCGAACTGTTTCATGACCTCAGCTTTGATTTTCTTAGACATCTCAGGGTGCATACGGTAAACCTTCTGCTTTACCAGAGGACAGTCTTCTTTAGTCGGCAGGCGGTGAACCACAATATCAGTGTCCAAACCAAGCATATCTTTGTAGGACCAGGCAAAGATCTCAATGTAGTCGCGTAGCATCTGTATCAACCATTGTTTGACACTAGGCTCCAGATTCGCACCTATCTTGACCTCTTTCCTGTCTTCCTCTGTACCCAAATTCACTGATTCAACTGTCTCTTCATGGGGCTGTATGGCCCTTTCTTCCTGTAGTAACAGTCTAGCAAGTTCTCCAGGTACCTCACAATCATCCTCACCTTCTTCCTCGGCTTGGTTGATCGGATTTTTGAAGTCATAACTGGCAGTAGCAGAGTTGTTATCAATGGGATCCAGAGTGGATATGGATCAACATTACGATATGTGAGTGTGTGTAAGAGAATAACTGTTTGTGATAAAGACAGAAAAAGAAAAAACAAGTAGCACAAAATTTGTAATGTAAGAAACGTCCAATGCTTTATTGATGATATATGAAAATGACGAATAATAAGCCCTCACAAGCAAAGCCAAGGTGCCTCGGGCAAGGCACCGGGCCGTAAAGTTTCAAACTATTTATTACAAATCTCAAAACAAAAGTCAATTACTGTGGAATAAAAGAAACAGGTATGAAGTCCTTCGCCTTCCAGTTGTTCAATCCACCGTTGGTAGTTGGGTAGATCCAGCTGTCGATGTCTGAATCTTCTTCACCATCTTCAATCGCATTAACTCCCTGATTGCTGATATACAGAGGAGGTCTTCCAATCCGTGCGCGCCTAACAGCCCTTTGAGCCCCTATAGTAAAACCCAAACCAAATTTGTCAGTTTTGTGCGTGAAATCAGGGAGATGACCCCAATTAGTACACCCACCTTCTTCAATTACAGCCCTGGCATCCTTGAGGGAAGCCATCTTCATCGGAGGTTTGTCAGTAGCAACTTCAGTCGACGCCAAAGTCTGGGGGACATCTTCAAAGTTCTGACAAGGGGTTTCGATGAATTCCCCATCCATCTCCATGTAGCGAAAGGAATTAAGATGACTCACCATATATTCCTCTTCTCCTTGCACCTGTTGTACCCCAAAAATTGCCCTCCCATATTTCTCAAAACATTGTAAAAAAGATCCTCAAGTTGCTCAAGGTAGTCCAAGGGTTGGCCAGACAAGCTCCCTCCTAAGGCAGTCTACCTCAAATTAGGGTTTCATATTTCATCAAGATATTTGAGTCCAAGGGATCCCAAATACTCACCATTGTCCTAATATGTTCTCAAGATCATCCATGTCAAGTTTCAAGCCCTACAGAGGAAATTTGCACTCAATTGCTCAAAGGCCTGGAAATCGACTGTGCCAGGGCAAAAATCAACTGTGGCCTAAATACAGTCAAACATCAAGATTTTTGGTCAACATTCTCATTTTGAAGTATATTTCATCATTTGATCAAGGGTTGATCATGATTCATCAAGGATTGCTCATAATTCATCAAGAATCAAAAGTTGCTAAATTAGGGTTTTGTAGGAAAAGTCAACTCAACTTTGACCAAGCATAACTTTCTCATACTTTATGAGAAATGACCCATCCAAATCTCATTTTGAATATAATTCCATGATCTACAATCCATATTCATCTCCCAAGTTCAAAATATGCACTCATAAGAAGTTATGAATTTGGACATTATAGGTCATTTTGAAAAGTCAACAAAAATACATTGTTTGTCAAAACTTCATACATGAGCACGGAATATCAAATTGAGATGAGACCAAAAGGGTTGCTTAGAGGACATCTCAAGATTTCTAAAAAGTCCAAGAACACACTCAAAGAGTCAAAATTGAGTAAGTTATGCATTGGTGAAGTTGACCTTTTTTGCAAAATTGCCAAAAGTCAACTATGCCTAAAACTTCAATTTTTTCCAAATGGGCCCAATCTTTTGCACTTGTTTTGAGTTTGCAACATGGTCCACGAGCCCTAGCCCTTGCCACTTATTATTATCTTGTTTTTATTATTTATTTTGATTTTTATTTGAATTAAATCAATTTAAATCAAAACAAATCATAGAAAATCCAAAATATTGAAATCTCAAGATTTGATACATGTTTCAAGTCTCAAATTCCAGCTAGCATGAGATAAAATTCGTGTAAAGGCTTGGAGTGCACAAAAAGATTGGTTTTAGGCTATTTTTGGAATGATTTTAAAGTGAATCAAATCAATATCAAAGACATTGATGGAGGAAGATTGAGGCCAGGTTTTCAACCCTAATTCATTCCTCAGTACATAAGGATGATGTGCAGACCTAAAACAAGGCTAGAGAGAGGCGCAACATCAAGAACAAAACTTGAAAAAACCCATAAAAAGTAGCAATTCGAATTCATAGTTCCAGACCAATTCAAGACTCTTGGACCATTCCAATCGCTTCCTGGGAGTGTAAGCAAGCAGAACCAATCCAAAACAAGCATTTCAAGGCCCTATATCGCGCTGTAAGTCCGTCACGACATTGATATTTTCTTGAATTCAAATTGCATAATTGTGGAATCTATAACATGAAATATTTGTAGATTCTTAATCCTTAGAACATTTGAAAGCTTTCTGTAACAATTAATTGCATTTTCATGACCTATATTAGATTTCACCATTGTTAGAGTTTGTAGCTTCGATTTGGGATTTTCATTTACAGGAAAAATTGGGCCATGAAAGGGCGACCATTGAACTCAGCAAGGCCAGACGAAGCTATCCATGGCCTTCGTTTTTATTTATCACGCTTGTATTGAGTTTTTGAGATTTACAGGACTTGTAGTGACGGACAAACGTCCGTAGGTAAAAGTCTGGGACTTTTACCAACGGAGCCAGGAGGAAGAAGGTGTCGTGGCAAACAACCACTCGTCCATTTGAATTTCTGCGCGAGTTTTTCCATATTACGCTTGTTTATAATATAATAATTGTTTTGTATTATTTAACAACTAACACATGTAGCGCAGTTGGTAGCCAGGCGAGTGTACAATGCTTCAGGACCTGGGTTCGAATCCCAGGTCCCCCTTTATTTCATCTAATTTGCTTTTTCATGATCCAGCGTGCATACAAAGACCAAGGACTACCATACACCTTCTTAATCCAACTTGCCAAGTGGCCAGATGGCCAGACCCAAGGGCCATCAATGAGGGAACACCTAATGCCTAGTCAAACGCATGGCGTGGAATCTCAGAAGGTCAACATGGAAATTTACTTCTTGGGCCAAAGCTTGCTACCTGCACCCCCTCAAAATACTGATTGCAGGCCCAATATCTCTAACCTTTTCTTTTTTATATTTTGTTTTATTAATTCATTTATTTTATTTTACTAACAAATTTAATTTTGTTTTAACCAATCAAAAAACTCATAAAAATACTTTTCACCATATTTAGGTTTAGATCTTATTTTTTATCAAAAATTTAATTAATTTAATTAGGTTGTTAATTTTAGGTAACTTTAATTGTTTTGTAAATAAATTTAAAAATAATTAGAACAATTAGATTTTTGTTTATAATTTAATTATATTTTCTTTTCCTAAAAATAACCAAAACACAAAAAAAGGTCATTTATTTATTTTCATTAATTAATTTAATTAGCTAATTAATTTAGTATTTAATTTAAAACCTAATTCTTTTCTTAGAAATATTAAAAACAACAAAAACATTTTTTTCTTTTAATTAGGTTAGAAAGGGTCAAAACCCTAATTTCTTTCCGATCTTAATTTCATCGCGCGTTTTATTATTTATTATTTACCATATTGATGTAATTGCCTACAAGTTGTAATAGCTTAATTAGGACTTTTATTTTCATTTATCGCTTTATTTCTTAAGGGTTTGTTTTTGGCTATGTAAATACCCGAAGCCTTGTAATAGCTTAATTTAATTTCCGCGAAACATTAAACTGTTAGATGTATGATATTAGGATGCATGACAAGAATGTATGATTAACTTTAAAACAGTTAGATAACCCTAAAACATGCAAAGATAATAATCTGAAATTGAATCACTCGCATATGCACACTCCTAGGGTACACTCCCACTTGGTTGCCTTCGGTAAACGGTCATTGAGTATAGGATGCTTTAGTGGTCGTCCTTTTGTCCAAAGATCAAAGTTGCCTCGGAATGGTTGCCTCAGATATTGTTGCCTCGGATAATTGATCTTAAGACATTAAGGTTATTACTAAGACGTCCTAACATTGCTTTAGTGACCGTACGTCCCTTTCAAATTGACCCTCAAAACTCCAACGACGGTGCTACCTACTCACTAATAGTGGGATAGCGCTGTCTAAAGGAAACGAGCATAGAACGATTCTTTTTTCGAGTGGGTAGATTAGTTCTTAAGTACTTGCTCAATCCAAACAAACTTTTTCACACTTACACTCCTTTTCAAACAAAGTTTTCAAAACACTTCGTAACACTCTTGAAGACAGAAGCAAGAGTTAAATCGAAGTCAAAACAAAAACTTTTCAAAACACACAAGCACACAAAGAAGCAATTTTGAAAATGATGAGCAAGTACCTAAGAGCCCATAGATAACTACGGATAGAAAGGGTGCTAATACATTCCCTTTCTATAATCTACCCCCCGTACTCAGAAATATCTCGAAAAAGGAATTTTTCTGTGTTTTTTTCCTTTCCTTGTTGGATAAAATAAAAGTCGGTGGCGACTCTTGCTTACCGCGACATTTTGCAAACACAAACGCCAAACGCAAACCAGCAAATCCTATAAAAATAGTCCCGGTTCTGGCCACCGTATCACAGAACTGGCAACTCTGTTAGGGATTCATTAAGTGGGGTGTACCTTAGGATTAGTTCATCATATTGTTTTCTATTGTTTGATTTGATTGCTTTATTTTGTGGGCTTTGTATCAGAGTTACTATAGATCCTAACCCGAATCTGGGTGACACCTTTTAGGTAAGTAGCAATAGACTGTGAGGGAACTGTACGATGTAGACCAATACGGTTGAAGCAGTAGCTACGTTGATGTGGCACATTTGTTGGTACCGATATCCCTTGTGGAGCAACAAGGAGAATATGGGGCTGATATATGGGTCATTAAGCATCAACTGACTTTAGAACCTATAATTGACCAACTTGGCCATAGGAAGTAGCTTGATGCTACACTCATTGAGATCATACTCTCGAGATGGTTCCGGCCGCAAGAAAAGATTGCGTAAGCTGAAACTATGACCGATGGAGGATGGTCAGTGATATTGAGAACCTCTATAACCCGGTTACTATTATTAGGACAGGTTGAACCAACTGAACTTCAAGAGGGTAATACCTAGACCCCATGCAAGCCTAAACCTAAGGCTGTTTGTGTGACTCGTGTGCTTTTAATTTGAACTACTTGCACATTTTCATTATCTGACAACATGAGTTCCTTACAGGTTTTGTTTACAGTCCTTATTTAATAACTTGGATTTCTTGCCGAGTTTACTTGCTTACATTACCTCGCATTTTTGCTTAAACGCATAGCATACACATCATAAGATCATGCCTAAGCATTTCCTTAACCATTTCAAGGATCTCAAGGGTTTGTGATGCAGGTTATGGTAAATCAGACGCCTAACAAGGGGCAAGGGGATTTATTTTCCTCTAACCAATGTCGTCTAGAGATCAAAGCATGATAACTTGAGTCAGTGGCTATGACCCACTCGATATGATGAGCTTGACTTTTGAAGAAGGACTCTCAATGATATTAAGTTTCTTCAATCAAAATTGCAAAATTCAGCTCCTGACACTTTCTTGTTTACCCCACGAGATCCTTGAAAACATTGCATACATATCATAAATATTATCGCATAAGCAGGTCTCAAAGCAGGTCTCTCATGTTCTCACTGTTTATTTCAGCAATGGCTCTCAAACAAAACAACAGAGGTCTTCATACTCAAGAAGCACAGTTCAGGGAAATCTTCCTAAACCTATCCAAGGGGCAAGAAGAGTTGAAAACACTCCTCGTTGGAAACTTGGTCAAGAAAAGTCCTGAAGACAATAAGGACAAACGACTGGAACAACTGCAAGCTGAGGTAGATGCAATAAGAGCCCAAATGCTAGGGCAGATGGCTCTTATCCAAGGCTTAGCCCGGGAACAAGAAGAGTTGAGAACCATTATCAACCAGCTTCATCAAGACAGATACAACAACATGAAGTAAACAGTCGAGGCCGGGGACCAAGTCATTGATCAGCCTCCAAGAAGACAAGTGTTTGGTTTGGTGAAGAATGGACCTCTCCAAGTTGCTACTACCTCATGGGTCTAACAACAACCTCGCCAAAAACAACGGGTTAATCAGAATAAGCCAGATACACCAAAATGGCAGTTTACCAAGCTCAACATGTCGCCGTCTCAAGCTTTACAACACCTATTGAGGATGAATCTGGTGACATTGATAGGACCTCATCCGAATCCCAAAACTTCTTCACCTAACTACAATCCCGATGCAAGGTGTGCATATCACTCCAACAGTCCGAGGCATGATACTGACGATTGTTGGAAGTTGAAGTACAAAATTCAAGACCTGATTGATGATGGAGATTTGGAATTCACACAAGATGGTCAACTGGAATGTTTCTGTCAATCCTCTAAGGCTTACCATTTTAAGTGACAAGTTTTGACAAGAGAGGCTTTTGATCATTAGAATTTTCAATTTGTAATTTTCTTTTGATTGTTCGGATATTTACTCATGTCAAACTTTGTTACTTTACCAATGCATTACATATGTCTGTTATGAATCAATCCATTCATATTCACTATATTTAAATTGCTTTCCTTTTTGTGATGTTCAACTCTCGATTGAAAAACTCTAAGCCTTTAGAGGGAGGATGACGAAAATGATACCAAAATCTCTACAGTATACTTTTGAACAGACCCCGCTGATGATGTACATGCATTGTTTCAAATCTTAAAAAGTGGAGTTATAAGGAAGATAATCCCTAGTCAACCCCTTTGAGCCAAAAAAGTAAGAGTTTTTCTTTTCACACAAGTTAAAAACCCTTAATCACAACCTGGGGCAAGGTAGTTTTCTTAGTTAATCCAGGTGCACAATGAATGGTACCAAAGACGTCCTTCCAAAACAAAAGACGGTGATGGTTCCGTATAATCGTAAGGACAGGCAGTCATTATCTCTCAAAATAAAAGCCTATTAAGTCAAAACCTATAAAGGAGACTTAAGAAAAAACTGGGGCATCCCGCTGACTGTGATCATAAAAAGAAACAGTTCAGGCAAAAGACAGGGATAATAAAATAAAAAAGAAAGAGGTCCTATAAACCCTCAACAAAAAATGACTGCCTATTCAAAATAAACTGTCAGTATCCGAACCATCACCGAAACATCTAGGATAATATTCCAGAACTCAACTAGGGTTCTAAATGCATAATTAGCTGATTTTAGGATCGAAGAACATCACGAAGAACAGGTGGATACAAATAAAATTTGAACCTTTATCCTTTGTTTCTTAAACCATGAACCAGACCACGTTATAACCCTTAAAAGTCCTAGCTGAAGCATGGGTTAGTTAGAAAGAATATTGTTACAAAAGGTATCCTGACTCCTATAGGACTTGTTGTAAATCCTGAGTTGACATCACATTTTACAAAATTTGCCTGTTTTATTGAAAAATGCATTTTCAAAAATTTCAAGACAGACGTAAGCTTTGCATTCTTAAAATAACATTGTTTACATATGACTATTTGTTCAGCAGCAGAGAAATTCACATGACGAATATCTAGTGAACAAAAATCTTCTCAATAAAAAGGATCACCTCAAGTGGAAAAACACTTCCAACCAAGGGGCACAACTGATCATTGTCCATCATCTGGGGCAATCAAGTCAAGATTCAAAGAATCTCTCAAAGAGGCCAGATAGCCAGGGACAAATCTCCATCTGAATCACTTGGGGCGTTGGGCATGAATTCCAGCAACGAATCCTGGAGGATCAAACAAACATCTTCTGGTAGTGTGGCAACACTTACTACTATGGACAGTGACAATTCTCCATACCCAGTGAACATGGACAGAGTCAGAAAATACTACGCATGAATAAAGACCCGCTAGGTTGACTGGCCTAGGCAAAAATAAGGGCATCCCGACGAACCAAAAGGGTTCGGGAAAAAATTAGGGATAAAAACAAAAAAGATTTGTACACCCGACAAGTCGAAAACCTAAAAAGGAGGCTTGGGCAAGAAAGGGTATCCCGATGGACTGAAAATCTGAAAAGACAGTCTAGGAAAAAGTTAGGGATTAAAGCGTACGACTATGTCCCGTTATCTTGTCATTTGCCTACCAGAAGAAGACTTATCATTTCGATGAAAGTTACCAAGCACCTCATAGGTTGGGATAACACTCGATCCACAAGGCCTCCACAGGCACCTTCTCCCGCAGAAACATGGGCAGAAAAGTCTCGATGCAAAGTCATCGTCATATCCTCAGCATGCATCCCAGTAATATTCACTCCCCGCAGAGTAAGAAAAAGACAGTGATGTTAGCTGTCCCAAACAGGACATAATTCTCCCCAGCTGAGGCTCGCAACCGCGAATGAATCAGCAATATTTTCCCCAAGCAGAGTTTATCTATCACCAGCACTAGAAGATTATCCCCAGTGAAGTCGCTACTAAAAGATTATCCCCAGTGGAGTTCATTTCTTTCGCAAAAGGAAACTCAATCCCCAATAGAGTTCATCATCGCCAACATCGATAATTCATCCCCAGCTGAGTTTATTCCTCCAAATCAACAGATCCTCTAGCAGAGTATCTCCTCCCCACAGAGTCATTTCCTCGTCAGTTTATTCCCCAGTGGAGTTATTCTCTCCTACAAGATTATATTCACAATCATCTTCATTCACTATCCCTAGCGGAAACAAAAAATTCAACTCTTCTCTCCAGCAGCAGTCCGAGATTTATTTTCCCCAGCTAGAGAATATCATATAAAACATTACATGTCCATACATCATGACATGCGCATACGCATCATACAGCACAATCTCATTTATTTTGAGAACATCATTGCTTGATACATATCATGCATTACATACGACTAACCTTTACCTTTCAGGAAAGATACAATCAAATTCTCACAAAGTTCAAGCTATGAAGCCCGGATCCGACCGGATAATACCTTGATTTCTACAGTATATTGCGAAACCCGGATTCGACCGGATAGAATTATCAGACTACCGCAAATCCTAGATTACGACCAGATAATGGTATCTCTTAAAAGCAAGCTATGAAGCCCGGATTCGACCGGATAATAGTTTAATCCCCAGCAAGCCGTGAAGCCCAGATTACAACCGGATAACAGCTCAACAAGTTATTCTGAAGCATGGATTACGACCAGATAGCAATACAAGACCATGAAGCCTGGATTATGACCAGATAATGGTAGAAGACATTGTGAAGCCTGGATTACGACCAGATAGCAGCCAAAGACACCGCGAAGCCTGGATTACGACCAGATAGTGGTATATCTTTAACACAAGTTATGAAGTCTAGATTACGACCGGATAGTATCTTGATTTTATCCAAACACCATGAAGCCTGGATTCGACCAGATAATGGTATGATACATTGCGAAGCCTGGATTACAACCAGATAGCGATAAAAGACACTGAAGCCTGGATTATGACCAGATAACAGTGAGGGACACTGTGAAGCTTGGACTACGACCAAATAGAAATTTACCCGGCCAATTACTATGAAGCCCGGATTCGACCGGATATTAGTAGGCCCAACAGTCAAAGGGAAGCCCGAATACGATTGGATAACCACTTGATTTCTTCTGAAGCCTGGATTTCGACCAGATAAGAAGTAAGGTATTGTGAAGCCTGGATTACAACCAGATAGCAGTACAAAACACCATGAAGCCTGGATTCGACCAGATAATGGTATAACACATCGTGAAGCCTGGATTACGACCAGATAGAGGTACAAGATATTACGAAGCTTGGATTTAGACCAAATAGCAATTTCACCTGGACAATTACTAAGAAGCCCGGAGTCAACCAAATATTAGTGTACCCTAAATTCAAGTTGAAACCTGGATGCGACCGGATAACAACTTAATTCCTTCTGAAGCCTGGATTATGACCAGATAAGAATCGAGAAATTGCAAAGCCTGGATTACGACCGAATAAAAAGTTTAATCTCATCTCCCTAGTAAATCACTGTAAAGCCTGGATTACGACCAGATTGCAGTCAGTCTTATCACTATGAAGCCTGGACCACGACCAGATAATAGTTCATTTTCACCTCCTCGACTAAAGAGACGGTTCCTCAATAGAATAACGAACGACTGAAATTCCTAAAATTCAACTTTTCTCAAGAAACAGAGACGATTCACCAGTAGAATAACGGACGATCGAAGCTCCTAAAATTCTTTTTCTCTCAAGACATAGATCAGCATTCCCCAGCGGAATCTTCCTCAACAACAGGTATACAAGCTCTCGCTAAGGAATCTCTGATTTGATCGACACTCCTTCGGATGGAATCTTTAAGCCCATCCCCCGTCAGCAATTTCCAAATGGCATCTATAAGCCCATTATCGATATTGCAAGACGGACACCACTTCATGCGAGTGCAAATTTTTGGGCACTCTAGTGTTCAATCATCTTCAACCCTCAGATCACGAAAGGCAGACAAGCCAATCTACATCCTCAGGTTTAAGAAGATTGAACAGGGGAAACTGTTGTACCCCAAAATTTGCCCTCCCATATTTCTCAAAACATTGCAAGAAAGATCCTCAAGTTGCTCAAGGTAGTCCAAGGGTTGGCCAGACAAGCTCCCTCCTAAGGCAGTCTACCTCAAATTAGGGTTTCATATTGCATCAAGATATTTGAGTCCAAGGGATCCCAAATGCTCACCATTGACCTAATAAGTTCACAAGATCATCCATGTCAAGTTTCAAGCCCTACAGAGGAAATTTGCTCAGTCAATTGCTCAAAGGCCTGAAAATCGACTGTGCTAGGGCAAAAATCAACTGTGGCCTACATACATTCAAACTTCAAGATTTTTGGTCAACATTCTCATTTTGAAGTATATTTCATCATTTGATCAAGGGTTGATCATGATTCATCAAGGATTGCTCATAATTCATCAAGAATCAAAAGTTGCTAAATTAGGGTTTTGTAGGAAAAGTCAACTCAACTTTGACCAAGCATAACTTTCTCATACTTTATGAGAAATGACCCATCCAAAGCTAATTTTGAATAGAATGCCATGCTCTACCATCCATATTCAGCTCCCAAGTTCAAAATATGCACTCACAAGAAGTCATGAATTTGGACATTATAGGTCATTTTGAAAAGTCAACAAAAACACCTTTTTTGTCAAAACTTCATACATGAGCATGGAATAACAAATTGAGATGAGACCAAAAGGGTTTCTTAGAGGACATCTCAAGATTTCTAAAAACTCCAAGAACACCCTCAAAGAGTCAAAATTGAGGAAGTTATTCATTGGTGAAGTTGACCTTTTTTGCAAAATTGCCAAAAGTCAACTATGTCTAAAACTTCAATTTTTGCCAAATGGGCCCAATCTTTTGCACTTGTTTTGAGTTGGCAACATGGTCCACGAGCCCTAGCCCTTTCCACTTGTCATTATCTTGTTTTTATTATTTATTTTTATTTTTATTTGAATTAAATCAATTTAAATCAAAACAAATCATAGAAAATCCAAAATATTGAAATCTCAAGATTTGATACATGTTTCAAGTCTTAAATTCCAGCTAGCATGAGATAAAATTCGTGTAAAGGCTTGGAGTGCACAAAAAGATTGGTTTTAGGCTATTTTTGGAATGATTTTAAAGTGAATCAAATCAAGATCAAAGACATTGATGGAGGAAGATTGAGGCCAGGTTTTCAACCCTAATTCATTCCTCAGTACATAAGGATGATGTGCAGACCTAAAACAAGGCTAGAGAGAGGCGCAACATCAAGAACAAAACTTGAAAAAAACCATAAAAAGTAGCAATTCAAATTCATAGTTCTAGACCAATTCAAGACCCTTGGACCATTCCAATCGCTTCCTGGGAGTGTAAGCAAGCAGAACGAATCCAAAACAAGCATTTCCAGGCCCTATATCGCGCTGTAAGTCCGTCACGACTTTGATATTTTCTTGAATTCGAATTGCATAATTGTGGCATCTATAACATGAAATATTTGTAGATTCTTAATCCTTAGAACATTTGAAAGCTTTCTATAACAATTAATTGCATTTTCATGACCTATATTGGATTTCACCATTGTTAGGGTTTGTAGCTTCGATTTGGGATTTTTGTTTACAGGCAAAATTGGGCCATGAAAGGGCCACCATTGAACTCAGCAAGGCCAGACGAAGCTATCCATGGCCTTCGTTTTTATTTATCACGCTTGTATTGAGTTTTTGAGATTTACAAGACTTGTAGTGACGGACAAACGTCCGTAGGTAAAAGTCTGGGACTTTTACCAACGGAGCCAGGACCTGGGTTCGAATCCCAGGTCCCCCTTTATTTCATATAATTTGCTTTTTCATGATCCAGCGTGCATACAAAGACTAATGACTACCACACACCTTCATAATCCAACTTGCCAAGTGGCCAGATGGCCAGACCCAAGGGCCATCAATGAGGGAACACCAAACGCCTAGTCAAACGCATGGCATGGAATCTCAGAAGGTCAACATGGACCTTTACTTCTTGGGCCAAAGCTTGCTACCTGCACCCCCTCAAAATACTGATTGCAGGCCCAATCTCTCTAACCTTTTCTTTTTTATATTTTTTTTTATTAATTCATTTATTTTATTTTACTAACAAATTTAATTTTGTTTTAACCAATCAAAAAACTCATAAAAATACTTTTCACCAAATTTAGGTTTAGATCTTATTTTTTTACAAAAATTTAATTAATTTAATTAGGTTGTTAATTTTTTGTAACTTTAATTATTTTGTAAATAAATTTAAAAATAATTAGAACAATTAGGTTTTTGTTTATAATTTAATTATATTTTCTTTTCCTAAAAATGACCAAAACACAAAAAAAGGTCATTTATTTATTTTCATTAATTAATTTAATTAGCTAATTATTTTAGTATTTAATTTAAAACCTAATTCTTTTCTTAAAAATATTAAAAACAACAAAAACATTTTTTTCTTTTAATTAAGTTAGAAAGGGTCAAAACCCTAATTTCTTCCTGATCTTAATTTCATCGCGCGTTTTATTTTTTATTATTTACCATATTGATGTAATTGCCTACAAGTTGTAATAACTTAATTAGGACTTTTATTTTCATTTATCGCTTTGTTTCTTAAGGGTTTGTTTTTGGCTATGTAAATACCCGAAGCCTTGTAATAGCTTAGTTTAATTTCCGCACTTTAAATTCTGCGAAACATTAAACTGTTAGATGTATGATATTAGGATGCATGACAAGAATGTATGATTAACTTTAAAACAGTTAGATAACCCTAAAATGTGCAAAGATAATAATCTGAAATTAAATCACTCGCACACACGCACTCCTAGGGTACACTCCCACTTGGTTGCCTTCGGTAAACGGTCATTGAGTATAGGATGCTTTAGTGGTCGTCCTTTTGTCCAAAAATCAAAGTTGCCTCGGAATGGTTGCCTCGGATATTGTTGCCTCAGATAATTGATCTTAAGACATTAGGGTTATTACTAAGACGTCCTAACATTGCTTTAGTGACCGTACGCCCCTTTCTAATTGACCCTCAAAACTCCAACGACGGTGCTACCTACACACTAATAGTGGGATAGCGCTGTCTAAAGGAAACGAACATAGAACAATTCTTTTTTCGAGTGGGTAGATTAGTTCTTAAGTACTTGCTCAATCCAAACAAACTTTTTCACACTTACACTCCTTTTCAAACAAAGTTTTCAAAACACTTCGTAACACTCTTAAAGACAGAAGCAAGAGTTAAATTGAAGTCAAAACAAAAACTTTTCAAAACACACAAGCACACAAAGAAGCAATTTTGAAAATGATGAGCAAGTACATAAGAGCCCGTAGATAACTACGGATAGAAAGGGTGCTAATACCCTCCCTTTCTATAATCTACCCCCCGTACTCAGAAATATCTCGAAAAAGGAATTTTTCTGTGCTTTTTTCCTTTCCTTGTTGGATAAAATAAAAGTCGGTGGTGACTCTTGCTTACCGCGACATTTTGCAAACAAAAACGCAAAACACAAACCAGTAAATCCTATAAAAACAGTCCCGGTTCTGGCCACTGTATCACAACACCATAACAATCTTCCCCTTTACTGGATATTTCAACATTTGATGGAGCGTGGAAGTCACTTCCCCAGCCTTATGAATCCAAGGGCGACCCAGCAAGCAAGAATATGATGGTCGAATATCCATCACGTAGAAAGTAAATGCAGAAGTCTGAGAGCCAACTTTAACAAGGGCGTCCACTTCCCCGTGCACCATCCTTTTTGACCCTTCGAAATCCCTGACCACAATATTGCTCGACTTCAGAATTAAATCTTCACAATCCAGATGGTCTAATGCTTTCTTTGGCAAAACATTCAAAGAGGATGCGGTATCCACCAGTACATGGGCCATGGTAGTTCCCCTGTTGTACCCCAAAACTTTACCTCTCATTTTATCAAGATTTTCCCTCACAAGACTCTTGGGACTCCAAACAGGATTAGGGTTTGCTCTGCTCAAGACATCTCCTTGCACTGTTGACCTGAAATTAGGGTTTGAGTTTGCACAGGGATTTTTGGACTTTCAATGCTCAAATTGATTTTCATATTTCATGTTGGACTTATCAGATTGCCCATACCAAGTTTCAAGCTTTGAATCAAATTTTTGCCCAGTCAATTGGACAATTGACCTTGAAATCAGCTGTATTGGGGGAAAAGTTAACTACGGCCAATTTACAGTCAAACCTAATAATTTTTGATCCACATCAACATTATAGACTCATATGAACCATTTGATCAAGTTTGGATCACAACTCCTCAAGAAATTTGATCAGATCATCAAAAGGGCAAAATGGTCATTTTAGGGTTTTGACTGCAGAAGGGAAATTTCTGATTTTTAACCTAGCCAATGGCAAATTGGGTTCAAGCGTGGATTCAAGGACTCAATGGCATTATCTTTACCTATTCAAAAGGTTCAAAAGATCTCAATTGTATTGGATTGACAAATGAATTTTCCAGTCAACTGATCAAAAATCAACTGTACACTGAAAAGTCAAACTTTGACTTTTTGGTCAAAATCAAGTGCAAGGGTCATTTCTCATCAATATGTGTCAAAACATGAAACTTGTTCACCAAGAAACCTAATTTTGGAAATTAGGGTTTAAGATTGAAAAATTTTATAACTTAGAAATTTTCTAAGTTATGAAAATTTCTTATTTTTTTCCCTTTTCTCAACTTTTTTACCATGATGCAATTGGATTCAAAGAAAACCTCCAACATGAAAGTTGTAGTCCTACACAAAATATAAAACTTTTATTCACAAAGTTTTCCCAAAAAAAGCTTTGATCTCAAGTTATGATTTTGTGAACAAGGGTCCATGAAACTTTTAACTTAGTGAAATTTTGCCCTAGTTTAGGCAGGATTTTGACCTATCTTCATGGCAATTTTTCACATAGTTCCAATTGGAATATCAAAATACATTTCAAATATGGATTGTAGAGAATTTTACAAGCTTTCCAAAATGTCCAAGAAATCTCCAAAATCATTTGTGGTTAGGGAGAATTGAAGGTTTGAATTTGGCAAAATATCACTTTGGTCCATGGCATTTTTCATGTTGACACAAGTTGCAATTTTTGTCCAACCTTGCTTGTACTTGTTTACAGGTCCTTAAACCCTTCCACACTAAAACATTTAATGCAAACACAATGGATTAAGGCATTTTTCTGATCTATGGAACATTACACATTGAATTAATCTAAA
Source organism: Vicia faba (assembly GCA_948472305.1). NCBI lineage: Eukaryota > Viridiplantae > Streptophyta > Magnoliopsida > Fabales > Fabaceae > Vicia > Vicia faba. Next base: position 991,715,649 of record OX451736.1, read on the forward strand.
AATGGCAAAAAGACAACATTGCCACTTTGATAAAGTTGGCTTTATGTCAAGTTGTTCCTCTTGAGCTGTGAACCCAATCTTTTGCAGAAAACCAACTCCACAAACTTAGGAAAAGGTACACCAACTATCAGCATGCTTGGAGCTAGATTGTACAGGCCATAACATTGTCAAAATCACCTTTTCTTCAAAAGCAAGTCAACTTGCAAAATCTCAACAACTTTGCAATCTGATATAACCAAGTGTGGTATTCATTTCAAACAAGTTTTGCATATTGCCTAAGGTCAGAAACACGAGCTAGAAACCTCTCAAACACCCTTGTACACCAAAACACCAAAATCTTGCAAAATAGGGCAGGTTCTGTAGTTTGACTTCCATCTTCACATTGCCTCGTGCGTTTTGTCCCAAACCAGTTCCAACACACTCCATACAACCTACCTAAGCTATCCCAACCATCCCCAAGTCACTGTAACTCCATTTACACACTTCACCATTTTTTAATTTTGACTGTGCAGGTTGACTTCTACAAGCATATTCAGGCAAGTTCAAAGCAAGCTAGGCATTGGGAAAGCTCAAAGAACTTCAAGCAAGATCACAAGTATCTCAGGCCTCATTGAAAACCCCTACATTGACATACTCGAGCTTGACTGAAACAGGTAAAGTTCAAACTTCTATCTCCTTATTTAGGAATCATTAGGCTTAGGTTTGTGAATAAAAAATGTAGTCCTCATTGCCCTTGAGCTGCACATATGCATAGAGTTCATTTAAGTTAACTGAGCTGTGAGAATTTGAATGATGAACTTTTTGAAAAAACTAAGTTAGAAATTAGGGCTAGAGAAATTCTCTCTGGTCTTTGAGAGTTAGATTAATTTTTTTATATGGTTAGAATCGTATGATCATGCTCTATAACTTTCATGTTGCAAGTTTTTTCTTTTGAGCACGTATGCAGGATTTCCAGGTTTGAACATCAAGCACGCGTTTTTGTTTGATCAGAGGTTAGAGATGAAGTGAGTTGGGTTGGGTCTGGCTCTTGCTGACTATTTGCACCCTCCATTGTGCTTTTTGCACCCCCTGACCCATTTGTTTATTTTTCCATATTTTTCATTTCTTTTTTGGTTTCTGATTTTTATTTATTTTCTCCAAACATAATAATTACCAAAAATATTTTTCTTAAATTTTCACATTTTATTATATTTTTTTATTTTATTTTGGCATAATATTTAGTTTATTAGGTTTAATATATTTATTTTCTTAAATAAAAACTTGTAAATATTATAAAAAATATTATATATTTTTTATTTTTATTATTTATACATGAAAAATAGTATTATCACACATATTTTATTTTTTAACATTTTTTTATATATTTTATTTTATTTTCTTGTACATAAATAAATAATTATAATATATATATTTTTCTTAAACCAAAAATTAGGGTTTTACCCTTCTAAAAAATAATCTTTATTTTCTTATTATTTTTAGGACATTAAATAATTCATTTTTACATGCATAAAATAAAATACAAAAAAACATTTTTGCATATTTATATTTAATTGCTTATTTAAATATTGTCTATTTATTTATTTATGCAAAGAATTCAATATGGTTGTAATAATCTTAGGGTTTTATTTTCTTGCAAATATCCCCCTATTCAAATTTGTATCCCCCTCCCCATAATCATGTTGTAATAGTATTAGATTTACTTTTACGCTTTTAATGCTTTCAAATATGCAATGATAGAAAGATTAGGGTTTATATGCAAATATCCAAAATCAAACAAATAGCTAGACATAATACAAGACAAAGAATGCATGAAAATGACAACACAATGCACACAAACACCCCTAGGGTTTCATCCACTTGTTGCCTTAAAAATGGCCATGGTATGCATGCTAGGTGTCTTGGCAAAACAAAATCAAAACAAAAAGATCATAGTCCCTCGATGACGCTATCTTGGTTGCCTATACAAAAATGATCTAGTCCCTCAAAAATTTGCTAAAGATACTTAGCACCATTGCTATCATGGTCACACGATGACCCGCGCCTGTCCCATTTCACATCCAAACACAAGGTTGTTTACCAAATGCAATGGTAAAACAACAATGTCAAAGGGTTAAAAATGTGTAGGAAAGATCTTTGAGTAGGGTAGACAACTCCTAGTTACTTGATCAAAACTTGCAAACATCCTTGCTATTTTCAAAAACACATCGCAACACAATTTTAAAACATTTCCCAAAACAAACTTTCAAACATTGAAACATTTTTCAAAAGACAAACACCTTTGTATACATTCAAACAAGAATCATTAAAAAGGTTGCCTAGACAAAGGCCTCTTTTCAAAATATTTTCAAAACCACACACAAAGCACCATCTCAAACAATTGAAAAGCAAAAGCAAGTGATCTAAACAAGTAACTAAGAGCCCATGGAAAACCATGGATGAAAAGGGTGCTAGCACCTTCCCTTTTCATAATCTACCCTCCGAACCCAAGAAAACATCTCAAAGGCCTTTCCTGTGCTTTTTGACCTTTCCTTTGGATAAAATAAAAAGTCGGTGGTGACTCTTGCTAAACCGAAACATTTGAAAACACAAACGCAAAACCTCAAGTCAGTTCTCCCACCGCATCACAGCCCCAGCACTCGATTGAGACATGCAGAGTGTCATTGTGATTTCTTCCTTTAGTAGTCAGATCTGCATCTGAGAAACCCAACCCATTGTCGGCAGTCAAACTAGCTACGCAATCTTTGAATTGATCAGCCAAAGTTTCATGTGGCACATGCGCAGTCTTGAGGAAAGCAATTAGAGCCCTTGCATGGGCTTCAGAACACAATAACAAGGACAACATGAAGATTTTTGACGGGGTCTGCCCCAGCTGCTCGACTACGTTGTAGTCGTTTTTCTTGAAAATCCTCAGAATTTCTTCTATCTCTTGCTTAGAGGTTTCTACAATGATCTTCTTAGGTGCCTCCGTCCGGGCAGCTCACCTATGACCTCTTTGCCCCGAGTCCCAGATGGCTCGGCGACAGGGGTGATAACTAGAATAGGAACTGGAACAGTAGCTGATGTACTAGTAGATTGAATGATAACAGGTTTGTGGATAGTCGGAGGGGAAATCTCGGGAGTAAAGAGTCTTCCGCTTCTGGTGACCTTGCTAGCCTCGACAATATTGCTGATATCAGCATCAACTTCCTCACTTTTTAAGTCTTGTTTAACTCCATGGTAATACACATCAGCCCCATAGTGCCAAGGGATATCCTTATCCGAAGTGTATGGGATAGGACCAGGGACAATAATTATTAACGGAGCAATTCTTGGGACGGGTGTAATCCTAACAGGATTTCTCGAGGAAACCTGAGAAGGATTGGCAGAAATGGTTATGATGGAAACATCTTCAATTGGAACCAATGGAATCATAGTCTTTCGAACAGGATCTCTTTGTTGTCCATTAGGCGTTGAACACCTGATTTCAGTAAGTGGCAACCAGCAGGCAGAATTGAACACATGTGGCAACCTTCGCCACAGCCTGGAAATAAACCGGACAACAATAGATTCTTCTTAACTGTCATCAAAGGAGTAGAAATTTCTTCCACGGAGGTCATAAATAAATCATCGTCCACAACATTCACTCCATGACCATGTCTGGGCATAGGAGCAGTTATGACGTTGGGCTTCTCTAGAGCATCAAACTCAATTTCTTTGGCTTCGATCAAGTCTTGCACCTTATTCTTCAAGGCCCAACAATTGTTTGTATCATGACCTGGGCCGTCGGAGTGATAGGCGCAGCAGGCATTTGGGTTATAGTGAGGAGATGTGGTTTTGGGGTTCTTCGGGGCCTCCCTCAGAGTTACCAGATTGGTCTTTACTAATTGTGGTAGAATTTGAGACAAGGTCATATTGAGCCGAGTGTACTACCTCTGTGGTCTTTCTACCCTTTGTTGATTGTTGCATTGTGGAGCAACTATGGGTCTTGATATCACTACCGCATTTACTGCTTGGCGGTGTTCAGGTCTGTTTTGCCCCCTCGGACCGTAGACAACACTAGCTTCTTTCTTACCGGTGAAAGGTTTCTTTACTGCACTTTATGAAGTATCCTTCTATATTTTACCACTTCGGATACCAGCTTCTACTCTCTCCCCAGTCAAAATCAACTCAGTAAACCCAGATGATGAACTGCCGATCAGATGATTGAAAAATGGACCAGATAGCGTCCCTAGAAACATGTCAACCAACTCCTTGTCATACAAAGGGGGTTAGACTCTTCCAGCCAGGTCTCTCCACTTTTGAGCATAGTCCTTAAAACCTTCACTTGCACCCATAGACATACCCTGAAGCTGAGTACGAGTGGGAGCAAGGTCGGCGTTATACTGATACTGCCTGTAGAAAGCAGCAGCAAGGTACTCCCAGTTTCGGATATTGGCTCCTTCCAATTGATAAAACCATTCAAGCTGAGTCCCTGACAGACTATCTTGAAAGAAGTGCACCCATAAATTTCTATCAGCAGTGTGGGGTTGGATTTTTCTAACGTACGAGCGGAGATAGAGTTTTGGACAGGATACTCCATCGTACTTGGCAAAAACCATAGCTTTGAACTTATGAGGGATCACCACTCCCGATACCAGTCCCAGCTCTCCAAAATCCAAACCACGGATCTTCTGAATCTCCATGGCACTCAGATGGTCTTCTAACTGCTTGTACCTATCCTCGGCAGGAGGATATTGCTCCTCATCATAATTTGTATCATCATCAGAGATGGAAGGACTGGGGCCCTTTTCTTCTTCTTGGTTCTCCCCTTCCTTGGATGAAGAGGTCAGATCAGCTTGTTGTTTCAACCTATCCCCAAACCTTTTGCCCATATTCAGAAGAACGACCTTCTTCTTCTTCTTCTTCTTCTTATTCTTCTTCTTCTTCTTCTTCTTCTTCTCTTTCTCTTTCAAAATGAGAGTTTTTAGATCCTCTTTCCCTTTAGCCAAGCTTAAGAACATCTGTTGGAATTGGACGTTTTGTGCCTGAAGATCTTTCATGGCTTGATCGGAAGCCATTTCTGCTGAAATAAACAGCGAAGAAGATGAGAAACCTGTAATGGTACCTGTAATGGTGTGCATAATAATGGGATGTGGATGTAATGATTTCAAAGACTTTGGGAGATTTAAATTTGCAAACCAAGAAAGAAACAAACTTTATTAGATTAATCTGTAAAAAGTTCAACAATGCCTTTAAGGCGTTATAAAGAAATAAATGGAAAACAAATCTAAACTAGAAAAGCAAAATCAAAAGTCCCATGGACGCTTCCTCTTGGGGCTGACGTAATCATTGATCGTTCTTTCCTCCTCGAGCTGCCTGGTGAGCTTCAAGATCTTCCTTTCTTGTTCATGGTACTTCTCCCAGTAGGTATCCCTTTCCTCTTTCAACTGAATCCAAGACCTCTGCAATGCCCCAAGATCAGTGGGCATGTAAGGATAAAAGACTGTGTAAGGAATGCCTTCTTCGTTGGTGGGTTCCACAATCACTGGTAACACAGCTTCATAGGGCATCCCAAGCTTCTGGGCATGAGCTCAGACCCATTAGAGGTAAGGCTGCATAGGAAGGGAAGTCCTTGGTCCTAGCTCTTAAGGGTCACATCTGTTCACCATACCCCAAGCTCGTATAAACCTCCGCCGATGCTCGTCAACATCTTCCTTGTAGTCAAATGCAATATCCATAAGAAGTAACTCATGGGGACCGTCTCTCCGAGCACGACCAAACTGTCACAAAGCTAGACAAGGATTGTAGGTTATTCCCCCTCTTATTCTAAGCAATGGGACATTAGGGTATCCCCCACAATGATCAATGACTGCAGTGTCTTCCATAGCCTTGGAACTCCAATGAATTTTTGTATGGGCAAGTGACATTATCCTGTAAGACCATCCCAAACCTTCCTCATTCTTCAATACAGACTTGGGGAGGTGCGAAATAAACCACCTCGATAACAACAACATACAACACATAAGAGTCCCTCTTCTATGCACAGTACGAGTGTAGAGGGTATGCAAGATATCACCCAGTAGAGTAGGCACGGGATTGCGAGAAAGGAAGGTCTTAACCGCATTCACATCTATAAAGGAATCTGGATTCGGGAAGAGAACCAAACCGTAGATAAGCAGAGCCAAGATATCTTTGAAATCCTGAAAGTCCAAACTATCCCAGAATAGCTGAGCTTGATCTATCAGAAACTTGGCTAAGAAACCTTCAACCCCGCTTCGTTATTCCCAATAGGATACTACATCAGCCCTTTTTAGGTGCAGAGCTGAAGCAATGTATTCTGGTCTAGGAGTCTCTTCCATACTTGTAAAGGGCATCTGCTCAAGGATGGATATGCCCAATAAGTGATAAAACTCTTCCAAAGTGGGAACCAGCTGATAATCTGGGAAGGTGAAGCAATGATGCACAGGATCTAAGAACTGGAAAAGCACACTCATCATCTGCTCATCAAACTTTGAGGTGACCAGGATAAGAAGCTGACCATGTCTCTTAATGAATGAAGAAGTCTCAGAAAATCTCGAGGCTAACTCTTTGAGTTGAGCAGGTATTTGCACAAAGTTAACTCAGATGGTGTTTCTGCGTGTGGAAGCCATAATTTGCAAAACAGAACAAAGATAAATTCCCTTGGTCTTTGAAATGGTTAGTATAATGAAGTATGCATGCTATTTTATGATGCATGATGTCATGATAAAAACAACACAGGTATAGCAGATAACAGACATGGCAAAGGCAAACAAGTCACACAAAATCCCTTAAGTTTAAGGCTTGCATGAGGTCTATGTACTAACCTCTTGAAGTTCAGTTGGTTTCAACCTGTCCTAGTAAAAGTAATTGGGTTCTAGAGGTTCTCAATATCACTGACCATCCTCCATCGGTCATGGTTTCAGCTCACACAATCTTTTCTTGCATCTGGAACTATCTCGAGAGTACGGTCTCAATGAGTGTAGCATCGAGTATCAACCAGTTCTCAGCTTTACATCGAGGCCGACTATCTCACTACTTTCTAATGGCCAAGTTGGTCGATTAAGGGTTCTAAGGTCAGTTGATGCTTAACGACACACATAGCGCCCCCGTATTCTCCTCATTTTTCCACAAGGGATATCGGTACCAACTAATGTGCCACATCAATGTAGCTACTGCTTCAACCATATCGGTCTATGCCGTACAGTTCCCTCACAGTCTATTTCTACTTACCCAAAAGGTGTCCCTAGATCCAGGTTAGGATCTATAGTAACTCCCAAACAAAAACCCTTAAAAGTAAAGCAACCAAGACAAACAAGAGAATAAAATATGATGAACTATATCCTAAGGTATACCCCACTTATTAATCCCCAGCAGAATCGCCAGTTCTGTGATACGGTGGCAGAACCGACTGTTTTGAAAAATGCTGGTTTTCATTTTGTGTTTGTGTTTGCAAAATGTCGCGGTAAGCAAGAGTCGCCACCGACTTTTATTTTATCCAACTGGAAAGGAAAAAAGCACAGAAAAATTCTTTTTTCGAGATTTTGAGTACGGGGGGTAGATTATAGAAAGGGAAGGTATTAGCACCCTTTCTATCCGTGGTTTTCCACAGGCTCTTAGGTACTTGCTCATCTTTTAAAATTGCTTGTGTGTGTTTGTTTTGAAAAGTTTTTGTTTTACTTCGTTTTAACCCTTGCTTCTGTCTTCAAGAGTGTTACGAAGTGTTTTCGAAACTTTGTTTGTAAAAGTGTAAGTGTGAAAAGGTTTGATTTTTGAGCAAGTACCTACTAGCATCTACCTACTCGAAAAAAGATCGTTTCTATTCTTGTTTCCTTTAGACAGTGCTATCCTACTATTGAGAAATAGGTAGCACTATCGTTGGAGTTTGTAAGGGTCAATTTGAAAAGGACGTACGATCACTAAAGCAATGTTAGGACGTCTTAGTAATAACCCCAGTGTCTGAAGATCATATTCGAGGCAACATTTCCGAGGCAACATTTCCGAACGGGACATTTGATCTTTTTGTTTAGACAGAAGGGCAACCACTAAAACACCTTATACTTAATGATCGTTTACCGAAGGCAACCGAAGTGAGAGTATACCCTAGGAGTGCATATGTGCGAGTGATTTGATTTTAATTATTATCTTTGCACAATAGGGTTTGCTAGCCATTTTAAATTAACATGCAATCTTGTCATACAATCCTATTAACATACATCTAACAGTTAATATTTGCGAGAATTAAAATGCGGAAAAGTAAAACCTACGCTATTACAAGGCTTCGGAGGAGGGATTAATTACATAGCCAAAAAACCCGTAAAGCGATAAATAAAAGAAAATCCTAATTTAAACTATTACATACCATGAGCAGTTACATTAATATTGCAAAAATTAATAAACACGCGCGATGAATCGAAAACGAGAGAATTAGGGTTTTGACCCTACCTAAGCCTAATTGAAAGAAAAATCATTTTTTGTGGTTTTTGATTATTTTGAGAAAATAAGGTTTAATTAAATAAATAAATAAAACTTAATTACTAATTAATTTAAATTAAGAAAATAACTAAATTAACCTATTTTTTTATTTTTTATTTTGAGAAAGAAATAAAAATTAAATCAAGTAAACCCTAATTTTTTTTCTAATTGATTTTAAATATATAGAAAAGTTAGAATTAACCTAAATTAAATTTAAACTAATATTAAATTAAATTTGATAAAATAAATAAAAACCTAATTCTAAATTTGTGAAATTGATTTTATGATTTTTTGTGAAAAAAAGAAATTATTTGTGTTAGAAAATAATTTAAACAAATTAAATTAAATAAGAAAACTTAGAAAAGAAATAGAATGGGCCTGGTGGTTGAATAACAAAGGAGGGGGTGTTGATGGCAAATCTGGGCCCAAATGCTGATGGCCCCATTGACTTTTCACAATCCCATGGGCATGCTTGACTGGGCGTATGGTAGGCCCTCATATGAGAAGCCTTGGATCTGGCATATTGATGATCTGATGGATGGTATATTGATGACGTATGGTGGGCACATGGGAGGCTAACGTACCTGATTATACAAAGAAAAACAATAGAAAGCAAAGTTGGGACCTGGGGATCGAACCCAGGTTCTTGAGCATAATCACCCTGCGCGCTTACCAGCTGAGCTGGCTTGGTTAGTTGTACAAGCAATATCAAACAAACATTATATGGTAAAAACAAAAATATTAATTCTTCTTCGCGCGAAATTTGAATTGGCTAGTCATGAAGCACCACACCATTATCTTCCTCGTGCCTCCGTCATTTTAGACGAAGAACATTTACCTACGGACACTGGGCGTAGGTATAACCTTGTGCCTCTCGAAAATCCTATACAAGCATGATAAATGCAAAAAAATGGTACCAATCAACTCGTTGCAACCTCACGAGCATCATGGTACCATTATTAATGGCCAATTGTTCTTGTATAGAAAAAACCTAAAAATGAAGCAAGAACCCTAACTATGGCATCTTGGTGTATAGTCAGTAAAAATGCAATTAAGTACAACCATTAGCTTGCAAATAACTCATGGATTAAGAATATGCTAACAAATCACGTTAAAGATGCCAGAATGATGGTATTCGATTTCAAGAAAATATGAAAAATGTGTGGTACTTACAGTGCAATTCTGAACATGGGAAAGCTTGCTAATGGTTAAAACATGTTCCTGGGATATCCAACAAACGTTTGGGATGGTTAGAATGCTTTGAATTGATCTGAAACGTGGAAATCAGTTTGCCACTTTTCTTCAATTTTTTGAAACTTGCTTTCTCTTTTACACGCCTCCAATCTCTTTGTTTATGGTCTGCAAATGTTCCTTATGTACCCTAGAACGAATTAGGGTTACAAACTTGTATCAAATCTCCCCAATTATGATTATTGATTCATGATTTGATCATTGTGCAAAATCTTTCCAAATCAAGCAAAATGCAATCTTTTTGTGTCCAAATGAACCTTGCACGATTTGATTCCATCTCCAGCTGTATAATAGACCTAAACATGCACAAAACTCAAGCTTTGATTAGTTTTTGATATTTTCATGATTTTATTTTGATTTTATTTGATTTAATTGAAATAAAATCAAAATAAATGACAAAAATAAAAGAATAACAAATGTAAGGTATCATGGATCGTGGGTCACATTACAAACTCAGTGCAAGCATAAAAAGTTGGGCCCATTTGACAAAAAATGCAATTTTGGGCACATTTTACTTTTGACAATTTTGCAAAAAGGGTAAACTTTGCCAATGCATAACTCTTTCAATTTTGACCCTAGAGATGTGTTCTTCGACTTTTTAGAAAGCTTAAGATTTCCTCTAAGCAACATTTTTTGTATCATCTCAATTGATTCTTCCATGTTCATGTATGAAGCTTTGACCCAAAAGGTATTTTTGTTGACTTTTCAAAATGACTTATAATGTCCAAATTTATATCTTCTTGTGAGTGCATATTTTGAACTTTGGAGATGAAGATGGATTGTAGGGAATTTCATTATCTTAAAAATGAGCTTTGGATGGGTCATTTTTGATAAAGTATGAGAAACCCTAATTTATCAACTTTTGGGTTTTGATGAATTGTGAGAAATCCTTGAGGAATCATGATCAACCCTTGATCAAATGATGAATAATACTTCAAAATGAGGATGTTGACCAAAAATCTTGAAGTTTGACTACATGTGGGCCACAATTGACTTTTTCCCTAACACAGTCGATTTTCAGGCCTTTGAGCAATTGACTGAGCAAACTTCCTCTGCAAGGATTGAAACTTGACATGGATGATCTTGAGAACATATTAGGGAAATGGTGAGCATTTGGGATATTTTGGATCCAAACATCTTGATGCAAACTGGAACCCTAATTTGAGGTAGACTGCCTTAGGAGAGGGTTTGTCTGGTCAACCCTTGGACTTCCTTGAGCAATTTGAGGACCTCACTTGAAATGTATTGAGAAATATGGGTGGGAAAAGTTTGGGGTACAACAGCTGCCCCTGTTCAATCTTCTTAAACCTGAGGATGTAGATTGGCTTGTCTGCCTGTCGTGATCCGAAGGTAGAAGATGATTGAACACTAGAGTGCCCAGAAATTTGCACTCGCATGAAGTGGTACTTGTCTTGCGATATCAGGAATGGGCTTATAGATGACATTTGGAAGTCAATGACGGAAGATGGGCTTAAAGATTCCATCAGAAGAAGTGTCGATCGCATAAGAGATTCCTTTGCGAGAGCCTGTACACCTGTTGTTGAGGAGGACCACGCCGGGGAATGTTGTTCTTTGTCTTGGGAGAAATGGAATTTTAGGAGCTTCAGTCGTCCGTTATTCTACTGGGGAATCATCTCTTAGTCGAGGAGGTGAAAATGAACTGCTATCTGGTCGTGCTCCAGGCTTCACAGTGATTTGCTGAGGAAAATAAGGCCGACTGCTATCTGGTCGTGCTCTAGGATTTACAATGACTTACTGGGGAGATGAGATTAAACTTGCTATCTGGTCGATTCCAGGCTTCGCAATTTCTCCATTCTTATCTGGTCGTGCTCCAGGCTTCAGAAGGAATCAAGTTGTTATCCGGTCGCATCCGGGCTTCAACTTGAATAAAAGGCATACTAATATCTGGTCGATTTCCGGGCTTCATAGTAATTGGCCGAGTAAACTGCTATTTGGTCGAATTCTAAGCTTCACAGTACCTTTTACTGTTATCTGGTCGTGTCCCAGGCTTTAGTGTCTTTTGCCACTATCTGGTCGTGATCCAGGCTTCACGGTGTCTTATACCATTATCTAGTCGATTCCAGGCTTCATGGTATTTTGTATTGCTATCTGGTCGATTTCCAGGCTTCATAATAACTTGCTGAGGGTTAAGCTGTTTTTCCAGTCGATTTCTGGGCTTCATAGCTTGTATTTAAGATATACCACTATCTGGTCGATTCCAGGCTTCGTAGTATTTTGGTACTGTTATCCAGTCGTTCTCCGGGCTTCACAGTATGATGTATTGTTGGTTGACTATTATCCGGTCGATCTCCGGGCTTCATAGTTTTTTTTACTGGAATAGAAATCTTAGTATCGACTTGACTGAACTAGAGAAAATTTGTGAGAACTTGATTGCATCTTTCCCTAAAAGGTAAAGAGTTAGTTGTATATAATGTCATGATGTATGAAACGTATTGAGTAATGATGTTCTCAAAATAAATGAGATTGTGTTGTATGACGCATATGCGCATGTCATGATGTATGAATATGCAATGCTATTGTGATATCCTCTAGATGGGGACTTGCGTCTGTTCTTCTTGAGAACATCTCGTCGGGAGAGACTCTGTTTGAGAATAATCCTGTGGGAGAATGACCCTGTGGGGAAGAGAAATACTCTGTTGGACGATCTGCTGATTTGGAGGAACAACTCCGCTGGGTATGAATTACCGTTGCTGGTGATAATGAACTCTTGTCGGGGATTGAATTTCTGCTTGTGGAAGAAATAAACTCAGATGATGGTGAACTTCTATTGTTGGTGGTAGATAAACTCTGCTTGGGGAGAACTTTGCCGACTCATTCGTGATTATGAACCTCGGCTGGGGAGAGCTAACACCACTACCTTTGGATACTTCCTACTTTGCGGGGAGTGTATGTACCTTTAGTCATATTCTCAAGCTGGCTCTATGCTTGTACCTTGTGGGTAGAGCAACTGTAAGGTTTATACTTTTCTTGTTTGCCCCTGTTCCTGGAATTACGAGTAATTATCTTTTGTTTCTCATGTAAATATTTGTGAGCAGCAATTATTTTCAAATGCATATATCCAAAAATGAATCATTTGACATTCTTGCAAAACAAAACAGAAAAAGAAAAACAAATTGAAATTTCTTGTGAAAATGAATTTGTATTGATTTTGAAGTTGGCCAGTAATAGGCGTTTTGTACAAGAGGCTGACGTCCTAGTAAGAGAACACCGTCGAAAGACAGGAATTATACATTTCGTGTAAAAGAAAGAAAAACAGCTATGTGAACAATCCCATTGGGTTCCAACTCTGCTATTGCCTTTATATCTTCGAGCGTCTCATCACTTTGCTACTTGGTCGAAGGTGGATCGAATTTCTTGGCACCGTCTGAGCTTGATAGTCGATATTGTAGTCTGGTTGCAATATGATCCAATGAGACATAGTGTTACGCTTCAATCCCTAATTTTTTCCTGAACCTCCCTTTCAGGTTTTCAGTCCACCGGGATACCCTTTTTTTCCCAAGCCGCCTTTCCAGGTTTTCGACTTGCCGGGTGTACAGCTTTTTCATTTTCATCCCTTACTTTTGCCTGAACTCTTTTGGTTCACCGGGAAGCCATTATTTTTGCCTAGGCCAGTCAACCTAGCGGGTCTTTGATTAGGCGTAGTATCTTTTCACTATGTCTGCATTGACGGGGTGAGGAAGGTCGTCACCATCCATGGTGGTTATAATCATAGCTCCTCCCGAGAGAATGTTCTTAACCACGAATGGCCCTTCGTATGTGGGGGTCCATTTTCCCCTGGGATCACCTTGCGGTAGTATGATGCGTTTGATCACCAGATCCCATGGGATCACCTTTGTCTGGTACTTATAGTGCAATTCTGAATGTGGGAAAGCTTGCTAATGGTTGAAACACGTTCCTGGGATGTCCAACAAACGTTTGGGATGGTTAGAATGCTTTGAATTGATCTGAAACGTGGAAATCAGTTTACAACTTTTCTTCAATTTTTTGAAACTTGCTTTCTCTTTTACATGCTTCCAATCTCTTTGTTTATGGTCTGCAAATGTTCCTTATGTACCCTAGAACGAATTAGGGTTGCAAACTTGTATCAAATCTCCCCAATTATGATTATTGATTCATGATTTGATCATTGTACAAAATCTTTCCAAATCAAGCAAAATTAAATCTTTTTGTGTCCAAATGAACCTTGCACGATTTGATTCCATCTCCATCTGTATAATAGACCTAAACATGCACAAAATCTCAAGCTTTGATTAGTTTTTGATATTTTCATGATTTTATTTTGATTTAATTGAAATAAAATCAAAATAAATGACAAAAATAAAATAATAACAAATGGAAGGTATCATGGGTCGTGGGTCACATTACAAACTCAGTGCAAGCATACAAAGTTGGGCCCATTTGACAAAAAATGTAATTTTGGGCACATTTGACTTTTGGCAATTTTGCAAAAAGGGTCAACTTTGCCAATGCATAACTCTTTCAATTTTGACCCTAGAGATGTGTTTTTGGACTTTTTAGAAAGCTTAAGATGTCCTATAAGCAACCTTTTTTGTGTAATCTCAATTGAGTCTTCCATGTTCATGTATGAAGCTTTGACCCAAAAGGTGTTTTTGTTGACTTTTCAAAATGACCTATAATGTCCAAATTTATATCTTCTTGTGAGTGCATATTTTGAACTTGGGAGATGAAGATGGATTGTAGGAAATTGCATTCTCTTCAAAATTATATTTGGATGGGTCATTTTGGATAAAGTATGAGAAAGTTATGCCTGGTCAAAGTTGAGTTGACTTTTTATGCAAAACCCTAATTTAGCAACTTTTGGGTTTTGATGAATTGTGAGCAATCCTTGAAGAATCATGATAAACCCTTGATAAAATTATGAATAATACTTTAAAATTAGTATGTTGACCAAAAATCTTGAAGTTTGACTGCATGTGGGCCACAATTGACTTTTGCCCTAGCACAATCGATTTTTAGGCCTTTGAGCAATTGATCGAGCAAACTTCCTCTGCAAGGCTTGAAACTTGACATGGATGATCTTGAGAAAATATTAGGACAATGGTGAGAATTTGGGATCTTTTGGATCCAAATATCTTGATGCAAACTGGAACCCTAATTTGAGGTAGACTGCCTTAGGAGAGGGTTTGCCTGGTCAACCCTTGGACTTCCTTGAGAAATTTGAGGACCTCACTTGAAATGTATTGAGAAATATGGGAGGACAAATTTTGGGTACAACAGTGATCTTAAAATTTTAGGACAGTTACTAAAATTTCTTGCCAAGTTGCCTTCGTGACCGTATTGTCCCTTCGATGTCCCTCATACATCCAATGATGGGGCTACCTACTCACTAATAGTAGGATAGCACTGTCTAAAGGATAGGAGGAAAATAACTACCTTTTCGAGTACAAGTAGATAGCTTGTAGATGCTTGCTCAAAACAATTTTTCACACTTACACATAAACATTTCAAAACACTTTCAAAAACATTCGCTTTGTCAATACTCTTGAGGACTGATACAAGAGTTATCACAAAGCGAATCGCTGCACTAAGGCATTTTCAAAACATTTTCAAATACACAAAGAACAAAGGTATTTCAACATGAGAAAACCTCTAAGAGCCCGTAGATAACTACAGATGGAAAGGATGCTAACACCTTCCCTTTCCATAATTTATCCCCCTTACTCAGAAAACTCTCGAAAAAGTCTTTTTCTATTCTTTTCACCCTTTCCTTAATTTGGATAAAATAAAAGTCGGTGGCGACTCTTACTTACCGCAACATTTGTAAACACAAATGCAAAACCAGTATTAATAGTCGGTTCTGCCACCGTATCACACGTGAGTTGCATTGGAGTCACATTTGTTGTTATGTGATGTTTTTGCTTTGATGCGTAATGTATGTGATAATTGGTTTGATCGTGACATTAATGATGTTTTTAATATATGTGATAATTGAACTATTTATTACATTGATGTTACTTTTGTGGAAATTGTGCTATATGTGATGATTATGTGGATTGTTCTACTTGGTATACTTGTAATGTTTGGATATAATAGTTTTGGTATTTGGAATGGTAAAGCCATGTTGTATAGATAATTATATGAAGTGTGATGGATTATTTGAATGTATGTATGTTATATACATTGTTTATATTTTATATATTTATAGTGATGTGAATTCTCACCCTTCTGTTAGAATGATGTTCTATGCGACATCGCTCGGGTACCGAAAATAGTGGTGCTTCACACGTGGATAGTTGAGGAGCTTAGCTTGGTTTATCTGTTTTCCTAGGTAATGAGTCAGTGCTATGATCATGTAACACGAGGGGTATTTGAACTCATGTTTGTTGTGAAGAGGTTTTGTTATCTTTTCTTATTTGGTTTGTATTTTGAGATAATATGTTGGGTGGACTTAATGAAAAATGTTTTGGATTCATATGACTTGTTATGTGTGAATTGTTGTTATGTTGGTATATGATTATAGTATTGGATATAATCATTTGATAAAATTTTGAGTAAAGAAATATCCCGCTGTGATATGAATAGTTGTGGAAACATAAAGTTTGAATATGTGTTATGTATTATGACCAGGTGTATGTTGATGATTGTTTGTTGGTTTTCTATGTTTTTGGAAATGACATGTGACACCCTTTAAATATTTTACATGCTATCTTACTTTGTTTTATGATATATTGCATGGGGTTAGAAAGGGGTATTACATTAGTGGTATCAGAGTATGGTTGGCCAGGTTATTAATGTCTTTATTCCATTTGTATTTGATTTGTGTATCTGACACGATCAATATTGTCTCACTGTTGGTTATTGGATGTCTTAGGACGACGGTCGCATGAAGGAATAATGATGCTATTGCTAAGGAATTGAGGATGTTGGGTAGATCTCTTTGACAGATTCCACGGGTGAATACTGGTAACAGAGTCGAGGATGATGAGTTCTGTGCTTTGGGGAAATTTCAGAGGAACAATCCTCCAATATTTTAGGGAGAGCATGAACCTGAAAAGGCGCAAGCTTGGTTGAAGGCGATTGAGAAGATATTTCGAGTCATGAGTTGTACTGATGCGCATAAGGTGAAATTTGGTACTCATAAGCTTGAGAAGGAAGCTGAGGATTGGTGGAACAACACTGTTAAGAGGTTTGATGAAGATGGTATTGTGGTTACTTGGGATCTTTTCCGTGATGCATTTCTGGAGAAGTACTTTTCCGAAGATGTGCGTGGGAAGAAAGAGGTGGAATTTCTTGAGCTGAAGTAGGGTAATGGGACTGTAGCTAAGTATGCTACAATATTTCAAGAGTTGATTAAGTATTATCCTCATTACAATACCGCTAATACTGAGAGGTCTAGGTATCTTAAGTTTGTGAATGTTTTGAGACCTGATATCAAGAAGGCTATTCGTTACCAAAAGATTGCTCGTTTTTCTAAGTTGGTGAACAAGAGTAGGATTTATGATGAGGATAGTATAGAAAGCGCTTCTTACTAAAATAATTTGCATGATAGGAAAGGGAAAGGCCAGTTCAGTTGGAAGTTGTGTGATGATAAGAGGAAATAATAAACTGATAATGGCGAGAAGCCAAGTGAGGGAGGAACTTCTACTCAAATTAAGTGCTTCAAGTGTGGTGTCGAAGGGCATCTGCTTCTGAATGTAGAAAGGATTTTGGGAAACGTTTCAAGTGTGGAAAGCCATATCACAAAGGTATTGATTGCAAGGTTGGTTCGAGTATGACTTGCTACAACCGTGGTGAGCAAGGGCACATTAGTACCAAGTGATACAAGCCAATGAATGAGCAAGCTAGAGGGAAAGTGTTTGCATTGTCTGGTTCCGAGACTGTTGTGAAGGATAGAATAATTTGAGGTACGTGCTTTATTAATGGTACACCATTGATTGCTATCGTTGATACTGGTGCAACACATTCTTTCATTTCTTTGGATTGTGTTAAGAGGTTGATTCTTAAAGAATCATATATGCATGGAAATATGGTTATTGATACTCCTGCTATGGGTTCTATGTATACTTCTATTGTGTGTTTGAATTGTCTGTTGAGTATCTTTGGTAGAGAATTTGGGATTGATTTAGTTTGTCTTCTGTTAGATCAACTTGATGTGATTCTTGGTATGAATTTGTTGGAATAGAATCATATTTATATCAACAGTTTTGATAAGACAATTATCTTTCTTGATTCTGGTATCAAGAGGGATTTGTTTTTGTATGCTAAGCAAGTAAATGAGTCTGTGCAAGATGGTGCTGTTGTGTTTTATTTGTTGGCAACATTGGATCTCAGTGAGAAGAGAACTATGAGTGAGTTGTCTATTGTCCGTGATTTTCCTGAGGTGTTTCCTGAAGATGTAAGCAATTTGCCACCAAAACGTGAGGAGGAGTTTGCGATCGACTTAATTTCAGGAACTAGTCTTGTTTCGATGGCTCCACATCAGATGCCAGCTTCTGATTTGAAAGAGTTGAAGAGTCAACTTGAGGATTTACTTGAGAGGAGGTTTATTCGTCTGAGTGTGTCACCATGGGGTGCACCTTTTTTGTTAGTTAAGAAGAAGGAAGGTTCAATGAGGTTGTCTGTTGATTATATACAATTTAACAAGGTGACTATTAAGAACAAGTATCTACTTCCGAGGATTGGTGATTTGATGGATCAGTTGGTTGGTGCATGTGTGTTCAATAAGATTGATTTGAGGTATGGGTATCATCATATTCGTGTGAAGGCTAGAGATATTCAGAAGACTGCTTTTAGAATAAGGTATGGTTATTATAAGTATTCTGTAATGTCGTTCGGTGTGACCAATGCACCTGGTGTATTTATGGAATATATGAACAAGATTTTTCACGAGTATCTGGATAAATTTATTGTTGTGTTCATTGATGACATTTTGATATATTCTAATAGTGAAGAGGATCATGCTGAGTGTTGTACCTTAAAATTTGCCTTCTCTTTTCTCAAGGCATTTCTCACAAGGATTCTAAAAAATTCAATCTTACACAAGTACAATTGGATTTTTCAGCATCAAGTTAAAGAGGAAACTGTTAAAAAGGGTAAAGCAGATAAAAATAATCTTTTTGACAAAATTGAAGAAAAACAAGTTTTCTTCGATTCATAAGGCTTCGATTGGATTTTGGTCTCCTGTAAGCTTTCTTCGATTTCCCTTGCTTCGATTGGACAAATGGCTTCCTATATGTATGCTTCGATTGGACATTTGATGCTTGCATGCCTGTGTTAATTGGACAAATAATTCCCTCCATGCTTGCTTTGATTCACAAAGTTATGGCTAGCTACATACAATCTTTGATTGAGCAATAACTTCCTTCCTGCATGCTCCAAAGCAAGAGGCTCCCACCAGGCCAGTAGGCACAAGGCAAAAAAACCCCTTGTAGCCCCCTTCGATTCAAAGAGGAAAAGCCTCCTATTGATGTCCTTTGATTCCGAAATTGGTGACTTCCTACTGGCACCCTTCGATTCAGAAGACAGGGGCCTTTCTTTATGCTTGCCTTCAATTCACAAGGCAAGGAACTTCTTCAGGCCAGCAGGCACAAGGCAATGGCCTCCTGCATGCATCTTTCGTTTGGGCACGTGGCCTTTTCTTCAAATGCAAGCTTGATATACATCATTCGTTTAGGCATGTGGTTACCTTTTATGCAAGCTTTGGGTTACATCATTCGTTTGGCCATATGACCTTTAGCAGGAAAGTTTCATTTGGACAGTGACTCTTCATGCAAGATTTCGTTTTAGAAAAGGCCTCTTGCATATTTTCTTGAAGTCACAAAGCAATGGACTCCTGCAGCTCTCCTTCGACTCAGAAGCCATTGGTTTTGCATGTTTGCCAAACTCACAAGGCATAATTTCCCCCTCATGCTAGCGCCCCCCAAGAAGGGACCTCCTGCATGCACCCTTTCGTTTGGTCATGTGACCTCTGGCAGGAAAGCCTTCGATTGGACAAGAGCCACCTTCACACAAAGCTTCGATTAGAATTTTGGTTCCCTTTGAATCAGCATAATTTGAATCAAATTTGAACCCTTGGACTTGTTCTTTCTACACAAACCAAGTCTCTAAACCTGAACAAAACGTGTTTAAAGCTTCAAACCACCCTATAAGATCAGATTGATGCCTTAAGAAGTCACTTCTCACACTTTCTTCAAAAACAAGAAATGTAGCAAGACATGTGATCTTGTACTTCTGAGAAAGTACAAGTCCTCCAACCTTTTGCTCTATATAAAGCCATCATTTTGCAACTAAAAGGACGCTTGCCCAAGCCTTGAAATACCCTAAAATCAGAAGTTGCATACCAAGCCTCCAAACTTTCCATTTCTGACTTGTGAACTGAATCTTCCATTTCACTCATGTGTTTTCAGGCCTTTTGCTTTCCCAAGCTTCTTTACCTTACAAGTAAACTATCCCACACCCTGAAACATCACTGTAACTCCATCTTCCTCATTGTTGAAGTTCAAAAACAGAGTAACAGATGTGGACTTCTCCAGACCATTCCAACCACCCTCAAGACAAGCTAAGCATTGCATTAGCTTCCTAGAGGTTCAAGGAAGCTAATTTGATCATCACAGCATCCTAAAGCAAGCTCATTTTCAAAACACAATTTCCATTTTCAAGGTGAGTTTTTTGTTTTCCTAACTCTTGATACAGGCATAGTTACCTTTCCATTTGTGAATATAGAATATAGATATCATTGCTATGAAGCTGTACATATCCATAGCTTGCATTTATTTGGCTTGAGTTTAGAGAATTTTAAGTTTGAAGTTTCGGAAAAAATTAGGTTAAGAATTAGGGCCAACAAAATTCTCTCTGATCTTGGACTTATAGTTTTAATTATGCACATGGTTAGAATCGTGAGACAAAATGCTATAATGTTCATGTTATCACTTTCCATTTTTGTTGAGAAATGAAAAAGTTACAGGGGATCCGGCTAGCCAAAGGTTGAAGATGAAGTACAGGGAAAGGAAACGTTTTGTGTTATGTATTTATGTTTTCACTTAAACTAACGGATGTACAGCCACCCCAGTGGTAAGGCAGCGTGCAAAAATGCTTTAGGTCACGGGTTCGAGCCTTGGCGCTGCCTTTTTGCATTTTTCTCACATTTTGCATCATTTTTTGTCCTCTTGCAGCTTAGGCTTCAGTTTCATTGGGCCCTATGTTTTTTTGCTAACTTCCTGCCTCCCATTTGCCTTCAGCACCCCTGGCCCAAATATTTTATATACTTGTTTTATTTTTATTTTTATTTTATCAAATATATTTCCTGAATAATAAAAAATCATAAAAAATATAAAAATGATAAATATTATATTTTGTTTTATTTTATTTTATTTTCTCATAAACAATATTTATTTTTATTTAAACTTATATACTATCCCTTTTTATTAAACTTGTAAATTAAATTAAAATTAGGTTAAATACTTATTTTTTCTTCATATATATTAAATATTTATTTTAACATGTAAAAATACCAAAATACTTCATAAATACCATATATTATTTTCAATACCAAAATACAAAAAAATACTTAAAGAAATTTATTTCCTTTTAATAAATTAGAATTAGGGTTTAATCAAAATGTTTTCTAAAAAATAATTTCCTTCCTTAATTAATTTAAGTTTAATCTTGATTTGTTTATTAGGCTTAGGTTAAAACTTTTTTACATAAAAAAGAACAAAACAAAATCTTCTTTTGCATTTACCTATCTTTGCATATTTAAATTATCTTGTACATTATTTATTCCAATACTTGTATGAATTCAATTTGGTTGTAATAGATTAATTAGGTTTATATTATTGCAATCCCCATTCATCAATTGTATACCCCCTCCCACAAAATGTCGTAATAGCGTAGTAATCTTTAAATTTCGCAATTTATCGCTTTACATAACATGTTAGTAATTAGGGTTTGTATGGCAAGATATAATCAATCAAATAGAAAACCCTAATCCAAGACAAAATCAAGCATGAAAATGAAACACTTGCACACAAGACACCCTTTAGGTTATCCCACTTGGTTGCCTTATACAAAATGGCCATATTACGCATGTAAAGTGTCTTAGCAAAAACAAACAAATACAAGATCATAAGACCCTCGATGAGGCTATTCAAAGTTGCCTTACAAAAATGATCTTAGTCTCTCAAAAATGCTAAGATACTTTGCAACATTGCTAATCATGGCTATACGATGACCCGCGCCCATCCCATTTACATCTAAAGATAGGGTTGCTTACCAAATCAATGGTAAGACAATAATGTCAAAGGAAAAAAAAAGAACAAGAAAGACATTTGAGTAGGTATATTACTCCTAGTTACTTGCTCCATTTCAAAATAAATATTCTTGCTATTTTCAAAAAAAAAAGCACCTACACACTTTCAAACATCTTACAAACATTGAAAACATTTTCAAAAAGACAACATCTTTGTATATATTCTTACGAACGAGAATCATTACAAAGATTACCTAAACAATGGCCTCTTTTACAAAATACTTTCAAAACCACACAAAGCATAATTTCAAACAAAAGCAAGTGATCTAGCAAGTAACTAAGAGCCCGTGGAAAACCATGGATGAAAAGGGTGCTAATACCTTCCCTTTTCATAATCTACCCCCCGAACTCAAGAAACAATCTCAAAGGTATTTCCTGTGCTTTTTCACCTTTCCTTTTGGATAAAAGAAAAGCCGATGGCGACTCTTGCTAACCGCAAAATTTGCGATCAAACGCAAAACCTTCAAGTCAGTTCTCCCACCGTATCACAATCTTAATCCTGCATCTTTGCTCACATGTAACACACTCAAACAAACATGAACATTAGCAGTAATAGGTATGAATTTAAATCATGTTTAACAAGTTTGAGATTAAAGACGAAATTACCAACAGAGGGATTGTATGAGGGATGCTTCTGTGTGAATCCCAGGAACACGATTAAAGTGTTAGTCTGGACAAAGGCTGCTTGCAAAATCAACTTCGAGTTTGACAGTCTTTGGAAATTTTGTGCAACTTTATGGAATCTCGTGGGGCAGGCTGCGTTTTTGCGAGGCAATATATGTGTGTCTCCGTGTCCTTTTTCTCTGAGATTATGAGGTTTATATAGACAAGAGATTTTAGGTCAACATTTGTTTATCAAATCTTGGTCCATTATGATGAAGATATTTGATTTGATTTCTTCATAAAAACTTGCTATATTTTATTCAATCAAGTGCCAATCTATTTTCATGCATTACTGCCAGCATGTTATGATTTGTTTGGGCATCCAATATGATGAAAATCGAAAGCTGACCTGCCCCTGCAGATCCATTTCCCTTCGAGTTTGCTCTCTTCAAAGGCTCTAAGCTACAATTCAAATTACTCAGAGCTTTCCTCATCAGAGCATTGTTTCCTTCGAAAGCTCTAAACTCTAATTCGAATTGCACTAGCTTCAATGTCATAGCTCCTTTAATTGAGCCACCCTCTGCTTCGATTGCTTGATTTGAAGAGAATCACCCTGGTCGAATCAGATCTTGTGGAGTTATAAACAAACAAGGCAAGAATCTGGCCTTTAACTCAGGAATTGAAATCATGATCAACATTGAATTCTTGCCACATTTGCAAGGAAAACATGCTATTTTGAACTTTGGGTGAACCTGGACAGATTAGGATAGTTGTTTTGTTTGAATTTGGCTTAAGGCTTTCACTTTCGATTAAGTCTCAAGTTTTTCTCTCTTTGATGGCTTTGAACTTGGTTCAATTGAAGCGTTATCTTATTGACTAATCGAAGTGTTATTCTACACTCCTTGATGGCTCTAAGTCCTGATTCGAATTGCCCAGAAATTCCCTCATCAGAACATTTGTTTTCCTTTGATGGCTTTGCATCTTGATTTGAATTTCTCATATTCTCAGCATCGGACCTTCTACGTTTGAACCATAGTCTGCAGAAAGGCTCAGAGTTATCCTCTCCAATATGCATGAATTCGAATGCCCATCATCAGAGCTTCTGGAACCGTCTTATTTCTTTCTCTTTTTGATCTCATCTTCTCTAACTTGAACAATCAGAATATCGCCCTGTTGATATGCCAATCGAAACATCACTTGGTTAACACGCCTGTCGAAAGGAACTTTGTACGCTTTAACAAAAAACAACCTTATTTAAGATGCCCATCGAATCGGCCTTGTTGGAAATGCCCATCGAAAGGCCCTATACCAATCAAAGGATCTTTTACAGATGCCAATCAAAGGACCTTCTATAGATTCCAATTCAAGGACCTTTTGCAGATGCCAATTGAAGGACCTTTTGCAGATGCCAATCGAAGGACCTTCTGTAGATGCCAATTGAAGGACATTAACCATCATTTGAAAAGTTTCCTTTTCTTTAGGAAAAGGTTTGTAACCACCTATGCAAGAGTAAATCTTAGAAAACATGAGAAGGAAAATTTTGGGGTACAACAACTGTACCTGTTCAATCTTCTTAAACCTGAGGATGTAGATTGGCTTGTCTGCCTTTCGTGATCTGAAGGTGGAAGATGATTGAACACTAAAGTGACCAGAAATTTGTACTCGTCTGAGATGATGCTTGACTGTGTAGATAGTATCGGGAATGGGCTTATAGATTCCATTTGGAAAAGATGACGGTAGATCGTCGGAGATAGGCTTAAAGATGCCATCCAGAATAATGTTTACTTCATGAGATATTCCTTTATGGGGATCCCTAGTCCCGTTGTTAAGGAGGATTCCGCTGAGGAGTGTTGGTCTTTGTTCGGAAAGTAGAGTTTAGGAGCTTCAATTGTCTATCACTCTACTAGGGAGTATCTCTTGATTAAAGAGGAGGAAGTGAACTGCTATCTGGTCAGGATCCAGGCTTCACAGTGACTTACTGAGGATAATAAGGCTTCCTGCTATCTGGTCATATTCCAGGATTCACAGCGACTTACTGGGGGAACATGAAATTAGGTGTTATCTAGTCGGACTACAGGCTTTGCAGTATCTTCAACTGGAATAGAAATCAGAAAAATCTTAGTATCGATTTAACTGAACCAGAGGAATGTCTTGGGTTGTCTTCAACTGGAATAGAAATTAGGAAAATCTTAGTATCGATTTAACCGAACCAGGGAAAAGTCTTGGATTAACTTTGACTGGAATGGAAATCAGATAAATCTTAGTATCGATTTAACTGAACCAGACAAAAGTCTTGGATTAACTTTGACTGGAATGGAAATCAGAAAAATATTAGTATTGATTTAACTAAACCAGACAAAAGTCTTGGATTATCTTAAACTGGAATAGAAATCAGAGAGATCTTGGTATCAATCTAACTTAACTAGGGAAGGTCTTGAGTTAAATTTGGCTGGAATGGAAATCAGAAAAATCTTAGTATCGATTTAACTGAACCAGACAAAAGTCTTGGATCATCTTCAACTGGAATAGAAATCAGAGAGATCTTAGTATCGATCTAACTGAACCAGAGAAGGTCTTGAATTAACTTTGACTGGAATGGAAATCAGAAAAATCTTAGTATAGATTTAACTGAACCAGACAAAAGTCTTGGATCATCTTCAACTAGAATAGGAATCAGAGAGATCTTAGTATCGATCTAACTGAACCAGAGAAGGCCTTCATCATACGTAGATTTTAAGAAGACTACCAGGTCACATAAGCAGTCAATGGTGTTTGTTGATTTGATCTTTCCTGAAAATAGTAAAGAATTAGTCGTATGCAATGTCATGATGTATGAAATGCATTGTGATGATGGTCTCAAAATAAATGAGATTATGCTGTATGCGATGTGTATGTGCATGCCATAATGTATGAATATGGGATGTTGTTGCAATATTTCTTAGTCTGGGAAAGTAAATCCCTGACTGCTGCTGAAGAGTATTGGAAAGTTGAATCCTTCATTTCCGCTGGGGATGATGAACGAAGATGATTTGCCGGGGATTTCCTCTTTCCGTTTGAGGATATTCTGCTGGGGATTTTAATCTCCTACTTGAGATTAACTCTGTGGGGGGATGATGCCCTATTGGAAGATTTTACCGATGTGGAGAAATAAACTCGTTGGGGAATAAACTTTCGCAGTTAGAGAAGTAAACTCTACCCGAGAGGAGGTTTTATAAACTGCTTGAAAATATAAAACTCGGCTGGGGTATACAAATTTCAGCTCTCTGAAGGAACCTTGCTGGAGGAGGTAATTCCTGCTTGGGGAAGAAGAGATCAAAACTTTGGTTATTTCTACTCTTTGGGGAACATTGATGTCACGGGGTCATATGTAGTGGTGACTTCATCTCAAAATGTCTTTGCCCCTGTACCATGCTGGAAAGAGTAGCTGTCGGGACTACAAATTGCTTTTTTAGACTTTTCCCCATTTCTTAAAGTCATTAGTAACCGTCTTTCTGTTTCTTATGCAAGTATTTGTAAACAGTAATCATATTCAAATGCATATGTCAAAAATAATCACTGGACGTCTTTGCAAAACAAAATAGAAAAATAGAAAACAAATAATTTTGTACTTTCAAAGAAATGATTTGTATTTATTTCTGAAGTTCGCCTATAACAAGCATTTCGTACAAAGTAACTGACGTTCTAGTAGGAGAACGCCGTCGCGAAAAATGAAAATTATACAAAATTGTATAAAGAGAAAACAACCATGTGTAATAATCCCATTGAGTTTCAATTCTGCTATTGCCCTTATGTCCTTGAGCGTCTCATCACTTTTCTACTTGTCCGAAGTTGACTGGATTGAGTAGTACCGTTTGAGCTTGATAGTTGATACCAACGGGACATAGTTATACGCTTTAAATCCCTAATTTTTGCCTGGACCTCCCTTTCGGGTTTTCGGCCCACTGGGATACCCTTTTTTGCCCAAGCCTCCTTTTCAGGTTTTTGACTTGCCGGGTGTACAGATTCTTTTTGTATTTATCCCTAAATTTTGCCCGAACCATTTTGGTTCACCGAGATGCCCTTATTTTTTCCTAGGCCAGTCAACCTAACGGGTCTTTATTTATGCATAGTATTTTTTCACTAAGTCCGCATTCACATGGTGAGGAAGGTCGTCACTATCCATGGTGGTCAAAATCATGGCTCCACCGGAAAATATGCTTTTGATTACAAATGGCCCTTCGTAAGTGGGAGTCCATTTTCCCCTGGGGTCACCTTGTGGCAGTATGATGCACTTGATTACTAGATCACCCACTTGATATACTTGACGTCTGACCTTTTTGTTGAAAGCCTTGATCATTCGCTTTTGGTATATCTGACCATGACAAACAACAACAAGCTTTTTCTCGTCGATCAGATTCAGTTGGTCAAGTCGGGTCTGGATCCAATCATCTTCGGACAAATCTGCATCCTTCATGATCCTCAAAGAAGGGATCTAGACCTCAATAGGTAGGACAACCTCTATACCATACACCAGAGAATACGGTCTTTCCCCTATTAATGTACGTGCTGAGGTACGGTAACCACGAACAGCAAATGGTAATGTGATACAGTGGCCAGAACCGGGACGTGGTTTCCCTATTTCGTTAAGGAAATTTTGCTGGTTTGTATTTTGCGTTTGTGTTTGCAAAATGTCGCGGTAAGCAAGAGTCGCCACCGTCTTTTATTTTATTCAACAAGGAAAGGAAAAAAGCACAGAAAAATTCCTTTTTTGAGATATTTCTGAGTACGGGGGGTAGATTATAGAAAGGGAAGGTATTAGCACCCTTTCTATCTGTGGTTTTCCACAGGCTCTTAGGTACTTGCTCATCATTTTCTAAATTGTTTTCTTTGTGTTTGTGGCTTTTGAAAAGTTTTTGTTTTGACTTTGATTTAACTCTTGCTTCTGTCTTCAAGAGTGTAATAAAGTGTTTTTGAAAACTTGTTTGTAAAAGAGTGTAAGTGTGAAAAAGTTTTGTTTTTTGATTGAGCAAGTACTTGAGAACTAATCTACCTACTCGAAAAAGGAATCGTTCTATGTTTGTTTCCTTTAGACAATGCTATCCCACTATTAGTCAGTAGGTAGGACCGTCATTGGAGTTTGAGGGTCAATTCGACAGGGACATACGGTCACTAAAGCAATGTTAGGACATCTTAGTAGTAACCCTAATGTCTTAGATCAATTGTCCGAGGCAACAATATCCGAGACAACCTTTCTGAGGCAACTTTGATCTTTTAGACAAGAGGACGACCTCTAAAACAACCTATACTCAATGACCGTTTACGAAGGCAACCAAGTGGGAGTGTACCCTAGGAGTGCGCATGTGCGCGTGTTTCAGTTTCAGATTTATTTATCTTTGCACATTTAGGGTGATCTAATTGTTTAAAATTAGTCATACATTCTTGTCATGCATGCCCTAATTATTCACATATCTAGCAGTTATATATTTGCAGAAATTAAAGTGCGGAATTTAAACTAACCATTACAAGGCTTCGAGTATTTACATAGCCAAAAACAAACCCTTTGAAATTAAAAGCGGTAAAAATAAATAAATGTCCTAATTTAATTATTACAAACCGGGAGCAGATACAATAATTAGGTAAAAATAAAGCGCGCGAGAAAATTAGATCGAATGTGAAATTAGGGTTTTGACCCTTCTATCCTAATTAAAAGAGAAAATTGTTTTTTTGTTGTTTTTATTAAAGAGAAATAAGTTTTCTAAATTAAAAAAAACGATTAATTAGTTAATTAAGTTAATTAATGAAAAATAATTAAACGACATATTTTTGGGTTTTTGTTATTTTAGGAAATAAAATAAAATAATTAAGTTAATGATAAAGCCTACTAATTCTAATTAATTTTAATTATTTGTAAAATAAATTAAAGTTATCTAACATAAATAACCTAATTAATTTAATTAATTTATTGATGAAAAATAAAAATTCTAATTTTAATTGGACATAAAATATTTTTGGTGATTTTGATAAAAAGAAAAATTTAATTTGTTAGTAAAAATAATTAAATGAAATAATTAATAAAAATGTAAAAAAGAAAAAGGATGAGAAAATGGGCCTGAGTTAAGCATTTTGGGAGGTGTGAATAGCAAGAATCTGGACCCATTTGTGGAGGTCCACGCTGACTTTTGTAATCCTATATGGCATCTTTGACTTGGCTTATGGTGCACTCTCAATGGTGGCCACCAGATTTGGCCATCTGGCCATCTGGCGTGTTGATGATGAAGACCCACGGTAGATCTCTTGACTTCGCATACACTGAATCGCCTGAAATTAAATAGAAAAATAGCAAATGCTGGAGGTAGGGATCGAACCCCTGATCTCCAGCCTCTAAAGCCTTATGCACCTACGTGGCCACCACTGCACCATTTGTTTTTATTTGTACATAAGATAAACAAATAACATAATATATGAAAACAAACAGTGATGGGATATTTGCGCGCAAATTCAAACAAGCCAATGGAGGCTGGCCACGTATTTGTCTTCCTCCCTGCACCGTCGCTAAAAGCTCGTTCACCTATACCTACGGACAAACGTCCGTTGCTATAGATTATGCGCTCTCAAAATCCTCCATAGGCCATGGAAATAATATCTAAAGCCATGGTTGTGTCCGTTTCGTCCTTCTGAACATGCCAGTACTATTCATGAAGGCCAATTGTTCCTGAAATCAAAAACCCTAAAACCAAGCTCGAAAACCTAGCAATGGTGATTAACGCCACATGCTATATAAATGCAATTGAATGATGCAAAAAGTTTACAAATACCTCATAGATCAAGAATATGCAAGTAACTTATCTTAACAATGCCTATATTATGAAATACGAATTCAAGAACAGGACGAAGTTGTGAACGACTTACAGTGCATTTTGGGACTTGAACAACTTAGTTCTTGATTGCTTTAGGTTGCTGAGAGTGCCAGGAAGCGATTGGGATCGTTCAATGGTCCTGAGAATGCCTCTAAGTGGGATTTCTATCTCAAACTTTTTTTCTTTTTTTCTTTCAAATATGGTTCTTGCTCTGTGCCTGATTTCCAACCTGTTTCTAGGTCTGGCCGCACTCCTTATGTAACAAAGAATGAATCAGGGTTGATAATTGATCCAAATCCCCCTCCTTTAATCCTTTTTTATTTGATTTGATTCACCTTTTAAAACCTTCCCAAACATGGCCTTTTCAATCTTTTTGTCCACTCTATGAATTTGCACGAATTTGAATGCTTGCAATATGTAATTTAAGACCTGAAATAATCACAAAATACTTGGTTTTCAATATTTTTGATTTTATATGATTTGTTTTGATTTAAATTGAATTAATTCAAATAAAAACCAAAATAAATGATAAAAATAAAATATGGACAAGTGGAAAAGGCTAGAGCACGTGGGCTATGTTGCCAACTCAAAACAAGTGAAAAGGATTGGGCCCATTTGGCAAAATTTGATGTTTTGGGGATAGTTGACTTTTGGCAATTTTGCAAAAAAGGTCAACTTCACCAATGCATAACTTCCTCAATTTTGACTCTTTAGAGGTGTTATTGGACTTTTTAGAAATCTTGAGATGTCCTCTAAGCAACCCTTTTTGTCTCATCTCAATTTGATATTCCATGCTCATGTATGGAGCTTTGACAAAAAAGGTCTTTTTGTTGACTTTTCAAAATGACCTATAATGTCCAAATTCATAACTTCTTGTGAATGCATATTTTGAACTTGGGAGATGAATATGGATTGTAGGGAATTTCATCCTCTTCAAAATGAGATTTTGATGGGTCATTTATCATAAAGTATGAGAAAGTTATGCTTGGTCAAATTTGGGTTGACTTTTCTTGCAAAACCCTAATTTAGCAACTTTTGAGTCTTGATGAATTATGAGCAATCCTTGATGAATCATGATCTACCCTTGATCAAATGATGAAATATCCTTAAAAATGAGAATGTTGACAAAATTTATTGAAGTTTGACTGTATGTGGGCCACAGTTGACTTTTGCCCAAGCACAGTCGATTTTTGGACCTTTGAGCAATTGACTGAGCAAACTTCCTCTGCAAGGCTTGAAACTTGACATGGATGATCTTGAGAACATATTAGGACAATGTTGAGCATTTGGAATCACTTGGACTCAAGGATCTTGAAGCAACATGGAACCCTAATTTGAGGTAGACTGTTTTAGGAGAGAGCTTGTCTGGTCAACCAATGGACTATCTTGAGCAACTTGGAGATCTTTCTTGCAATGTTTTGAGAAATATGAGAGGGAAAATTTTGGGGTACAACAGCTGCCCCTGTTCAATTTTCTTAAACCTGAGGATGTAGATTGGCTTTCGTGCCTTTCGTGATCTGAAGGTGGAAGATGATTGAACACTAGAGTGCCCAGAAATTTGCACTCGCATGAAGTGGTAATTGTCTTGTGATGTCGGGAATGGGCTTACAGATGCCATTTGGAGATTGCTGACGGGAGATGGGCTTAAAGATTCCATCTGAAGGAGTGTCGATCGCGTAAGAGATTCCTTAGTGAGAGCTTGCATTCCTGTTGTTGAGGAAGATTCAGCTGGGGAAGGATGACTTCTGTCTTCTGAGAGAAATAGAATTTCAGGAGCTTCGTCGTCCGTTATTCTGTTGGTGAATCGTCTCTGTTGATATTTAGGAACTTCAATCGTCCGTACTCAACTGAGGAGTCATCTTTACTGATATTTAGGAACTTCGATCGTCCGTACTCAACTGAGGAAACATCTTGTTGAGATTTAGGAACTCGTCCGTAATTCAACTGAGGAAACATCTCTGCTGAGATTTAGGAACTCGTCCGTAATTCAACTGAGGAAACATATCTGCTGAGATTTAGGAACTTGTCCGTAATTCAACTGAGGAAACATCTTTGCTGAGATTTAGGAGCTCATTCGTAGTTCAATTGAGGAAACATCTCTGCTGAGATTTAGGAGCTCGTCCGTAATTCAACTGAGGAAACATCTCTGCTGAGATTTAGGAACTTGTCCGTAATTCAACTGAGGAAAACATCTTTGCTGAGATTTAGGAACTCGTCCGTAATTCAACTGAGGAAAACATCTTTGCTGAGATTTAGGAACTCGTCCGTAATTCAACTGAGGAAACATCTCTACTGAGATTTAGGAACTTGTCCGTAATTCAACTGAGGAAACATCTTTGCTGAGATTTAGGAGCTCGTCCGTAATTCAAATGAGGAAACATCTCTGCTGAGATTTAGGAACTTTTCCGTAATTCAACTGAGGAAAACATCTTTGTTGAGATTTAGGAACTTGTCTGTAATTTGACTGAGGAAACATCTTTGTTGAGATTTAGGAACTTGTCCGTAATTCAACTGAGGAAAACATCTTTGCTGAGATTTAGGAACTCGTCTGTAATTCAACTGAGGAAACATCTCTGCTGAGATTTAGGAACTTGTCCGTAATTCAACTGAGGAAACATCTCTATCGAGATTTAGGAGCTCGTCCGTAATTCAACTGAGGAAACATCTATGCTGAGATTTAGGAACTTGTCCGTAATTCAACTGAGGAAAACATCTTTGCTGAGATTTAGGAACTCGTCCGTAATTCAACTGAGGAAACATCTCTGCTGAGATTTAGGAACTTGTCCGTAATTCAACTGAGGAAAACATCTTTGCTGAGATTTAGGAACTCGTCCGTAATTAAACTGAGGAAACATCTCTGCTGAGATTTAGGAACTTGTCCATAATTCAACTGAGGAAACATCTCTGTCTAGATTTAGGAACTCATCCGTAATTCAATTGAGGAAAACATCTTTGCTGAGATTTAAGAACTCGTCCGTAATTCAACTGAGGAAACATCTCTGTCGAGATTTAGGAACTCGTCCATAATTCAACTGAGGAAAACATCTTTGCTGAGATTTAGGAACTCGTCCGTAATTCAACTGAGGAAACATCTCTGTCGAGATTTAGGAACTTGTTCGTAATTCAACTGAGGTAAAAGCTTCATAGCTTGAATTTTGTGAGAATTTAATCGTATCTTTCGTGAAAGGTAAAGGTTAGCTATATGTAATGCATGATATGTATCAGGCAATGATGTTCTCAAAATAAATGAGATTGTGTCGTATGATGCGTATGCATGTCATGATGTATGGAAATGTGATGTTTTGAGCTGGGGAAAATAAATCCCGGATAGCTGCTGGAGAAAAGAGTTGAATTCTCCGTTTCCACTGGGGATAGCGAATGAAGATGTTTGTGAGAATAAACCTATAGGAGAGGATAACTCCGCTGAGGAATAAACTGATGAGGAAATGACTCTGTGGGGAAGAGATGCTCTGCTGAGGATTCCGCTGATAAATTCAGCTGGGGATGAATTACCGTTGCTGGTGATAATGAAACCTGTCGGGGATTGAATTTCTGTTAGTGAAAGGAATGAACTCCGTTGGAGATGATTTTCCAGTCGCGACTTCACGGGGAATAACCTTTTAGACTCTACTGGGGATAATCTCCAAACTCCACTGGGGATAATCTTCCAGACTCCACCGGGGATAATCTTCTAGTGCTGGTGATAGATAAACTCTGCTTGGGGAGAATCTTACCGACCCATTCGTGGTCGCGAGCCTCAGCTGGGGAGAATTGACACCACTGTCCTTTTCTTACTTTGCGGGGAGTGTAGATGTTACTGGGACGCGGGCTGAGGATATGACAAAAACTTTGCATCGAGACTTTTCTACCCCTGTATTTGCGGGAGAAGGTGCCTGCGGAGGCCTTGTGGATCGAGTATTATTCTAACCTATGAGGTGCTTGGTAATTGCCGATTGAAATGACAAATCTTCTACTGGTAGGCAAGTGATAAGATGACGGGACATAGTCGTACGCTTTAATCCCTAACTTTTGCCTGGACTGTCTTTTCAGATTTTCAGTCCATCGGGATACCCTTTCTTGCCCAAGCTGCCTTTTCAGGTTTTCGACTTGCCGGGTGTACAAATCTTTTTTTGTTTTTATCCTTAATTTTTGCCCGAACCCTTTTGGTTCGTCGGGATGCCCTTATTTTTGCCTAGGTCTGTCAACCTAGCGGGTCTTTGTTCATGCGCAGTATTTTCCGACTATGTCCACGCTCTCAGGGTGTAGGGAGTTGTCATTGTCGGTAGTGTTGTGTTGTCATACTATCAGAAGATGTTCGTTTGATCATACAAGATTCGTTGCTGGAATTCATGTCCAATGCCCTAAGTGTTGTGTTGGCATCTTTGAGAGACTCCTTGAATCTTGACTTGACTGCCCCAGATGATAGACAATGCTCATGCCGTGCCCCTTGGTTGGAAGTGTTTTTTCCACTTGAGGTGACCCTTTTTATTGAAAAGGTTTTTGTTCACTAGATATTCTTCGTGCGAATTTCTCTACTGTTGAACAAATAGTCATATGCAAACAATGTTATTTTTAGAATGCAAGGCTTATGTCTGTCTTGAAATTTTGAAAATTCATTTTTTAGTAAAACAAGTTTTTTTTATATAAAAGTGTGATGTCAACTCAGGATTTACAGCAAGCCCTACAGGAGTCAGGATACCTTTTGTAACAGTATGCTTTCAAACTAACCCATGCCTCAGCTAGGACTTTTAAGGGTTATAACGTGGTCTAGTTCATGGTTCAAGAAACAAAGGATAAAGGCTCAGATTTTATTTGTACCCACCCGTTCTTCGTGATGTTCTTCGATCCTAAACTCAGCTAATTGTGCATTTAGACCCCGTTTTGAGTCTTTGCTCTGATATTTCAGTGATGGTTCGGATACTGACAGATTATTTTGAACTGGCAGTCATTTTGTTGAGAGTTTGTAGGACCTCTTTCTTTTTGATTTCGTTATCCCTGTCTTTTTCCTGAACTGTTTGTTTTGTGATTACAGTCAGTGGGATACCCCAGTTTTGTAAGTCTCCTTCATAGGTTTTGACTTAATGGGCTTTTATTTGAGAGATAACGACTGTCTGTCCTGACGACTATAAGGAACCATCACCATATTTTATTTTGGAAGGACCTCTTTGATGCCATTCATTGTGCACCCGAATTAACTGAGAAACTACCCTGCCCCAGGTTGTGATTAAGGGTTTTAATTTGTGTGAAAAGAAAAACTCCAACTTCTTTGGCTCAAAAGGGTTGACTAGGGATTATCTTCCTTATAACTCCACTATTTAGGATTTGAAACAACGCCTGTAAATCGTCAGCAGGGTCTGTTCAAAAGCATACTGTAGAGATTTTGATATCATTTTCGTCATCTTCCTTATAAAGGCTTAGAGTTTTTTAATCGAGAGTTGAACATCACAAAAAGTAAATATGAAGCAATTTAAGCATAGTGAAAACAATTAATTCAAAACAGACACGTGTAATGCATTAATGAAATAAAAAGGTTTGACATGACAATAATTGTTTGAATAAGCAAAGAAAAATACAACTTCAGAATTCAAATGAACAAAAGTGCTTTCAATCCTAACCATATTTTGGCAAGGGAGCAGTGATCACATTGGGAGTCTCAGGAGGGTCGAATTCGATCTCCTTAGCGTCAATCATATTCTGAATCTTGTATTTCAGCGCCCAACAATCGTTAGTATCGTGCCCCGGGCTACCGGAATGATAAGCACACCTTGCATCTGGGTTGTAGTTAGGAGAAGAAGTCTTAGGGTTCGGATGAGGGTTTATCACTATGATGTGGTGGGAGAACTAACTCGAGGTTTTGCATTTGTGTTCACAAATGTTTCGGTTTAGCAAGAGTCGCCACCGACTTTTTATTTTATCCAAAGGAAAGGTCAAAAAGCACAGGAAAGACCTTTGAGATGTTTTCTTGGGTTCGGGGGGTAGATTATGAAAAGGGAATGTGCAAGCACCCTTTTCATCCATGGTTTTCCATGGGCTCTTAGTTACTTGTTTAGATCACTTTCTTTTGCTTTTCAATTGTTTGAAATGGTGCTTTGTGTGTGTGGTTTTGAAAGTAATTTGAAAACAGGCCTTGTCTAGGCAACCTTTGTAATGATTCTTGTTTGAATGTATACGAAGGTGTTTGTCTTTTGAAAAGATGTTTCAATGTTTGAAAGTTTGAAAGTTTGTTTTGGGAAATGTTTTGAAATTGTGTTGTGATGGTTTTTTTTGTTTGAAAATAGCAAGGATGTTTGCAAGTTTTGATCAAGTAACTAAGAGTTGTCTACCCTATCTACTCAAGAGTCTTTCCTACACATTTTTAACCCTTTTACATTGTTGTTTTACCATTGTATTTGGTAAATAACCTTGTATTTGGATGATAAACGGGACAGGCGTGGGTCATCGTATTGACCATGATAACAATTGTGTTAAGTATCTTTAGCAAATTTTTGAGGGACTAGATCATTTTGTGTAGGCAACCAAGATATCGTCATCGAGGGACTATGATCTTTTGTTTGTTTTTGTTTTGCCAAGATACTCAACATGCATACCATGGCCACTTTAAAGGCAACAAGTGGGTGAAACCCTAGGGGTGCATGTGTGCATTGTGTTGTCAATTTACATGCTTTTATGTCTTGTATTAGGTCTAGCTATTTGTTTTGATTTTGGATATTGCATACAAACCCTAATCTCTATCATGGCATATTTGAAAGCAATAAATGCGTAAAAGTAAATCTACCACTATTACAACATTGATATGGGGAGGGGGATACAATTTTGAATAGGGGATTATTTGTAAGAAATTAAAACCCTAAGATTATAACAACCAAATTGAATTAATTGTGCAAATAAATAAATAGGAAAATATTTAAATGGACAATTAAATAAATATGCAATATATATTATAAATATGCAAAAAAAATAATTGTATTATTTTTATGTATGTAAAAATAAAATATTTAATGCATCAAAAATAATAAAATAAAAGATTATTTTATTAAGGGTGGAAACTCTAATTTGTTTTAAGAAAATATATATATATATATATATATATATATATATATATATATATATATATATATATATATATATATATATATATATATATATATATATATATATATATATATATATATATATATATATATATATATATATATATATATATATATATATATATATATATATATATATATATATATATAATATATATATATATATATATATATATATATATATATATATATATAATATATATATATATATATATATATATATATATATATATATATATATATATATATATATATATATATATATATATATATATATATATATATATATATATATATATATATATATATATATATATATATATATATATATATATATATATATATATATATATATATATATATATATATATATATATATATATATATATATATATATATATATATATATATATATATATATATATATATATATATATATATATATATATATATATATATATATATATATATATATATATATATATATATATATATATATATATATATATATATATAATATTTTTTTGTATTATTTACAAGTTTTGGTTAAAGAAAATAAAGTATATACTATTTTAATAATTATTTCTATGTCTAAAAAATAATAAAAATAACAAAATAAAATGTGAAAATTTATGAAAATATTTTTTGGTATTTTTAATGTTTAGAAAAATAAAAATAAAGTCAGAAATAAAAAAAGAAATGAAAAATATAAAAAATAAAATCAAATGGGCCAAGGGGGTGTAAACAGTAAGGCTAGGGGTGCAAAAAGCATGAACAAGCCAGGACCAGCCTAGCTGATCTTCATCTTCAACCTTCGCTCAAAAAAAGGCGCGCCTTCTTGTACAAATGGCTAACTCCTGCATACGTGCTCTAAAGCAAAAACTCACAACACAAAAGTTATAGCATTTTTCAACACGATTCCAACCATATAAAGAACTTAATCTAACTCTCAAAGACCAGAGAGAATTTCTCTGGCCCCAATTTCTAACCTAACTTTTTCAGGATGTTCATCAATCAAATTCTCTCAACACAGTTAACTTAAATGAAATCTATGCATATGTACAGCTTAAGGGCAATGAGTACTACATTTTTTATTCACAAACCTAAGCCTAATGATTCCTAAATAGAGAGATAGAAAGTTGGAAAATACCTGCTTCAGTTGAACTCGAGTATGGAAATGTGGAGGTTTTCTATAAGGCCTGAGATGCTTGGGAGCTTGCTTGAACTTCCATTGACCTTCCCCAATGCTTAGTTTGCTTTGAGTTTGCTTGAAATAGCCTGTAGAAGTCAACCTGCACAAGCTAAATTCAAAAATGGTGAAGCTTGAAAACAAGGTTACAGTCACTGGCCAATGGTTGTGATAGCTTAGGTGGGTTGTATGGAATGTATTGGAAGAAGTTTGGGGCAAAACGCACGAGTAGTTTGTGATTTGGAAACAAAAATGCAGAAACTGCCCTGTTTTGCAAGAAGAAGGTGTTTTGATGTTCAAGGGTGTTTGAGGATTGGATAACTCGTGTTTCTGGCTCAATGTGATATGCAAAAGTGTTTTGGAATGTTTACAAGAGTTGGTTTTATCAGATTGTCAAGTTCTCTTTGTTTTTGCAAGTTGACTTGGCTTTTAAGAAAAGTGTGAAATGACAACGCAAAGGGTTGTACCATCTAGCTTAGGGCCTGCCAAGATTTGGTAACAATTGCCTGATATTAGTGAACTTTGTTTGCTGCAAAAGAAAGGGTTCAAGGCTCAAGAGGAACAACTTGACATAAAGCCAACTTTATGAAAATGGAAATGTTCACTTTTTGCCAAAAATGGATTAAACCCTTGTGTAATATTCCATAGATCAGAACAATGCATTAAACCATTGAGTTTGCATTAAATTTTTAAGTGTGGAAGGGTTTAGAGACCCGTATTTAAGTACAAGCAAAGTTGGACAGATTTTGTAACTTGTGTCAACATGAAAATGCCATGGATCAAAGTGATAATTTCCCAAATTCAAACCTTCGATTCTCCCTAACCACAAATGTTTTTGAAGAGTTCTTGGGCATTTTGGAAAGCTTGTAACATGCTATACAATCCATCTTTGAAATTCATTTTGAGATTCCAAGTGGAACTATGTGACAAATTGCCATGAAGATAGGTCAAAATCCTGCCTAAACTAGGGCAAAATTTCACTAAGTTAAAAAGTTCATGGACCCTTATTACAAAATTCATATCTTGAGATCCAAGCATTTTTTGGGAAAACTTTGTGAATAAAAGTTGTAGATTTTGTGGAGGACTACAACTTTCATGTTGGAAGTTTTGTTTGAATCCAATTTCATCATGGTGAAAATGTTGGGCAAAATTGGAAAAAATAAGAAAATTTCATAACTTAGAAAAATTCTAAGTTATGAAATTTTTCAATCTTAAACCCTAATTTACCAAATTAGGTTTCTTGATGAACAAGTTTCATATTTTAACACATCTTGATGAAAAATGACCATTGGATTTTGACCAAAAAGTCAAAGTTTGACTTTTCAGTGTACAGTTGATTTTTGATTAGTTGACTGGAAAATTCATCTGTCAATCCAATGCATTTGAGATCTTTTGAACCTTGTGATAAGGTCAATATGATGTCATTGAGTCTTTTAATCCATGCTTGAACCCAATTTGCCATTGGCTATGTGAAAAATCAGAATTTTCCCTTATACAGTCAAAACCCTAAAAATGACCATTTTGCCCTTTTGATGATCTGATCAAATTTCTTGAGGAGTTGTGGTCCAAACTTAATCAAATGGTTCATATGAGTCTATAATGTTGATGTGGATAAAACATTATGAGGTTTGACTGTAAATTGGCCACAATTGACTTTTTCCCCAATACAGCTGATTTCTAGGTCAACTATCCAATTGACTGGGCAAAAATTGGATTCAAAGCTTGAAACTTGGTAGGGGCAATCTTATAAGTCCAACATGAAGTATGAAAGTCACTAGTGCAAGGAGATGTCTTGAGCAGAGCAAACCCTAATTCTGTCTGGAGTCCAAAGAGTCCTGTGAGGGAAATCTTGATAAAATGAGAGGTAAAATTTTGGGGTACAACAGCTTCCCCTATTCAATCTTCTTGAACTTGAAGAGTTAGATTGGCGAGTTTGCCTTTCGTTACTCAAAGGTAAAAGAGGATTGGACACTAGAGTGCTCGTAAATTTGCACTCGTCAAAGTATAATTGAGGGAATGGGCTTAAAGATGCCATTTGGAGAGGTGACAGAATCTTGCTGGAGATGGGCTTAGAGATGTCATCCAAAATGTCTGTTGAATATCAGGAGAATGAACATCAGAATGGTATCCGTATCTGGAACGTATCTGAGTTGTATCTGGAGATTGGATCTGTATGAGCAAGGGAATGGCGTCCGTGTCTGGAGCATATTCGAATTGTAACTGTATTTGATTCTTGAATGAATAACAGAATGACTGCCACGTCTGGAGTGTATCTGTATTGTATCTGAATCTGAAATCTGAATGAGCAAACAGAATGACATTTGTGTCTGGAGTATCTCTGAGCTGGGGAAACTTTTGAATGAGTGACAGAATGGCAACTATGTCTGGTGCGTATCTGGACTGTATCTGAAGCTGAGATCTGTATGAGTAGTAGAATAACTTCCGTGTCTGGAGTGTATCCATACTGTAACTAGGATCTGGACAAGTGACAGAATGACTTCCGTGTCTGGAGTGCATCTGAACCTGAATGAGAAATAGAATGACTTATGTGTCTAGAGCGTATCTAGTCTGTATCTGATTGCTGAAGTCTAAATGATTAGTAGAATGACCTTCGTGTCTGGGGTGTATCCATACTGTATCTTGACTTGAAATTCTGAATGAGTAATAGAATGACCTCCACGTATGGGGTGTATCCATATTGTATCTGAAATATTTAAATAGTTGTTAAAGATAGCTTTTAATCTTATCCTGAAAAGGGTAAAATGTTAGCTGAAACACAAAGTTATGTTGCATGTCATGTATAATGCAATAAAATGTGTTCTATCAATGTTTGGGATATGTGAATGTAATGTATGCGCATGTAAGTTGATTAGCTATCTTGCTGAGGAGAATAAGTCCTTGATAGCTGGAGATAGTAGAATCCTTGACTGCTGTCGGGGAAAATAAATCCTGGACCGATACGGGGGATTCCACAATCTTTGATTGTTGAAGATGAGAAATCCTTGGAGGCTTTACTGGAGAAGTGAGAATGAAAATCTTTGATTTGCAGGGGATTAAAAACTATGACAAACTCATGATGGGGAGTCATGAATACTCAGGTAAATTTACTGGGGGAATTCAAACTGAGAATCTTCAATCTGCTAGGGGAAAATAAATCCCTGGGTTCTTCAAACTCGAGAACGAGAATCTTCATTCTATTGGGGAGTAAACTCTGTGGGGAGTAGCCATACTATTAGAGAGTAAGCTATCCTGCTGGAAAGTAAGTTCAAGACTCTGGGGGAAGAAGCTTATTCCTGTTCGGAAAAAGTTCAGGAGTTTGGGTTGTATGCCAATCTACTGGGGAATTATCCTTAACCGGGGATAAAAGTTAACTGTTATCTGGTTGATTTTCAGACTTTAAGATAACATACTGGTGACTCTGGAGAAACTGGATGGTTTCTGCTGTGGATTGGTAGTTGGATTTTTGACTTCGATGGGGAAGAAGGTTCCATCTCTGCTGGGAATTTATGACCCAAAGTTTTTTGCTTTGCTGAGGATTTTAATTCTGACGAGAATTAAAGGTTTGAAAAATATGACTCCACCGGGGATTGGGAGTTTGAAAACTTAACTCTGATGGGGATTTTGAAATTTAACTCCGCTAGGGATATGTATTTCAAGGTTATAGCTCCGCTGGGACCTAGATGATGTACTGCAGGGGATTTCACTTGGAATAGCCTAAAGACGTTTTCCTATACTTCCAACCTATCAGTAATTATTCTTTCCTATTTTATTTATTTGTAAACAGTGATTATATTCAAATGCATATGCTCATTTAATAAATCATTGGACGTTTTCAAATAAAACACAAGTGTAAAAGAAAGAAAAGGAAAATAATTTTCTACACTTTGAAGTATCTTTGTATTAACTTTGTGTAAGTATTTTGTACAAAGGAGACAAACATCCTAATAAGAGAATGTTGTCGTAAAAATTGATAA
Organism: Vicia faba; assembly: GCA_948472305.1. Taxonomy (NCBI): domain Eukaryota; kingdom Viridiplantae; phylum Streptophyta; class Magnoliopsida; order Fabales; family Fabaceae; genus Vicia; species Vicia faba. The sequence continues at coordinate 991,757,333 of OX451736.1, forward strand.
AAATTTATACAAAGAAAGATGGCTATGTGTAAAAATTCCATGGGGTTCCCATTCTGCTATAGCCGTCGTAACTCTGGATATCTTGTCCATTCGTAGCTTCGTCCGTCGATGAATGAATTGATCAGAAACCTGGAGCTTGTACGTGAAGATATTGTCCTTAAAGTGATCCGACGAGACATAGTCATACGCTTTAATTCCCTAAATTTTTCCTGGACCGCCCTTTCGGGTTTTCAGTCCACCGGGAAACCCTTTTTTTCCCAAGTCGCCCTTTCGGGTTTTTAACTTGCCGAATGTACATATTTTTTTTATTATTCATCCCTAATTTTTGCCTGAACTGCCCTTTCGGGTTTTCAATTCACCGGGATGCCCATTTTTGCCCAAGTCGCCCTTTCGGGTTTTCAACTTGTCGGGTCTTTTATGCGTAGTATCTTTTGACTATGTCTGCATTCACAGGGTGCGGCAGGTCGTCACCGTCCATGGTGGTCAGGATCATTGCCCCACCAGAAAAGATGTTTTTGATCACAAATGGTCCTTCGTAAGTAGGAGTCCATTTTCCCCTGGGATCACTTTACGGCAAGATGATCCGCTTGATTACAAGGTGCCCAACTTGATATACCTGGCGTTTGACTTTCTTGTTGAATGCCTTGATCATTCGTTTCTGATACGACTGACCATGGCAAACAGCAGTAAGTCGCTTCTCGTCAATCAAGTTAAGTTATTCAAGCCGGGTCTGAATCCAATTGTCTTCACTCAAACCAACATCTTTCATGATTCTCAAGGAGGGAATCTGAACCTCGATAGGTAAGACAGCTTCCATGCGGTATACCAAAGAATAGGGTGTTACCTCAGTTGATGTTCGTGTCATGGTACGGTACCCGTGTAGAGCAAACAGTAACATCTCATGCCAGTCTTTGTAGGTGACTGTCATCTTTTGAATGATCTTCTTGATATTTTTGTTCGCAGCTTCGACAACACCGTTCATCTTAGGCCGATAGGGAGATAAATTATGATGTTGAATCTTGAACTGCTCGCACAGAGCGGTGATCATAGTATTGTTCAGGTTTGTACCGTTGTTAGTAATGATCCTGTCGGGGATACCATACCGGCAAATGAGGTTCTGCTTGATGAAGCGGGCAATAACATTCTTTGTAAAGGAGGCGAAGGAAGCTACTTCGACCCACTTGGTGAAGTACTTGAGCAAGGTCTAGCTATTAGGTCTAGCTATTTGTTTTGATTTTGGATATTGCATACAAACCCTAATCTCTATCATGGCATATTTGAAAGCAATAAATGCGTAAAAGTAAATCTACCACTATTACAATATTGATATGGGGAGTGGGATACAATTTTGAATAGGGGATTATTTGCAAGAAATTAAAACCCTAAGAATATTACAACCAAATTGAATTAATTGTGCAAATAAATAAATAGGCAAATATTTAAATGGACAATTAAATAAATATGCAATAATATTATAAATATGCAAAAAAAAAAAATTTTGTATTATTTTTATGTATGTAAAAATAAAATATTTAATGCATCAAAAATAATAAAATAAAAGATTATTATTATTTTTTATGTACAATAAAATAAATAAAATATATACAAAAGTTAAAAAATAAAATAATGTGAGAAACATTATTTAAGTATACAAATAATAAAAATAAAAAAATAAAAATATTTTTTTTGTATTATTTACAAGTTAATGTTAAAGAAAATAAAGTATATGCTATTTTAATAATTATTTCTATGTCTAAAAAATAATAAAAATAACAAAATAAAATGTGAAAATTTATGAAAATATTTTTTGGTATTTTTAATGTTTAGAAAAAATAAAATAAAGTCAGAAATAAAAAAAGAAATGAAAAATATAAAAAATAAAATCAAATGGGCCAAGGGGGTGTAAACAGTAAGGCTAGGGGTGCAAAAAGCATGAACAAGCCAGGCCCAGCCCAGCTGATCTTCATCTTCAACCTTCGCTCAAAAAAAGGCGCGCCTTCTTGTACAAATGGCTAACTCCTGCATACGTGCTCTAAAGCAAAAACTCACAACACAAAAGTTATAGCATTTTTCAACACGATTCCAACCATATAAAGAACTTAATTTAACCCTCAAAGACCAGAGAGAATTTCTCTGGCCCCAATTTCTAACCTAACTTTTTCAGGATGTTCATCAATCAAATTCTCTCAACACAGTTAAATTAAATGAAATCTATGCATATGTACAGCTTAAGGGCAATGAGTACTACATTTTTTATTCACAAACCTAAGCCTAATGATTCCTAAATAGAGAGATAGAAAGTTGGAAAATACCTGCTTCAGTTGAACTCGAGTATGGTAATGTGGAGGTTTTCAATGAGGCCTGAGATGCTTGGGAGCTTGCTTGAACTTCCTTTGACCTTCCCCAATGCTTAGTTTTCTTTGAGTTTGCTTGAAATAGCCTGTAGAAGTCAACCTGCACAAGCTGAATTCAAAAATGGTGAAGCTTGAAAACAAGGTTACAGTCACTGGCCAATGGTTGGGATATCTTAGGTGGGTTGTATGGAATGTATTGGAAGAAGTTTGGGGCAAAACGCACGAGTAGTTTGTGATTTGGAAACAAAAATGCAGAAACTGCCCTATTTTGTAAGAAGAAGGTATTTTGATGTTCAAGGGTGTTTGAGGATTGGATAACTCGTGTTTCTGGCTCAATGTGATATGCAAAAGTTGTTTGGAATGTTTACAAGAGTTGGTTTTATCAGATTGTCAAGTTCTCTTTGTTTTTGCAAGTTGACTTGGCTTTTAAGAAAAGTGTGAAATGACAATGCAAAGGGTTGTACCATCTAGCTTATGGCCTGCCAAGAGTTGGTAACAATTGTCTGATATTAGTGAACTTTGTTTGCTGCAAAATAAAGGGTTCAAGGCTCAAGAGGAACAACTTGACATAAAGCCAACTTTATGAAAATGGAAATGTTCACTTTTTGCCAAAAATGGATTAAACCCTTGTGTAATCTTCCATAGATCAGAACAATGCATTAAACCATTAAGTTTGCATTCAATTTCTAAGTGTGGAAGGGTTTAGAGACCCGTATTCAAGTACAAGCAAAGTTGGACAGATTTTGCAACTTGTGTCAACATGAAAATGCCATGGATCAAAGTGATAATTTCCCAAATTTAAACCTTCGATTCTCCCTAACCACAAATGATTTTGAAGATTTCTTGGACATTTTGAAAAGCTTGTAAAATGATCTACAATCCATCTTTGAAATGCATTTTGAGATTCCAAGTGGAACTATGTGAAAAATTGCCATGAAGATAGGTCAAAATCCTGCCTAAACTAGGGCAAAATTTCACTAAGTTAAAAAGTTCATGGACCCTTATTACAAAAATCATATCTTGAGATCCAAGCATCTTTTGGGAAAACTTTGTGAGTCAAATTTGTAGATTTTGTGGAGGAATATAACTTTCATGTTGGAAGTTTTGTTTGAATCCAATTGCATCATGGTGAAAATTTGGGCAAAGTTGGGAAAAATAAGAAAATTTCTTAACTTAGAAAAATTCTAAGTTATGAAATTTTTCAATCTTAAACCCTAATTTACAAAATTAGGTTTCTTGATGAACAAGTTTCATATTTTAACACATATTGATGAAAAATGACCCTTGGCACGTGATTTTGACCAAAAAGTCAAAGTTTGACTTTTCAGTGTACAGTTGATTTTTGATCAGTTTACTGGAAAATTTATCTGTCAATCCAATGCATTTGAGATCTTTTGAACCTTGTGATTAGGTCAAGATGATGCCATTGAGTCTTTGAATCTATGCTTGAACCCAATTTGCCATTGGCTAGGTGAAAAATCAGAAATTGCCCTTATACGGTCAAAACCCTAAAAATGACCATTTTGCCCTTTTGATGATCTGACAAATTTCTTGAGGAGTTGTGGTCCAAACTTGATCAAATGGTTCATATGAGTCTATAATGTTTATGTGGATAAAAATTATGAGGTTTGACTATAAATTGGCCACAATTTACTTTTTCCCCAATACAGCTGATTTCTAGGTCAACTGTCCAATTGACTGGGCAAAAGTTTGATTCAAAGCTTGAAACTTGGTAGGGGCAATCTTATAAGTCCAACATGAAGTATAAAAGTCACTTTTAGCATTTGTAAGTCCAAAAATCTCTGTGCAAACTCAAACCCTAATTTCAGGTCAACAGTGCAAGGAGATGTCTTGAGCAGAGAAAACCCTAATTCTGTCTGGAGTCCAAAGAGTCTTGTGAGGGGAAATCTTGATAAAATGAGAGGGAAAATTTTGGGGTACATCAATCACCGTAATCAGATTCATCTTCAACATGTGCTGCAAAGCTTGTGACAATGGCATGTTGATTTGGGTGAACTGCCTTTGAAGTCTTTCCCCTTTTGGCTGATTATTTCGCTGTTGTGGTCGTTGTGTGTGTGCCGAATTAGAGATCAAAACTGCCCCCATAGATTGGTGGCAGTCTACCTGGATATGCCTCTTCTGGACGTGCACAGCATTGGCTTCCCTCTTGCCACCAAATGACTTCTTCTCTGTACTCGAAGATGTATCTTTCTGAATCTTACCACTCAGGATCCCAAATTCTACTCTTTCTCCAGTCAGAATCAGTTCGGTGAAACCCACTGACGAGTTGCCGATTAAATGATTGAAATAGGGACCAGACAAAGTCCCAAGAAACATATCCACCAACTCCCTATCAGACAGAGGGGGTTGGACTCTTCCAGCAAGATCTCTCCACTTCTGAGCGTAGTCCTTAAAGCCTTCGCCTGTACCCATAGACATACCCTGAAGCTGAGTACGCGTGGGAGCAAGGTCGGCATTATACTGGTATTTCTTGTAAAAAGAAGCAGCAAGGTCCTCCCAGTTGCGGACGTTAGCTCCTTCCAGTTGGTAAAACCATTCAAGTTGAGTCCCTGACAGACTATCTTGAAAGAAATGAACCCAGAGATTTCTATCAGCAGTATAGGGTTGAATCTTTCTGACGTATGAGCGGAGGTGTAGCTTCAGGCAAGATAACCCGTCATACTGAGCAAATACATGAGCTTTAAACTTGTGAGGGATCACCACCCTAGATGCCAATCCCAGATCTCCAAAGTCCAACCCAGGTATCTTCTGAATTTCCATTGCACTGAGTCGGTCTTCAAGTTGCTTATATCTATCCTCAGCAGGAGGATACTGGTCTTCATCAAAGTCTGTGTCATTGTCAGAAACCACAGGGCTAGGACCCTTTCTTTCCTCTTGATTCTCTCCCCCTCCAGATGAATGAGACAAATCAGTCTCCTATCGCAAATTGTTCCCAAATCTGAGACCCATATTCAAGAGGACCACCTTCTTCTTCTTCTTCTTCTTCTTCTTCTTCTTGTCCTTCAAGATAAGAGTCTTCAAATCTTGTTGACTCTTGGCCAAGTTCAAGAGCATTTCCTGAAACTGAGCATTCTGAGCTTGAAGAGCCTTGATGGCTTGATCAGTAGGTGTTTCAGAAGACATGATTGCTGAAATAAACAGCGAAGAAGATGAGAAACCTGTAATGGTACCTGTAATGCAATGATATGTATGATATATGTATGCAATGTTTTCAAGGATCTCGCGGGATAAACAAGAAACTGTTAGAATTTGATTGAAGAAACTTCGCGTTTGTTGAGAGTCCTTCTTCAAGAGTCAAGCTCACCATATCGAGTGGGTCATAGCCACCGACTCAAATTATAGTGTTTTGATCTCTAGATGACATTGGCTAGAGGAAAATAAATCCCTTTTGCCCCTTGCTAGACGTTTGATTTACCATAACCTGCATCACAAACCTTTGAGATCTTTGAAATGGTTAAAGAAATGTTAAAGCATGATGTTATGATGTGTATGTTATGCGTTTAAGCAAAAGTACAAGGTAATGTAAACAAGTAAATCTGGCAAGAAATCCAAGGTATTGGATAAGGACTGTAAACAAAACCTGCAAGGAACTCAAGTTGTTAGATAACAAACATGTGCAAGTAGTTCAAGTTTGAAAGCACACAAGTCACACAATAGCCCTTAAATTTCAGGATGACATGGAGTTTAGGTATTACCCTCTTTCAGTTTAGTTGGTTCAACCTGTCCTAGTAATAGTAACTGGGTTCTAGAGGTTCTCAATATCACTAACCATCCTCGATCGGTCATAATTCCAGTTTAGCAACCTTTTCTTGCGGCCGGAATCATCGCGAGAGTATGGTCTCAATGAGTGTAGCATACTGCTACTTTTCTATGGCCAAGTTGGTCAATTATAGGTTCTAAGGTCAGTTTATGCTTAATGACCCCTTCACAGCCCCATACTCTCCTTGTTCCTCCACAAGGGATATCGGTACCAACTAAAGTGTCACACCAACGTAGCTACTGCTTCAACCGTATCGGTTTATGCTGTACAGTTCCTTCACAGTCTATTGCTACTTACCTAAAAGGTATCCCTAGATCCGAGTTAGGATCTAAAGTAACTCTGATACAAAGCCCACAAAGATAAAGCAATCAAATCAAACAATAGAAAACAATATGATGAACTATTCCTAAGGTACACCCCACTTATTAGGACCCCAACAGAGTCGCCAGTTCTATGATACGGTGGCCAGAACCGGGATGTGGTTTCCCTATTTCATTAAGGAAATTTTGCTGGTTTGCGTTTTGCGTTTGTGTTTGCAAAATGTCGCGGTAAGCAAGAGTTGCCACCGTCTTTTATTTTATCCAACAAGGAAAGGGAAAAAGCACAGAAAAATTCCTTTTTTGAGATATTTTTGAGTACAGGGGGTAGATTATAGAAAGGGAAGGTATTAGAACCATTTCTATCCATGGTTTTCCACGAGCTCTTAGGTACTTGCTCATCATTTTCTAAATTGTTTTCTTTGTGTTTGTGGGTTTTGAAAAGTTTTTGTTTTGACTTCGATTTAACTCTTGCTTCTGTCTTCAAGAGTGTAATGAAGTGTTTTTGAAAACTTGTTTGTAAAAGAGTGTAAGTGTGAAAAAGTTTTGTTTTTTGATTGAGCAAGTACTTGAGAACTAATCTACCTACTCGAAAAAGGAATCGTTCTATGTTTGTTTCCTTTAGACAATGCTATCCCACTATTAGTGAGTAGGTAGCACTGTCGTTGGAGTTTGAGGGTCAATTCCAAAGGGACATACGGTCACTAAAGTAATGTTAGGACATCTTAGTAGTAACCCTAATGTCTTAGATCAATTATCCGAGGCAACAATATCCGAGGCAACCTTTCTGAGGCAACTTTGATCTTTTAGATAAGAGGACGACCTCTAAAACAACCTATACTCAATGACAATTTACGAAGGCAACCAAGTGGGAGTGTACCCTAGGAGTGCGCATGTGCGAGTGTTTCAGTTTCAGATTTATTTATCTTTGCACATTTAGGGTGATCTAATTCTTTAAAATTAGTCATACATTCTTGTCATACAGACCCTAATTATTCATATATCTAGCAGTTATATATTTGCAGAAATTAAAGTGCGGAATTTAAACTAACTATTACAAGGCTTCGGGTATTTACATAGCCAAAAACAAACCCTTTGAAATTAAAAGCGGTAATAAATAAATGTCCTAATTTAATTATTACAAACCGGGAGCAGATACAATAAATGGGTAAAAATAAAGCGCGCGGGAAAATTAGATCGAATGCGAAATTAGGGTTTTGACCCTTCTATCCTAATTAAAAGAGAAAATTATTTTTTTGTTGTTTTTATTAAAGAGAAATAAGTTTTCTAAATTTAAAAAAAAAACGATTAATTAGTTAATTAAGTTAATTAATGAAAAATAATTAAACGACATATTTTTGGTTTTTTGTTATTTTAGGAAAGAAAATAAAATAATTAAGTTAATGATAAAGCCTATTTATTCTAATTAATTATTTGCAAAATAAATTAAAGTTATCTAACATAAATAACCTAATTAATTTAATTAATTTATTGATGAAAAATAAAAATTTTAATTTTAATTGGACATAAAATATTTTTGGTGATTTTGATAAAAATAAAAATTTAATTTGTTAGTAAAAATAATTAAATGAAATAATTAATAAAAATGTAAAAAAGAAAAAGGATGAGAAAATGGGCCTGAGTTAAGCATTTTTGGAGGTGTGAATAGCAAGAATCTGGGCCCATTTGTGGAGGTCCACGCTGACTTTTGTTATCCTGTATGGCATCTTTGACTTGGCTTATGGTGCACTCTCAATGGTGGCCACCAGATTTGGCCATCTGGCCATCTAGCGTGTTGATGATGAAGACCCACAGTAGATCTCTTGACTTCACATGCACTGAATCGCCTGAAATTAAACAGAAAAATAGCAAATGCTGGACGTAGGGATCGAACCCCTGACCTCCAGCCTCTAAAGCCTTATGCACCTACGTGGCCACCACTGCACCTTTTGCGCGTAAATTCAAACAAGCCAATGGAGGCTGGCCACGTATTTGTCTTCCTCCCTGCACCATCGCTAAAATCTCGTTCACCTATACCTACGAACAAACGTCCGTTGCTACAGATTATGCGCTCTCAAAATCCTCCACAAGCCATGGAAATAATATCTAAAGCCATGGTTGTGTCTGTTTCGTCCTTCTGAACATGCCAGTACCATTCATGAAGGCCAATTGTTCCTGAAATCAAAAACCCTAAAACCAAGCTCGAAAACCTAGCAATGGTAATTAACGCTACAGGCCATATAAATGCAATTGAATGATGCATAAAGTTTGCAAATACCTCATAGATCAAGAATATGCAAGTAATTTATCTTAACAATGCCTATATTATGAAATAAGAATTCAAGAACAGGGTGAAGTTGTGAATGACTTACAGTGCATTTTGGGACTTGAACGGCTTAGTTCTTGATTACTTTAGGTTGCTGAGAGTGCCAGGAAGCGATTGGGTTCGTTCAATGGTCCTGAGAATTCCTCTAAGTGAGATTTTGATCTCACACTTTTTTGCTTTTTTTCTTTCAAATCTGGTTCTTGCTCTGCGCCTGATTTCCAACCTGTTTCTAGGTCTGGCCGCACTCCTTATGTAACAAAGAATGAATCAGGGTTGATAATTGATCCAAATCTCCCTCCTTTAATCCTTTTTGATTTGATTTAATTCACCTTTTAAAACCTTCCTAAACATGGATTTTTCAATCTTTTTGTCCACTCTATGCATTCGCACGAATTTGAATGCTTGAAATCTGTAATTTAAGACCTGAAATAATCACAAAATCCTTGGTTTTCAATATTTTTGATTTTATATGATTTGTTTTGATTTAAATTGAATTAATTCAAATAAAAACCAAAATAAATGATAAAAATAAAATATAGACAAGTGGCAAAGGCTAGAGCACGTGGGCTATGTTTCCAACTCAAAACAAGTGAAAAGGATTGGGCCCATTTGGCAAAATTTGAAGTTTTGGGGATAGTTGACTTTTGGCAATTTTGCAAAAAAGGTCAACTTCACTAATGCATAACTTGCTCAATTTTGACTCTTTGGAGGTGTTCTTGGACTTTTTAGAAAGCTTGAGATGTCCTCTAAGCAACCATTTTTGTCTAATATTAATTTGATATTCCATTCTCATGTATGGAGCTTTGACAAAAAAGGTGTTTTTGTTGACTTTTCAAAATGACCTATAATGTACAAATTCATAACTTCTTGTGAGTGCATATTTTGATCTTGGGAGATGAATATGGATTGTATGAAATTGCATCCTCTTTAAAATAAGGTTTGGATGGGTCATTTATGATAAAGTATGAGAAAGTTATGCTTGGTCAAAGTTGGGTTGACTTTTCCTACAAAACCCTAATTTAGCAACTTTTGAGTCTTGATGAATTATGAGCAATCCTTGATGAATCATGATCAACCCTTTATAAAATGATTAAATATCCTTCAAATTGATAATGTTGACCAAAATTTTTGAAGTTTGAGTGTATGTGGGCCACAGTTGACTTTTGCCCTAGCACAGTCGATTTTTGGACCTTTGAGTAATTGACTGACCAACTTCCTCTGCAAGGCTTGAAACTTGATATGGATGATCTTGATAACACAATAGGACAATGTTGAGAATTTGGAATCACTTGGACTCAAGGATCTTGATGCAACATGAAACCCTAATTTGAGGTAGACTGTCTTAGGAGAGAGCTTGTCTGGCCAACCCTTGGACTATCTTAAGCACCTTGGAGATCTTTCTTGCAATGTTTTGAGAAATATGAGAGGGAAAATTTTGGGGTACAATAGGTAACATCTCATTCCAGTCTTCATATGTCACCGTCATCTTGTGTATGATTTTCTTAATATTCTTGTTAGCAGCTTTCACAACGCCATTCATCTTCAGCCGGTAAGGGGAAGAATTATGATGCTGGATCTTGAATTTTCTACAGAGCTTAGTGATCATTGTATTATTGATATTTGTACCATTGTCTGTGATGATTCTCTCTGGCACACCATACCGATATATGAGGTTATGCTTGATAAACCGCACCACAACATTCTTGGTAACAGTAGCAAAAGAGGCAGCTTTAACCCACTTCGTGAAGTAATCAACGGCGACTAGGATGAAGCGATGCCCATTGGAAGCGGTAGGTCTAATCTCTCTGATCATGTCAATGCCCCACATTGTAAAGGGTCGGGGAGCCGTCAAGACATTCAAGGGAACCAGAGGTACATGTACTTTATCAGCATAGATCTGACATTTGTGACAAGTTCGGGAATGTTGGTAACAGTCTCCTTCCATAGTGGACCAGTAGTATCCTGCTTGTAGGATCTTTTTAGCCATGGTGTGTCCACTAGAATGGGTGCCAAAGGTACCTTCGTGTAAATCTTCCATAATCCTCTCTGCTTCACTGTTGTCTACACACTGAAGTAAAGTAGAGTCATGGTTATGCTTGTAGAGGATTCTATTACTGAGGAAGAAATTTGTGGAGAACCTTCTCAGAAACTTCTTATCATTAACAAACGCCCCCTTGGGATATTCTTGAGCCTCGAGATACCTTTTCACTTCATGAAACCAAGGTTTGTCTGCTACTTCTTCAGTATTAATCTCACAGCAGTATGATGGTTTATCCAACCTCTCAATAGTGATCCGAGTAGCCTCGTTGTCCCATCTGATCTTGAACATGGATGACATAGTAGCTAGCGCGTCCGCTAACTGATTCTCTTCTCGTGGAAAATGTTCAAAGGTGACTTCTTCAAAGTGTGGAAGCAATGTCAGCACATGTTCTTTGAAAGGGATGAGATTAGGGTGCTTCATGTCCCATTCCCCTTTGATTTGACTTATTACCAAGGCTGAATCCCCGAATATGCTCAAGAACTTGATCCTCAGGTCAATAGTAGCTTTGATACCCATGATGCATGCTTCATACTCCACCATATTGTTGGTACAATTGAAACATAATCTTGTAGTGAAAGGAGTATGACAGCCCTTGGGAGATATGATTACAACACCGACGCCATTGCTGAGTGTGTTGGAAGCTCCATCAAAAACCATAATCCACTGGGATCCTTCCTCAGGTCCTTCATCCGGTCTAGGTTCTTCACAATCAATCACTAACATAATATTATCATTCGGGAATTCAAAGTTCATGGATTGGTAGTCATCATGGCCTGATGAGCCAAATGATCAGGTAGTACACTTCCCTTAATTGCTTTCTGGGTCGTGTATTGGATATCGTATTCGGTCATGATCATTTTCCATCTTGCTATTCTTCTGGAGAGAGCAAGCTTCTCGAAGATCTATTTGATCGGATCCATCTTAGATATCAACAAAGTAGTGTGGATCAACATATATTGTCTCAGTCGGCGAGTAGCCCATTCCAAAGCGCAATAAGTTTTCTCGAGCAGTGAGTATCTTGTTTAACAGTCGGTAAACTTTTTGCTAAGGTAGTATATTGCATGCTCTTTTCGACCAGACTCGTTATGCTGCCCCAGCACACACCCCATTGAATTATCTAAAACTGTTAAGTACATTATCAAAGGTATTCCTTCAATCGGCGGCATCAGAATTGGAGGCTCTTAAAGGTATTTCTTGATTCTCTCGAAGGTAGTCTGGCATTTGTTATTCCACTTCACCACTTGATCTTTTTTCAGGAGTTTGAAGATTGACTTGCAAGTAGTAGTTAGATGAGAAATAAAACTGGAAATGTAATTTAGGCATCCCAAGAAACCTCTAACTTCTTTCTCAGTGCGAGGAGCCGACATCTCTTGTATAGCCTTCACCTTTGCAGGGTATACCTGAATGCCATTATCACTAACAATGAAACCTAGAATTTTACCAGACCTTACCCTGAAGGTGCACTTGTTCGGATTTAACCTCAGCTTGTATGTCTTCAACCTATCAAACAACTTTTGTCGATGATCAACGTGCTCTTCCTCAGTTTAGGACATGGCTATCATGTCATCAACATACACCTCTATCTCATGATGAATCATGTCATGAAACAAAGCTACCATGGCTCTCTGATAGGTTGCCCCAACTGTGATACAGTGGCAGAATCGACTGTTATATACTGGTTTTATGTTTTTTGTTTGCAAATGTCGCGGTAAGTAAGAGTCGCCATCGAATTTTCTTTTATCCAACAAAGGAAAGGGTGAAAAGAACAGAAAAAGACCTTTTTTCGAGATTTTCTGAGTAAGGGGGGTAGATTATGGAAAGGGAAGGTATTAGCCCCCTTTACATCCGTGGTTTTCCACGGGTCTTAGGTACTTGCTCATTTTTGAAAACGGTTTGTGTGTTTGTGATTTAGAAAGTTTTTGTTTGCTTTATGGTAACTCTTGTATCATTCCTCAAGAGTGTGATAAAGCGTTTTTGGAAAGAATTTTTTGAAAGTGTGTAAGTGTGAAAATTTCATATTTGAGCAAGTACTTAAGAACAATCTACCTACTCGAAAAAGGATGTTCTTTTCCTCCTTTCCTTTAGATAGTGCTATCCTACTATTAGTGAGTAGGTAGCGCTATCGTCGGGTGTTGAGGGACAATCGAAGGGACATTTTACAATCATGAAGGTAACTTGTGGAGACGATTTAGCAATTTTCTTTTAGGGACTAGATCATTTACCAAAAGGCAACTGTAGGGTCATCGAGGGACTATGATCTTTTTTTATTTAATGGTCTTTACTAAAGCGTTCCTGCCTCATGACTGTTTTATTTAAAGGCAACCAAAGTGGGAGATACCTTAGAGGTGCGCATGTGCAAGTGTGTTGAGATTCAGTTATTTATCTTGCATTATTAAGTTTGCTAACGTTTTAATTTTCAGTCTTATCATGCATGCCTAGTTACTAACAGTTAATATTTACAGAAATTTAAAGTGCGAAAATTTAAATCCTAGGTTATTACAATACTTTGGGAAAATTACATAAAAAAGTGCAAGAAAATAAAATGCAGAATTTTAAATCTAGACTATTACATCCCATAATCAGTTACATTATTTATATAAAATTTAAGAATAAAAATAACACGCGTGAAATAAATATTACGTCTAAAATCCTAAGAAAAATTCTAAGTAAACAAGAAAAATCTTTTTGGTTTTATTTTAATTTATTTCAAGAAAAATAATTAAACTAAATCTAAATTTAATTTTAAAAAATAAATATTGAATGAAATTAATCTAATTCTAATATTTTTGCATTTTTTATTAAGAAAATATTTGAAACATAAATTAAATCCTAAATTCTAGTTCATTTTAAAAGAAGAAAGTAGTTAAATTTTAATTAATTAATTAATCAAAGCATTTCCTTATTTTAATTTTAAAAAAAGTCTAAGCCTAATTTTTTTGTGAGTTTTTTATTATTTTCTTAATTAAGTAAAGAAGATAAAAGAAATTAAAACATTACAAAAAAAACAAGATGGGCCTGAGATAGTAAAACAAAAGTGGGGGTGTGATTGTTGAATTCGCTGGCCCATGAAGGGAGAGGCCTAGATTTGCTTCTGAATCCAATGTGGATTGGTCTTGATGGCACATGGTGAGTCCGCCGATGGAGTGCGCTATATTTAAACAGATGGACATCTGATGGAACATGTCTAATGGTGTATAATGCACATCTAGCTACAAGGAGTACTGGATCTGCATGAAACAAGTTATAAAATTATAAAAATGGAGCTTACTGAGGAGTTTTGTGATGTTTCAGGGCTTGGTAATGATTGCAAAAGCTTCAGGGAGCCTCCAGGAATGTATTTGAATATTTTGTTTGGACTGAGAAAAGCTGGAACCTAAAATGCGACTTTTTACAACTTTGATAATTTTTGCAAAATTTGTAGAGCTTTTCCAGGCTATATCTCTTGTGTCTTGAATCTTGCTAGTGTGTCCTTTATATAGAGAGGAGGGAGGAGACAAGGGAACAAAGGTAATAACAACCATAAACATTTTCTTTTAAATCCATGAATGATGTTTTGTAACTTTGCCAAAGACATGGAATCTTGTCCTTTTTGAATTTGAATGAATGTGGACACCTTTGCACAAAATTTTATGGGCCTAGGCTATCCAAAACATCAACCCAAACTTCAAAGCCCATTTCCGATCATTTAATACATTTTATTTTATATTTATTTGAAATAAATTAAAATAAATATGAATAAAATAGTTAGAAAATGCAAGGCACGGCAAGAAAAATTTTAGAGGTCCTCAATAAACTTAGGAAGATGCTTGAAGTCCAAGAAATTGAGCCTTTGCCTTAAAACTTCAAATTTGCTCAATGCATAATTCTTGAAAATTCCCAAATTTTTCCAACTTGAGCAAGCCATAACTTTCTCAATATTTATCTCATAAAGATGAACTTTGACTTTTTGGAAAGACCAATATGTCTACTTCAATCCCTATTTTGATCAATTTTGCATTTGAAGATTTTATCTTGATGTAAAAGGTCTTGGCAAAAAGTGGCTTTTGTTGACTTTCTGAAAATGACCTGTAATGTATGAGCTTGTATCTTTCAAATGGTGCATTTCTTGGACTTTAGGGATGAAGAGAAGTTATAGGGAATGAGATTATCTTCAATATGAGCTTTTGTTGGGGGAAAATGGATGAAGTATGTGAAAGTTATGCCTGGTCAAAGTTCAGTTGACTTTTCCTATAGAAACCCTACTTTGCCATTTTTGACTTCTGATGGGTTAGGAGCATTTCTTGAGGAATCATGATCAACCCTTGATCAAATGATGGATATCACTTCAAAATGTTGATGTTGACCAAAAATCTTGAAGTTTGACTGTACATAGGCCACAGTTGACTTTTGACTTAACACAATTGATTTTCCAATACTTGAGCAATTGACTGAGCAAACTTATTGAGCAAGGCATGAAACTTGGCATGGATGACCTTGAGGGCATATTAGGACAATGGAGAACATTTGGGATCCTTCGAGCTCAACCATCTTGATGAAAATTGAAACCCTATTTGGGGGTTCATTGCCTTAGGAGTAGAATTGTCTAGTCAATTCTTGGTCAACCTTTGAGCAATTGAGAACCTCTAAGAGTATGTCTTGTGTGAAAATGGGAGGCATAATTTTGGGGTACAACAGCTGCCCCTGTTCAATCTTCTTAAACCTGAAGATTTAGATTGACTTGTTTTCCTTTCGTGATCTGAAGGTGGAAGATGATTAAACACTAGAGTGCCCAGAAATTTGCACTCGCCCAAAGTGAGACTGTTGGTGAATAATATCGGGAATGGGATTACAGATGCCATTTGGAAAAGATGACAGAAGATTATCAGAGATGGGCTTAAATATGCCATCTAAGGAATATGACGGAGACTCGTCGGAGATGGGCTTAAAGATGCCATCCAAAATAGATGTTGACCTCATAAGCAGTCTCTTTTTGGGGATTCCTATTCCTGCTGTCCGAGGAGGAGTCTTCCGGGGAATGTTTTTTAAGGGAATAGAGTCTAGGAGCTTCGGTTGTCCATTACTCTACTGGGGAGTCATCCCTTAACTGAAGAGACGGAAGTGAACTGCTATCTGGTCAGGATCCAGGCTTCGCAGTGACTTGCTGAGGATGATAAGGATGATTGCTATCTGGTCGTATTCCAGGATTCACAATGACTTACTGGGGAAATTAGATTAAACTGTTGTCTGGTTATACTCTAGGCTTTGTAGTTTCTAAAACTAGAATAGAAATCAGAAAAATCTTAGTGTCAAGTTAACTGAACCAGAGAAAGGATCTACCGAAAAAGAATCAGTAACAAATCAATGGTTGATTCAAACTGAACCAGCAGAGGTCTTGATTTATCTTTGACTGGATAAGAATCAGAAAAATCATAGTGTTGATTTAACTGAATTGGAAAAAGGTCTACTGGAAAAGAATCAGTAACAAATCAATGGTCGATTCGAACTGAACCAATAAAGGTCTTAGTTTATCTTTGATTGGATAAGAATCAGAAAAATCTTAGTGTCGATTTAACTGAACCAGAAAAAGGTCTTGGAGTATATTCAACTGGAATAGGAATCAGAGAGATCTTAGTGTCGATCTGACTGAACCAGAGAATATCTTGAATTAACTTTGACTGGAATGGAAATTAGAATAATCTTAGGATCAATTCAACTGAACCAGACAAAAGTCTTGGAATATCTTCAACTGGAATAAGGAATCAGAGAGATCTTAGTGTCGATCTTACTGAACCAGAGAAGGTCTTGGATCAACTTTGACTGGAATGGAAATCAGAAGAATCTTAGGATCGATTCAACTGAAACAGACAAAAGTCTCAGAATATCTTTCATTAGAATAGGAATTAGAGAGATATTAGTGTCGATCTTAATGAACCAGAGAAGGTCTTGTGAGGACATCTTTATGAGAAATTTGCTGAAATAGCCCTTAAACAGACGTAGCTTTTGAGAAGACTACCAAGTCACATAAGTAGTTAACGGTGTTTGTTGATTTGATCTTCTCCCCGAAAAAAGCAAAGAGTTAGTCATATGAAATGTCATGATGGATGAAATGCATTATGGTGATGTTCTCAAAATAAATGAGGTTATGATGTATGCGATGTGTATGTGCATGCCACGATGTATGAACATGGGATGCTATTGCAATGTTTCCCCATCTGGGAAAATAAATCCCTAACTGCTATTGGAGAGTATAAGGAGGCTGAATCCTTCATTTCCGCTGGGGGTGATGAATGGAAATTATTTGCCGGTGATTTCCTCTTTCTGTTTGAGGATGTTCTGCCGGATATTGACTCTGATTGAGAATAACTCTATGGAGGGAGATGCTTTATTGGAAGATTTTGCGATGTAGAGAAATAAACTCTGTCGGGGAATGAACTTCCACAGTCTGAGAAATAAACTCTACCCGGGAGGAGGTTTTATAAATTGTTCAAAATTATAAAGCTCGGCTGGGGAAAACAGATTTCAGTTCTTTGAAGGAACTTTGCTGGAGGAAGTAGTTCCTGCTTAGGGAAGAAGAGATCAAAATTCTGGTTTTTTCTGCTCTGTGGGGGACATAGACATCACGGGGTTGAATATAATGGTGACTTCGTCTCAGAATATCTCTGCCCTTGTACCTTCCAGAGAAAGTACCTATGGAGACTTTATGGATGGTTTGAGTGTTATCCCTACTCATGGGATGCTTGGTAAATGCTGATCAGGATAACAAGTCTTCTACTGATAGACAAGTGACAAGATGACGGGACATAGTCATACACTTTAATCCCTAACTTTTGCTTGGACCGCCCTTTCGGGTTTTCAGTCCACCGGGATACTCTTTTTTTCCCAAGCCGCCTTTTCATGTTTTCAACTTTCCAAGTGCATAATTTTTGTATATATATCCCTAATTTTTGACCGAACTCTTTTTGGTTCACCGGGATGCCCTTATTTTTGCCTAGGTCTGTCAACCTAGCGGCTCTTTTTCATGCGTAGTATTTTTTGACTATGTCCATGTTCCCCGGGTGCGGAGAATTGTCACTGTCCTTAGTAGTAAGTGTTGTACCACTGCTAGAATGTGTTTGTTTGATCGTATATGATTCGTTGCTGGAATTCACGTCCAATGCCCCAAGTGATTCAGATGGAGTTCTGCCCCTGGCTAATTGGAATTTTTGAGAGATTCCTTGAACATTGACTTGACTGCCCCAAATCAGCTGGACACCATGCTATGCCCCTTGATTATGAATGGCCTATCACTGGAATGTCTTTCCATCTAAGGTGATTCTATCCACTGAGAAGATTTCTGTTCATTGAATATCCGTCGTGCGAATTTCTCTATTGTTGAACAAATAGTCATATGCAAATAATGGTATTTTAAGAATGCAAAGCTTATGTCTGTCTTAAAGTTTGGAAATTCAATTTTTAGTAAAACAAATAAGTTTTGTAAAAGTGTGATGTTAACTCAAGATTTATAGCGAACCCTACAAGAGTCAGGATACATTTTGTAACAGTATGCTTTCGAACTAACCCATGCTTCAGCTAGGACTTTTAAGGGTTATAACTTGGCTTGGTTCATGGTTTAAGAAACAAATGGTAAAGGCTCAAAGTTTGTTTGTACCCACCCGTTCTTCGTGATGTTCTTCGATCCTATGCTCAATTAATTGTACGTTCAGATCCCAATTGAGTATGGCATCTTTCCCTTGATGTTCCAGTGATGGTTCGGATACTGAAAGTTTATTTTGAAGAGGCAATCATTTTTGTAATCTTCTTTTTGTCGAGGATTTGTAGCGACCTCTTTTTTTTATTATCCCTGCTTTTGTCTGAACTGGTTCTTTTATAATTACAGTCAGCGGGATACCCCCAGTTTTTCTTAAGGTTCCTTCATAGGTTTTGACTTAGCGGGCTTTTATTTCGAGAGATAATGACTGCCTGCTTTGATGACTATGCGGAACCATCACCATCATTTGGAAGGTATCTTCTACATTACTTGTTGTGTATGAAGGACGAGCTTGCGACTGAATGCGCCTCTGAATTAACTGAGAAAACTACCCTGCCCCAGGTTATAATTAAAGGTTTTAATTTGTGTGAAAAGAAAAACTCCTACTTCTTTGGCTCAAAGGGGTTGACTAGGGATTATCTTCCTTATAACTCCACTGTTTAAGATTTGAAACAATGCATGTACATCGTTAGCGGGGTCTGTTCAAAAGCATACTGTAGAGATTGTGGTATCGTTTTCATCATCCTCCCTCTAAAGGCTTGGAGCTTTTGATCGTGAGTTGAATATCACAAAAAGGAAAGTAGTTTAAATATAGTGAATACGAATGAATTGACTCAAAACAGACATATGCAATGCATTGATAAAAATAACAAAGTTTGACATGAATAAATGTTTGAACAATCAAAAGAAAATTACAAATTGAAAATTCTAATGAACAAAAGATTCTTTGTCTGATCTTGTCACTTCAGATGGCGTGCCTTGGAGGGATGGTAGAAGAACTAAGCTTGAACATCTTGTGTAAACTCCAGCACTCTTTCATCAATCAAGTTTTAAATTTTATATTTCAACATCCAACAATCACCAATATCATGCCCCAGACTGTTGGAGTGATAAGCACACCTTGCATCAGGATTGTAGTTAGGGGAAGAAGTCTTGGGATTCAGAGGAGGCCATCAACGTAACCAGATTCATCCTCAACATGTGTTGTAAAGCTTGAGACAGCGGCATGCTGAGTTTGGTAAACTGCCTCTTTGGTGTATCTGACTTACTCTGATTAACCCGTTGTTTTTGGCGAGGTTGTTGTTGGACCCAGGATGTAGTAGAAATTTGGAAAGGTCCACTCTTTACCAAACTAACCTCTTGTCTTCTTGGAGGTTGATCAATTACTTGGTCCCCAATCTCTACTGTTTGCTTCACACGGTTGCATCTGTCTTGATGAAGTTTGTTGATAATGGCTCTTAGCTCTTCTTATCCCTGGGCTAGGCCTTGGATAAGAGCCATCTGCCCCAACATCTGGGTTCTCATTGCTTATACCTCAGCTTGCAGTTGTTCCAACCATTCGTCCTTATTGTCTTCAGGACTTTTCTTGGCCAGGTTCCCAGCAAGGAGTGCTTTCAACTCTTCCTGCCCCTTGGATAGGTTTAAGAACATTTCCATGAACTGAGCCTCTTGAGTTTGAAGATCTTTGTTGTCTTGTTGGAGAGCCATTTTCCTTGCTGAAATAAGCTGTGAGAAAATGAGATACCTGTACTGGAAGGCTTGTTATGCAAATGACATGCGTGCAATGTTTTCAAGGATCTCGTAGGGTAAACAAGAAAGCATTAGAATCCAATTGCAGATTTTATTGGAGAAATTTCATATTGTTGAAGGTCCTTCTACAAGAATCAAGCTCACCATATCACGTGGGTCATAGCCACTGACTCAAGTTATTGAGTTTTGATCTTTTGACGGTATTGGCTAGAGGAAAATAAATCCCCTTGCCCCTTACTAGATGTCTGATTCATCATAACCTGCATCACAAACCCTTGAGATCCTTGAAATGGTTAAGGAAATTCGGTGGCATGATGTTATGATGTGTATGTTATGCGTTAAGAAAAAGTGTAAGGTGATGAAGACAAGTGAGTCTAAGAAGTCCATGTTACTGGATAATGACTGTAAACAAATCTTGTAAGGATATCATGTTGTTAGATAAAAACCCAGCAAGTATCTCAAGTTGAAAGAAAACAAATCACACAAGCAGCCTTAGGTTTAGGCTTGCATGGGGTTTGTAGGTAAGTACCCTCTTGAAATTTAGTTGGCTTAACCTGTCCTATAAATAGTAACCAGGTTCTAAGGGATCTCAATATAACTGATCTTTCCCACAAGTTTCGTTTGATAGGCGACTGACTCGCAACCAAACAAAACTCAAGAGTCAAATCTCAATGAGTGTAGCATCGAGTATCTGCCGACTTTGGGAATAAACCAAAGACGGCCATCTCGCTATGTCCTAATGGCCAAGTTGTTCATTTAAAGGTTCTAAGGTCAGTTGATGCTTCATCACACCATGTAGCATCCCCGTATTCTCCTTGATTAACTCTAGGGCTACCGGTACCAACCAAAGTGTCACATCAACGTAGCCATCACTTCAACCGTATCGGTATACCCCGTACAGTTTCCATGATCTATTACTACTTACCTAAAAGGTTTCCCCAGATCCGGGTGTAGGATTTATAGTAACCCCAAACAGTACCCTTAAAATAAAGAAAATAAACAGTCAAAGAAGGAAAATGATCTAGACCCTAAGGTAAACCCTACTTTATTATTTTCCCCAGCAGAGTCGCAGGTTCTGTGAAGCGGTGGCAGAACCAACTGTTATATACCGGTTTTGCATTTTTTGTTTGCAAATGTTGCAGTAAGCAAGAGTCGCCATCGACTTTTCTTTTATCCAACAAAGGAAATGGTGAAAAGAACAGGAAAGACTTTTTTTCGAGATTTTCTGAGTAAGGGGAGTAGATTATGGAAAGGGAAGGTATTAACACCCTTTCCATCTATGGTTTTCCACGGGCTCTTAGGTACTTGCTCATTTTTGAAATTTTTTTGTGTGTTTGTGGTTTTGAAAGTTTTTGTTTGCTTTATGGTAACTCTTATATCAGTCTCAAGAGTGTGATAAAGCGTTTTTGGAAAGATTTTTTTGAAAGTGTGTAAGTGTGAAAATTTCAGGTTTGAGCAAGTACCTAAGAACAATCTACCTACTCGAAAAAGGATGTTCTTTTCCTCCTTTACTTTATATAGTGCTATCCTACTATTAGTGAGTAGGTAGCCCTATCGTCGGATGTTAAGGGACAATCAAATGGACGTTTTACAATCACGAAGGTAACTTGTGGAGACGTTTTAGCAATTTTCTTTCAGGGACTAGATCATTTACCGAAAGGAAACTGTAGGGTCATCGAGGGACTATGATCTTTTTTAATTTATGGGTATTTACTAAAGCGTTCCTGCCTCATGACTGTTTTATTTAAAGGCAACCAAAGTGGGAGATACCTTAGAGGTGCGCATGTGCAAGTGTGTTGAGATTCAGTTATTTATCTTGCATTATTAAGTTTGCTAACATTTTAATTTTCAGTCTTATCATGCACACCTAGTTACTAAGTTAATATTTATAGAAATTTAAAGTGCAGAAATTTAAATCCTAGGCTATTACAACGCTATGGGACAACTACATAAAAAAGTGCAAGAAAATAAAATGCAGAATTTTAAATCTAGACTATTACATCCCATAATCAGTTACATTATTTATATAAAATGCGAGAATAAAAATAACGCACGCGAAATAAATATTACGTCTAAAATCCTAAGAAAAATTCTAAGTAAACAAGAAAAATATTTTTGGTTTTATTTTTAATTATTTCAAGAAAAATAATTAAACTAAATCTAAATTTAATTTAAGAAAATAAATATTAAATGAAATTAATCTAATTATAATATTTTTGCATTTTTTATTAAGAAAACATTTGAAACATAAATTAAATCCTAAATTCTAGTTCATTTTAAATTAAGAAAGTAGTTAAAATTTAATTAATTAATTAATTAAAGCATTTCATTATTTTAATTTAAAAAAAAGTCTAATCCTAATTTTTTTGTGAGTTATTATTATTATTTGCTTAATTAAGTAAAGAAGATAAAAGAAATTAAAACATTACAAAAAAAACTAGATGGGCCTGAGATAGTAAAAAAAAAGTGACAGTGTGGTTGTTGAATTCGCTGGCCCATAAAGGGAGAGGCCTAGATTTGCTTCTGGATCCAATGTGGATTGGTCTTGATGGCATATGGTGAGCCCGCATATGGAGTGCGTTAGATCTGATCAGATGGACATCTGATGGCACATGTCTGATGGTGTATAATGCACATCTAGCTACGAGGAGCACCAAATCTGCATGAAACAAGTTAGAAAATATAAAAATTGAGCTTACTGAGGCATTTTGTGATGTTTCAGAGCTTGGTAATGATTGCAAAAGCTTCAGGGAGCCTCCAGGAATGTATTTGGATCTTTTGTTTGGACTGAGAAAGGCTGGAACCTAAAATGTGAATTTTTACAACTTTGATAATTTTTGCAAAATTTGTATAGCTTTTCCAGGCTGTATCTCCTGTTTCTTGAAGCTTGCTAGTGTGTCCTTTATATAGAGAGGAGGGAGGAGACAAGAGAACAAAGGTAATAACAACCATAAACATGTGCTTTTAAAGCCATAAATGATGTTTTGTAACTTTGCCAAAGACATGGAATCTTGTCCTTTTTGAATTTGAATGAATGTGGACATGTTTTCCTGAAATTTTATGGGCCTAGGTTGTACAAAACATCAAACCAAAGCTCAAAGCCCATTTCCAATTATTTTATACATTTTATTTTTATATTTATTTGAAATAAATTAAAATAAATATGAATAAAATAGTTAGCAAATGCAAGGCATGGAAAGAATAATTTTATAGGTCCTCTATAAACTTAGGAAGATGCTTGAAGTCCAAGAAATTGAGCCCTTTCCTTAAAACTTCAAATTTGCTCAATGCATAATTCTTGAAAATTCCCAAATTTTCCCAACTTGGGAAAGCCATAACTTGCTCAATATTTATCTCATGATGATGATCTTGGACTTTGTGGAAATCCCAAGATGTCTACTTAAATCCCTCTTTGATCAATTTTTCATTTGAAGATTTTATCTTGATGTAAAAGGTCTTGGCAAAAAGTGGCTTTTGTTGACTTTCTGAAAATGACCTGTAATGTATGAGCTTGTATCTTTCAAATGGTGCATTTCTTGGACTTGGGGATGAAGAGAAGTTATAGGGAATGATATTATCTTCAATATGAGCATTGGTTGGGGAAAATGAATGAAGTATGTGAAAGTTATCCCTGGTCAAAGTTCAGTTGACTTTTCTTATAAAAACCCTACTTTGCCATTTTTGACTTCTGATGGGTTAGGAGCATTTATTGAGGAATCATGATCAAACCTTGATCAAATGATGGATATCACTTCAAAATGTTGATGTTGACCAAAAATCTTGAAGTTTGACTATACATAGGCCACAGTTGACTTTTGACTTAACATAGTTGATTTTCCAATACTTGAGCAATTGACTGAGCAAACTTATTGAGCAAGGCATGAAACTTGGCATGGATGACCTTGAGGGTATATTAGGACAATGGAAAATATTTGGGATCCTTGGAGCTCAACCTTCTTAATGAAAATTGAAACCCTAGTTGGGGATTCATTTCCTTAGGAGGAGAATTGTCTAGTCAATTCTTGGTCAACCTTTGAGCAATTGAGAACCTCTAAGAGTATGTCTTGTGTGAAAATGGGAGGGAAAATTTTGGGGTACAACACCAGCATTATTCAACCCAAACGGTATCCCTTTGTAACAGAAATTTCCCCATTATATGACGAAGGTTGTCTTCTCCATATCTTCGAGTGCCATCTTGATCTGATTGTAACCAGAGAAACCATCCATGAAGGAAAAGATCTTATGTTGCACTGTATTGTCAACCAGAACGTCAATGTGGGGGAGCCGTAAGTCATCCTTAGGGATTGCCCTGTTCAAATATCCGTAGTCCATACACATCCATACCTTACCTTCCTTCTCAGGCATCAGGGCTACGTTAGCAACTCACTGTGGATAAGAGGTGACAGCTAAGAACCCAGCATTGAACTGCTTTATCACTTATGCTTTGATCTTCTATGACATTTCAGGACGCATGCGACGGACCTTCTGCTTTATTGGAGGGCAAGCTTCTTTATTTGGTAGACGATGAACCACGATATTAGTGTCTAGTCCTGGCATGTCTTCATATGACCAGGAAAATATCTCGACATAATCATGCAACAATCGTAACAACCGTTATTTGACACTAAGCTCCAGATTTTCACCTATCTTGACTTCTTTTCTGTCCTCTTCTGTACCCAAGTTTATTGTCTCAACTGGCTCTTCATGAGGCTGTATAACCCTTTCTTCCTGCTGTAACAGTTTGACAAGCTCTCCGGGTACCTCACAGTCTTCCTCACCTTCGTCCTCGACTTGGTTGATCGGATTTTCAAAGTCATAACCGGTAATAGTAGAACTGTTATGAATGGGATCCGGAGTGGATATGGATCTGCAGTTTGATATGTGAGTGTGTGTAAGAGCATAGTTGTATAGACGAAGTAAAAAGCAGAGAAGAAAAATAGAGAGCGCAAAATTTGTATGCAAAATGTCTAATGCTTTATTAATGACATATGAGATTGAAACATGATAACCCTCACAAATAAACCATTGTGCCCCGGGTAAGACACATGGCCATAGAGTTTATATTGTTTATCACATATTCGAAAACAAGAAAGACAATTACTTCTGAATAAAATTAATTGGTACAAAGTCTTTTATCGTCCAGTTACTGGGTCCACCGTTGGTAGTAGGAAAGATCCAGCTATCCATGTCATAGTCACCATCACTATCTTCTAAAGCATTGACCCCGTGGTTGTTGATGCATAGGGGAGGTTCTCCAACACGAGTATGACGAACATTCCTTTGAGCCCCTTCTTTAATAACTGCTTTGGTGTCCTTGAGAGAAGCCATTTTTAAGGGAGGTCTGGTGATCTTCGGCATATTAGTATCATTCTCAGCTGCAGCCATGGTCTGGGGCACCTCTTTGAAGTTCTGCCACAGAGTCTCGATGAACTCGCCATCCATTTCCACATACCTGAAAGAGTTCAGGTGGCTTACCATGTACTCTTCTTCACCATGCACCGTGACAATATTTCCTTTCACCGGGTACTTCATCATCTAATGTAGAGTGGACGTGACAGCTCCCACCCCTGTGGATCCAAGGGCGACCTAACAAACAAGAATAAGATGGTCTGATATCCATCACGTAGAAGGTGGAGTCAAAGGCATAAGAACCAACTTTGATGGGGATGTCCACCTCCCTGTGCACCATTCTTTTCGAACCATCGAAAGCCCTTAATACAATGTTACTGGGCTTCAGGGTCAAACCTTCACAGTACAATCTTTCCAGAGCCTTCTTAGGCAGTACATTCAATGATGAACCAGTGTCTACTAAAACATGGGCCAAAGTAGTGCCCCTGCATTGGACAGAGACATGTAGCACATCATTATGTTTTCTCCCTCTGGGTGTTAGATCAGCATCAGAAAAACCCAAACTGTTTTCAACCGTCAAACTGGCCACACAATCTTCAAATTGGTCAGCGGAGGTTTCTTGTGGCACATGGGCGGTCTTGAGGATTTTCACCAAAGCTTTTGCATGAGCTTCAGAGCATAATAGTAAAGCTAACATAGAAATCTTGGAAGGGGTCTGCCCAAACTGTTCGACCATATTGTAGTCGCTCTTCTTTATTATCTTCAAGTTTCTTCCATTTCCTTCTTGGAAGCCTCTGTTATAGATTCTGAATGTGCCTTCGTCTGGACAGGCTCAATAAATATGTCTTTGCCCCAAGTCTCGGATGACTCGGTGATAGGCGTGGCAACAAGGGTAATCACAGGAACTGCAATGGTAGTATCAACAGGAACAACAGTAGGAATGATCATAGGACTAGTAACAACTTTTGGAGGAGAAATCTCAGGGGAGAACACTCTTCCATTTCTTGTCATTTTGTTAGTCCCAACGATGTTGCCAATGTCAGGATCAGTATTTTCATAAACTTGGTCTTTAATAACCAACGGGTGTTGCTTGATGCCATGGTAGTAGACGTCATCCCCATAGTTCCAAGGGACAGCCTCGTCCGAGGAGTCTGGGATTGGCCCTAGCATGGTGATGATCAAAGGAGCCAACTTTGGAGCAGATGTAATCCTGACGGGTCTTTTGGTGGAGACCCTGGGAGGATTGGAGGAAATGGTTATGATTGAAACATCCTTACAAGAAACAATCAGGACGGTAGTCTTTTCAAACAAGATCTCTTTATTATCCATCAGGCGCTGAACACCTTCTTTCAACAAATAACAACCAGTCGATAGAGATAAACATAAGTGGCAACCTTCACCACAACCCGGAAATAAACCGACTTTCAACAAGTTCCACTTAACATTCATGAGAGGAGTAACACGTTCCTCAATAGAAGTAACAAACACATCATTGTCAACAACACTAACACCACGACCGTGCTTGGGCATGGGAGCAGTTATAACATTGGGAATCTCAAGAGCGTCAAATTCAATCTCCTTTGCCTCAATAAGGTCTTGCACCCTATTCTTCAAAGCACAACAGTCGTTTGTATTATGGTCCGAGATTTCTGAATGGTAAGCATAACGAGTATTTGGATTGTAGCGAGGAGACGCAGTGTTGGGATTCTTGGGAGCTTCCCTCAAGGTAACCAGATTGGATTTCAGTAGATGAGGAAAAATTTGAGACAAAGTCATATTTATCCGGGTGAATTTCCTTACAGGTCTTTCTGCTCTAGGCTGATTATTTTGTTGTTGAGTAGTTGCAGGCTTAAATATCATAACAGCTCTGACCGTTGGACGGTGCTCGGTTCATCCCTGATTTCGTTGATTGTAAACAATACTGACCTCTTTTTTTCCTACAAAAGGTCTCTTTCTCGCACTTGAATAGGCATCCTTCTGAATCTTGCCACTTTTAATCCCAACTTCCACTCTTTCTCCTGTCAAAATTAATTCAGTAAAGCCAGTTGAGGAGCTTCCAATCATATGATTGAAAAATAGACCAGATAGGGTACCCAAAACATATCCACTAACTCCCTATCAGACAGGGGGTGGACTCTTCATGCTAAGTCCCTCCACTTCGGAGCATAGTCTTTAAAACCATCGCTCGAACCCATAGACATACTTTGGAGTTGTGTACGGGTGAGAGAAAGGTCTGCATTATACTGATACTGCTTGTAGAAAGCAGCAGCCAGGTCTTCCCAGTTACGAATGTTGGTCCCTTCCAACTGGTAGAACCACTATATTTGAGTTCCTGATAAACTGTCTTGAAAGAAATGGACCCACAAGTCCTTGTCTGCAGTGTGGGGCTGAATATTTCTCACATAAGATCAAAGATGAATTTTGGGACATGAGACCCCATCATATTTGGAGAACACCGGAACCTTGAACTTCTGTGGGATGACAACCCCAGAAACCAAACCCAGCTCTTCAAAATTCAACCCAGGCACCTTCTGGATTTCCATTGCACTCAGACGCTCTTCCAGCTGTTTGTATTTTTCGTCGGTCGGAGGATACTGCTCCTCATTATAGTCAGTCTCATTATCAAATTCCCTTGGACTGGGATCTTCCTCTCTCGTCTCCCCTTCTTGATTGTCTCCTTCTTTTGACGAAGATGTTAGCTCTACTACTTGCCTTAACGGTCCTTTGAACCTCCTTCCCAAATTCACCACACCAGCTGTCTTCCTTGGCTTCTTGGTCTTCTCTTTAACAATCAGGGCTTTCAGTTCCTCTTTCCCCTTGGTTAGAGCCATGATCATTTGTTGGAACTGAGCATTTTGAGTTTGTAGATCCTTAACTGTTTGTTTGAGATCCATTTCTTTACACTGAAATAAACAACGAAGAAGATGAGAAACCTGATATGAAACCTGTTTATGCAATGATATGTATGATATGTGTATGCAATGATTTTAAGGATTTCGGGAAATTTAAATTTGTGAACCAAAATGAAACAAATATTTTATTAGTAAGACTCAAAATACAATTATGTTTCGATTCAAAATTCTAAAAACTAAGAAATCATGTTTCTTCTGGGCGCCTCCTCTTCGTGCCGAGATAGACATTAAGACCTCTTTCCTCGTGAAGTTGCTTTGTGAGCTCCAAAACTTTCCTCTCATGAGCATAGAAATGATCTCTATAGGTATCCCGTTCTTTCTTCATTTGAATCCAGGATCTCCGCAGTTCATCAAGATCAGTGGGAATAGGATGAAGAACTGTATAGGGAACATCCCCTTCAGTAATGGGCTCCACAATAACTTGTAAGATGGATATATATGGCATCTTGAGATTCTAAGCCCGAGCTCGTACCCATTGGAGATAAGGTTCCATAGGGATAGAAGTCTTCGGCCCCAAAGTCTTGGTGTCAAATCTGTTTACCATACCCCAAGCTCATATGAACCTCTAACGATACCCTTAAGCATCATCCTCATAGTTAAACACAATGCCCTAGATAAGCATCTCATGAGGACCATCCCTTCGAGCGTATCCAAATTGTCGTAGTGCCAGAGAAGGATTATAGGTTATGCCTCCCCTAATACCGAGTAGTGGGACATTAGGGAACTTCCCGCAGCGGTCAATAATAGAAATGTCTCCCATAGATCAGGAATACCAGATAATATCCCCATGAGAAAGTGACATTATCCTTTGCGACCAGCCCAAAGCTTCTTCATTCTTCAGTGCTGTTTTGGGGAGGTGAGAAATAAACCACCTCTAAAGAAATGGCACACAACACATAAGAATCCCTCTTTTCTTCATGGTACGAGTGTGGAAGGTATGCAAGATGTCTCCAAGTACGGTGGGCACAGGATTGCGAGAGAGGAAGACTTTGATAGCATTCACATCTATGAGTAAGTATGGATTAGGGAACAGTACTGACCCATAGATTAGATTGGCCAAGACCTCCTCAAAACCCTGGAAGTCCAAATCATCCCAGAACAGCTGAGCCTTCTCTATTAGGAATTTGGCTAGAAAGCCTTTAACTCCGCTTCTTGTTTCCAGTTGGATACAATGTCGGACCATTTCATGTGCAAAGTTGCTGCAATGATCTTTGGCTTTGGAGCTTCTTCTAAACCGGTGAAAGGCAACTGATCCAAAATAGGTATACCCAATATCTGAGAGAACTCTTCCATGGTGGGTACTAACTGATAGTATGGAAAGGTGAAGCAATGGTGCTTAGGGTCAAAGAATTGAAAGAGCACACTCATCATCTTCTCATCAAAACCTGAGGTAACCAGATTGAGAAGTCGACCATAGTTCTTGGTAAATGAAGAAGTCTCGGAAAGCCTTGATATTATCTCTTTGAGTTGAAGAGGTATTCTCGCAAAGCTGATTCGAATGGTATTTCTACGAGCGGAAGCCATGATCTGCAAAACAGAACAAAGATAAATTCCTCTAATCCTTGAAATGGTTAGTGTGATACGGTGGCAGAACCGACTATTAATACCGGTTTGCATTTTGTATTCGCAAATGTCGCGGTAAGCAAGAGTCTCCACCGACTTTTCTTTTATCCACAAAGGAAAGGGTGAAAAGAACAGAAAAAGACCTTTTTTCTAGATTTCTGAGTACAGGGGGTAGATTATGGAAAGGGAAGGTGTTAGCACCATTTACATCCATGGTTTTCCATGGGCTCTTAGGTACTTGCTCGTTTTCTAAAATTGTTTGTGTTTGTGTGTTTGAAAAGATTTGAAAATTGCCTTAGTGCGGCGATTCACTTTGTGATACGGTGGCAGAACCGACTTGTTTGAAATGCTGGTTTGCGCTTTGCGTTTTTTGTTTGCAAAATGTCGTGATAAGCAAGAGTCGCCACCAACTTTTATTTCATCCAACCAGAAAGGAAAAAAGTACATAAAAAATCCCTTTTCAAGATATTCTGAGTACGGGGGGTAGATTATAGAAAGGGAAGGTGTTAGCACCCTTTCTATCCATGATTTTCCATGAGCTCTTAGCTACTTGCTCATCTTTTTAAATTTCTCGTGTATGTGCTTTATTTTTGAAAAGAGCTTTAACTTCGTGATAACCCTTGTATCAGTCCTCAAAGGTGTGACGAAGTTGTTTTTAAAATTTGTTTGAAAAGTGTTAGTGTGAAAAGTTTTGATTTGAGCAGGTACCTACTAGCATCTACTTACTCGAAAAAAGATTGTTTCTATTCTTGTTTCCTTTAGACAGCGCTATCCTACTATTGAGAAATAGGTAGCACCGTCGTTGGAGTTTGTAAGCATCAATTTGAAAGGGACATACAATCACTAAAGCAATATTAGGACATCTTAGTAATAACCCTAGAGTCTTAAGATCATATTCGAGGCAACATTTCCGAGGCAACATTCGAATGGGACATTTTGATCTTTTTAGACTAGAGGGCAACCACTAAGACACATATACTTAATGATCGTTTACCGAAGGCAACCAAAGTGAGAGTATACCCTAAGAGTGATATGTGAGAGTGATCTGTTTTCAATTATTTAGTCTTTGCACATTAGGGTTTTCTAACTGGATGAATTTGTCATGCATTCTTGTCATACAATCCTATTAGCATACATCTAAACAGTTAAATATTTACGGGAATTAAGAATGTGAGAAAGTAAATCTACGCTATTACAAGGCTTCGAGGAGGGGGATTAATTACATAGCCAAAAACCCGGGAAAAAGCGATAAATAAAAGCCCTAGATTAAACTATTACAAACCATGAACAGTTACAACAATATGGTAAAAATAATAAACACGCGTGCGATGAATCGAATATGAGACAACTAGGATTTTGACCCTTGCCTAAACCTAATTGTGATTGATTAAAAAGTTCTTGTTATGTTTTTAAGAAAATAATGGAATTGTTAAATTAAAGGAAAATCCTAAGTCTAATTAATTTTAAACTAAGAAAAATAAATTAATTCATCTAAAAGCCTATTTTTGTATTTTTATTTATTTGAGAAAAAGAGCAAAATAAAAATTAAATCAAAAGTTTAACCTAATTTCTATTTGATTTTATTTTTGAAAACAAATTATAATTTTCCTAATTTAAACTAAATTAAATTAATTTTGATAAAATAAAAACTAATCCTAATTTTTGATGAATTATTGATGTTATGGTTTTTGTGAAAAAATAAATTAATTAAAGAAAATAAAATAAATATTGAAAGATTTAAATAAACTAAAAGAAAAAGGAAGGAATAATGGGCCTGTATTAACAATTATGGGGGGGGGTGTTGTTTGAGATTCTGAGCCCAAAAGATCCAGGCCCGTTTGACTTTGCCTGATCCAATGTGGCTGTTGACTGAAGGCGTAGGGTGGTCCTCCAAGAGTGGCACGTTGATCTGGGTCAGAGATGCGTTTTATGGCCAGATGTTGAGGGTACATGGTGGACGCTGGAGGCTGTAGCATACTTGAATTCCTGAAACAAAATAGCATGAACAAAGTTTGGGACCTGGGGATCGAACCCAGGTCCTTATGCATAATTCCACCCCCACGCTACCATCTGTGCTACGCGTTTCTGTTGTACATATAATAATAATAATACACAATATATCAAACACAATGGTTAGATAAAAAAAACGCGCAAAATTTCAAAATAACCAATGGTGGTGAGGCACATTGCCTTCTTCTTCCTTGTCCGCCGTGTTAGGCTATACACTTATACCTACGGGCGTGGCTCCATGGCTAAAGACCTGTAAACTTCAATAATCAAGAAAACGTATGCTAAACAAATTCTAATTACATGGTTCCATTTGTCTTGAACCCACGAACACCATGGTATTACTTTCTTGGACCAATTTTACTGATATAGAGAAACCCCAAAACATAAGAGAAAACCCTAACAATGGCATCTCTTGATTCCTGTACTAAAAACACAATTAAACACTACCAAAAGCTTGCAAATTCAATGATAAACAAGGATATATGAACAAAACATGCTAATGATGCGTGAACCAATGAAAATGAAATCAAAGTTTTGGGACAAAACTGTGACTTCTGTACCTATGATTCCAGGCGTGAGAAAGCTTGCAATTGGTTGGGATATGTTCTTGGGATGTCCAACAATCTGTTGGCAATGTGAGAATGGCACGAATTGGCCTCTAGTACGGAAATTGGATCACCACTTTTTCTGGAATTTTTTGAGTTTTGTTTTCCTCTTTCACGACTGCTCAACCCCTTCTCATGCCCTGCCTTGCTTCTGTATATGTAATACAACTTATTAGGTCAACAAAAACGACCTCAATCTTGCTCATCATGAAGATTTAATTTGGTCCTTCATGGCATATGATTTCTTTCCAATTTTTCTCCAATTCAATCTTTTTCCAACCAAATCAGTCTTGCACGAATTGATTCTCAATTGACAGCATATAAGATCTTCCTTCAATGCAAAAATCATCCCTAAAACACAATATATGGTTTATTTAGATTTATTTGATTTTATTTGAATTTTAAAATGAATAAAAATCAAAATACATAAAATAAATGAATAAATAAAGCATGGATGGTCCCATAGGTTGTGGACTATGTTATCATTGAAGTGCAAGCATAAAAAGTTGGGCCCATTTAGCAAAAAATGCAAATTTGAGCACATTTGACTTTTGGCAATTTTACAAAAAAGGTGAACTTGGCTAATGCATAACTCTCTCAATTTTGACCCTAGAGAGGTGTTCTTTGAATTTTTAGAAAGCTTAGGATGTCCTCTAAGCAACCCTTTTGGTATCATCTCAATTGAGTCTTCCACGTTCATGTATGAAGCTTTGACCCAAAAGGTGTTTTTGTTGACTTTTCAAAATGACCTATAATGTCAAAATTCATATCTTTTTGTGAGTGCATATTTTTAACTTGGGAGATGAAGATGAATTGCAGGTAATTGCACCCTCTTCAAAATGAGCTTTAGATGGGTCATTTCTGATAAAGTATGAGAAAGTTATGCTTGGTCAAAGTTGAGTTGACTTTTCCTACAAAACCCTAATTTAGCAACTTTTGGGTTTTGATGAATTGTGAGCAATCCTTGATGAATCATGATCAAACCTTTATCAAATGATGAATGATACTTAAAAATTAGGATGTTTACCAAAAATCTTTAAGTTTGACTGTATGTGAGCCACATTTGACTTTTGACCTAGCATAGTCGATTTTCAGGCCTTTGAGCAATTGACTGAGCAAACTTTTTATGCAAGGCATGAAACTTGACATGGATGATCTTGAGAACATATTAGGACAATGGTGAGCATTTTGGATCCTTTGTACTCAAGCATCTTGATAAAAAATGAAACCCTAATTTGAAGTAGACTGCCTTAGGAGAGAGTTTGTCTGGTCAACTCTTTAACTTCCTTGAGCAGTTTGGGGACTTCACTTGCCATGTTTTGAGAAATATGGAAGGGAAAATTTTGGGGTACAACACACTTTATGGTAAATCTTGTATCAGTCCTCAAGAATGTGATAAAGCGTTTTGAAAACTTTTGTTTGAAAAATAGTATTTGAAGGTGTGGTGTGAAAATTTATTTGAGCAAGTCCCTAACAGTTATCTACCTACTCGAAAAAAAGACTATTCTTCTCCTCCTTTCCTTTAGACCGTGTTATTCTACTATTAGTGAGTAGGTAACCCTATTCGTTAGATGTATGAGGGACAATCGAAAGGGACGTTTATGGTCATTGAAGGCAACATGTAAGGATACCTTAGCATTTCGAAGGGACTATCATCATAAGATCGTTTCTGATAGGCAACTCGAGGGACATTTAGGGACTATGATCTTTATGATGATTTTAACCGAGGGTCTTTGCTAAGAGTATCCCTACGTTTCGAGGGACATGACCATTGTTTCTGAAGGCAACCAAGTGAGGTAATAACCTAGGGGTGCAAGTGTGCAAAAGTGTGCTTTTTTATAATATATTATCTTGAAGTTAGTGGTCTAATGGTTAATTGATCATTATCTTTTAGGCAGACCTATTAAACATTCATCTAAGTAGTTTATCGTACGGGAAAATAAATGGCAGAAAGATAAAATTCCTAACTATTACAAGGCTTTGGTGCAATTACATGATTAGTGACTAAAAATTAAAAATGCGGAATTAAAACCCTAATTAAACTATTACAAACCGGGCGCAATTACATAATGAAAAAAATAATATAGCAGAAATAATAAACACACGAGGAATAACGAAGCGCCTAAACCCTAAAACGCGCCTGGGTTAAGAGAAAAGATTTTTGTTGTTTTCATTTGGAAAAAGGTTAAAAGATAAAAAGTAATTAATTAATTGGAAAAAATTATTAATTAAAAAAATTAATTCTAGACAAAAAAACTAAATTTTTGATATTTTTAAGAAAAAAATATTTGAAATTTAAACCTAGATTCTAATTGATTTTATTTAAAAAAACAAATCAAAATATTTAAATCAAATTAATTTACAAAACTAATTTTAATAATAAAAAAACCTAAATCCTATTTTTTTGGTGATTTTACTGATTTTATAATTAAATAAAAAAATGATTTTTTTGAATAATTAAGATAACAAAGAAATTAAATTAGAAAAAATAGTAAAAAGAAAGAGAAGAGTGGGCCTAATATTGAAGCATTTGTGGGGGTGTGAAGAAGAATTAATAGGCCCTGATTGATGTAAGCCCACCATCCTGCGCTGGATCTGGTGTAGTGGCTTCTGGGATGTCCACCATGCACACTTGAAGGTGGAGCGTTTGATCTGGGCACATGCAGATCTTATGGCATGAATTTGAGGGTGCAAGGTGTACACATGGGCAAGCAGCGAATGGAATTTGAAATAAACAAGTCAGAAAACATAAAACGTTGGACCTGGGACTCGAACCCAGGTCGTTCCCCTTTTCGTGCGCTTCCCTTACCAACTGAGCCAAGTGCCTGTTGTACACCAAAATTTGCCCTCTCATTTTACTCAACATATGTTCATTGAAATCCTCAACTTACCCAAGGATGCCCAAGGATTGATCAAGCAAATGCTCTCCTAAGACAATGAGCCTCAAACTAGGGTTTCCATTTTCATCAAGATGGGTGAACTCTAAAGGTCTCAAATCTTTTCCATGGTCCTAATATGTTCTCAAGAACATCCATGTCAGGTCTCATGCCTTGTACAAAAAGCTTGCTCAGTCAATTGCTCAGATGCCTGTAAATCAACTGTACTAGGTCAAAAGTCAAATGTGGCTCACATACAGTCAAACTTCAAGATTTTTGGTAAACATCAACATTTTGAAGCAATATCCATCATTTTATCAAGGGTTGACCATGATTCCTCAAGGAATGCCCCAAATTCATCAAAACTCAAAAGTTGCTAAATTAGGATTTCTATAGGAAAAGTCAACCAAACTTTGACCCGACATAACTTTCTCATATTTTATCAGAAATTTCCCATCTAAGGCTCATTTTGAATAGGATAAAATTCCCTTCAACTCATCTTCATCCCTCAAGTTCAAAAAACGCACTCATGAAAAGATATGTATTCAGACTTTACATGTCATTTCAAAAAGTCAATAAAAACACCTTTTGGGTCAAAGCTTCTTACATGAACATGGAAGATCCAATTGAGATGAAATCAAAAGGGTTGTTTATAGGACATCCTAAGCTTTCTAAAAAGTCCAAGAACATCCTCTTAGGGTCAAAATGGAGAGTGATATGCATTGTCAAAGTTGGCCATTTTTGGAAATTTGCACAAAGTCAACCATGCCCAAAATGCAATTTTCTTCAAATGGGACCAACTTTTTATGCTTATACCTTGTTTCTAACATTACCCACGACCTATGAACCACTACATGGCTCATTAAATTATTTATTTGATTTATTGTGATTTTATTCATTTAAAATTCAAATAAAATCAAATAAAATCAAAATAAATAATGTAAATTGCTTTTGGATTGATTTTGGCATTGAATGAGGATGATATATCTTGGCATATCAAGATCAAATCGTATCAAGGATGATTGGAGCAAGAATGGAATGATTTAGCTTATTTTGGAAACAAATAATGCATTGAGCAATCAAGATCTTTTCTCCATAAATTGCAAGATTCAAGTTGTTTTTTGTTGACCTAATACACTCTATTACATGTACACAACGCAACCAAGGCAAAAGGAGAAGGGTTTTGGTCGTGAAAAGCATCAAACAAAATTCATTTTTTTGGCAAGAAAGTTAGGATCGGATTTCATTCCACAGGATGATTCCAGGTGATTCAAGACCACCAATCCACTCCTGGACATCTCTTGAGGCTAGCAGCATTGTTTGCACGCGTGAAAGATCCAGAAATCATCACTTTACAGCGTCACAGTTTGTCATATTTTTTGAATTTGGTTATGTAAATTTATGCATCATAAATAATTTCTAAGCATGCTTTCTTGTTTACATCATCATTTAGAACATATTGGTATGGTTAATTAAGAGTTTCAACGCATATACTGATAGTTACCATTATTAGGGTTTAAGGTCGTGTTTTAGGGTTTTTTGATGCAGGTAAAATCAGGGCAAAAGATGGATGCAATCATACTCGTGAGATCAAAATGAGTTGATCTATATACTTGGAATTGATTTATCATGTCTGGCATTGATTTTTGAGATTTACAGGTTTGTAGCTACAGTTGGTGTCCGTATGTAAAAGGTTGTTGTCTAAAACAACAGTCCAGGGGAGAAGATAATGACGCGTCTGATAATCAATGGTTGGTTTGAAATCTGTGCGCTTTTGGGCATAAGGCATGCATTTCTATTATATTATTGTTTGTGCATTATACTAACAGATAAACAAGCTAGCGCAGTTGGTCAAGGGAGAGAGGTATGAAGCTCATGTCCTGGGTTCGATCCCAGGCGTGTGCTTTTGCATTTTTTCCAATATTTCTTCACAGGATCCAGCGTGCGCTACCTAGGAAAGCTATCATACACCCTCCAAATCCAGCCAGTGGATCATCCTCAGATCCAGATCTAGTGCTCAGTGGAGAGCAGTGCATGGTGCACCCTCAGAAGGAAGCCCACTGAATCAGGCATTGGACAATTGGGCCTATCCTTCTGGGCTTTAGCAATTCAGCCATACACCCCCCTGGAGTGCTAACAACATCAGGCCCAGTTTTATTTTATTTTTTTATTACTTATTATTTTATTTGTTTTGTTTATTTAATCATTTGACAACATAAAAAATCATTGTTTTTTATTAAAAATATAAAATCACAAAAATGTAGAATTAGGTTTTTTTAATTAAAATTAGTGTTTTTTTGGGAAATTAATTAATTTAATGATATTGACCTGATTGTTTTCAAAATTAAAATTAATTAGAAAATTAGGTTTAATTCACAAATATTTAATTTTCTCAATAAAATATCAAAAAATATTTTCTCTTTAATTGATTAGATTTTTTAGGACTTAGACTTTATTCTCGTATTTAATTCGTCGCGCGCGCCATTACTTTCTTTTAATTCAAATTATTGTAACTATTTTAAGTTTGTAATAGATTAATTAGAATTTTAATTTCCGCATCTTCATTTTCAGTCAAATATTTGTGTATCTGCCCAAAAGCCTTGTAATACCTAGGACTTTAATTTCTCGCACTTTTTTTAATTTCCGCAATTATTAAACTGCTAGATGTATGGACATTAGGATTGTATGCGAAAGATAAGTCAATGATTAAAAAGGTAGATAAACCTAATTGTGCAAAGATAATTAACTGAAAAAAGCACACATGCACATGCTCACTCCTAGGGTTTGCCTCACTTGGTTGCCTCGGAAATAATGGTTGTGTCCCTCGAACGTAGGGATATCTTAGTAATGACCCATAATTCAAAGTCGTCATAAAGATTATAGTCCCTCATTGTCCCTCGAGTTGCCTACGAGAAATGATCTTATGATGATAGTCCCTTCGAAATGCTAAGGTATCCTTACTTGTTTCCTTCAATGACCATTTCGTCCCTTCAAATGTCCCTTAAAACTCCAATGATGGGGCTACCTACTCCTTAATAGTAGGATAACACTGTCTAAAGGAAAAGAGAAAATGAACAATCTTTTTCGAGTAGGTAGAAACTCTTAAGTACTTGCTCAAAACAATAAAAACTCTTTTTCACAAACACTTTCAAAACAGTTTTCAAAAACAACTTCGTCACACTCTTGAGGATAGATACAAGAGTTACCACGAAGTTAAACAAAAACTTTTCAAAACATACACAAGCAATTTCAAAATGAGCAAGTACCTAAAATCCCTTGGAAAGCCACGGATAGAAAGGGTGCTAGTATCTTCCCTTTCTATAATCTACCCCCCGTACTCAGAAACATCTCGAAAAAGGTTTTTTCTGTTCTTTTTTCCTTTTCCTTTGTTGGATGAAATAAAAGTCGGTGGCGACTCTTGCTTACCGTGACATTTGCAAACAAAAAATGCAAACCAGTATAAACAGTCAGTTTTGCCACCATATCACAGAACTGGTGACCCTGCTGGGGACTTGATAAGTGGGGTATACCTTAGGATCTAGGTCATTTCTAAAATTGTTTCTTGTTTTGCTTTGCCTTCTTTATATTCAAGGATTTTATTGGTGTTATGTAGATCCTACACCCGGATCTGGGGACACCTTTTAGGTAAGTAGCAATAAACCATGAGGGAACTGTGCGGGGTATACCGACACTGTTGAAGCAGTAGCTATGTTGATGTGACACTTTGGTTGGTACCGATATCCCTTGAGTCAATCAAGGAGAGTACGGGGCCGCTGCGTGGTGTCATAAAGCATCAACTGACCTTAGAACCTTTAATTGCACAAGTTGGCCAGTAGGACGTGGCGAGATGGACGACTTTGGTGTATTCCCAAGGTCGATAGATACTCGATGCTACACTCATTGAGGTTTGACTCTTGTGTTTTGTTTGGTAGTGAGTCAATCGCCTATTGAACGAAGCTTGGGGGAAATATCAGTGATATTGAGATCCCTTAGAACCCGGTTACTATTTATAGGACAAGTTAAACCAATCCAGCTTCAAGAGGGTATGACCTTAAAACTCATTCAGAACTTAAACCTAAGGACTTGGTCTGGCTTGTTTGTTGCTTGCTATACATGTGATTTTTAGCATAATCATGAGATCATAAGCATGGCATATCATACTAACCATTTCGACGATTCAATCTATTTTATATCTATTGCGCTTGTCAATTGGTATTGAAATCGAATAGAGGTCGAAGCCGCTTAAGGAATTGGTAAGGTAAAAACTAATGATTAGCAGGAACCTGAAAACATTAGATCGACTTATTTTTATAATCACTTATTTTAATCACTTATTTCATGTTATAAATCAATCATAAAACCAACCACCACCCCCATTCTATTTATATTAGTTAATAATAAAATCAAGAATCCTTGTGATACGACTCGAGCCATTGTCGCTATACTGCATTTTACAAAATGCTCGTTTTTTATTCGTGTGAGACAGCGGACCAGGTACCCACAAATATGTCGCACTAACGTAGCTATTGCTTAGACCGTGTCGGTATACCCCGCACATTTTCCACAACGTATTGCTAGTTACCTATAAGGTATCCCAAATCCGGGTAGAGGATTAAAACCCAAACAAAGAACCAAAATATAAAGCAAACAAATCAAACAATGAAAGCAAGTAAATGTGATCTAACCCTAAGGTAACCCCACTTAAAAAAATCCCCAGCAGAGTCGCCAGTTCTGTGATACGGTGGGAGAACTGACTTGAAGGTTTTGCGTTTTATCGCAAATGTTGCGGTTAGCAAGAGTCACCACCTACTTTTATTTTATCCAAAAGGAAAGGTGAAAAAGCACAGGAAGGACCTTGGAGATTATTTCTTAAGTTCGGGGGGTAGATTATGAAAAGGAAATGTATTAGAACCCTTTTCATCCATGGTTTTCCATTGGCTCTTAGTTGCTTGCTAGATCACTTTCTTTTGTTTGAAAATGTGCTTTGTGTGGTTTTTTAAAGTATTTTGAAAAGGCGCCATCGTATAGGCAAACTTTGTAATGATTCTCGTTCGTGAGAATGTATACAAAGTGTTGATCTTTTGAAAATATTTTTCAAGTTTGAAAGATGTTTTTGAACGTGTTGGTGTTTGTTTCGAAAATAGCAAGGGTGTTTTGTTTTGAAAGTGAGCAAGTAACTAGGAGCATTCTACCTACTCAAAAATCTTTCATGTTCATTTCCTCTTTCCTTTGATATTGTTATCTTACCATTGATTTGGTAAGTAACCCTATATTTGGATGTAAACGGGACGGGTGTGGGTCATCGTATGACCATGATTAGCAATGTTGCAAGGCATCTTAG
Organism: Vicia faba; assembly: GCA_948472305.1. Classification (NCBI taxonomy): domain Eukaryota; kingdom Viridiplantae; phylum Streptophyta; class Magnoliopsida; order Fabales; family Fabaceae; genus Vicia; species Vicia faba. The sequence continues at coordinate 991,798,064 of OX451736.1, forward strand.
CATCTTTCTCTAGGGACTAAGATCATTTTGAAAGACAACTTTTGATAGCGTCATCGAGGGACTATGATCTTGTATTTGTTTGTTTTTGCTAAGATACCTCACATGCGTAACATGTCCATTTTGTAAGGCAACCAAGTGGATTTTACCCTAGGGGTGTTTGTGTGCAAGTGTATTGATTTTCATGCTTTGTTCAGTCTTTGATTAGGGCTTGCTACTTGATTGATTTTAGTATTTCCATACAAACCCTAATTACTAGCATTTGTATAAAGTGATAAATTGCGGAATTTAAATTACTACGCTATTACAATACTTGTGGGAGGGGGTGTACAAATTACAAATGGGGATTGCTAGAAAATAAACCTAATTATCTATTACAACCATATTGAATTTGGATAAATAATGTACAAAAATGAATAAATATTCAAGAATGTAAGATGGAAAGAAAATTGACTTTTGTTTGGATTTTTTAGGAAAAAGGGTTTTGTTTTAACTTAATTAAGAAAAATGATTAATTAAATTAGTAAAACGTAAACCTAAATTTACTAGGAAAAGAATTTAAATAAAATCCTAATCTAAATATTAATTGATTAAAAAAAATTAAGTTTGTAAGAAGAATATTTTTGGTATTTTTATATTTTAAAATAATATATTTTAATTGTGTAAAAGAAAATAACTAAAAACTTAGTTTCTAACTAAATTTGTAAATTAATTAGTAAAATAAAATATGATCAAAATAAAAGTAATTTTTAATGTAAAAAATAAATAAACTATATCAAAATATAAATCTAATGTTTTTATATTATTTTCTGATTTTTTTAATATTAAATAAAAAACATTTAAGAAAACAAATAAATAAAAATGAGAAAAGAAAATAAAATGGGCCAGGGGTGTGAATAGTCAGCAAGAGAGTCAGAAGTAGAAAAAAATACAAGGCCCAAGGGGATGAGGCCCGGCGCTGCAAAAAAAAACAAGTCAGAACATGTGAAAAATATGAAAAAAATCACAAAAGGTCACGCTGGGGCTTGAACCCAGGACCTAAGGGTGAACAGGCGTGCGCTTTAACACTGGGGTGGCTATACATATGTTCATATAAACAAAACAATAAATATATATTAGAAATCAAGTCCATGGCCTGAACTTCATCTTCAACCTTACGCCCAGCCAGAGTACCTGCATCTTGTTCGTCTCTCATCCATTTGCAAAAATGTAAACATGAATCTTGTGGAAAATGTCCTTCTGAAAATTGGACGTTGACCAGATAAGAAGTAAAGTATCGTGAAGCCTGGATGTTGACCAGATAGAAATACAACACTGTGAAACCTGGACGTTGACTAGATAACAGTTTACCGTTAACAGAATGAAGATTATCATCCTTAAAACCTCAGAAGATTGGCATACTCCCAAGCTCCTGATACCGTTAACAGAATGAAGATTCTCATCCTTAAGACCTCAGAAGATTGGCATACTCCCAAGCTCCTAATACCATTAACAGAATGAAGATTCTAATACTTAAAACCTCAGAAGATTGGCATACTCCCAAGCTCCTGATACTGTTAACAGAATGAAGATTCTCATCCTTAAAACCTCAGAAGATTGGCATACTCCCAAGCTCCTGATACCGTTAACAGAATGAAGATTCTCATCCTTAAAACCTCAGAAGATTGGCATACTCCTAAGCTCCTGATACCGTTAATAGAATGAAGATTCTCATCCTTAAAACCTCAGAAGATTGGCATACTCCCAAGCTTCTGATACCGTTAACAGAATGAAGATTCTCATTCTTGAAACCCCAGTAGATTGGCATACACCCAACCTCCTAACCCAAACGCCTGAATGAAGATTCTCATTCTTGCTTCCCCAGTAGATTGGCATACACCCAAGCTCCTGATATTTCCGACAGAATGAAGATTCTCATTCTCAAAGTGGCATATAACCCGAGTTCCTGATATTCCCGACAGAATGAAGATTCTCATTCTCAAAGTGGCATACAACCTAAACCCCTGAACTTCTTCCAAACATGAATAAGCTTTTCCCCAGAGTCCTGAGCTTACTCTCCAGCAGGATAGCTACTCCCCAACAGTACAACTATTCCCCACATAGTTTTTACTCCCTGACAAAATCAAGATTCTCATCCTTGATTCTCCAGTAAAGTTACCAGAGCTTTCTTTACTCTCAGCATAAATTTGTTAGAATTTTTAATCCCCTACAGATCGAAGATTCTCGTTCTTGACTCCTCAGCACAAATTCCCCTAGCAGAATGAAGATTCTCATTCTCAATTCCCCACAGAGTTTTCAAATATTCCCCAGTGGATTTCTCCTCAAACAACAAAACAGGAATCCCTGGTAGAAGTATTCTAAGAAAAGCTTGAAGACACACATACTCTTCAACATTGGTCCAAGGTTTATCTTCCCCGGCAGCAGTCAAAGATTTTATTATCTCCAGCTATCCAGGATTTATTTTCCTCAACAAGACAGCTCATCAGCTTACATGCGCATACATTGCATTCATATATCATAAACATTTGATAAAACACATATATTGCGTCATACATTTCATGCAACATAACTTTGTGTTTCAGCTAATATTTGACCCTTTTCAAGATAAGATTAACAAGCTACCAATATTCAATCTGAAAACAGTTTACGGACGCTTCCAAACACGGATGCTAATTTATCGCTTGTTCAGATTCAGCTCATGAAAACAGTTTATGGATGCTCCAAACACGGATGCTAATATATTGCTTATTCAAACTCAAGGATCATGAAAACAGTTTACGGATGCTTCCAAACATGGATGTTAATCTATCGCTTGTTCAGATTCAGCTCATGAAAACAGTTCACGGATGCTCCAAACACGGATGTTAATCTATTTCTTATTCAGACCCCCAACTCAGAGACGTTCCAGACATGGATACCTTTCTGATACTCACCTACAACATACAATTCAATAAACATTCTTGGATGGCATCTTTAAGCCCATCTCCGACAAAATTCTGTCACATCTCCAAATGGCATCTGTAAGCCCATTCCCTCAACTATGCTTTGACGAGTGCAAATTTATGGGCACTCTAGTGTCCAATCATCTTTTACCTTTGAGTCGCAAACGGAAAACTCGCCGATCTAACTCTTCAGGTTCAAGAAGATTGAACAGGGGCAGTTGTTGTACCCCAAATATTGCCCTCCCTTTTTCACAAGAAATCACAACCCTAGGGTTTTCTCAGATTTTCAAGATTGGCTCAGAAATCGATCAGACAGACTTTTCTATGGCAGTAAATCAAGAACTAGGGTTTCTCTCGCATTTCTCAGAAGAAACTGAATTCTCAGAAATTCAAATTAATTGTCGCATGTTTTCATACTTTTTCGAGTTTGCTGAAAGGTTACTGGTTGTTCTCAAGGCTTGTTTATCTGGGATAAGAGATAGGAGTTGAGATGGTCATTTGGAATATTCAGATTTTGTCTGATCCAGGTTAACTATATGATGTGCGTCTGTTGAGACATTTGCTTGTTAATGGAATGAAATGTTTGCTTGTTTATTGGAATACCTAGTGCATATTTTGATTGGAATGCTGTTGCAAGGTTACGAGATTGCAAAGTTATTGAATTACTTAAAGTTTAAGTTATCTGTATTAGAATTGTTGGAATGCAATTTCAATTATTTTAATATGAGAATCTTAAAGGATTAAGTGAAGATGCAAAGAAAGAATTGCAAGATTATTGGACAGTAAAAGATTTTATTGGATGTCAGATTGCCTCACAAAGATTTTTCAGATGTTGATACAAAAATAATTTATTATTTGAATACTGTAGGTTTTACAACTTATAGTACTTGGAAAAATAAATTATTACAATAAATGGAAAATCTATCTAAGTTAAAAATCTAAGTCTAAGCCATTGCTCCCATGCTCAAAGTCTTTTACTTCCTCTATTTTGTCATCACCCAATTTGTGCTCACATGAAAAAGACAAAGGAAAAGGGATTAGTACAGTCAGTTGAATATGAAAAGAATTTTCAAACAAAAAAAAGAAAGGAAAATTTTTATCATTAAAGTTTGTCGTCTGGAATCAGAAGTGGTATTGTTCATCACGTTTTTATTTTCCTCTTTGCAAATCACAAGAAGACTGCTCTTCTTGGTTCACAAAGAGAAAAATAAAAAATGCAAAAGAAGAGTGCAAAAGCAAAGTTTCAAATCCAAAACAGCATGGCAAAGCATTACAACACAGCAGGCCAAATTGCAACAAGGTCAAACAAAGTCAGCAAACTAAAACATTGCAACAAGGCAAACTGAAACCTGTTGTACAAACAGCACAAGCAAGGTGCCAAACTGAGCTACAAAACTGTCAAGCTGCATTACAAAAACAAAACCAAATTGAATGCAAACTGTCAAGTAAGCAAATGAAGCATTGCAACGTAGGCGCCAAACTATACTAAGTAAGCAAACTAGATGCAAACTGTCAAGCAAAGCAAAAAGTATGCAAACTGAACAATGCAGAAAGTACATGGCAAATCAAACAGCAGGCCAAAAGTAAATTGCAGGAGGTAAACCAAATCACAAGCCAAAAAGCTTGTCATAGCTTTTCATCATCTTCTAGCTAATAGGCAAACTTTTCAGAAAATAAGGAAAAGCAAAATTGCTTTGTCATAGAGAGAGAAAAAGAGAAAAGATATCACCTTTTTGGTGAGAGTGTACAGTTTGGCTAAAGGCTATCACAAGTTACAAAAACAAAAGCAAAAATGATATAACTAGACCAAACTGCATAACAGTTCAAAAAAGAGAGAGAACATTTTGGTAAAAACATCACCAAGTTACAAAACCTGTAACAGTTAAAAAACTACAGAAAACTCCAAACTGTTAACAGTTTTCACAAAACTCCAAAGCCTACTAACAAAGTTTTAAAACATAAGCAAGCTTGCCAAAACAAAAAAACCTGCTAACAGTTAGCAAACACCAAGCCAAGCCTGAACATTCCCGAATCACAAAACCCTGTTATAAAAAAATCCCAAACTACATATCAGTTCAAACAACTCTCCCAAAAACCATAAACTGCATAACAGTTTGAGAGCAACAAACTCCAAAACCTGCACAAGCCTAACAAGCCATTCAAAACTACAAAAAAAAACTCCCAGACCTGTGCAAACATAACAAAACTTTAAAAAACCTGCAGTACCAAAGAAACTGCCCAACAGTTTCACAAGAATCCAAACCTTGTGAGCAAGCAAACCATAGCATGCATAACTATTGCAAAACTGTAAAGCCTACCAAACTACTCAAACTGCAACAACAATAAAAACTTACAAATCACAAAATCAGCAGTTCCCAACAAAACAAGTGTTCCAAACTGTAAACACACCAAAGAAACTGCACAACATCAAAAACCTGTTTTCAAACCCAACATCCAAAAAACATCAACCAACATTCAAGTTCAGCAAACAGCCAAGCAAGGTTTCAGAAATAATCATCACCAAACCTTCAACAACAAAAGCTAACAAGCCTGCCAACTCAGAATTTTCAACAAGACAAATTCATCAACATTCAAGTTCAGCAAAACAACAAGTACAAAATCAGAAGCAATCATCATCATAGTTCAAGATAGAGGAAAAGAAATAAAGTTTCAGAAGCCACCAACAAATCAAAACTCAGTTCAACAAATCAACAACAAGTTTCAGAACAATAAATCATCATCAACAAATCCATCAACAACAAGGTTTCAGAAGCGATTTAGCATCATCATCAAACAAAAAAATCACTAACAAGGCAGAAGCGATAAGCCTCATCATTCAAGGTTTAAAGAAAAAAGAAAAAGTTACCAAAGTTCACACGTTCTTCATCATTTCCTCCCCTCCGCCTCTAGCCACCAAGGAACGCCACCAGCTCCATCTCCTCTTTCCTCTCCATTTTTTCAGAAAAAACCCCAAGGTACGTTTCTTCTCAAACCCTTTTGTGCACCTCAATAAGCCATGCAATACAATAGATTAACCAAACTGTAAAATCAAACAAACATAAACAACGAACTGTAAAACTCAAAACAAAGACGAATCATACCGTTTAAACAAGGCCAGTGGTCGTTAGGAGGAGGTTAGAGAGTGAGGGACAGTGTTCCGGCGGCTAGGGCTTAGGGGAAGGTCAGAATGTTTTTTTTGAGTGAGAGAGATGAAGAGGAAGAACGAAGCAACGACGCCGCTGTAAAGGGGTACACAAACCCTAATCAACAAATCCTAACAAAACGTTGCAACATTAGAATTGGGCCTTTCTGGCCCCAAATAACCATAAGCCCATAACAATGCTAATTCGCCCCTCACCCCCCTTGAGCTTTTTGTTGTCTCAGCAAGTGATATATACATTGGGCTTCCATCCCTAAGCCCACACGATTTGCTAGTGCACCCCACCTCCATTCTGACTTTTTTCTCTTCTCTTATTTTTGTTTTGGGCCAAACATAACTCTTAAGCCCATTTGCATTTTGTTTTAATTTATTTCCTTTTTTAATAAGTTCATCAAATTCAATAATGTTTTTTTTATCAAATTAAATTAATTATTAAAATTTATTTTCTTTTAATTCATCTTTGCTAATTTGTTACATTTAAGAAAATACCAAAAAAAATGAATTAGTTTAGTTTAATTTTCTTTTTATTAACTTATCTTTTTATTTCTTTTGTTAATAATAACACTAATTTTGATTTTTTTATTATTTAGTTTTATTTTCTTATTTTATTAATTAATCTTGTTTCACCTAATAAAAATACAAAAATAATAGAAATTTTGTTTAATTAAATTTTCTTCCTGTGAACATTTTATTTACATAATTAATAAAACACATACAAAGAATAATAATAATAAAATATTAATCTTTCTTTTTTAGAATAGATTTTATTTATTTATTTTCAAGTAAATACATGCATTTCATAATTTATTGATTTTCCTTATTTCATTTGTTATAACTTTGTATTGAATTGCGACAATTCGATTTGGTTGTAATACTTGATATTTGGACATTATTAGTCTTGTGAGACTCATCCCCATTTGTAATAATTGTACCCCCATCCCCAGATACTTTTGTAATAACTTAGACTTTTAATTCCCGCAATTTATTGCTTTCAATATACTGTATAGTAATTAGGTGTGTATGGCAAGATTCAAAATCAAATCGCTAGATGATCTAATCCAACAATAAACAACTTGAAATCAGTAAACAATGCACACATGCACCCCTAGGGTTTCACCCACTTGTTGCCTTTAAAAATGGCCATGTTATGCATGTTGAGTACTTTGGAAAAACAAAAACAAAACAAAAGATCATAGTCCCTCGATGATGCTATCTTGGTTGCCTATACGAAATGATCTAGTCCCTCAAAAATTTGCTAAAGATACTTAGCACAATTTCTATCATGGTCAATACGATGACCCGCGCCTGTCCCGTTTAACATCCAAACACAAGGTTGTTTACCAAATGCAATGGTAAAACAACATTGTCAAAAGGGTTAAAAACATATAGGAAAGATCTTTGAGTAAAATAGGGTAGACAACTCTTAGTTACTTGATTAAAACTTGCAAAAACATCCTTGCTATTTTCAAACACACCTCATAACACAATTTCAAAACATTTCCCAAAACAAACTTTCAAACATTTAAAAATCTTTTCAAAAGACAAACACCTTTGTATATATTCAAACAAGAATCATTACAAAGGTTGCCACAACGATGGTCTCTTTTCAAAACATCTTTCAAAACCACACACAAAGCACCATTTCAAACAATTGAAAAGCAAAAGCAAGTGATCTAAACAAGTAACTAAGAGCCCATGGATAACCATGGATGAAAAGGGTGCTTGCACCTTCCCTTTTCATAATCTACTCCTTGAACCCAAGAAAACATCTCAAAGGTCTTTCCTGTGCTTTTTGACTTTTCCTTTGGATAAAATAAAAAGTCGGTGGCGACTCTTGCTAAAGCGAAACATTTGCGAACACAAACGCAAAACCTCAAGTCAGTTCTCCCACCGTATCACAATTAGCTAGGTTGGAGAGTCGATGAAATGGTCTGGAGAAGTCCACTTGCAATGCTCTATTTTTGAACTTGGAAATGGAGGAAGATGGTGTAGCATAACTGTAACAGGGTAAGGGATGACTTCTAAATGATGTTTAGAAGCTTTAGGAACAAAGAGGCTTGAAAACACACGAGGGAGTTATGAATTTCAATCTTTTGGTCAAGTTATGTGACAATGGAGGTATGAGATGCAAATTTGAGTTCTTGGTGTTTTTAGGGCTCAAGCATGCATGAGGTTTGTGACAAATTACTTGTGTATGTATAAGCAAAAGGCTTGAGTGCTTGGGAGAGTCAGAAGTACAAGTTATAGGTTGATTGCTATGTTACTTGATTGTGAAGAAAAGTGGGAAATATGGTTCCAAGAGGAGGTACAAGCATGGGCTGAGTGATTGTAAGTGTTGAGATCAACATCTCTTGAGTTATAGTACATGTATAATCAGAAGAAAACAATTGCAAGGCTCAAGAACAAGTTTTGTGCAAAAAGCTACTTTATTAAAATGGCATTGTCCACTTTCTTCCCAAAATGGATATAAAGCATGGTCTTGCATTGAATGCTTGAATTGATACCTCTAACAGCTGTGTAAGCAATTAATTATGGAGTGCCTAACAAGTTTGAGGTCTGTAAAGTAGAGATTATGCAGCATATGTTTGAAATTTGAATTTTGTTCATCACAAAATGACTTGTATTTCAAGTGTGAAAACCCTAACTTCATCTCTTAGATTCTCCCTACTCAAGAATGATCTGAAGGAGTTATTGGACATTTTGGAAATATTGCAATGTTCTCTATAATCCCTATTTGAATCACTTTTGAAAATTTCCCTTGGAACTATATGAAAAAGTGCCACGAAGTTATGTCAAAATCTTGACCAAAACTAGGGCAAAATTTCACTAAGTGTCCAGTTTCAAGACCATGACTTTATGAATTAATAACTTAAGATCCAATAATTTTTAGGAGAAGTTGTGTACAGAAATGTTGTAGATATCATGGAGATCTACAACTTTCATGCTTAAAGTTTCTTCTGAATCCTCTTGCATCATGGTTCAAAATTGGCTCAAAGTTATGAAAAAACATGAAGTTTTAAACACTTAGAAAAATTTCTAAGTTAGAAAACTATGACTTTTCAAAATGAAATCTTGACTTTTAGATTTCTTGATGAATAAGCTTCATATTTTGATGAATTGTGATCTTTGACATTGAATTTTGACCAAAAAGTCAAAGTTTGACTTTTCAATATACACTTGACTTTTTGATCAGTTGATTGAAAATTCACTATCAATCCAATTGATCTTGAGCAATGTTTTAGGTCATGCCATTAGGTAAAAATTATACAATTTAAATCTTGAAATCATGCTTCAAACCAATTGACCATTTGCTAGGTCAAAAATCAGAAATTGCCCTTTCTCAGTCAAAACCCTAATTTTGACCATTTTGCCATTTTGATGATTTTATCAAATTTCTTGGGGAATTGTGGTCCAAACTTTATCAAATTATACATATGAGTTTATAATATTGATGTGGATCAAAAATTATGAAGTTTGACTATAAATTGGCCATAGTTGACTTTCTTCAATACAATTGATTTTTAGGTCAACTGCTCAATTGACTGAGCAAAAGTGTGATCCAGGGCTTGAAACTTGACATGAATAATATTGAGGGTCCATAATGATTCATGAAAGTAATATGAAGCATTTAAAGCTCAATTATCCTTGTGCAATATCAAACCCTAATTTTGGTCATCAGTGCTTAAGGAGAGGTCTTGAGCTGATCAAACCCTAGTGCAATCTTGAACCAAGAAAGGCCTTCGTGAGAAAATATTTGATAAATGAGAGGGAAATTTTGGGGTACAACAGCTGCCCCTGTTCAATCTTCTTAAACCTGAAGAGTTAGATTGGTGGATCCATCATTCGTGACTTGAAGGTGAAAGATGATTGAACACTACAGTGCCCCGAAATTTTCACTCGAAGATGGATGGTGAATGGGCTTATAGATGCCATTTGGAGGAATGTTGGTAAACACCGGAAGAAGTATCAGCACAAATCTCTTGTTAATTTATACTAAAACTTGATATTTTACCTGTGAGAAAAAGAGTTAGTAAAATGCAGATGCCTGCATGATGTTTACTAAATGCATATGGTACGTACATGCTATGATGTATGAATGTGACATGTATGTTTTTTTCTGGGAAAATAAATCCCTGACTGCTGCTGAGGAAATTCTGGGGGGTTGAATCCCAGATTGCCGTTGATGATGAAGAATATGCATATCTCCAAATTTTGTTGAACAATGCTTCCGTTGGGGAATATCGCATGAATGTCAGATGTTATCTGGTCGGATCTAGGCTTCAAGTTTTCTGAGGATGAAGTAGTCGATTTTTATCTGGTCGGATCCAGGTTTCACGATAACTTACTGGAGGAAGAGACGAATTAACAGTTATCTGGTCGGATTCCAGGCTTTGCATGAAATTTCTTGAAATTGAATAGTTATCTGGTCGGATCCAGACTTCACAATAAATTGCTGGGGATACGGAAGTTTGAACTGTTATCTGGTCGGATCCAGGCTTCGCAATAACTTGAAGTGATAACTACTATCTGGTTGGGTCCAGGTTTCGTAGTTTTGGAAAGTTGTACTATTATCTGGTCGAGTCCAGGCTTTATAGTGTCTTTCTGGGGATCACAGTTAATTGTTATCTGGTCGGGCTCCAGGATTTACAATAAACTATTTGAAAAATTATTATTTGGTTGGGTCCAGTCTTTGCAGATTTATGAGATTGATGAGGTCCATTGCTATCTGGTCGGGTCCAAGTTTCACAATAAACTATTTGGGGATATGGTTGTTATATGGTCGGTTTCCAAGTTTCACAACGAATCTCTGAGGGTAATTGCTATCTGGTCGGATCCAGGCTTCACAACAACTTGCTTGAAAAGATGAAATTGAAAACTTATATCTGGTCGGATCTAGGTTTCACAGTAATTTGTTGGGGCAGAGGAAAATTCTACTGGGGAAAAGAAGTTAAACCTTGGTCGGGTTGAGTCTAGGTTCTTCTATATCTTTGAAGAGTTAGACTATTATCTGGTCGGGTCCAGCTTCAGTAACAACTTGAAAATTATGCTAATATTTGGTCGGATCCAGGCTTTACAATATCTTTTTTTGGAAGTAGTAAAGGCTTTGCTGACGGCTTTACTGGGGATCAGGGGTTGTGGCCCTATGATTTGCAATAATCTGAAAGAAAATTCAAAATGGAGAGTGTAGACTCAGTCAGGTAGGACAGACTAAACTTGGGGAGAATACACTCAACTGGGGAAGATAAACTCTGCTTGGGGATAATAGCCTTGGCTGGGGAAGATATGCTCAACTGGGGAATATAGGCTTAACTGGGGAACTTTGTGGTGTCTTGATTGTTGTATGTTGGGGAAATTTGAACTCGGCTGGGAAGTTATATGGTTCCTCGATGATTGTTAGGGAAATAAAACCAGTTGGGGAAAGGTTTATTGCAGTCGTCCTTGGGGGGATAATAATGATGAGATAACTTTGTGGGAATATTTCATATACATTAAAGAGATGCTTACTGCTTCTTAGCAGTACACATGTGCCAAATAGTTTTAATTATGTTCATATGCATATGTTTATTCAATTTTAGTCATTGGACAAATTTGCATTCAAAACAAAGACAGAAATTTTGCACTTCAAAGTATATTTGTATTGATATTTTTCCCATGAATAGGAGTTTTTGTACAGAGAGGCGGAGATCCTAGTAAGAGGAAATCATTGAAAGAAAAACAAAATTGAGAATAAAAAACAAATAGCCATGTGAAATGATCTCATTGCCTTCCAACTCTACTATTACCCCAATGTCTTCGAATGTCCCTTGTGGTAGAAGTTGATTGGATTTATCTTGGACCGTTTTGAACTTGGACCTTGGTGATAAAATTGACTGTGTTGATTCCACGGGACATAGTCATACGCTTTTAATCCTTAACTTTTTCCTGGACTTCCCTTTCGGGTTTTCAGCCCACCAGGATACCCCTTTTTGCCCAAGTCGCCCTTTCGGGTTTTCAACTTGTCGGGTGTACAATCTTTTTCATATATCCATAATTTTTTCCAAAACCTTTTGGTTTTCCATGATTCCCTTTGTTGTACCCCAAAATTTTCCCTCCCATGTTTGTCAATACATTTCAAGTGACGCCCTCAAATTGCTCAAGGAAGTCCAAGAGTTTACCAGACAAACTCTCTCCTAAGGCAGTCTACCTCAAATTAGGGTTTCATTTTGCATCAAGATGCTTAAGTCCAAAAAATACCAAATGCTCACCATTGTAATAATATGTTCTCAAGATCATCCATGTCAAGTTTCAAGCCTTGCAGAGAAAATTTGCTCAGTCAATTGCTCAAAGGCCTGAAAATCGACCGTGCTAGGGCAAAAGTCAACTATGGCCCACATACAGTCAAACTTCAAGATTTTTGGTAAACATTCTAATTTTGAAGTATTATTCCTCATTTTATCAAGGGTTGATCATGATTCCTCAAGGATTGCTCACAATTCATCAAAACCCAGTAGTTGCTAAATTAGGGTTTTGTAGAAAAAGTCAACTCAACTTTGACCAAGCATAACGTTCTCATACTTTATCAAAAATGATCCATCCAAAGCTCATTTGAATAGGATTTAATTCCCTAAAACTCATCTTCATATCCCAAGTTCAAAATATGCACTCACAAGAAGATAAGAATTTGGATATTATAGGTCATTTTGAAAAGTCAACAAAAACACCTTTTGGGTCAAAGCTTCATACATGAACATGGAAGATTCAATTGATATGAGACCAAATGGGTTGATTAGAGGACATATTAAGCTTTCTAAAAAGTCAAAGAACACCTCTCTAGTGTCAAAATTTAGAGAGTTATGCATTGTCCAAGTTGACCCTTTTGGCAAAATTGCCAAAAGTCAAATGTGTACAAAATTGCATTTTTTGCTAAATGGCCCCAACTTTTTATGCTTGCACTGAGTTTGTAATGTGACCCACGACCCATGAGCCCTTCCACTTGTCATTCTTTTATTTTTGTTATTTATTTTGATTTTATTTCATTTAAATCCAATAAAATCAATATAAAATAATGAAAAAAAATCAAAAATCATTAAAACCTTGAGATTTTGTGCATGATTAGGTCCATTATACAGCTGGAGACAAGATCAAATCGTGCAAGGCTTCATATGGACACAAAAATATTGAATTTGCTTATTTTGGAAAGATTTGGTGCAAGGATTGAATCATTGATCAATCTTCATAATTAGAAAAGATTTGATACAAACTGTAACCCTAATGCACTCTAGTATACACAGGGAATAAAAGCAGACTAAAAGGAAGAGGCTAGAGGCGTGCAAAGGCAGAGAAAGAATTGCAAAATTTCAAAGAAAAAGTGCAAACCAAATTCCAAGTTTCAGGCCATCTCAAGCCGTTCTAACCATACCAATCACTTGCTGGACATCCCAGGGTCGTGTTTCAATTGTTAACAAACCTCCCCACACTCAGAATCACTCTGTAAGGTTCACATGGTTTGCCTCTTTTCTTGAATTCGAATATATTGATTCTGGCATATCTAGCATGATTGATTGGTATATTCATGATCTTTGAGATGTTTGCAAGCTAATCACTATACTCAATTGCATTTTTATTGATTGTACATAAAACTGCCATGGCTAGGGTTTGTTCTTCGTTTTTAGGGATTTCTCATACAGGAAAAATTAGACATTGATAATGGTACCATGATGCTCGTGAGGTTGAAACAAGTTGATTGGTACCATTGATTTTCATTTATCATGCGCATACAAGATTTTGGAAATGCACAGGGGCTATACTTACGCTTAATGTCCATAGGTAAAAGTTACAAAATTTACAGCGACGGTGGGAGGAAGAAGATGGATACGTGGCGCTCCCTGACTTGCCAGTTTGAATTTTGAGCGTTTTAAAGTTTAATATTTTGTTTGTATTATATAATATTTGTCTGTTATTGTTTATACAACTAACAAAGCCAGCTCAGTTGGCAAGCGTGCAATGGGAGAATGCTTAAGGGCCTGGGTTCGATCCCCAGGTCCCAACTTTTATTCTTGCTTTTCTTGAATAGGAAATCCAGCGTGTTACATGGCAGGGGGCCCATCGTGTGCTACCCAGATCTGATCGTTCAATCCACCAGGGCTTCAGATCCAAGGCTCGTCCCTTGAAGGTCCACCATGCCCCTGAGTCAAGCATGCCCATAGGATTGGGCAAAGTCAAAAGGGCCAAGAGTTGTTGGGCCAAGAAATCAGATTCACCCCCCCCCCCTTTGTTGAGCAATCAGGCCCATTTTTCTTTCTTTTCTATTTTATTTCTTTTATTTAATTTATTTTGCTTAAGTATTTTTTAATAAAATTAATCTTTTTTTACAAATCATAAAATCAAGAGTTTTTACAAAAAATTAGAATTAATTTTTTTTATTATCAAATTTAATTTAATTGAATTTAACTTAGTTTAATTTAGTTTAGGGAAATTCTATATTTTTTTTATATAATTAAAACCAATTAGGAAAATTAGGGTTAAGCTTTTGATTTAATTTTTATTTCTTTCTCAAAAAACAAAAAAATACAAAAAATAGGTCAATTTAATTATTTTTCTTAAATGAAAATTAATTAGTGATTAGGTTCTTTTTATTCAATTGAACTTTATTTTCTCAAATAACACAAAAACGACAAAAAAATCATTTTCCCTTTAATTTATAATTAGGTATAGTTGGGGTCAAAACCCTAATTATCTTGTTCTCGATTTATCGCGCGTGTTTAGTAGTTTTTGCAATATTGATGTAACTGTCCACGGTATGTAATAATTTAAATCTAGGATTTTATTTCTTATCGTCTTTTGCGGGTTTTTGGCTATGTAATTAATCCCTACCCCGAAGCCTTGTAGTAGCGTAGGTCTATTTTCACGCATTTTAAATTCTCGCAAATATTAATTGTTTAGATGTATTTAATAGGATTGTATGACAAGATTGCATGATAATTTAAAGCGGTTAGAAAATCCTAATGTGCAAAGATAATAACTGAAGTCAAATCACTCGCACATGCGCACTCCTAGGGTATACTCTCACTTTGGTTGCCTTCGGTAAACGATCAATAAGTATAGTGTGTCTTAGTGGTTGCCCTCCTGTCTAACAAAGATCAAAAGTCCCGTTCGGAAATGTTGCCTCGAATATGATCTTAAGACTTTAGGGTTATTACTAAGATGTCTTAACATTTCTTTAGTGATCGTACGTCCCTTACGAATTGACCCTTACAAACTCCAACGATGGTGCTACCTATTTCTCAATAGTAGGATAGCGTTGTCTAAAGGAAACGAGAACAGAAACGACCTTTTTTCCGAGTAGGTAGATAACTGTTAGGTACTTGCTCAAAACAACAAATCTTTTACACCATACACTTTCAAACAAACTTTTCAAACTAAATTTTTTCAAAACACTTTGTAACACTCTTGAGGACAGAAACAAGGGTTAAAACGAAGTAAAGCAAAACTTTTCAAAACAAGCACACACAAGCAATTTTAAAAGATGAGCAAGTACCTAAGAGCCCATGGAAAACCATGGATAGAAAGGGTGCTAACACCTTCCCTTTCTATAATCTACCCCCCGTACTCAGAATATCTTTAAAAAGGACTTTTTCTGTGCTTTTTTCCTTTTCGATTGGATGAAATAAAAGTCGGTGGCGACTCTTGCTTACCGTGACATTTTGCGAATACAAAACGCAAAATGCAAACCAGCCTAATCAAAACAGTCGGTTCTGCCACCGTATCACACCCTTATTTTTCTTAGGTGTGTCAACCTAACGGGTCTCTTATGTGTAGTATTTTTTAAATATGTTTGCGTTTATAGGGTGTGGGAAATCTTCACCATCCATGGTAGTCAACATCATGGCACCGCCAGAGAAAACTCTCTTGACAACAAATGGCCCTTCATAGGTGAGAGTCCATTTGCCTCTAGGGTCGCCTTGTGGTAGAATGATGCGCTTTATCACCAAGTCACCAACTTGATATACTCGAGGCTTGACATTTTTGTTGAAAGCCTTGATCATCCGTTTTTGGTACGTCTGACCACGGCAAATAACAACTAATCATTTTTCGTCGATCAAGTCCAGCTGATCCAATCTCGTTTGAATCCACTCGTCTTTGCCTAGGCCTGCCTCATTCATAATTCTTAGAGAGGGAATCTGAACTTCTACTGGAAAAACAGCTTCTATACCATAGATTAGAGAAAAGGGAGTTGCCTCAGTTGATGTTCTAGCTGAAGTACGGTAGCCATATAGAGAAAATGATAACATCTCATGCCAATCCTTATAGGTTACTACCATTTTCTGCACAATCTTCTTGATATTTTTGTTGGCCGCTTTGATTGCGCCATTCATTTTTGATCAATACGGATAAGAATTGTGATGCTTGATCTTAAACTGAGTGAAAATCTCAGTGATCATAGCATTGTTGAGGTTAGTCCCATTTGACTGAACATTGAAGACATGGTTGCCAAAGCGTCAGCCAACTGGTTTTCTTCCCTAGGGAAGTGCTCAAAAGTGATCTCTTCGAAGTGAGGAATTAGGGATAGCACAAGTTCCTTTTAAGGGATGAGATTAGGGTGTTTAGTGTCCCAATCTCCTTTTACTTGAATAATCACTAGAGCGGAATCTCCGAATACATCCAAATGCTTGATTCTCAAGTCGATAGGAGCTTTCAGACCTAAGATGCATGCTTCATACTCGGCCATATTGTTTGTGCAATCAAAGCATAATCTGGAAGTGAAAGGAGTGTGGAAACCTTCAGGAGAGATAATCACAACACAAATTCCATTACCTAAGGCGTTGGAAGCCCCATTGAATACCATAGTCCATCGGGATCCTGGTTCAGGTCCGTCATATGGTCCAGGTTTTGCACAGTCGGTTACCAGCATGATATTCTCATCAGGGAAGTCGAAGTTCATTGACTGATGATCATCCACAGCTTGATGGGCCAAATGATCTTCTAGTACACTTCCTTTGATGGCTTTTTGAGTCGTATACTGAATGTCGTACTAAGTCAAGATCATTTTCCATCTGGCTATCCGTCCGGAAAGGGCAGGTTTCTCGAAGATGTATTTGATTGGGTCCATCTTAGAAATCAATAGAGTGGTATGAGTCAACATATACTGTCTTAGCCAGTGAGCAGCCCATTCCAGAGCGCGACAAGTTTACTCGAGCAGTGAATATCTAGTTTCACAGTCGGTAAAATTTTTTCTCAGGTAATAAATAGCATGCTCTTTTCGGCCAGACTCGTCATGTTGGCCCAAAACACACCCCATAGAGTTCTCTAATACCGTCAAGTACATGATCAAGGGTCTTCCTTCAATTGGAGGCATGAGAATAGGAGGTTCTTGTAGGTATTCTTTGATTTTGTCAAAGGCAATCCGGAACTCATCGTTCCATCTGACTACCTGATCTTTCTTCAAGAGTTTGAAGAGTGGCTCACAAGTAGCAATCAAGTGAGATATGAAACGCGCAATGTAATTGAGACGACCCAAGAATCATCTGACTTATTTTTCAGAATGAGGGACTGGCATTTCCTGGATGGCCTTTGCCTTGGCAGGATCAACTTCAATTCCTTTATTGCTGACGACAAAACCTAGAAGCTTTCCAAATTGTACTCCAAATGTGCATTTGTTAGGGTTTAACCTTAGCTTGTACTTTTTCAGCCTCTCAAATAATTTGTGCAGGTGATCGAGATGTTCTTCTTCAATTTGTGATCTGGAAATCATGTCATCCACATATACCTATATCTCATGATGAATCATGTCATGAAATAAAGCTACCATAGCCCTTTGATATGTTACCCCTGCATTCTTTAATCCAAATGGCATAACCTTGTAGCAGAAGGTTCCCCCATTGTATAACGAAAGTAGTCTTCTCCATGTCTTCGGGAGCCATCCTTATCTGATTATAGCCTGAGAAGCCATCCATGAATGAGAAGACTTTATGCTGAGCAGTATTATCAACTAAGACGTCAATGTGTGGTAGAGGGAAGTCATCCTTGGGGCTTGCCCTATTCAGATCCCTATAGTCTATGCACATGTGAACTTTCCCATCTTTCTTTGGCACTGGCACCACATTGGCAACCCATTGAGGATAAGATGTTACGGCTAGGAACCTTGCATCAAATTGTTTCATCACTTCAGCTTTGATCTTTTCAGACATATCAGGCCTCATGCGACGAACCTTTTGTTTAACAGGAGGGCAGTCCTCTCTTGTCGGTAAACGATGAACTATGATGTCGATATCCAACCCAGGAATATCTTCATAAGACCAAGCAAATACTTCCACGTAATCATGCAACATCTGAACCAACTTGCTCTTGACACTGCTTTCCAAGTTAGCATCGATCCTGATTTCCTTTTTATCTGACTCAGTACCCAAGTTTATAACTTCAACTGACTCTTCATGCAGTTGAATAGCTTTTTCCTCTTGTAATAGAATTCTGGCTAGCTCTCCCGGTATGTCACAATATTTCTCGCCTTCGTCTTCGGCTTGGTTGATAGGACATTCAAAGTCATAGTCAGCAATAATAAAGTCATTGGCAATAGGATCCAGAGTGGATGTGGACCTGCAAAAGTGTGTGTGTGTGTGCATGTAAGATACATGGCTATTTTTTAAATGTATTTGAAAGAAAGGAAAGACAATGAACACAAATATTTGAATACAAAAGAGTCCAATGTACTGAATGATCATATGATTAGATGAATATAAATAAAACCCTTGACAAATGGACCAAAATGCCCCGGGCTAGGCACATGGTTGAAAAGTCATTGTTAAAATATTACAAACAACAAGTTCTTGAATTGAAATAAAAGAAATAACAAGTAGATTACTCCTCAATGAAGGAGATGGGCACAAAGTCCTTTGTATGCCAATTCTTCATCTCCTTTTTAGTTGGATACACCAATTCCTCAAATGAAGCCTCTTTATTAGAATCACCCACGGCGTTGACTTCATTGCTTCCAATGCAGAGAGGCGGTTTTCCAGCACGAGCACGCCTCACCTCCCTCCGAGCTTTAACAGTGAAGCCCAAACCAAACTTGTCTGCTTTAAACGGGATATCGAGGAGTTGCCCCCAAGTATCGCAGTTTCCTCTTTCAATTGTCGCGCGGACATCCTTGACTGAAACCATCTTTGGCGTGGCCTTAACAGTTTTAGACTCATCAGAAGAACATTTAGTGGAAGCAATCATTGGTGGTAACACCTCGAAGGCTTAACATGGGGTTTCAATGAATTCTCCGTCCATCTCTACGTACTTGAAAGAGTTAAGGTGGCTCACCATGAACTCTTCTTCCCCACGGACGGTGACTATTCTGACCTTGACTGGATATTTGAGTTTCCGGTGGAGGGTTGAGGTTACTGCCCCAACTTTATGAATCCACAGGCGACCTAACAGACAAGAATAGGCATGGCCAATATCCATAATATAGAAGGTGGAGCTGAATATTTGGGAATCCACTTTGATTGGAAGATCTATCTCCCAATGAACAGTCCTCTTTGATCCATCAAACGCCCTTACGATGATATCACTTGGCTTCAAGATTAAATCTTCACAGTCAAGACGGTCTAATGCCCCCTTGGGTAATACATTTAGAGAAGAACCGGTGTCGACTAGCACATGCGTTAAGGTAGTCCCTTTACACTCGATAGAAACATGTAAAGCTTTTTTATGATTCTTCCCGAGAGGTGTTAAGTCGGCATCTTAAAATCCCAAGCCATTATCAGCTGTCAGGCTAGCCACGCAATTCTTAAATTGATCTATTGTTGTCTCATGGGGGACATGAGCTTTTTTCAGGAACTTGATTAATGTTCGATCATGGGCATCAGAGCAAAGCAGCAATGACAACATTGAAATCTTAGAAGGGGTTTGCCCCAACTGCTCTATAATTTTGAAGTCTCTTCTGAAAATTCTGGCTACAGATACTCAATGTCACGTCCAATGTTATGACACCGTATCTGACTTACTATATGACAGTAAATACAAAAGCAGTAAATAACACAGTCAATTGTTTACCCAGTTCAGTGTGCAACAACACCTACTCTGGGGGCTACCAAGCCAGGGAGAGAATCCACTATAAGAGATGTTAATTCAGGAATAAACCAACCAGTTTATCTCCTTCACTTAAGACCTACCCAATGCAATTCTAATCTAAGTACAACTTAAACCTGAGTTCCTACTCACTCCCCCTCAATCACAGCAGTGATACATAAACCAATTTGACTTGAGAATTGATGAAGACACTCTTCAAAACACACACTTGATTAAGCTTCACAGCTTTTTAATCAAGTAACACAATCACTCGTGCTTCACAACTTTGAG
The DNA here is from genome assembly GCA_948472305.1 of Vicia faba. Lineage (NCBI taxonomy): Eukaryota > Viridiplantae > Streptophyta > Magnoliopsida > Fabales > Fabaceae > Vicia > Vicia faba. Next base: position 991,818,488 of record OX451736.1, read on the forward strand.
TGATGCACACAACTAACTTGACTCTGCTTCACAGCTTTAGTCAAGTAACATTCAAACACTCTTGCTTCAAAGCTTTGAGTGCTACACAACCCTTACAATTGAAACCTATTCCAAGACACTTATCACAATGATAATTGCTTGGAGTACAATAAACAAATCTATACAGATTACAAACTTGATCTTCTAATCAATCAGCAGGGATCACTTCAAAAACCGCAGCTCTGTTTGAATATATAGCAGCTGCAACTTCAGTTAGGGTTTCCAAAAACCTAGGGTTGATTCCGTTTGACCTTAAGACCAGGTCACAGTACTTTATTGATCAGGTTAGGATTGAGCTAGGTTACTCCTCAGAAAACGCAGGATTCTGTTTAGGAAGGACTGAGATATTTCCTGAAAAAACTCAGACTTATCCAATCCTGTAATCCTGCTAGTTCAGAACAGGATGTCATAACATCTGTTATGACATCTGAGAAAACCTGTCTACTGATTAGCAAAATGTGATCATTTTGCAAACATGCTCAGATACACACTTATAAACATCAGTATTTGAGTTACAATATTTTTCTGCACATGTACCTAAAGAGTTAGTACAACCTGAACTAGAATGTTATGACATCAGTCATGACATTCACACATACACTTGGAATTTACCAAAAATGCAAGCCAATACCTAAACACCTACAAACTCCCCCTTTGGCAGATTTTTGGCTAAAGTCCCTAAACAATCAGAGATAGATAGATAGCAGCAGAAATAAGTGACAGCAGAAAAATATAGTGTTAAGTACTAATTAAGCAGTACCAAAAATATTCTCCCCCACTTTAGCCACAAATGGGCCAAAGATTACATGTTTATAAAGTTATACAGTTATCCAAGACAAAATAATGAGATCAGCAGCAGACAACAGCAGAACATACTTCCAAACTCCACCAGCAACACCACCAAGCAGCAATCATCCTTCAAGTACTGTCATCAGACTCAGAGGAGCCAATTTCTTCAATGTTGATCTGTCCTTCATCTTCTTCCCTCCTGCTTTCTTCAGCTTCTTCCTTTTCTAGCCTGGCAATTAGAGCTTCTAGGGTCCTTTTTCTAGCATCCAGATCTTTGCAAGTTTCTTTTAAAACAGCTATGACATCTGATGTTTTGGACTGAATCTTTGCAGACGATGTCTCAGCTGATGTTATGATAATGTCTGGAGCATGGGATCCCTGAAACAGTTTGTAGTGCAGGCCAAGGGCAGGGGCTCTTTTGCAGACTATATCTCTTGCTACAAGGATGTCAGGATATTGTGCAAGGATGATTCCACAAAGGAGGGAGGGAAAAGCAATTGGTCCTTTGACAGCATAACTGCCAGCATGCTTCAAGGTTTGTTCAAAGATGTACCTTCCATAGTCAAAGGCAGTCTTGGTTCCTACAGCATAGATAAATCTCCCCAATCCTGTGGAGATGGTTGATTTGTGATTTGTAGGCACCCAGTTTGCTGCACCTATTTTATGCAAGATGGCAAATTTCATGCTGAGTTTACTAGCATTCAGCTTCCCTTTCAATGGCCAGTACTTTACTTGCCTGGCAGTGATGGTCAAGCATACTTCATTGTCAGTTGCCTCTAGATCAGGACAGTCTTTATTTGTTCTTCCAAGAAACTTGTTGATTTCTGATGGAGAGAACTTGACCCTTCTTCCTCTAACAAACACACTCTCAAAATCAGCTGACCTCCCATCAGCACAATCATTGGACAGGTTTACTACAAACTCCTTAACCAGATTTTCATAACATTTGCTGAACTTCATCACTGTCTTCATTAGCCCAGCATTCCTGATCAGATCCATGATGTCTTTGCACTCCAAGGCATCATTGTTGAGTTCTCTCTCCAAGGCTATTCTCTTCAAGCAAACATACTTCCATCTGTTTGCATTATCTGGATGATGAAAGGAGATGTTGTCTGTTGGCACTTCAGGCACTCTAGCAATCTTGCTGGAGGGGAGCTTTCTTCTCAAATTTTGATTCATCATCAGAGTCAGAAGTTTCAGGTTCTTTTCTTTTCTTGGAGATTGGTTGTCTAGCAGTCAGCACCTGTGCCTTCTTCCCTTTTGTCTGAATTTTCTCAGCCATCCCTTCAGCCTTGGATTTCTTAGGTTTAACAGTATCACTACTTTTTCTTTTCATCAATCTCCTAGCAATGCTAGGGTTCACATTAGCAATCAGTTCATTATCTGAGTAATCTTCATCCACATCAATGATAGGTGGATCAGCAGCCTTTTCAGAGGGATTCTGAATGTTGTCTTTTGGTGTCACAACATCCTCAGTGACATCTATATTTTCAGAACCTTCCACATTTGGACTTTCTGATTGATTCAAAGGGATAGAAATCCCCGGTACAGATTGGTTGCTACTCAGAATGCTAGTAACCAGTCTAGCAATAGCTTGGTGTACTTGAACTGTTCCTTCTTTATCAGGTATAGGAGATGAAGGAAGAGAAGAATTACCAGAGACTGTGGCTTGAGCTCTTCCTGCATGTTTGGTCCTGAGCTTCTTGACTCTGGCTGGGTTAGTTGCCATCTCCCTGAGAGGAGTGACCTCAAGTACTTCAGATTCTATGCATGTCGTGATTGCCCTAGAATCTTGATCAGATGACGATGATGATGAGTGAGACGAAGCCGCCATAGTGGAAGACGATGTCTGAGACATTGTGTTTAACGTTGAGCAGTTTGAGAGAACTCTTTGATTGGAAGGAGGAAACAGGTTGCAAGGATGAGAGAGGTAGGGAGTACAAGAGAGTCTCTTCAACTTCTTAAGGCTTTTGAAGGAATTGTGAATGAATATGATTAACCCACTGAATATAGACTTAATAGAATTAATCCCTTCAACCCTTGTTTTCAGCAAAACTAATTGCTATAATTTAACATGTTGGTGAATACCCAGTCTGCCCCTCAAATTTTCAAGTTTATTTTCAACAAGCGCCTTGGTAGAGGAATCAGTCAGCTGAAGCTTAGAGAAGCTATGTTCTAGTTCAAGTGACTTCTTCTCTTCAAAGTCAATAGGGTTCAAGGAGATGTTGAATGTTTTCAGATTATCACACCACAATGTCACAACATCTTGTGTAACATTGTACTTAGGTAGCATCTGTTTTGACCAGATGTTTTGAGAACAGAATTTTTGAGACTTGTTCTTTGCCATATCACACATATTATCAGCCTGTAGTTTTGGAGTTCTTCTGACAGCTTCCATAGGAATAGCTCTTTTTATTCTTCCAAGCTTATGCTGCCACTGTTTCATCTCTTTTTCTTCTTTGATGATTTGACTCATAGTGGAGATATCAGTGTTCTCAGACTGCCACACATAACAGTTATCTTTGGATTTGATTCCTCTCATTACAACATCTAGTTTTTCATTAACTACTAGACATTCAGATCTTGAGAAGTTGACCATGAATCCTAGATCACATAATTGACTGATGCTAATGAGATTAGTAGTCAATCCTTTTACCAGCAGTACCTTATTCAGACTTGGAACTCCAGGGTAGTCCAAATTGCCAACTCCTTTGACTTCTCCTTTAGCACCATCTCCAAAGGTCACAAAACTGGTGGTGTGAGGCATAACATTATTGAGGAGATTTTTGAATCCAGTCATGTGTCTGGAACATCCACTGTCAAAGTACCAATCTTCCTTGGCAGAGATCTTCAGGGAAGTGTGAGCTATTAGTGCAGTAGCCTTTTTCTTCCATTGAGGAGTGTGTGGTACCCTTTTCGACTTAGGTTTGACATCTGAGTTCTGATTCGGATATCCATGTAATCTGAAGCAGAAGGGCTTTATGTGACCATATTTCCCACAATGATGACATCTCCATCTTTGGTACCTCTTCTTCATATGTCTCTGTCCCTGATGTTGAGAGTAATGTTGAGACATCCGTTTTGACATTTGCTTCCTGGTAACAAATTTCTTTGTTTCCACAAATCCTAGGCCAGATTTATTTCCCATATTTTGTCCAGCCTGAAGAATCTCTTCCAATTTGTCTGTTCCATTGGTCAACATCTTGACTGATTTGGTCATTTGATTCAGTTGTGAGTTCAGCAGTTGAACTTCTCCTTCTAAATGACTTATAGTTTCAAGATTTGCTCTCTTTTCAGCCTCCAGCTTTACAATGAGTTTTGATTGTTTCTCATTTTGCACACAGACTTCACCACTTCTGATACACAATTTCTTGTATGTATCAGCCAGTTCCTCAAATGTCACTTCTTCATCACTGGTGTCACTTTCAGAAGTACAAACACTAGTTAGGGCAGTAACTAGTTTGGCAGATTCTTCTTCAGAATTGCTTTCTGAATCATAGTCAGACCAGGTAACAGTCATTCCTTTCTTTTGCTTCTTAAGAAAGGTAGGACATTCAGCTCGAATATGTCCATATCCTTCACATCCATGGCATTGAATACCTCTGCCTTGGTTTCCCTTATCTTCTGACCTTGGTCTTCTGCTGTCAATGTCAGAAGGAATGTTATAAACATTAGACTTTGACTTTGGGTCCATTCTTTTGATGAGCCTGTTGAACTGTCTTCCAAGCATGGCAATGGCTTCTGATATGTTTTCTTCTTCATCTTCCTTGTATTCAACATCAGTGTTGGATACAAGTGCTATGCTTTTGTTCTTCTTGTCACCATTATCAGTGATCCCCATCTCAAAAGTCTGAAGAGACCCAATAAGTTCATCCACTTTTAACTTGCTAATGTCCTGGGCTTCCTCTATGGCAGTTACCTTCATTGCAAATCTTTTAGGCAAGGATCTGAGAATCTTCCTCACCAGTTTTTCTTCTGACATTTTTTCTCCCAGTGCTCCTGAGGTGTTGGCAATCTCCAAGATGTTCATGTGAAACTCATGAATGGTTTCATCTTCCATCATTTTTAGATTCTCAAACTTAGTGGTCAACATCTGAAGCCTTGACATTTTTACTTTGGAAGTGCCCTCATGAGTAGTTTTGAGAGTATCCCAAACTTCCTTGGCCAGTTCATATTGATGTACTAGTCTGAAGATGTTTCTATCTATTCCATTGAACAAGGCATTTAAGGCTTTTGAATTTCCCAGAGCTAACTCATCTTCTTCTTTACTCCAATCTTCTTCAGGCTTCAGACTGATTGTCCCATCTCTTTCAGTTATGGTGGGATGAATCCATCCTTTGTCAGCAGCTCTCCAAGCCTTTTTGTCCAGAGATTTTAGGAAGGCAATCATACGAGGTTTCCAGTAGTCATAATTAGTTCCATCCAGAATGGGTGGTCTATTTCCAAAAACTCCTTCTTTGTCCATAGTGCCAGAAAGTGATATCCCTAGATCTCACCCAGTAATAAAGGCAGGGTGCCCGCTCTGATACCAATTGAAAATTCTGGCTACAGATACTCAATGTCACGTCCAATGTTATGACACCGTATCTGACTTACTATATGACAGTAAATACAAAAGCAGTAAATAACACAGTCAATTGTTTACCCAGTTCAGTGTGCAACAACACCTACTCTGGGGGCTACCAAGCCAGGGAGAGAATCCACTATAAGAGATGTTAATTCAGGAATAAACCAACCAGTTTATCTCCTTCACTTAAGACCTACCCAATGCAATTCTAATCTAAGTACAACTTAAACCTGAGTTCCTACTCACTCCCCCTCAATCACAGCAGTGATACATAAACCAATTTGACTTGAGAATTGATGAAGACACTCTTCAAAACACACACTTGATTAAGCTTCACAGCTTTTTAATCAAGTAACACAATCACTCGTGCTTCACAGCTTTGAGTGATGCACACAACTAACTTGACTCTGCTTCACAGCTTTAGTCAAGTAACATTCAAACACTCTTGCTTCAAAGCTTTGAGTGCTACACAACCCTTACAATTGAAACCTATTCCAAGACACTTATCACAATGATAATTGCTTGGAGTACAATAAATAAATCTATACAGATTACAAACTTGATCTTCTAATCAATCAGCAGGGATCACTTCAAAAACCGCAGCTCTGTTTGAATATATAGCTGCTGCAACTTCAGTTAGGGTTTCCAAAAACCTAGGGTTGATTCCGTTTGACCTTAAGACCAGGTCACAGTACTTTATTGATCAGGTTAGGATTGAGCTAGGTTACTCCTCAGAAAACGCAGGATTCTGTTTAGGAAGGACTGAGATATTTCCTGAAAAAACTCAGACTTATCCAATCCTGTAATCCTGCTAGTTCAGAACAGGATGTCATAACATCTGTTATGACATCTGAGAAAACCTGTCTACTGATTAGCAAAATGTGATCATTTTGCAAACATGCTCAGATACACACTTATAAACATCAGTATTTGAGTTACAATATTTTTCTGCACATGTACCTAAAGAGTTAGTACAACCTGAACTAGAATGTTATGACATCAGTCATGACATTCACACATACACTTGGAATTTACCAAAAATGCAAGCCAATACCTAAACACCTACATCTTCTCTTGATGATCTTCAAAATCTCGTCCATTTCACGGGCAGAGGTTTCTTCATCAACTACATTCTTGGAGGGTACTTCAATCACAATCGGCTCAACAATCTTTTCCTTCCCTCTGGAATCGGTACTTGGCTTGGCAGTAGTAATGCAGATTGACGTCCTTGTAACAACTGGTGGTGAGATATTGGGTGAAAATATTCTTCCATTTCTAGTTACTTTGCTTGAGCCACCTATGTTGCTGACATCATCTTTTTCTCCCTCGATCCAGGCATCTTGTTTAATCCCATGATAGAACACTTCAGCACCGTAATTCCATGGTACCACTTTATTTGAAGAGTAAGGAATTGGTAATTATTAATGGAGTAATAGTGGGTTCATTTGAAATCCTAATAGGACCTTTGGAGGTGATCCTAAGAGGTTTGTTTGAGATGGTAATAATGGAAAGGTCTTCACATTTGTTAATCAAACTCTTGGAAAACAGAGTCTTTTCAAACAGAATTTCGTGGCTATCCATTAGGCGTTGTATGTCTTTTTTCAGCCCTTCACATACATTGAGTTGTCTTGTACAACACACACAGTCTTCTTCACAGCCAGAGAAGATCCCAGCTTTCAACAGATTATTCTTGATTACATTCAGCGTAGTAGTTAATTCTTCAACAGAGGCAACAAAAATTGTATCTTCAACAACATTAACACCTTTGTCATGCTTCGGCATTGGAGCGGTAATTACATTCGGCGTTGGAGGAGTATCAAAATCAATAGTCTTGTTGTCAATTAAATCCTGGATCTTGTTCTTCAAGGCCCAGCACTGGTCAGTCTCATGCCCGGGGCTGTTTGAATGGTAAGCACACTTTGCGTTCGGATTATACTTTGGTGACGAGGTGTCCGGGTTGGCGGGAGGATCGCGCAATGTCACTAAATTAGCCTTGAGCAAATGTTGAAGGGCTTGAGACAGTGACATGCCTAACCTTGTAAATTTCCTTCTTGGAGTTTCAAAACATTGATGATTTGCAGATGGTCTTGGAGTAGGAGTTGGATTGGAGATTCGGACAGCATTAACAGACAAATGATCATTTTTCTTGGTATGGGCCCTTACCCCATACACAACATTGACTTCCTTTTTTGCAGCAAAAGGTTTCTTGATAGGATTGGAAGTGGAGGTAGATGCCACAGATATCTTCCCACTTTTGATGCCGCTTTCAACTCTCTCACCAGTTACGATTAATTCTGTGAAACCAGAAGAAGAGCAGCCCACCAACAGATTAAATAAAGGACCAGAAAAGATGCCCATGAACATGTCGATGTGTTCCGTATCAGTCAAGGGAGGTTGGACACTACTAGAAAGGTCTCTCCACTTTTGCGCATATTCCTTAAATCCTTCATCCTTTCCCATGGTCATATCTTGCAACTGAACCCTCGTTGGTGCCAAGTCGACATTGTACTGATACTGATGGTAGAAGGCAGTAGATAAATCCTCCCAAGTGTTGATACGAGAACCATCTAACTAATAAAACCATTCAAGTTGTGTTCCAGCCAAGATCTCTTGGAAAAAGTGAACCCATAGCTTCTTATCGGCAGTGTGCGGTTGTATCTTGCGCACATAAGATTTCAAATGGAGTTTTGGACAAGAAACCCCATCGTACTTTGCAAAGATTGGTACTTTGAATTTATGGGGAATTATTACCCCAGAGATCAAACTCAAATCATCAAAATCTAAACCGGGGATGGCTTGGATTTCAACAGCTTTCAATCTGTCTTTTAACTATTTGTATTTGATATCAGCGGGTGGATACTACTCGTTGAAATAATCATCATCAGATTCTTGACCATTAGCACATTCAACTTGAGTACTCTTAACCTCACTGACCTGGTTCTCGTCCTCTTCAGATGAGTCCCCTCCTACTGGGATTTGACGGATTGTTTCCTTGCACCTTCTACCCATGTTGAGTAAAGCTTTCTTCTTTGGCTTCTTCTTAACGGCCAGCAAAGCCATCATATCCTGCTGCCCCTTGGCTAGGTCTAGTAGAACTTCCTGAAACTGAGAATTCTAGGCTTGGAGATCCGTCACAGTTTTCTCTAGATCCATCTTGATGAAATAAACAGCAGAAAGATAAGGAAACCTGTTATGCGAAAAACCTGTCATGTTATGATGCATGGGATATGTACATGCAAATGTTTTCAAGGGTTAATGAGATTTAAATTTGTGTAGACAAACAGAATGAACAAACGTTAATTTTCATTAGACAAAACAAGAAATATTACATCATGCCTCTTGGGATTACAAAATAGCTTTCTAAGATAAAAAGACTGAGCGCATCCTCTTTGGCGCGAGATAAGTGTTCACACTTTGCTCTTCTTGTAACTGCTTCGTAAGCTCCAAGACCCTCTTCTCACTAGCATAGAATTGGGACTCGAAACTATCTCATTTTTCCTTCAGCTAGACCCAACCCTTTTGTAAGTCTTCGAGAGAGGTAGGCATGTCAGGATGGAGGATAGTGTAGGGAACATCCCCTTCGACCACAGGCTCCACAATGACTGGTAAGATGGAGGGATAAGGCATCACAAGTTTCTGAGCACGAGCTCGCACCCATTTAAGGTAAGGCTTGAGGGGAATGGAATTCTTGTGTCCTAGCGTCTTTCTATCCACCTTGTTCAACATCCTCCAATCTCGGATAAACCTTTGACGGTAACCTTGATCGTCGCTCTCATAGTCAAATACCAAACCTTGAATAAGCATCTCGTGTGGACCATCCCTTCAGGCGTAACCAAACTGTATTAAGGCTAAGCAAGGGCTGTAGGTGATACCTCCTCTAATGCCAAGTAAAGGAACATTAGGGAATTCTCCACAACGTTCAATGATAGTAACATTCTCTAAAGAGCGGGAACACCAATAAATATCTGATATCTGAGTGTCATCAACCTTTGTGACCACCTTGAGCCTTGCTCGTTCTTTAATACAGATTGGGGAAGATGCGAAATAAATCATCTTGCCAAGAGAGGAGTACAACACAAAAGGATACCTCTTTTCCTCATTGTGCGAGTGTGAAAGGAATTTAGGATATCCCCTAGCAAAGTAGGCACCGGGTTACGAGACATGAAGATTTTGACGGTGTTCACATCTATGAGTTGGTCAGGATTTAGAAACAAAACCATCCCATATATGAGGAGAGCCACAATTTCATCAAAGGCTTGCAAATCTAAAGAGTTCCAACAGTTTTGGGCTTTCTCAAACAAGAACTTTGCTAGGAAACCTTTGACACCACTCCTTGTTTCCCAAACTCTTCTAGCTTTGGATCTCTTTCCGTACCGTTGAAAGGTAGTTGATTGAGAATGTGAATCCTCAAGAGTTGGGAGAATTCTTCCAAAGTTGGCACAAGTTGATAATCGGGAAATGTGAAGCAATGGTGTAGAGGATCAAAGAACTGAAAGAGCACCTTCATCATGTCTTTATTAGTGTTGGAGGTGACCAAATTTAGTAGGCGACTGTGTCTTTTAGTAAATGGAGAATTTTCAGGAATCCTTGATGCTAGCTCTTTGAGTTGAGGAGGGATCCTTACCAGATTGACTTGAATGGTTTTCCTGCGAATAGAATCCATGTCCTAGAAAACAGAACAAAGATAAATCCCAAAAATCCTTGAAATGGTTAGTGAGTATGAGTATGATGTCATGATGTTTATGATGTTATGTACAAGTATATATATATACAAACAAAGCAAACAAGTCCTTAGGTTTAGGCTTGCATGGAGTTTCATAGATAAGTACCCTCTTGAAGTTTAGTTGGCTCAAACCTGTCCTAGTAATAGTAACTGGGTTCTGAGGAGCTCAATATCACTAATTTATTTTCTCGGGCATTATTTCAGCGCAAGCCTCTTAAATGGCGACGAAGTATCCCAAAAAACCAAGCCTCAATGAATGTAGTATCGAGTATCTACCAACTTTGTACTATACCAAAGTCGGTCATCTCACTACGTCCTAATGGCCAAGTTGGTCAAGTAAAGGTTCTAAAAGTTAATTAGTACTTCATGACATCACTCAGCGGCCCCGTATTCTCCTTGACTACTCAAGGGCTACCGGTACCCACAAATATGTCGCACTAACGTAGCTATTGCTTAGACCGTGTCAATATACCCCGCAGAGTTTCCATAATGTATTGCTACTTACCTATAAGGTATCCCAAATCCGGGTAGAGGATTAAAACCCAAACAAAGAACCAAATGTAAAGCAAACAAATCAAACAATGAAAGCAAGTAAATGTGACCTAACCCTAAGGTAACCCCACTTTAAAAAAATTCCCCAGCAGAGTCTCCAGTTCTATGATATTGTGGGAGAACTGACTTGAAGGTTTTGCGTTTTATCGCAAATGTTGCGCTTAGAAAGAGTCGCCACTGACTTTTCTTTTATCCAAAAGGAAAGGTGAAAAACCATAGGAAAGACCTTGGATATTATTTCTTGAGTTCATGGGGTAGATTATGAAAAGGGAAGGTATTAGCACCCTTTTCATCCATGGTTTTCCATGGGCTCTTAGTTTCTTGCTAGATCACTTACTTTTGTTTGAAAATGTGCTTTGTGTGGTTTTTGAAAGTATTTTGAAAAGGCGCCATCTTTTAGGTAAAATTTGTAATGATTATCGTTCATAAGAATGTATACAAAGTGTTGATCTTTTGAAAATGTTTTTCAAGTTTGAAAGATGTTTTTGAAAGTGTTGGTGTTTGTTTTGAAAATAGCAAGGATGTTTTGTTTTAAAAGTGAGCAAGTAACTAGGAGAATTATACCTACTCAAAAGTCTTTCATGTTCATTTCCTCTTTCCTTTGATATTTTTATCTTACCATTGATTTGGTAAGTAACTCTATCTTTGGATGTGAACGGGACGGGCGTGGGTCATCGTATGACCATGATTAGCAATGTTGCAAGGCATCTTAGCATCTTTCTCTAGGGACTAAGATCATTTTGAAAGGTAACTTTTGATAGCGTCATCGAGGGACTATGATCTTGTGTTTATTTGTTTTTGCTAAGATACCTCACATGTGTAACATGGCCATTTTGTAAGGCAACCAAGTGGATTTTACCCTATGGGTGTTTGTGTGCAAGTGTGTTGATTTTCATGCTTTGCTTAGTCTTTGATTAGGGCTTGCTACTTGATTAATTTTAGTTTTTCCATACTGTGATATGGTGGGAGAACTAACTTAAGGTTTTGCGTTTCGCTCGCAAATATCGCGGTTTAGCAAGATTCGCCACCGGCTTTTATTTTATCCAAAAGGAAAGGTAAAAAAGCATAGGAAAGACCTTTGAGATGTTTTCTTGAGTTCGGGGGGTAGATTATGAAAAGGGAAGTTGCTAGCACACTTTTCATCCATGGTTTTCCATGGACTCTTAGTTACTTGTTTAGATCACTTGCTTTGCTTTGAAATTGTTTGAAATGGTGCTTTGTGTTTGGTGTGATTTTTGAAAGTATTTTGAAGAGAGGCCTTTCGTTTAGGAAATCTTTGTAATGATTCTCGTTCGTTAGAATGTATACAAAGATGTTTGTCTTTTGAAAAATGTTTCAATGTTTTGTAAGTTGTTTTGAAGTGTGTGTGCTTATTTTTTTGAAAATACCAAGGATTGTTTTGAAATTGATCAAGTAACTAGAAGCTATCTACTTACTCAAATGTCTTTCTTGTGCATTTTTATTCCTTTGATATTGTTGATTTACCATTGACTTTGGTAAACAACCATATCTTTGGATGTAAACGGGACGGGCGTAGGTCATCGTATGAACATGATAGCAATGTTTCCAAGTATCTTAGCATGTTTAAGGGACCAAGATCATTTTGTTTTAGGCAACCATTTGATAGCGTCATCGAGGGACTATGATCTTATTTTGTTTTGTTTTGCTAAGATACTTTGCATACGTAACATGGCCATTTTGGTTTAGGCAACCAAGTGGGTGAAACCCTAAGGGTGCTTGTGCGTAATGTGTGTTATTTTTTCATGCATTTGATTTGTCTTGTATTAGGTCTTTTCTATTTGTTTGGTTTTTTTGTCTTGTCATGCAAACCCTACTTTACTAAACATGGTATAAATGCGATAAATTGTGTAAATGTAAACTAAGCTATTACAACAATTATTATGGGAAGGGGGATACAAGTTTTTTGAATGGGGATATTGCACAAAATAAACCCTAAAAATACTATTACAACCCAATTGAATATTGTACGAAATAAATAAATATACAAATATTTAAATATGCAATGCAAGGTATTTATGGAAAAAATGTTTTTGTATTTGTTTAAGGTATGAGAAAATAAAATTAATTAACCCTAGAAATAAGAGGGAAAATATTATTATTTTTGACAGGGTGAAACCCTAGTTTTTGATTAAAGAAAATATAATGTTCTATATTATTTATTTTGTCCATTTTTGTACAAGAAAATAATAAATAATATTATGTACAGTATTAAAAATTAAATATGTATGAGAAAGTGAATATTTTATGTGTAAAATAATAAAATAAAAAATGTATAGTATTTATTAAATATATTTACAATTTATTTAAGAAAATAAAGTCCATTATCCTAATAAGACTATTTTTTTATGCCAAAAAATAATAAAAAAATAAAATAAAAATGCAAAAAATAAAGAAAATATGTTTCATGATTTTTATGATTCAGAAAAATAAATAAAAGCAATAAATATAAAAATATAAAAAGAAATATGAAAAATAAAACAAATATGCAAGGGGGTGCAAAAGTAATACAGGGGGTGTGAAAAGTAAAAACAAAAAGGCCAGAAATGCAAAACAGCCCAAGCCAGCTCATCTTCGTCCCTGTCCTTCAGCTCTGCACGCGCGTTCTCTTCAAATCTGTAACTTGCTATTGCTTGCATAAAAACAAAAACTTATAACACAAAACATGTAGCATTTTATCTCACAATTCCAATGATATAAAATTTATAATCTAACTCTCAAAGATCAGGGAGAATTTTGTCAGCCCTAATTCGTGACCTAATTATTTCATGAACTTCAAGCTTCAAATTCTCATGGCACAGTTAATATAAATGGCAAGTATGCATATGTACAGCTTCACCAAGATAAGGGCTACATTTTTCCTTCACAAATCGTGGCTTGAGGATGTCTAAATAGAGAGATAGAGTTTTGAAAAATACCTCCTTCAGCTGGATTTGGATATGACAATGTTGGGACTTTGAGTGAGGCCTGAGGATCGTGTGAGCTTCCTTGAAGTTCCTTCAAGCTATTCCAATGCCTAGCTTGCTCTGTGGATGGCCAGAAGTCTCTATAAAAGTCAAGCTACAAGCTACAAGTTTGAAAATGGCAATGGCAGAAACAGGGGTTACAACAACAATGTAAAGGCTTGGATAGCTTTAGTGTGATGTGTAGAAGGTGTTTGAAGTGTTAAAGGGCAAAACGCACGAGCCAAAATGAAGTTGGCAATGATTTTGCAGAACTGCAATGTTTTGGCAGAAATTTGTGTTTTTTGAGTTTGGGAGAGTTTTGGATGCTATCAATTCGTGTCTTGAGTTGTGACAAGTTTGTGAATATGTATATAATTATACAAAGTCCACTCTTCCCTTGCTGTACAAGTTCTGACTTCTTTTGCAACTTTTCTTGCATTTGAAGAAAAGTGACAAGACAAATGCACCATGCTTGTACTAGCTACCTCAAGGGCTGATAAGAGTTGGTATGCTTTGCTTAATTCATGTGTAAATTGCCTGCACCAAAGGGACAGCTCCAAGGCTCAAGAATGATAAAAGTTGTAAAAGCTTACCTTTATTGAAAATGGCAATGTGCCCTTTATGCCATTAATGGAATTATCTCTTGTACAATGTTCCAAAAGCAAAGATAAAGCCCTTGTCCTCTGAGTTTGCATTTAATTATGGAGTGTAGAATGAGTTTAGGACCTGTAATGCAAGGTACAAGCATCCAAGATCATATTTGAAACTTGATACTTTGTGAAAATGGCATGAACAAAAGTGATAAAATGCCAATTTCTCTTCTTTGATTCTCCCTAACCACAAATGATCTTGGAGAGTTCTTGGACATTTTAGAAATCTTGAAATGTGCTATACAATCCATCTTTGAAATGAATTTTGAGATACCTCTTGGAACTAGGTGAAAAATGTCCATGAAGTTGGGTCAAAAACCTGCCTAAATTAGGGCAAATTTTCACTAAGTCATTTAGTTCATGGACCTCTATTCACAAATTCATAACTTGAGATCCAAGCATATTTTGGGAAAACTTTGTGCATCAAAGTTGTAGATTTCATGGAGGACTACAACTTTCATGTTTGAAGTTTTCTTTGAATCCAATTGCATCATGGTGAAAAAGTGGTGGAAAGTTGGGGAAAAATAAGAAAATTTCCATACTTAGAAAAATTCTAAGTTATGAAAATTTTCAAATTCAAAACCCTAATTTCCAAAATTGGTTTTCTTGGTGAACAAGTTTCATATTTTGACATATATTGAAGAATTATGACCCTTGGGACTTTATTTTGACCAAAAAGTCAAAGTTTGACTTTTCAGTGTACAGTTGACTTTTGATCAGTTGACTGCAAAATTCATCTGTCAATCCTATGAACTTGAGATCTTTTGAACCATGTGATTAGGTTAAGATGATGCCATTGAACTCTTAAAATAATGTTTGGAATCAATTGGTCATTGACTAGGTTAAAAATCAGAAATTGCCCTTTCTCAGTCAAAACCCTAATTTTGACCATTTTGCCCTTTTGATGATTTGATCAAATTTCTGGAGGAGTTGTGATCCAAACTTGATCAAATGGTACAAATGAGTCTAAAATGTTGTTTTGGATAAAAAATTATGAAGTTTGACTGTAAATTGGCCATGGTTGACTTTTTCCCCAATACAGCTGATTTTTAGGTCAAATGTCCAATTGACTGAGCAAACATGTGATTCAAGGCTTGAAACTTAACATGAGGAATCTTAGGGGTCCAACATGATGTATGGAAGTCACATGAAGCATTGGTAGTACAAAAATCCTTGTGCAAATTCAAACCCTAATTTGGGGTTATCAGTGCAAGATGAGATGTCTTGAGCTGACCAAACCCTAATCTTGTCTTGAGTCCAAGAAGTCTTGTGAGAAAAGTCTTGATAAATGGGAGGACAAATTTTGGGGTACAGCACATACAAACCCTAATTACTAGCATTTGTATAAAGCGATAAATTGCGGAATTTAAAATTACTACGCTATTACAATACTTGTGGGAGGGGGGTGTACAAATTACAAATGGGGATTGCTAGAAAATAAACCTAATTATCTATTACAATCATATTGAATTTGGATAAATAATGTACAAAAATGAATAAATATTCAAGAATGTAAGATGGAAAGAAAATGGACTTTTGTTTGGATTTTTTAGGAAAAGGGTTTTGTTTTAATCTAATTAAGAAAAATGATTAATTAAATTAGTAAAAAGTAAACCTAAATTTAATAGGAAAAGAATTTAAATAAAACCCTAATCTAAATATTAATAGATTAAAAAAAATTAAGTTTGTAAGAAGAATATTTTTGGTATTTTTATATTTTAAAATAATATATTTTAATTGTGTAAAAGAAAATAACTAAAAACCTAGTTTCTAATTAAATTTGTAAATTAATTAGTAAAATAAAATATGATAAAAATAAAAGTAATTTTTATTGTAAAAAATAAATAAACTAAATCAAAATATAAATCTAATGTTTTTATATTATTTTCTGATTTTTTTAATATTAAATAAAAAATATTTAAGAAAACAAATAAATAAAAATGAGAAATGAAAATAAAATGGGCCAGGGGTGTGAATAGTCAACAAGGGAGTCAGAAGTAAAAAAAAAATACAAGGCCCAAGGGGATGAGGCCCAACGCTGTAAAAAAATAAGTCAGAACATGTGAAAAATATGAAAAAATCACAAAAGGTCACGCTGGGGCTTGAACCCATGACCTAAGGGTGAACAAGTATGCGCTTTACCACTGGGGTGGCTATACATCCGTTCATATAAACAAAACAATAAATATATATTAGAAATCAAGTCCATGGCCTGAACTTCATCTTCAACCTCACGCCCAGCCAGAGTACCTGCATCTTGTTCATCTCTCATCCATTTGCAAAATTGTAAACATGAATCTTGTGGCAAATGTCCTCACGATTTCAGAAATGCAAAGTGTGATCGGTGGATCTGGAACTGACTGTTTAACGCTGGTTCGCGAAATGTCGCGGAAGCAAGAGTCGCCACCGTCTTTTATTTTCTCCAAATGGAAAGGACAAAAGCACGGAAAAATTCCTTATAGAGATTGCTCTCGGTTCGGGAGGTAGATTTATAGAAAGGGAATCTGTTAGCACCCTTTCTATCCATGGTTATCCATGGGCTCTTAGATACTTGCTCACTTGTGTTTTCAAAATTGTTTGTTTGCTTTTCAACTGTGGGTTTAAAAAAGTTTCTTTGAAAATTTCAGTTCGACTCTTGTATCAGTCCTCAAGAGTGTTTGAAAAATTGCTTTTGAAAGCTTTTTGAAAGGTGTCGGTGTGAAAAGAGTTTTTGTTTTGTTTTGAATTAGAGCAAGTATCTACGAGTCGTCTACCTACCCTAAGGAATTCGTCTGTGTAAATGTCCTTAAAGTAGTGCCATCCCACCATTGAGAGGTAGGTAGCACCACCGTTGGAGGTGTTCGGGTCAATTCGAGGGTTCGGGACATGGTGGTCACTAGAGCAATAGGAAGACACCTTAGAAGCTACCCTCATGCCATGTTCATGGGCATGAAGACTTACTAAAACATCCTCTACTCGACGACCACCTTTCGAGGGGCAAGGCAACAGTGAGGCGTACCCTAGGGGTGGTGTGTGAATTGTGTGTTATTTTCAGTTATATTTATCTTGTTCATGCATTGGTGGTCTACGCTTTGTTTTTATGTTTGACATTCATTCTTTCATGCAAATTATTAACAGTTAAAAGGTGCGGAATTAAAAAGTCCTACGCTATTACAAAGGCGCGGGTCTACATCGCCAAATTAGTCCAAGACCCGATTTGAATAAAAATAAAATGCGGAAAGATAAATGTCTAATTAATCTATTACACGGCTTTTGGGCAAGTACATGGAATTTATAAGAAAAGAAATAAAATAAGCGCGCGAAACGGAGTTACAGTCGAAAGCGAGGGCGTTGGACCCTTTAAAGGAAATTACATTACAATTAATAAATTAATTAAGTTAAATAAATAAAAAAGAATTTTTTTGGAGTTTTTGTATTGATGGAGTTTAATGAGAAAATTAAATTGGAATTAAAAAAAGTTAATTAACCCTAGTTCTAAATTGTTTTTAATTTATTAAAAAAATACTTTTTAGTTTGACCTAATTTTAACCTAATTATTTAATGGTAAATTTATTTACAAAAAATAATTAATATTTAATAATGGTAAAAGAAAAGAAAAAGAATAAAGTGTTTAAAACCCTAATTCTACATTTTTTAGTTTATTAAAAAAAACATTAAAATTAAGCCTAGAATTAAAACTAAAATTAATTGTTAAATTTATTTACAAAAATGTTAGTGAATTAAACGTTAAAACATATTTTTTTATTTTTATAGTTTCTGATTTTTTTGGTATTTTTATGTTATGAAAAATTAATTTAAAGAATTAAAATAAAACTAAATAAAACAAATAAATAGAAAAAATAAAAAGAATGAAAAATAGAATGCAAACCAATGGGGGGTGTTGACCCCAATTTTGGAGGTAAAGTGAGCAATCAGGCCCATTACATTGAGGCCTCTTTTGACTTTTCTGACCATGTGCACATGCATTGACTGGGGTGTTCCCTGGACCTTGATTTTTTGACCTTCAGATTCGTCTCCTGGGCCATGTGGCAAGCTTGGATAGTGGATGTATGGTGAACCCCTGGAAGGCACGCTGCGTAGGAACATGGAAAACAAAATAATATTGAGAAGGGAGGGGGCCTGGGAATCGAACCCAGGTCCCAATGCTTGCAAACGTTCCTCTCCACCAACTGTGCCAGCGCGTTTATTCAAAAGCCTAATGGAATGCAATTATTATAAGAAAAGACAAGAGTTAGTGGTCTGAACCAATAAAAATGCGCGCCAACTTTGAATAGCCCAATGAACTCTAGCCACGCATGCTTCTTCTCCACTCGTTTGCTTTGGCCTGGAAAAAAAAACAGATGGATAGCGGGGGTTTTGAACCCCCACTAACTACAGTACAAGAAAATAGCGATTAGGCCACCGTTGCTCATAAATTGAGCGCGACATGTGTATTGAATTCGTGTGAAGCTTCTGATTCTAATGGCATAAGTCTTGTTGGCCAATTTTTCCGGACGAGAGAAACCCCAATTTTACAGCTTTGAAACCCTAGCGAGCTCCAATGGCAAGTTTGCATATAGGCGATGAAAATTCAATTAAATAGTATCAATAGATTCAGAAGGTCCATGTTAGTATAAAACAACAATCAAAATGCATGAAAGATGTCCAGAAAGTCAAACACGATTATGCATAAAGTTTGAGGAATTTTGACTTCTATATACCAATTCTTGATGCGTAGGGACTGGAAAAAGATTCAGAAAGCTTCCTTGACGCCTTGGCAAGCTATTGGAATCGTTACTTAGCTTTGAATTGCACTCTATGTGTGTTTTCAGTTTTCAACTTTTTTCACAAAAAATGCAAAAAAGTGTATTTGATATGAGGCGCAGCTTCAAGGTTTTTAGCATTAGGTTTAGCATTCTGTATATGTATGGGACGAATTAGGGTAAGAATTTGAGTCAAAAAGCCTTTGCATTGATGAACCAAATATTTGATTTCCATGGAATCTTTTCAAATCTTTTTCATGTGCTTTTGATACCAATCATGGCCAAATCTTTCCAAATTGAGTGTGCACGAAATCTTGAGGTTTTATGGAGAGAATATGCTGCAAAAACGGATTAAAAAACATGGTTTTCTATTTTTGTCATATTTTATTTCATTAAATGAATTAATAGTGATAAAAATTCAAATAAATAATAAAAAATGATGAAATAAATCCCCTTTGGGTCAAATGGTCGTGCATAGCCTTTGGATAATGATTCTTGGAAGAAAATGTGGCCCATTAGCAATTTTGAGGCATTTGAAGTAAAGTTGACTTTTCAAAATTCCCAAATATTTCCCAACTTCCACAAGGCATAGCTTGCTCAATTTTTAAGCTTTGATCATGTTCTTGGACATTTTGGAAAGGTCTTGAAGTCCTCTAACCAATGCCTTTGGTCCCATGTCATTTTGGTTTACCAATCTCAAGTTATGGTCTTTGACTTAAAGCCCCTTTTTGTTGACTTTTGAAAATGACCTATAATGTTGAGATTGATAACTTTTTGTGAGAGCATTTCTTGGACTTGAAGTGTGAAGAGGAGTTGTAGGAAATGTCATTCTCTTCAAAATGAGATTTGGATGTAATTTTTCTGATAAACCATCTGGAAGTTATGCCTTGGTCAAGTTACAGTTGACTTTTTTAACTGTCCAAATATGGAAACTTTTGCATCTTGAGACTTTTTGAGCCATGCCTTGAAAATCATGTTCAAGAATTGATAAAATGATGTTTGTGGCTTCAAAATAAGATGTTGACCAAAAATTTGAACTTTTGACTGTCAAATGACCATTTTGCCCCTGCAGTTGACTGTAGGGCAATTAGGGTTTTTGACTGTGCAATTTTGTGCTGTAAGTCTTGAAACTTGGCATGAGGATGCTTGACCATGTTTGTAGGCATGTGGGACTTGATTGGGCCCTTGGAAACTTCAATTTCTTTTCTAGAACCAAAACCCTAGTTTTTGACTGTTAGGAGGCTCTTGAACTGTGCAACCCTTGCGGAGATTTTGAAGCATGATCTTGACAAATCTTGAAGAATATGAGAGGGAAAATTTTGGGGTACAACAATTGCCCCTGTTCAATCTTCTTAGACCTGAGGATGCAGATTGGCTGACATGCCTTTCGTAATCCGAAGGTGGAAGATGATTGAACACTAGAGTGCCCAGAAATTTGCGCTCACATGTTAGCAGTGTGATGGTGGGAATTGGCTTATAGATTCCATTTGGAGATTGATGGATAGGATGACGGGCTTATAGATGCCATGCTGAGAGGTGATGGAAAGTGGATGGGCTTATAGATGCCATCTGGATGTTGATCGCGTAAGAGTTTCCTTAGCAAAAACTTGCATACCTGAAAAAGAAAATGATTACCTGGCCTGTTACAGGAGCTGGTCTTCAAACTCTTTGTATAGATGCGCCCTGACTGGTTACAGGAATCGAGTCTGGAACTTCAAATGGTGACGAATGAGTCAGGGATGGTTACTACCTCAACGGGACGGTGAGAGAACCTTGGACGATTACTACCTCAACAGGAACGCTGAGAGAATCCTGGGGCGATTACTACCTCCACAGTAACGGGGATAGAACCATAGGTGACTTCAACCTCAACAGTAACGATGAGATAATCATAGGCGACTTCAACCTCAACAGTAACGCTGAGAGAATCTTGGGCGACTTCAACCTCAACAGTAACGCTGAGAGAATCTTGGGTGACTTCAACCTCAACAGTAACGCTGAGAGAATCTGGGGAGACTTCAACCTCAACAGTAACACTGAGAGAATCTTGGATGTCTTCTACCTCAACAGTAACACTGAGAGAATCTTGGGCGACTTCAACCTCAACAGTAATGCTGAGAGAATCTTGGATGTCTTCTACTGGGCTAAGAATCAGGGAGATCTTAGGGTCGATCTGACTAAACCGGAGAAGGCCCTTGACTGGATAAGAAACAGGAAAATCTTAGGGTCGATTTAACTGAACCGGACAAGGTCTTGAAATCTTCAACTGGATAAGAAACAGGGAGATCTTAGGGTCGATCTGACTGAACCAGAGAAGGCCTTTGACTGGATAAGAAACAGGAAAATCTTAGGGTCGATTTAACTGAACCGGACAAGGTCTTGAAATCTTCAACTAGATAAGAAACAGGGAAATCTTAGGGTCGATTTAACTGAACCGGACAAGGTCTTGAAATATTCAACTGGATAAGAAACAGGGAGATCTTAGGGTCGATCTGACTGAACCAGAGAAGGCCTTTGACTGGATAAGAAACAGGAAAATCTTAGGGTCGATTTAACTGAACCAGACTAAAGTTTTGAAATATAGCTGAGAACTTAACTGGATCTTTCCTGAAAGGTAGAAGTCAGTCATATGCAATGCATGATATGGATCAAACAATGAGATTGTGAGATATGATGCGTATATGCATGCTAGTGTATGGAAATGCGATGTTTATGAATGTATGTTTTTCGTCTAGGAAAGTAAATCCTTGACGGGTGCCGGGAAGTCACATCCTGGGCTGATGTTGGAGAATAGTGCTTTGTTGTTTCCACTGGGGAGTGATAGTTGCAAGAATACCGGTAGGAGAAGATGACTCCATTGGGGAATAAACTTGGCGAAGAGATTACTCTGCGGGGAATAACTAATCTAGCGATCTTGCTGGGGAGCAATACTCTATGGGGAGAGAGGTACTTTGCTGGAATGTTGATGGTAACTTCACTGGGGATACCATTGTTGTGTTGGAAGTGTTAATAGACTTCGCTGGGGATAAGAAGACTTCGCCGAGAACGATATTTTCGTGGCTTTTGGCTGAGGATAACCCAGTTATATCCTGGTAGGGAAATAACCTTTGAATAAAGCTGGGAGACGCGTTCGTGCTCTGTAGGGGATAAGCTTCCAGAATCTACTGGGGATAAGCTTCCTGCTGGGGAGATGGTTCAAACTTTTCCTGGGGAAATCTAGATTGGACTCTCCTGGGGATATTTTGAACTATATTGGGGAAGTGACTCCATTGAATGTTTGATATACCGCCGGGGAACAATCTTTAGGTCAAGACTGCCGGGGATGCTTGTTTAAGAATGTCTGTATACTGCTGGGGAATGTTGAGACCTGTGGGGGATGCCCAACTTCCTTAAGGCTGATAATAGCTTTGCTTGGGGAGAGTGCATTGACATGTTGGCTCATTCTCTGGGGAGTTAAGGTGTATTGGTTATGTTCTTCAGCCGAACTTACCTTGGTACCTTGGTGGACAGAACAATTAGATCGCTTAGACCACTCATTATTGCCCCTGTTTTTATGGGAAAAGGCACCTGTGGGGTGCTGATAGTTGTTGATAGACAAACCTTCTTCTGGTAGGCAAGTGACAAGATGACGGGACATAGTCGTACGCTCTGATCCCTAACTTCTGCCTGGACCGCCCTTTCGTGTTTTCAGTCCACCGGGATACCCATTTTTTCCCAAGCCTCCTTTTCAGGTTTTCGACTTGCCGGGTGTACAGATTTTTTCATTTCATCCCTTCATTTTACCTGAACCCTTTTGGTTCGCCGGGAAGCCCTTATTTTTGCCTAGGCATGTCAACCTAGCGGGTCTTTAATTATGCGTAGTATTTTTTCCGACTATGTCCATGCTCTCAGAATATAGGGAGTTGCCCCTGTTAGAAGTGTTTTGTCATACCCCAGAAGATGCTTCATCAGGCCAGATTCGTTGCTGGAGTGCCCCAAGTGACTCAGGCGGAGATTTGCCCCAGGCTGTTTGGCCTTTGAGAGATTCTCCGAATCTTGATTGGACTGCCCCAGATGGTAGCCCATGATCATGTCTGCCCCTTGATTGGAAGTGCTTTTGTTCACTAGGCTTTCATCGTGCGAATTTCCCTGCTGTTCAAATAAATAGTCATATGCAAACAATGTTATATCAAAAATGAAAACCTTATGTCTGTCTTGAAGATTTTGAAAATGCGTTCTTTTCCATAAAACAAGTGAATGTTTGTAAAACGTGATGTCAACTTCGTATTTACCGTAGGCCTTAAGGAGTCAGGATACCTTTCGTAACAGTATGCTTTCGAACTAACCCATGCTTCAGCTAGGACTTTTAAGGGTTACAACGTGGCCTGGTTCACGGTTTAAGAAACAAAGGATAAAGGCTCAAATTATTTGTACCCACCCATTCTTCGTGATGTTCTTCAAACCTAAGCTCAGTTGATCGTGCGTTAGACCTTGTTTGAGTCTTTGCTCTGATGTTCTGGTGATGATTCGGATGTTGATAACTTATTTTGAATAGGCAGTCATTTTTTGTCGAGGGTTTGTAAGACCTCTTTCTTTTTTCTTTTTTTTTGTTATCCCTTTTTTTTTGCCTGAGCTGTTCTTTTGTGATTACAGTCAGCGGGATGCCCCAGTTTTGTAAGTCTCCTTCCTTGGTTTTGACTTAATGGGTTCTTATTTTGAAAGATAATGACTGCCTTTCTTTATTGATTGTTCGGAACCATCACTGTCTTTTGTTTTGTAAGGACCTCTTTGGTGCCATTCGTTATGCACTTGGATCAACTGAGAGACTACCCTGCCCCAGGTTATGATTAAGGGTTTTAAATTTCGAAAAGAAAAACTCCTACTTCTTTGGCTCAGAGGGGTTGACGAGGGATTATCATCCTTATAACTCCAGTGTTTAGGGATTGAAACAATGCATGTACCTCATCAGCGGGGTCTGTTCAAAAGCATACTGTAAAGATAGCGGTATCGTTTTCGTCATCCTCCCTCAAGAGGCTTAGAATTATTAATCGAGCATTGATCATCAGAAAAAATATGAAAATAATTTGCATATAGTGAATACGATTATATTGCTTCAAAACAGACATATGTGATGCATTAATGAAATAACAACGTTTAACATGAGTAAATGTTTGAACAAAAGAAAATTACAACTTGAAAATCCTAATGAACAAAAGTCTTTTCATCTCAGGGCTTGTTACTTCAAATGGTGAGCCTTGGAGGGATGGTAGAAAAACTCAGCCTGACCATCTTGTGTGAACTCCAATGCTCCTTCATCAATCAGGTCCTGGATCTTGTTCTTCAAAGCCCAACACTCATTTGTATCATGTTCTAGACTGGCAGAGTGGTAGGTACACCTTTTATTGGGATGATAGGTAGGAGATGTTGTGTTGGGGTTTCGGGGATGAGCCCTTAATGTGATCAGATTCAATCTCAACAGGCGTTGTAAAGCTTGAAACAGCGACATGTTGAGTTGGGTGAATTGCCTCCTGGGCTTGTCTGGCTGAAGCTGGTGAAGTTGATGCTGAGTTTGTGACCCCGAAGCCATTTGAGGAGCTCTCCCCTTATCTCCTTGTCTCAAAGGTGGTTGAACGATTACTGGCTCTTTACCCTTAGACGTTTGCCCCAGTTGGTTACTCTGAAGCAGTTGGTTGACGAGAACTCCGAGCTCTTCTTGTCGTTGAGCTAAACCTTGAATGGCCGTCACCTGCCCCAGCATCTGGGCTTTCAATGCATCCACTTCAGCTTGCAGATGTTTTAGCCATTCGTCCTCAGCGCTGTTCCTGACCAAAGTCCCCATGAGAAGTGTTCTCAGCTCCTCCTGCCCCTTGGATAGATTCAGGAGGATTTCCTCGAACCGAGTCTCTTGAGCAAGAAAGTCCTGGTTATCTTGTTGGGAAGCCATTGCTGAAATAGACAGCGAGAAAGGTAAGTGACCTGCAACAAGGGTACCTGTTATGCAATGATGTGTATGACATGCATGTAATGTTTTCAAGGACCTCGCGGGGTAAACAAGAAAATTGTTAGCATTTGGGACCCAGTAGCTTGATTGAAAGAACTTCATATTTGTTGAGAGTCCTTCTTCAAGGGTCAAAGGCTCACCATATCCAGTGGGTCATAGCCCCTGACAACCTTGGCTAGAGGAAAATAAATCCCCTTTTCCCCCTGCCAGACATTCTGATTCATCATGACCTGCATCACAAGCCCTTGAGGTCCTTGAAATGGATTAGTCCTTATGCAGGATGTATGCAATGGTATGATGGCATGCTATGCATGGAATGATGCAGGTAGGCCCTGTTACGAGTCCCAATTAAGGACTGTAAACAAAACCTGCAAGAAACTCAGTACACTCTGTTATGAGCCCCAATTAAGGACTATAAACAGCCTGCAAGAAACTCAGTACACTCTGTTATGAGTCCCAATTAAGGACTATAAACAAAACCTACAAGTAGTTCATGTGTCAGATAACAAGCATGCAAGTAGTCAAGTACGAAGGCACACAAGTCACACGAGAGAAGCCCTTAGAGTTTAGGCCAGCATGAGGTCTAGGTATTACCCTCTTTCAATTTGTTGGTTCATACCTGTCCTATCAAAAGTAACCGGGTTCTTAGAGGATCCCAATATCATTGACTACCCTCAATCGGTCATAACTCCAGCATCGCAATCTTTTCTTGCGGCCAGAACCATCATGAGAGTTTAGCCTCAATGGGCGTAGCATACTGCTACTGTTCTAATGGCCAAGTTGTGTCATTTAAGGTTCTAAGGTCTGTTGGTGCTTAATGACTCCTCAGAAGACCCATATTCTCCTCGTTGCAACACAAGGGATATCGGTACAGACCAAGGTGCCACGCCAACGTAGCCACTGCTTCACCCATGTCGGTCTACGCCGGACAGGTCCCTCACAGCTTATGCTACCTAAACAGGGTATCCCCAGATCCGGGTTAGGATCTATGTAACTCCCATGCAACCCACAATTTTAAAGCAAACAAGTCAAAACAATTGAAAACACAGTTATGAACTAATCCTAAGGTACACCTCACTTTAAAATCTCCCCAGCAGAGTCGCCAGTTCTGTGATCGGTGGATCTGGAACTGACTGTTTAACGCTGGTTCGCGAAATGTCGCGGAAGCAAGAGTCGCCACCGTCTTTTATTTTCTCCAAATGGAAAGGACAAAAGCACGGAAAAATTCCTTATAGAGATTGCTCTCGGTTCGGGAGGTAGATTTATAGAAAGGGAATCTGTTAGCACCCTTTCTATCCATGGTTATCCATGGGCTCTTAGATACTTGCTCACTTGTGTTTTCAAAATTGTTTGTTTTCTTTTCAACTGTGGGTTTAAAAAAGTTTCTTTGAAAAATTTAGTTCGACTCTTGTATCAGTCCTCAAGAGTGTTTGAAAAATTGCTTTTGAAAGCTTTTTGAAAGGTGTCGGTGTGAAAAGAGTTTTTGTTTTGTTTTGAATTAGAGCAAGTATCTACGAGTCGTCTACCTACCCTAAGGAATTCGTCTGTGTAAATGTCCTTAAAGTAGTGCCATCCCACCATTGAGAGGTAGGTAGCACCACCGTTGGAGGTGTTCGGGTCAATTCGAGGGTTCGGGACATGGTGGTCACCAGAGCAATAGGAAGACACCTTAGAAGCTACCCTCATGCGATGGCATGAGGACTTACTAAAACATCCTCTACTCGACGACCACCTTTCGAGGGGCAAGGCAACAGTGAGGCGTACCCTAGGGGTGGTGTGTGAATTGTGTGTTATTTTCAGTTATATTTATCTTGTTCATGCATTGGTGATCTACGCTTTGTTTTTATGTTTGACATTCATTCTTTCATGCAAATTATTAACAGTTAAAAGGTGCGGAATTAAAAAGTCCTACGCTATTACAAAGGCGCGGGTCTACATCGCCAAATTAGTCCAAGACCCGATTTGAATAAAAATAAAATGCGGAAAGATAAATGTCTAATTAATCTATTACACGGCTTTTGGGCAAGTACATGGAATTTATAAGAAAAGAAATAAAATAAGCGCGCGAAACGGAGTTACAGTCGAAAGCGAGGGCGTTGGACCCTTTAAAGGAAATTACATTACAATTAATAAATTAATTAAGTTAAATAAATAAAAAATAATTTTTTTGGAGTTTTTGTATTTATGGAGTTTAATGAGAAAATTAAATTGGAATTAAAAAAAGTTAATTAACCCTAGTTCTAAATTGTTTTTAATTTATTAAAAAAAATACTTTTTAGTTTGACCTAATTTTAACCTAATTATTTAATGGTAAATTTATTTACAAAAAATAATTAATATTTAATAATGGTAAAAGAAAATAAAAAGAATAAAGTGTTTAAAACCCTAATTCTACATTTTTTAGTTTATTAAAAAAAACATTAAAATTAAGCCTAGAATTAAAACTAAAATTAATTGTTAAATTTATTTACAAAAATGTTAGTGAATTAAACGTTAAAACATATTTTTTTATTTTTATAGTTTCTGATTTTTTTGGTATTTTTATGTTATGAAAAATTAATTTAAAGAATTAAAATAAAACTAAATAAAACAAATAAATAGAAAAAATAAAAAGAATGAAAAATAGAATGCAAACCAATGGGGGGTGTTGACCCCAATTTTGGAGGTAAAGTGAGCAATCAGGCCCATTACATTGAGGCCTCTTTTGACTTTTCTGACCATGTGCACATGCATTGAGTGGGGTGTTCCCTGGACCTTGATTTTTTGACCTTCAGATTTGTCTCCTAGGCCATGTGGCAAGCTTGGATAGTGGATGTATGGTGAACCCCTGGAAGGCACGCTTCGTAGGAACATGGAAAACAAAATAATATTGAGAAGGGAGGGGGCCTGGGAATCGAACCCAGGTCCCAATGCTTGCAAATGTTCCTCTCCACCAACTGTGCCAGCGCGTTTATTCAAAAGCCTAATGGAATGCAATTATTATAAGAAAAGACAAGAGTTAGTGGTCTGAACCAATAAAAACGCGCGCCAACTTTGAATAGCCCAATGAACTCTAGCCACGCATGCTTCTTCTCCACTCGTTTGCTTTGGCCTGAAAAAAAAACAGATGGATAGCGGGGGTTTTGAACCCCCACTAACTACAGTACAAGAAAATAGCGATTAGGCCACCGTTGCTCATAAATTGAGCGCGACATGTGTATTGAATTCGTGTGAAGCTTCTGATTCTAATGGCATAAGTCTTGTTGGCCAATTTTTCCGGACGAGAGAAACCCAAATTTTACAGCTTTGAAACCCTAGCGAGCTCCAATGGCAAGTTTGCATATAGGCAATGAAAATTCAATTAAATAGTATCAATAGATTCAGAAGGTCCATGTTAGTATAAAACAACAATCAAAATGCATGAAAGATGTCCAGAAAGTCAAACACGATTATGCATAAAGTTTGAGGAATTTTGACTTCTATATACCAATTCTTGATGCGTAGGGACTGGAAAAAGATTCAGAAAGCTTCCTTGACGCCTTGGCAAGCTATTGGAATCGTTACTTTGCTTTGAATTGCACTCTATGTGTGTTTTCAGTTTTCAACTTTTTTCACAAAAAATGCAAAAAAGTGTATTTGATATGAGGCGCAGCTTCAAGGTTTTTAGCATTAGGTTTAGCATTCTGTATATGTATGGGACGAATTAGGGTAAGAATTTGAGTCAAAAAGCCTTTGCATTGATGAACCAAATATTTGATTTCCATGGAATCTTTTCAAATATTTTTCATGTGCTTTTGATACCAATCATGGCCAAATCTTTCCAAATTGAGTGTGCACGAAATCTTGAGGTTTTATGGAGAGAATATGCTGCAAAAAAGGATTAAAAAACATGGTTTTCTATTTTTGTCATATTTTATTTCATTAAATGAATTAATAGTGATAAAAATTCAAATAAATAATAAAAAAAATGATGAAATAAATCCCCTTTGGGTCAAATGGTCGTGCGTAGCCTTTGGATAATGATTCTTGGAAGAAAATGTGGCCCATTAGCAATTTTGAGGCATTTGAAGTAAAGTTGACTTTTCAAAATTCCCAAAAATTTCCCAACTTCCACAAGGCATATCTTGCTCAATTTTTAAGCTTTGATCATGTTCTTGAATATTTTGGGAAGGTCTTGAAGTCCTATAACCAATGCCTTTGGTCCCATGTCATTTTGATTTACCAATCTCAAGTTATGGTCTTTGACTTAAAGCCCCTTTTTGTTGACTTTTGAAAATGACCTATAATGTTGAGATTGATAACTTTTTGTGAGAGCATTTCTTGGACTTGAAGTGTGAAGAGGAGTTGTAGGAAATGTCATTCTCTTCAAAATGAGATTTGGATGGAATTTTTCTGATAAACCATGTGGAAGTTATGCCTTGGTCAAGTTACAGTTGACTTTTTTAATTGTCCAAATATGGAAACTTTTGCATCTTGAGACTTTTTGAGCCATGCCTTGAAAATCATGATCAAGAATTGGTCAAATGATGTTTGTGGCTTCAAAATAAGATGTCGACCAAAAATTTGAACTTTTGACTGTCAAATGACCATTTTGCCCCTGCAGTTGACTGTAGGGCAATTAGGGTTTTTGACTGTGCAATTTTGTGCTGTAAGTCTTGAAACTTGGCATGAGGATGCTTGACCATGTTTGTAGGCATGTGGGACTTGATTGGGCCCTTGGAAACTTCAATTTCTTTGCTAGAACCAAAACCCTAGTTTTTGACTGTTAGGAGGCCCTTGAACTGTGCAACCCTTGAGGAGATTTTGAAGCATGATCTTGACAAATCTTGAAGAATATGGGAGGGCAAATTTTGGGGTACAACACAAAGCAATAAAATTATATATAAAAAAAAGCATGACTTTTAATGGCCCTAAACTGAACCCTAAAAATTTCAGAATCTTCAATCCTAAAATTCTCTAAGCTCAAGCAACATAAATTAAAACTATGGACATGGTTATCTTTGGAGCAATGATACCTACATTTTTCATTCACAAATAAACCATTAATGATCCGTGTATGAAGAGTTCAAAGTTGAGATAACTTACCTCAAAACTGAAAATCGTGTTCTGCAAATGAGCACTCCTTAAGGTGTTATGATGATCGGAATAGCTCCACTGAGGTCCCAGGAAGCTAATGCAATCATTAGCTAGGTTGGAGAGTGGCTGAAATGGTCTGGAGAAGTCCACTTGCAGTCCTTTGTTTTTGAACTTAGAAATGGAGGAAGATGGTGTTACAGAGCTGTAATAGGGTAAGGGATGACTTCTAAATGATGTTTAGAAGCTTTAGGAACAAAGAGGCTTGAAAACGCATGAGGGAGTTATAAGTTTCAAACTTTTGTTCAGGTTATGTGAAAATGGAGGTATGAGATACAAATCTGAGTTCTTGGTGTTTTTAGGGCTCAAGCATGCACGGGGTTTGTGACAAATTAATTGTGTATATACAAGCAAAAGGCTTGAGTGCTTGGGAGAGTCAGAAGTACAAGTTATAGGTTGGTTGCTATGTTACTTGATTTTGAAGAAAAGTGGGAAATATGGTTCCAAGAGGAGGTACAAGCATGGGCTAGTGATTGTAAGTGATGAGATAAACTTATATTTAGTTATAGGACATGTATAATCAGAAGAAAACAATTGTAAGGCTCAAGAACAAGTTTTGTGCAAAAAGCTACTTTATCAAAATGGCATTGTGCACTTTCTTCCCAAAATGGACTCAAAGCATGGCCTTACATTGAATGCTTGAATTGAGACCTCTAACAGTTGTGAAAGCAATTAATTATGGAGTTCCTAACAAGTTTGAGGCCTGTAAAGTAGATATTATGCAGCATAGGTTTGAAATTTGAATTTTGTTCATCACATAATGACTTGTATTTCAAGTGTGAAAACCCTAACTTCATCTCTTCGATTCTCCCTACTCAAGAATGATATCAAGGAGTTATTTGACATTTTGGAAAGCTTGCAATGTGATCTATAACCCCTATTTGAATCAATTTTAAAAATTCCCCTTGGAACTATATGAAAAAGTGCCATAAAGTTAGGTCAAAATCCTAACCAAAACTAGGGCAAAATTTCACTAAGTGTCCAATTTCCAGACCATGACATTATGAATTAATAACTTAAGATCCAAGAATTTTTAGGAGAAGTTGTGTAAAGAAATTTTGTATATATCATGTAGATCTACAACTTTTATGTTGAAAGTTTCTTCTGAATCCTCTTGCATCATGGTGAAAAATTGGCTCAAAGTTATGAAAAAACATGATGTTTTAAACACTTAAAAAAATTTCTGTTAGAAAACTTTGACTTTTCAAAATGAAATCTTGACTTTTTGATTTCTTGATGAATAAGTTTCGTATTTTGACATATTTTGATGAATTGTGATCTTTGACATTGAATTTTGACCAAAAAGTCAAAGTTTGACTTTTCAATATACAGTTAAGTTTTTGATCAGTTGACTTAAAATTCACTATCAATCCAATTGATCTTGAGCAATGTTTTAGGTCATGCCATTAGGTCAAAATGATGCAATTGAACTCTTGAAATCATGCTTCAAACCAATTGACCATTTTCTAGGTCAAAAATCAGAAATTGCCCCTTCTCAGTCAAAACCCTAATTTTGATCATTTTGCCCTTTTGATGATTTGATCAAATTTCTTGGGGAATTATGGTCCAAACTTGACGAAATGATACATATGAGTTTATAATATTGATGTGGATCAAAAATTATGAAGTTTAACTGTAAATTGGCCATAGTTGACTTTCTCAAATACAGCTGATTTTTAGGTCAACTACTCAATTGATTGAGCAAAAGTGTGATCCAAGGCTTGAAACTTGACATGAATAATCTCGAGGGTCCATAATGATCCATTAAAGTTATATGAAGAATTTAAAGCTCAATTATCCTTGTGCAATCTCAAACCCTAATTTTGGTCACCAGTGCTTAAGGAGGGGTCTTGAGCTGATCAAACCCTAGTGCAATCTTGAACCAAGAGAGGCCTTTGTGAGAAAATATTTGATAAATGAGAGGGAAAATTTTGGGGAACAACACCTACTATCCAGGTTCCTTCTCTCTTATTTTCGGAAAATAGTTTACAGCACTGTAAGACCTGGACCCGACTAGTTACAGTCGATTTCACATTTCCCCAGTAAGTCGATGTGCAACCTAGACCCTGACCAGATATGCAGTTTACTTCCACTTCCTCAATCAGGAGTTAATTCCCCAGTAGAGTAGTGGACAACTAAAGCTCCTATACTTTATCTCCCAGGATATAAGCGAACATTCCCTGGCGAAGTCCCTCTCAACGGCAGGTACCGGAATTCTTGCAAGGGAATCTCTTATGCGACTGATATCTTTTTTGGATGGCATCTTGAAACCCATCTCCGACGATTCTCTGTCAACTTCC
Source organism: Vicia faba (assembly GCA_948472305.1). Classification (NCBI taxonomy): domain Eukaryota; kingdom Viridiplantae; phylum Streptophyta; class Magnoliopsida; order Fabales; family Fabaceae; genus Vicia; species Vicia faba. The sequence goes on from OX451736.1 coordinate 991,850,905, forward strand.
AAATGGCATCTGTAAGTCCATTCCCGGTATCACCAATCAGTATTACTCCATTCGAGTGTAAATTTCTAGGCACTCTAGTGTCCAATCATCTTCTGCCTTCAGATCACGAAAGGCAGACCAACCAATCTACATCCTCAGGTTTAAGAAGATTGAACAAGGGCAGTTGTTGTACCCCAAAATTTACCCTCTCATTTTACTCAATGTATGTTCATTGAAATCCTCAACTTGCCCAAGGATGCCCAAGGATTAATCAGACAAATGCTCTCCTAAGACAATGAACCTAAAACTAGGGTTTCCATTTTCATCAAGATGGGTGAACTCCAAAGGTCTAAAATCTTTTCCATGGTCCTAATATGTTCTCAAGAACATCCATGTCAGGTCTCATTCTTTGCATAAAAAGTTTGCTCAGGCAATTGCTCAGATGCTTGGAAATCAACTATACTAGGTCAAAAGTTAACTGTGGCTCACATACAGTCAAACTTCAAGATTTTTGGTCAACATCAACATTTTGAATCAATATCCATCATTTGATCAAGGGTTTACCATGATTCCTCAAGGAATGCCTCAAATTCATCAAAACTCAAAAGTTGCTAAATTAGGGTTTCTATAGGAAAAGTCAACCAAACTTTGACCAGGCCTAACTTTCTCGTATTTTATCATAAATTTCCCATCCAAGGCTCATTTTGAAGAGTATGCAATTCCCTACAACTCATATTCAACCCTCAAGTTCAAAAAATGCACTCATGAAAAGATATGAGTTCAGATATTACAGGTCATTTCAAAAAGTCAATAAAAATACCTTTTGGGTCAAAGCTTATTACATGAATATGGAATATCCAATTGAGATGAAACCAAAAAGGTTAATTAGAGTACATCCTAATATTTCTAAAAAGTCAAAGAACACCCTCTTAGGGTCAAAATTGAGAGAGATATGCATTATCAAAGTTGGCCATTTTTGGAAATTTGCACAAAGTCAACCATGCCCAAAATGCCTTTTTCTTCAAATGGGACCAACTTTTTATGCTTATACCTTGTTCCTAACATGACCCATGACCTATGAACCACTACATGCCTCATTAAATTATTTATTTGATTTATTGTGAATTTATTCATTTAAAATTCAAATAATCAAAATAAATCATGTAAATTGCTTTTGGATTGATTTTGGCATTGAATGAGGATGATATATGCTGGCATATCAGGATCAAATCGTATCAAGGATGATAGGAGCAAGAATGGCATGATTTGGCTTATTTTGGAAACAAATAATGCATTGAACAATCAAGATCTTTTCTCCATAAATTTCAAGATTCAAGTTGTTTTTTGTTGGCCTAATGCACTCTATTACATATACACAACGTAGCCAAGGCAAAAGGAGAAGGGTTTTGGTCGTGAAAAGCATCAAACAAAATTCAGTTTTTTGGCAAAAAAGTTAGGATTGGATTTCATTCCACAAGACGATTCAAGGTGATTCAAGACCACCAATCCACTCTTGGACGTCTCCTGAGGCTAGATGCATTGTTTGCACGCGTGAAAGATCCAGAAATCATCACTTTACAGCGTCACAGTTTGTCATATTTTTTGAATTTGGTTCTATAAATTTATGCATCATAAATAATTTCTAGCATGCTTTCTTGTTTACATCATCATTTAGAACATATTGGTATGGTTAATTAAGAGTTTCAACGCATATACTGATAGTTGCCATTGTTAGGGTTTGAGGTCGTGTTTTAAGGTTTTTTTATACAGGTAAAATCAGGGCAAAAGAGGGATGCCATCATACTCGTGAGATCAAAACGAGTTGATCTGTATACTTGGAATTGATTTATCATGCCTGGCATTGATTTTTGAGATTTACAGGGATGTAGCTACAGTTGGTGTCCACAGGTAAAAGGTTGTTGTGTAAAACAATAGTCCAGGGGAGAAGATGATGACGCGTCTGATAACCAATGGCTGGTTTGAAATCACGCGCGCTTTTGGGCATAAGGCGTGCTTTTCTATTATATTATTGTTTGTGCATTATACTAACAGATAAACAAGCTAGCGCAGTTGGTCAAGGGAGAGAGGTATGAAGCTCATGTCCTGGGTTCGATTCCAAGCGTGAGCTTTTACATTTTTTCCAATATTTCTTCACAGGATCCAGCGTGCACTACCTAGGAAAGCTATCATACACCCTCCAAATCCAGCCAGTGGATCATCCTCAGATCCAGATCTAGCGCTCAGTGGAGAGCAGCGCATGGTGCACCCTCATAAGGGAGCCCCACTGAATCAGGCGTTGGACAATTGGGCCTATCCTTCTGGGCTTTCGCAATTCAGCCATACACCCCCTGGAGTGCTAACAATATCAGGCCCAGTTTTATTTTCTTTTTTTATTACTTATTATTTTATTTTATTTTTTTATTTAATCATTTGACAACATAAAAAATCATTGTTTTTTATTAAAAATATAAAATCACAAAAATGTAGAATTAGTTTTTTTTTATTAAAATTAGTTTTTTTTGGGAAATTAATTAATTTAATGATATTGACCTGATTGTTTTCATAATTAAAATTAATTAGACAAATTAGGTTTAATTCACAAATATTTAATTTTCTCAATAAAATACCAAAAAATATTTTCTCTTTAATTGATTAGATTTTTTAGGACTTAGACTTTACTCTCGTATTTAATTCATCGTGCGCGCCTTTACTTTCTTTTAATTCAAATTATTGTAACTGTTTCAAGTTTGTAATAGATTAATTAGGATTTTAATTTACGCATCTTTATTTTCAGTCAAATATTTGTGTATCTGCCCAAAAGCCTTGTAATAGCTAGGACTTTAATTTCTCGCACTTTTTTTAATTTCCGCAATTATTAAACTTCTAGATGTCTGGACATTAGGATTGTATGCGAAAGATAAGTCAATGATTAAAAAGGTAGATAAACCTAATTGTGCAAAGATAATTAACTGAAAAAAGCACACATGCACATGCTCACTCCTAGGGTTTGCCTCACTTGGTTGCCTCGGAAATAATGGTTGTGTCCCTCGAACGTAGGGATATCTTAGTAATGACTCGTAATTCAAAGTCATCATAAAGATTATAGTCCCTCATTGTCCCTCGAGTTGCCTACGAGAAATGATCTTATGACGATAGTCCCTTCGAAATGCTAAGGTATCCCTACTTGTTGCCTTCAATGACCATTTCGTCCATTCGAATGTCCCTTAAAACTCCAACGATGGGCTACCTACTCCTTAATAGTAGGATATCACTGTCTAAAGGAAACGAGAAAATGAACAATATTTTTCGAGTAGGTAGAAACTCTTAAGTACTTGCTCAAAACAATAAAAACTCTTTTTCACAAACACTTTCAAAACAGTTTTCAAAAACAACTTCGTCACACTCTTGAGGACAGATACAAGGGTTACCACGAAGTTAAATAAACACTTTTCAAAACATACACAAGCAATTTCAAAATGAGCAAGTACCTAAGAGCCCGTGGAAAACCACGGATAGAAAGGGTGATAGCACCTTTCCTTTCTATAATCTACCCCCCGTACTCAGAAACATCTCGAAAAAGGTTTTTTCTGTTCTTTTATCTTTTCCTTTGTTGGATGAAATAAAAGTAGATGGCGAGTCTTGCTTACCGCGACATTTTCGAACAAAAAATGCAAACTAGTATAAACAGTCAGTTCTGCCACCGTATCAGTGTCCATTCGTTATATCAAACAACAACAAAACACTATAACACAAAAAATGATCAGAGTTTTAAAACACGTGTGCTATTTCAAATGGTCCAACCATGATATGCCACTCCATCATCTTCTTCAGTTAGCCTAATACTTTTACCCACAGACCTGCAAATATCCAAAATTCACAACAAGCAATATAAATGCAATTTAAAGCCATGGATCAATTGAGTTTGATCCCCTGAGCATGATGGTATACATTGTTAGATCCAATTTTCCCTGCATCTCAAAACCCTAAAACGAAGGTTAAAATCCTAACAATGGCAGTTTGTCATATATGTATCAAAACTGGAAATTAGGTATTCAAATACATTCCAAATACTCATACAAACAATAATTCATAATCAAAACCTATTTCTAATGCGTGTATGATCAAAATCGAATTCAAAAAATTAAGGGCAAACCGTGATGATGTAGATCGTGATTCTGGATGTTGTGATGCTTGGGAATGATGTTGTTAGCTTTAGAACTCCCCCGGGAATGGATTGCAAACGTCAATACTCCTTGAATCCTTCTGCAAATATCAAACCGATTGCCACTTTTTTGTGAAAAAATTGGAACTTTCACTCAGTGTTCTATGCGGAAAAAGCTCTCTTTTTTGAGCAAGCAAGGTTATGAATATATACTAGAGTGCATTAGGTCAATAAAAGTGGATGCAATCTTGAAGATTTGGAGGAAGAAGATTTGATTTGCAATTGATACTTTAAGTTTCTAAATTTGGCCAAATCATGATATATTCATCCCAATCATTCCTTGCACGAAAATCTTGATTTGCCAGCGGATTATAGACTCACCATATGGTCATAAAATCAAATCTTGGACTTTATTTTATTATTCCATTATTTAAATTGATTTATTTTGATTTAAATGAATAAAAAATCAAAACAAATAATAAAAATAATAAAATAATAGGTGGATAAGCACAGGGGTCGTGGGCCATCTTAGTAACAAGTTTCAAACAAGAAAACATGGGCCCATTTGGAAAAAAAATCAATTTTGATCAATGTTGACTTCATGCACATTTCCAAAATTTGGTCAACTTTAGCAATGCACATATCTCTCATTTTTGACCCTAAGAGGGTGTTCTTGGACTTTTTAGAAATCTTAGGATGTCCTCTAAACAACCCTTTTGGTTTCATCTCAATTGGATCTTCCATGTTCATGTAAGCAGCTTTGATCCAAAAGGTGTTTTTGTTGACTTTTTGAAGTGACCTATAATGTCTGAGATTATATCTTTTGATTGAGGCATTTCTTGACCTTGAGGGCTGAAGAGAAGTTGTAGGGAATTGGATTCTATTCAAAATGATCCTTGGTTGGAAAATTTATGATAAAGTGTGAGAAAGTTATGTCTGGTCAAAGTTTGGTTGACTTTTCCTATGGAAACCCTATATTGCCATTTTTTACTTTTGATGAGTTAGGAGAATTTCTTGAGGAATCATGATCAACCATTGATAAAATTATGGATATTACTTCAAAATGTTGATGTTGACCAGAAATCTTGGAGTTTGACTGTATTTGGGCCACAATTAACTTTGACCTAGTACAGTTGATTTTTAGTCATTTGAGCAGTTGACTGAGCAAACTTGTTGTGCAAGGCATGAAACTTGGCATGGATGATCTTGAAGACATATTAGGAAAATGGAGACCATTTGGGACCCTTGGGACTCAACCATCTTGCTTGAAATTGCAACCCTAGTTTGAGGCTTATTGTCTTAAGAGGAGGATTTGTCTGGTCAATCCTTAGTCAACTTGAGGAATTGAGGACCTCTAGGAGTATGTCTTCTGTGAAAATGGGAGGGAAACTTTTGGGGTACAACAGTTAGTATAATGAAGAATTAATGTTTATGATGCATGATGTCATGTTTGAGAAAACTAATCACACACAAGCAAAGCACACAATAGATCGTAGGTTCAAAGGCCTGCATGAGGTTTAAGGCAAGTACCCTCTTGAAGTTTAGTTGGTTTCACACCTGTCCTAGAAATAGTAACCAGGTTCTAAGGAGTCTCAATATCTTTGATCTTTCTTTATCGATATTATCTCAGTTTAGCAATCTTTTCTTGCGGCTAAAACATCCCGAAAGTCCGATCTCAATGAGTGTAGTATCGAGTATCAACTGATTCCTAGCTTTACATCGAGGAAGGCTATCTCACTACTTTCTAATGGCCAAGTTTGTTCAACTAAGGTTCTAAGGTTGGTTAGTGCTTCATGACACCATGCGGCGGCCCCATATTCTCCTCGATTCGACACAAGGGATATCGGTACCAACCAAAATGTCACACCAACACAGCTATCGCTTCAACCATATCGGTCTACACAATACAGTCTCCACGATCTATTGTTGTTTACCTAAAAAGTATCCCCAGATCCGGGTATAGGATCTACAAAAGTACCCCAACAAACCCTCAAAGATAAAGTAGTCAAGGCAAACAAAGAAAACAATTTTAAAATGATCTAGACCCTAAGGTAAACCCCACTTTATAATTTAATCCCCAGTAGAGTCTGAAGGTTGAGAAAACACTTAGAAGGGGGGTTGAATAAGTTTCTCTTTTTCTTTTTCTTAAAGGCTCAACGATAATGGAAAGACAAGGTTATTTTTATCCTGGTTCGTTTGAACTCAAACTACTCCAGTCCACCCGCCAAGATGATTTTGCCTTTCTCAACAAGGACTTAATTCACTATAATCAACTGATTACAATCACACAACAACTGTTGTGACTAACAATGCATAAGTAATCTTACAAGTGACTCACACTACTAAGACTTAAACTAGTCCTAGTCTACTTGAGAAATCTGACCAAACTTGGTCTCTCAAGGAACAATTACACGAGATAAATCTTTACAGATAGTGAAACAAAGTTTGCTTTTAAGAAAGCTATATCACAACTGTGATTTTTCACTAAGAATAGTATAACACAAAGTGTATGAAAATTATTTGTGAGCCCAGAATATTTTCACGTAGTTCTTGCTTCTTTTGAAATTCATGAGTTCTTCGGTTATTCAGTAGTTGGCTTGCAATTAATGTTCTTCTATATATAGTAAGAAGAAACATGACCATTGTTGCCTTCAAATGTGGAGAGCATTAAATGTTTGCGTGTTTCCTTGCACTATTCCATTTTCCAATGAACTAGCATAGAGACTTGAGTGCATGTAGCCGTCTTTGCATTAAATGAGAAAACGACACTTGTAAGAGTGTGTTTCCTGATCCTTGACAAGACTTGTTAGCTTCTATATTCTTTCAGAACTTAGCTTCACGTCTTGATTCAGAACATGCTTGCATATCTTCTAAATAATGCTTGCTTGCTAAGTACTTCTGATCAGCGCTTGCTTTCAAAGAACTTCTGAAACATAGCTTACACAGAAACTTGCTAAGCGTTAGAAGATGTATTTAAATAATTATCTTACCAGAGTCAGCATTAGCACTTGCGCTAAAACAAATAGTTCTTTCATCAAAGAACTTCTTCATTTATTTTCAGCTCAGCGCATCAAAATGCTTATGTCAGAACATTATCTGAAACAATTAAATATGTTCATCAGAGTATCAAATATCTAAAATATAATTTATTTTTATCATCAAAACTATGAGATATGATCAGAACTAATCTTGTTCTAACACAATCGCTAGTTCTTTGATATGGTGGCAGAACTGACTGTTAATACTGGTTTTGCGTTTTGTATTCACAAATGTCGCGGTAAGCAAGAGTCGCCGCCGAATTTTCTTTTATCCAACAAAGGAAAGGGTGAAAAGAATAGAAAAAGACCTTTTTTGAGATTTTCTGAGTAAGGGGGTAGATTATGGAAAGGGAAGGTGTTAGCACCATTTCCATATGTGGTTTTCCACGGGCTCTTAGGTACTTGCTCATTTTTGAAAATTGCTTTTTGTGTTTGTGTGTTTTGAAAAGTTTTTGTTTGCTTTATGATAACTCTTGTATCAGTCCTCAAGAGTGTGATATAGCGTTTTTTAAAGTAGTTTTGAAAGTGTGGTGTGAAAATGAATTAAATTTGAGCAAGTAATTAAGAACTATCTACCTACTCGAAAAAAAAAGGTGTTCTTTTCCTCCTTTACTTTAGATAGCGATATCCTACTATTAGTGAGTAGGTAGCCCTATCGTTGGATGTTGACGGACTATCATAAGGGACATTTATGGTCATTGAAGGCAACATGTAGAGATACCTTAGCATTTCGAAGGGACTTGTCATCATATATTCATAGGAAACATCGAGGGACAAGATCATTTCTTGTAGGCAACTCGAGGGACATTTAGGAACTATAATCTTTATGATGACTTTAAACTGAGGGTCTTTGCCAAGATATCCCTATGTTCGATGGACATGACCATTTCCGAAGGCAAACAAAGTGGCAGATACCCTAGGGGTGCAAGTGTGCAATACTGTGATTTTTTCAGGTATTTTTATCTTGATGTTAGTGATCTAAGACTAAATATTTAGTTATTGCCATACACACCTAACTTTCTAGCAGTTTGTATAGAGGCATATAATATAGTGCAGAAAGTAAAACATGTAGCTATTATAAGGCTTCAGTGTAATTACAATTATATCTAGTGTTCATGATGTTCATGATGTTATGTACAAGTATGCATATACAAATAAAACAAACAAGTTCCTAGGTTTAGGCTTGTATGGAGTCTCATAGGTAAGTACCCTCTTGAAGTTTAGTTGGCTTAAACCTGTCCTAGTAATAGTAACCAGGTTCTAAGGAGCTCAATATCACTGGTTTGTTTACTTGGTCATTGTTTCAGCACAAGCCTCTTTAATGGCGATCGAAATGACCCAAGAAACCAAACCTCAATGAGTGTAGTATCGAGTATCTACCAACTTTGAACTGCACCAAATCCGGTCATCTCACTACATCCTAAAGGCCAAGTTGGTCAAGTAAAGGTTCTAAAAGTTCATTAATTCTTCATGACATCACTCAGCGGCCCCATATTCTCTTTGATTAACTCAAAGGCTACCAGTACCCACAAATATGTCGCACTAACGTAGCTATTGCTTAGACCATGTCGGTATACCCTGCATAGTTTCCACAACGTATTGCTACTTACCTATAATGTATCCCAAATCCGGGTAGAGGATTCAAACCCAAACAAAGAACCATAATGTAAAGCATACAAGTCAAGAAAATAAATGTGATTTATCCCTAAGGTAACCCCACTTTTAGAATATTCCCCAGCAGAGTCGCCAGTTCTGTGATGCAGTGGGAGAACTGACTTGAGGGTTTTGCGTTTGATTGCAAATGTTACAGTTAGCAAGAGTCGTCACCGAATTTTCTTTTATCCAAAAGGAAAGGTGAAAAAGTACAGGAAAGAGCTTTGAGATTATTTCTCGAGTTCGTGGGGTAGATTATGAAAAGGGAAGGTATTAGCACCCTTTTCATCCATGGTTATCCATGGGCTCTTAGTTACTTTCTAGATCACTTGCTTTTGTTTGAAATTGTGATTCGTGTGGTTTTTGAAATATTTTGTAAATAGGCCATTGTTTTTAGGCAATCTTTGTAATGATTCTCGTTCGTAAGAATGTATACAAAGATGTTAATCTTTTGAAAATGTTTTCAAGTTTTTGTAAAATGTTTTGAAAGTGTAGGTGTTTGTTTTGAAATTGAGCAAGTAATTAGGAGCATTCTACCTACTCAAAAGTCTTTCTTGTTCATTTTCTTTTCCTTTGACATTGTTGTTTTACCATTGATTTGGTAAGCAACCCTATCTTTAGATGTAAACGGGACAGGTGTGGATCATCGTATAACCATGATTAGCAATGTTGCAAGGTATCTTAGCATTATTTTTTAGGGACTAAGATCATTTGAAAGGCAACTTAGATAGCGTCATCGAGGGACTATGATCTTGTATTTGCTTGTTTTTGCTAAGATACCTCACATGCGTAATATGGCCATTTTGTATTAGGCAACCAAGTGGGGTAACCCTATGGGTGCTTGTGTGCAAGTGTGTTGCTTGATTTTGTCTTGAACTAGGGTTTTCTACTTGATTGATTTTATTCTTTCCATACAAACCCTAATTACTAGCATTTGTATATAAAGCGATAAACTGCGAGAATTAAAATTACTACGCTATTACATCATTTGGGGAAGGGGGTATACAATTTGTAAATGGGGATTGCAAGAAAGTAAACCCTAATTAGTATATTACAACCAAATTGAATTTGTACATATAATTGAATAAATATATAAATACAAGAATATAAAGAAAGAGAGATGATTTTTGTTTGGTTTTCATAAAAAAGAGTTTAACCTAAATCTAATTAAAAAATGATTAGTTAAAATTAAAATAAAATTGACTTAAACTAATTGAGAAAAGAAATTAAATTAAAAAAGGATTTTTTAGGGTTTTTATGAAGAAAAAGAGTTTTAAGTTAAATAATAATAAAAAGTAAAAATTAAATAATTAAAAGAAAACTAAATCCTAAATTAATTTTAATTAAGAAAAATAAATTAATTATTAAACCTAAGTCTAAATATTTAATTATTTAAAAGAGCAATTAAATTGTTAAAAAATGTTTTTAATATTTTTTTGTTTTATAAGAAAATAAAATAAATAAGAGTAAATAAAATATTTTTGGATTTTTTTCATGTTTAATGAGAATAATAATAATAATAATAATATAAAAAATATTAAAGAAGAAATAATAGAAAAAAGGAAATAGTAAAAGAAATTGGGCCAGGGGTGTACAAGCAAATCAGGGGGTTAGTTAGTAAAAAAAACAAGTCAGGCCCAAAGGGCCCAGCGCCTGCAAAAAAAAAACAATCAAAAAAGTGAAAAATATGGAAAATGAAAAGAGTACCACTAGGACTCGAACCCAGGTCCCATAGGTTAACAGGCGCGCGCTTTACCACTATGGTGGATATACATCCGTTTATATAAACAAAACAATAAATATGTAAGGCAAATCAAGTCCTGACGACTTCATCTTCAACCTCCAGCCGGTATACCTGTAACTTCTTCATTTCTCAACAAAAATGGAAGATGACAAAATAAAAGTTGTTGCATTCTTCCTCACGGATCTAACCATGTAAATAACTAAAGCTAAAAATCAAATATAAATGAGAATTTCTCTGGCCCTAATTTGAACCCTAAAAATTTCAGAAACTTCAACTCTAAAATTCTCTAAGCTCAGGCTATGTAAATGCAAATTATGGATATGTACAGCTTCGTGGCAATGAGGTCTACATTTTATCTTCACAAATGCAAGCCTAACAATGCCTAAGTAATGAGATACAAGTTCAAGAAAAATACCTCAAAACTGAAAATCGTGAAATAGATTTGAGCTTGTTTCAGGCCGTGCTGATGATCAGGTTAGCTTCCTTGGACCTCTAGGAAGCTAATGCAATGGTTGGCTTGAGCAGAGGATGGCTGGAATGGTCTGGAGAAGTCCAACTGTAATGCTCTATTTTTGGTTATGGAAGACAGGTAAAATGGTGTTACAGAATTGAAACAGGTATAGGGATGAGTTACTCTTGATGCAAGGAAGCTTTAGAAACTAAAAGGCTAAGAAACGCACGAGGGAAATGTGAGTTTGAGGTTCAAGGTCAGAAACTGTGCAACAATGGAGTTTTTGGGAAATTTCTGATTTGAGAGAGTTTTGGTGTATTTTAGGGTGTTCAAACTCATGTTCTAGCTTACAAATAGTGCTTCTATTTATAAGCAACAATATTGGAGACTTGTTGTTGATCAGAATTTGAATTTGCATCCTTAAGCTAAACATGTGATTTTTTGAGAAAACAAGTTTAAATGCCTTGTGTACTTGCTAAGATAGAGTGGTTATGCTTTAAACACACTTGATTTTGACTTTGTAGATGAAGTGTGATCAGAGGGAACAAGTTAGAGGCTCAAGAGTGGACTTTATGCATAAAGCTTGCTTTACAAGAATGATATTGTTAACTTTCTTCCCAAAATGGCAATGTGAATTGGATAAAGCTTAAATCACTTGGATTATAGCGCAAAAGTTTGTGTAATCCATTAATTATGGAGTGACAAACAAGTTTGAGGCCTGCAAAGCAAATATTATGCAGCCTAACATTGATTTGCATTTGTGTTCATCATGAAAATGACCTATAATTCAAGTGACAAAACCCCAACTTCATCTCTTCGATTCTCCCTACTCAAGAATGATCTCAAGGAGTTCTTGGACATTTTTGGAAATCTTGCAATGTACTATACAATTAATATTTGAATTTATTTTTAATATTCCCCTTGGGACTATGTGAAAAATTTCCATGAAATTAGGTCAAAAATCTGCCTATCTAGGGCAAAATTTCACTAAGTCTTTTTTAGTTCATGAGCATGTATTCACAAAATTATAACTTGATATCCAAGCATTTTTAGGAGAGGTTGTGTGAATAAAAGTTGTAGATTTCATGGAGATATACAACTTTCATGTTGGAAGTTTCCTTTGAGTCATCTTGAATCATAATGAAGAAATTGCTCAAAGTTATGAAAAAATAAGAAATTTTCAACACTTAGAAAAATTTCTAAGTTTAGAAATTTTGACTTTTCAAAATGAAATCTTGATTTCTTGATTTCTTGATGAATAAGTTTCCAATTTTGACATGTTTTGATGAATTGTGATCTTTGGCACTTGAACTTGACCAAAAAGTCAAAGTTTGACTTTTCAGTATACAGTTGACTTTTGATCAGTTGACTGCAAAATTCATCTCTCAATCCAATGGATTTGCAATGTTTTGAATCATGTCATTAGCTAAAAATTATGCAATTGGACTCTTGAGATCATTCCTTAAACCAATTCACCATTTGCTAGGTCAAAAATCAGAAATTGCCCTTTTCCAGTCAAAACCCTAATTTTGACCATTTTGCCCTTTTGGGGATTTGATCAAATTTCTTGAGGAATTGTGATCCAAACTTGATCACGTGATACATATGAGTCTAAAATGTTGACGTGAATAAAAATTATTAAGTTTGACTGTAAATTGGCCACAGTTGACTTTTTTCCCAATACAACTGATTTTTAGGTCAACTGCTCAATTGACTGAGCAAAAATGTGATTCAAGGCTTGAAACTTGGCATGATTAATCTTGGGGGTCCATGATGATCCATGAAAGTCACATGGGACTTTGTAAGTTCAAAAATCCTTGTGCAAACTCAAACTCTAATTTTGGTCATCAGTGTTTGAGGAGGTGTCTTGAGCTGATCAAACCCTAGTGCAGTCTTGAGCCCAATGAGATCTTGTGAGTAAATTCTTGATAAGTGAGAGGGCAAATTTTGGGGTACAACAGCTGACCCTGTTCAATCTTCTTAAGCCTGAAGAGTTAGATTGGCATGTTTTTCCATTCGTGACTCGAAGGTGGAAGACGATTGGACACTAGAGTGCCCAGAAATTTGCACTCGACGATGTGATGGTAGAGGGAATGGGCTTAAAGATGCCATTTGGAGAGGTAATAGAAAGTTGTTGGATATGGGCTTGTAGATGCCATCCAAGAGTGATTGTTGAATTGTGTGATTTGTAAACTGAAAGAATGAGTATCACAATAGCGTATGTATCTGGAGTGTATCTGAACTGTATCTGAGAGCTGATTTTAAATTATTATCAGAATGGCATCCGTGTCTGGAGCGTATATGAGTTGTATCTGAAAGTTAATTTTGAATGAGTATCAGAATTGCATCAGTGTATGGAGTGTATCTAAACTGTATCTGAAAGTTGGATCTGAATGAGTATAAGAATGGCATCCGCGTCTGGAGTGTATCTGAACTGTATCTGAAAGTTGGACCTGAATGAGTATCAGGATGACATCCGTGTCTGGAGCATATCTGAACTGTATCTCAAAGTTTTGAACATTGTTAATGATAGTTGTTTGATTAATTGTATCCTGAAAAAGATAAAATGTTAGCTAAAATGCAAAGTTTATGTTGTATGAAATGCATAGTATAATGCATTCGTGTTACCAATGTTTATGATATATGGATGCAATGTATGCGTATGTGAGCTAGTTTGCGGCACTGGTGTTGGATTGGGGAAAATAAATCCCTGACTGCTGCTGAGGATATGGAGTATAAGTCTTCATGTTGTGAAGTCTACATGTTGATGAATTTCTGCTTAGAGAAATAAACTCTGTTGTAAGGGAAATGCCGTATACTGCTTGTAAAATTCCAATGGGGAATCTTGAGAAATTTGACGACTTCTACTGGGGATTTATAATTGGAAGCTTGCTCCACTGGGAATTAAACTGCAAACTATGGGGGATTTATGGAAATAGCTTAGAGAGATTTCCCTACCTCTTAAAGCCATTAGTAATTGTGTTTTACTTTGTTTATTTATAAACAATAATTATGTTCAAATGCATATGTTCAACAATGAATCATTGGACGTTTTTGTAAACAAAACACAAGAGTAAAGAAAAACAGATAGTTTTGTACTTTCAAAGGAATATCTTTGTATTGACTTCGAGTAAGTATTTTTGTACAGTGAGACAAACATTCTAGTAAGAGAATGCCGTCGTAAGAAAAATGAAAATTTTAATACAAAGAAAAGATAGCTATGTGTATTTATCCCATGGGATTCCCATTCTGATATAGCCTTTGTGTGATCGGTGGATCTGGAACTGACTGTTTTTTAGCTGGTTTCGCGAAATGTCGCGGTAAGCAAGAGTCGCCACCGTCTTTTATTTTCTCCATATGGAAAGGACAAAAGCACAGAAAAATTCCTTTAAAGAGATTGCTCTCGGTTCGGGAGGTAGATTATAGAAAGGGAAGGTGTTAGCACCCTTTCTATCCATGGTTATCCATGGGCTCTTAGATACTTGCTCATTTGTGTTTTCAAAATGTTTGTTTGCTTTTCAACTGTGGGTGGTTTTTGAAAAAAAGTTTCGTTTGAAAAATTTCTAAGTAACTCTTGTATCTGTCCTCAAGAGTGTATGAAAAATTTGTTTGAAAACTTTTAGAAAGTGTAGGTGTGAAAAGTATTTTGTTTGTTTTTGAAAAAAGCAAGTATCTACGAGAACCTACCTACCCTAAGGAATTCTTCTGTGTAAATGTCCTTTAAAGTAATGCCATCCCACCATTGAGAGGTAGGTAGCACCACCGTTGGAGGTGTTCGGGTCAATTCGAGGTTCGGGACATGGTGATCACCAGAGCAATGGGAAGACACCTTAGAAGCTACCCTCATGCCAGGTTCCCGGATCATGAGGACTTACTAAGACATCCTCTACTCGACGACCACCTTTCGAGGGGCAAGGCAACAGTGAAGCGTACCCTAGGGGTGGTGTGTGAATTGTGTGTCATTTTCAGTTTATTGTTTGTCTTGTCATGCATTGGTGATATACGTTTTGATTTTATTTTTGGGCATTCATTCTTTCATGTTATTGTTTAACAGTTAAAGGTGCGGGAATTTAAAGTGCGGAAAAGATAAAAGTCCTACGCTATTACAAAGGCGCGGGTCTACATCGCCAAATTAACAAAGACCCGATTTTGAAATAAAAGTGCGGAAAGTAAATGTCTAATTGACTATTACAGGGCTTTGGAGAAAATACATTATATTCACAAAAAAGAAATAAATAAAATGCGCGAAACAAAAATGTAATCGAATGCGAGGGCGTTGGACCCTTTAAAGGAATTAAAATAAAATTAATAGAATAATTAAATTAAATATAAAGAAAGAACTTATTTTTTATGTTTTTTTTTTGTATTTATGACATTAAAGAAAATTAAATTAATTAAAAGCCAAATAATTCTAGTTCTAATTGTTTTTTTTATTTATTAAAGAAAATGCATTAAAGTTAAAACCTAGAATTAAAACTAAATTAATTATAAAATTTATTTACAAAATTAATGGTTAATGATACTTATAATAAAAATATTAATTAATTAAAAAAAGGGTAAAAAATGCTAAAGGTCTATTTTTATTATTTTCGGTTATTGAGAAAAAGAATTAAATTAACAACTTAAAATAAAATAAAAACTAAATTTATTATGGGATTTATTTACAAAAGAAGTTATTGATGAATTAAATTAAAATGAAACATATTTTTGTCCTTTTATGATTTTCTGATTTTTTTGGTGTTTTTTATTATTATGTTAAGAAAATATTTATTTGAAAAATTAAATGGAATTTAAACAAACAAACAAGAATAAAAAATAAAAAGGGAATAGGAGAGAGCAAACCAAGGGGGTGTTATCCCCCAAACTGGAGGTACAGCCCAGTAATTCTGGCCCATCAATGGAGGCCTTGTTGACTTTTTCAGGCAGCATGTGGGAGCATTGACTAGAGCTCGCCATGTTCCATAGATCCAGTCCTTTGATTGAGCGCAATTGGCCAAGTGGCATGCTGGATTGAGGAGCGTATGATAGACCATGGAAGGACCAAAGTACCTGATCACATTTCAAAGAAAAAAAATAAGGGAATATGAGGGGGACCTGGGATCGAACCCAGGTCCTATTGATCACCAAGTGCTTTCTCCACCGCTAGGCCATTCACACGCGTTTGTTCATAAAATAATCAACAATCAATATAAAAGAAAACAAGAGTTAGTGCTATTCTCGCGCGAAAAATTTGAATTAACCAATTGCTGATGGCCACCTCATCTTCTTCCTCCTTGGTTTATTTTTTTCCCTGAAACAAAATAGAATAAGCAACGGTTTTTGCACCGTTCCAGAATACCCCCTATTGGAAAATAGCGATTAGAGATTCTTGGCTCATAAATTAGGCGCGATGGTCCTATTCTTTTCGTCCAAGTGTACTGGTTGCAACCATGGCATCGTGATTCTCTAATTTTGCTGTATTCAAAAACCCCTAATTCGAAAGCTTAAGAACCCTAAAAAACAACAATGGTGAAATCGCATATAGGTGATAAAAATACAATTAAATTACATAGTTAGCATCAGGAGAGTCTCATTAGTACAAATCCATGAACAAAATGCAATGAGAATGCTGGGAATTTAAAATACGATTATAGAAAAAATGTGAACAAGTTTGATCTCTGTATACCGTTTCAAGGTGCTAGGGACGTGGAAACTTATTCAAATACGTTGCTTAAGGTCTCAGGAAGGTGATGAGATGATTTGCTTGGCTTGAATCGACCTCTATTCCCGTTTTCAGTTTTCAAAAATGTGGCAAAAATATGAGTTTTGTTTTCAGTATTGGGGCGCAGCCTCTGTCTCAATTTGGTTCTGTCTCACTTGTATAGGCATTAGGCAATGTGTATCAAGAAGAATTATGGCCTCTTAATGCAAATCAATCAATTTCAAAATCTTCCATAAACCTCCATAACCAAACTTCCATTTTTGACTCATTTTTTGAATTCTTGCTTCTTTGAGCCTTGGCACGAAAATGGGATGTACATAATGGTGCTTCAAGGTTAATCAAAGCCAAATATTCCCTTAAATTAATTTTTTTGAATTTCTCTTGAGTTTAAAAGATTTAAAATTAATTAAATCCAATAAAATCAATAAAAAATGAAACAATTAATTAAAAAATCTGAAATAAAAGGTGGGACACGTGGGAAGCATGGCTAGGCTAATTCAAGTGGAAAAAGTGGGCCCTTTTTGTCAAAAATGAAATTTCAAGGATAAATGATTTTGGCCATTTCACAAAAATTTCCCAACTTTTCCAATGCATATCTTGCTCAATTTTTAAGCTTTGATCATGTTCTTGGACAATTTAGAAAGGTCTTGAAGTATTCTAACCAATGTCTTTGGTCCCATGTCATTTTGATTTACCAATCTCAAGTTATGGTCTTTGACTTAAAGTCCCTTTTTGTTGACTTTTGAAAATGACCTATAATGTTGAAATTGATAACTTTTTGTGAGAGCATTTCTTGGACTTGGAGTGTGAAGATGAGTTGTAGGAAATGTCTTCCCCTTCAAAATGAGCATTGGATGGGATTTTTCTGATGAACCATGAAAAAGTTATGCCTTGGTCAAGTTACAGTTGACTTTTCAACTGTCCAAAAATAGAAACTTTTGCATCTTGATGATTTTTGAGCCAAGCTTTGAGAATCATGATCAAGCATTGATCAAATGATTTTTGTGGCTTCAAAATAAGATGTTGACCAAAAATTTTGACTTTTGACTGCCAAATGACCATTTTGCCCCTACAGTTGATTGTTGAGCAATTAGGGTTTTTGACTGTGCAATCTTGTGCTGAAAGTCTTGAAACTTGACATGTAGGTGCTTGACAATGTTTATAGGCATAGGAGACTTGATTGAGCTCTTGAAAAATTCAACTTCCTTGCAAGAACCAAAACCCTAGTTTGACTGGCTTAGGAGGATAGTTGACTGTGTAGCCCTTGAGTAGACTTTGAACCATTTGCTTGTCATAATTTTGAAGATTATGGGAGGGCAAATTTTGGGGTACAACACTTTGTATCTTTGAGCATCTTGTCTATTTGTTGCCTTGTCTGAAGGTGATTGAATTGATCAAAACCTCTGAATTTGTTAATTAAAGCCAAAGGTTGTCCGTAAGGTGATCCAACAGGACATAGTCATACACTTTAATTCCCTAACTTTTTCCTGGACCGTCCTTTCGGGTTTTCAATCCACCGGGATACCCTTTTTTTCCCAATTCGTCCTTTCGAGTTTTCAACTTACCGGGTGTACATATTTTTTGTTTTATCCCTAATTTTTTCCCGAACCTTTTTGGTTCGCCGGGATGCCCTTGTTTTTCCTAGGTATGTCAACCTAGCGGGTCTCTTATGCGTAGTATCTTTTGACTATGTCCGCATTCGCAGGATGCAGAAGGTCGTTGTCATCCATGGTGGTTAAGATCATTTCCCCACTAGAGAAAATGTTTTTGATTACAAATGGTCCTTCATAGGTAGGAGTCCATTTTCCCCTAGGATCACCTTGTGGCAGTATGATGCGTTTGATCACCAGATCTCCAACTTGATACACTTGGCGTCTGACCTTTTTGTTGAAAGCCTTGATCATCCGTTTTTGATACATTTGACCATGGCAAACAACAGTAAGTCTCTTCTCATCAATCAAGTTTAGTTGATCAAGTCGAGTCTGAATCCAATCTTCTTCATTCAGCCTTGTATCCTTCATAATCCTCAGAGAGGGGATCTGGACCTCGATAGGCAAGACAACCTCCATGCCGTAAACCAGAGAATAGGGTGTTGCCCCGGTTGATGTGCGAGTTGTGGTATGATACCCGTGGAGAGTGAATGGTAGCATCTCATGCTAGTCTTTGTATGTGACTATCATTTTCTGTATGATCTTTTTAATGTTCTTATTTGCAGCTTCGACAACACCATTCATCTTCAGCCGATAAGGGGAAGAATTGTGATGTTGGATCTTGAATTGCTCTCACAAGGCGGTGATCATAGTGTTGTTGAGATTTGTACCATTATCAGTGTTGATCCTTTCCGGGATACCGTACGAGCAAATGAGATTTTGCTTGATGAAACGGGCAACAACATTCTTGGTAACGGAAGCGAAGGAAGCTACCTCCACCCACTTTGTAAAATAATCAATGGCCACTAAGATAAAGCGGTGTCCATTAGAGGTTGTTGGCTTGATTTCCCCAATCATATCAATCCCCCACATAGCAAAAGGCCAAGGAGCCGTCAAGACATTCAGAGGAATCGGAGGTACGTGCACCTTGTCAGCATAAATCTGACACTTATGGCAAGTTCGAGAGTGTTGATAGTAATCTGCTTCCATGGTAGACCAATAATAGCCTACCCATAGGATTTTCTTTGCCATCGTATGCCCACAAGAATGGGTGCCAAAAGTGCCTTCATGCAATTCAGCCATGATCCTTTCAGCTTCAACCTTATCTACGCACCGAAGTAACACAGAGTCATGATTGCGTTTGTACAGGATGTCGTTACTAAGGAAAAATTTAGCAGAGAATCTCCTTAAGAACTTCTTATCATTGATTGAAGCTCCTTCTGGATATTCTTGAGCCTCAAGATACTTCTTGACTTCGTGAAACCAAGGTTGGTCCACTACTTCTTCAGTATTAATCTCGTGACAGTGCGCTGGTTCCTCCATTCGTTCGATGGTGATCTGGGGATCCTCTTTATCCTAATTAAGTTTAAACATAGATGACATTGTGGCTAGAGAATCTGCTAGCTGATTTTCTTCTCGTGGGAAATGCTCGAAGGTAATCTTCTCAAAATGTGGTAGCAATGTCAAAACATGTTATTTATATGGGATAAGGTTAGGGTGTTTGGTGTCCCATTCCCCTTTGATCTGACTGATAACCAAAGCTGAATCTCCGAGTACATCCAAGGATTTGATTCCCAAGTCTATGGCAGCTTTGAGACCAAAGATGCATGCTTCGTATTCCGCCATGTTGTTTGTACAATTGAAGCAAAGTCTGGCAATAAAGGGAGTATGACACCCTTCCGGAGATATGAGTACAACACCGATACCATTACCAAGTGCGTTGGATGCCCCATCAAAGAACAGGGTCCATCGGGATCCTTCTTTAGGTCCATCATATAGCCTGAACTCTTCACAGTTATTTACTGTCATGATGTCTTCGTCTGGGAATTCAAACTTCACGGGCTGGTAGTCTTTCACAGCTTGGTGAGCAAGGTGATCAGCTACTACACTTCCCTTTATAGCTTTTTGGGTAGTATATTATATGTCATATTCCGTCAGGATCATCTGCCATCTCGCTATTCTCCCAGAAAGAGCAGGCTTCTCGAAGATGTATTTTATCGGATCCATTTTAGATATCAACAAAGTAGTATGAGTCAATATATTTTGTCTTAGCCGGCGATCAGCCCATGCTAGAGCGCAACAAGTTTTCTCGAGCAGTGAATATCTGGTTTCACAGTCGGTAAACTTTTTGCTCAGGTAATAAATAGCGCGCTCTTTTCGGCCAGACTCGTCATGCTGCCTCATTACACACCCCATTGAGTTTTCTAAAACAGTCAGATACATGATCAATGGTCTTCCCTCGACTGGTGACATCAACACAGGAAGCTTTGTAAATATACTTTGATTTTTTCAAAAGCAACTTGGCACTCGTCACTCCATTTGACTACTTGATCTTTCTTCAATAATTTGAAGATTGGTTCACAAGTAGCTGTCAGCTGAGAGATGAATCTGGCAATATAGTTCAAACATCCCAAGAATCCTCTGACTTCCTTCTCAGTACGAGGAGCAGGCATCTCTTGTATCACTTTAACTTTGGAAGGATCGACCTCGATAACTTTGTTGCTGAAGATAAAGCCTAGGAGTTTACCAGACCGTACCCCAAATGTGCATTTGTTTGGATTCAACCTCAGCTTATACTTCTTCAGCCTCTCAAACAGTTTTTGTAAGTGATCAAGATGCTCTTCTTCTGTTTGAGATCTGGCTATCATGTCATCTACATAGACCTCTATTTTGTGATGTATCATGTCGTGAAATAGAGCTACCAATGCACACTGATAGGTTGCCCAACATTCTTCAATCTAAATGGCATCACCTTATAGCAGAAAGTTCCCCACTGCGTGACAAACGTTGTTTTCTCCACGTCCTCAGGCGCCATTTTGATTTGGTTGTAACCTGAGAACCCGTCCATGAAGGAAAACACTTTGTGTTGTGTCGTATTATAAACTAGAATATCAATGTGGGGGAGTGGAAAATTATCCTTAGGGCTTTCCCTATTCAAATCTCTATAGTCCACACATATTCTCACTTTGCCCTCCTTTTTGGGCACGAGTACAACATTGGCAACCCATTAGGGATAAGAGGTGACAGCCAAGAATCCAACGTTGAATTGCTTCATGACTTCTGCTTTAATCTTTTCTGACATATCAGGCCTCATGCGGTGAACCTTTTGCTTTACTGGCACACAATCCTCTCTTGTAGGTAGATGATGTACCACAATATCTGCATCCAGTCCTGGCATGTCTTCATACGACCAGGAAAAGACTTCGACATAATCGTGTAACAACTGAATCAGATGCTCCTTGATACTGGGTTCCAGATTAGCACCCACCTTGACCTCTTTTTTGTCTTCTTTGGTACCTAAGTTGATTGTATCCACGGGTTCCTCGTGAGTCTGAATGGTTCTCTCTTCTTGTTGTAGTAGTCTGGCAAGTTCCCCTGGTACTTCACAATCTTCCTCACCTTCATCTTCGGCTTGGCATATTAGATTTTCAGAGTCACAAAAGGCCATAGCAGTATCGTTACCCATGGGATCCCGAATGGATGTATACCTGCATTGTGAGTCTGAGTGTGTGTAAGGGTATAGCTATCCTTGAAAGAAATAAAAATGTAAAAAGAAAAACAATGAGCACAAAAGTTTGTATGCGAAAACGTCCATGATTCATTGATGTCATATGAAAATGAGATAATAACCCTTACAAATGGACCATTGTGCCTCGGGTAAGACACGAGGTTTTTAAGAGTGTGAATTGTTGAAATTCTGGCTGCAGATACTCAATGTCACGTTCAATGTTATGACACCGTATCTGACTTACTATATGACAGTAAATACAAAAGCAATAAAGAACACAGTCAATTGTTTACCCAGTTCAGTGTGCAACAACACCTACTCTGGGGGCTACCAAGCCAGGGAGGAAATCCACTATAAGAGATGTTAATTCAGGAATAAACCAACCAGTTTATCTCCTTCACTTAAGACCTACCCAATGCAATTCCAATCTAAGTACAACTTAAACCTGAGTTCCTACTCACTCCCCCTCAATCACAGCAGTGATACATAAACCAATTTGACTTAAGAATTGATGAAGACACTCTTCAAAAACAAACACTTGATTAAGCTTCACAGCTTTTTAATCAAGCAACACAATCACTCGTGCTTCACAGCTTTGAGTGATGCACACATCTAACTTGACTCTGCTTCACAGCTTTAGTCAAGGAACATTCAAACACTCTTGCTTCAAAGCTTTGAGTGCTACACAACCCTTACAATTAGAAACCTATTCCAAGGCACTTATCACAATGATAATTGCTTGGAGTACAATAATCAAATCTATACAGATTACAAATGATCTTCTGATCAATAAAGAGGGATACGTTGAAAAACAACAGCTCTGTTGAATATATAGCAGCTGCAACTTCAGTTAGGGTTTCCACAAAAACCTAGGGTTAATTCCGTTTGACCTAAAGACCAGGTCACAGGACTTTATTAACCAGGTTAGGGTTGAGCTAGGTTACCCCTCAGAAAACGCAGGATTCTGTTCAGGAAAGACTGAGTTATTTCATGAAAAAACTCAGACTTATCCATCCTGCAAACCTGTTAGTTCAGAACAGGATGTCATAACATCTGTTATGACATCTGAGAAAACCTGTCTACTGATGTAGCAAAATGTGATCATTTTGCAAAATGCTCAGATACACACTTATAAACATCAGTACTTGAATTACAATATTTTTCTGCAAAGTTTCCTAATGAGTCAGTACAAACTGAACTAGAATGTTATGACATCAGTCATGACATTCACACATACACTTGGGATTTACCAAAAATGCAAGCCAATACCTAAACACCTACAAACTCCCCCTTTGGCAGATTTTTGGCTAAAGACCCTAAGCAATCAGAGATAGATAGCAGCAGAAATAAGTGACAGCAGAAAAATAGAATGTCAAGTACTAATTAAGTAAGTACCAAAATATTCTCCCCCTCTTTAGCCACAAATGGGCCAAAGATACATGTTCATAAAATGATACAGTTATCCAAGACAAAATAATAAGAGCAGCAGCAGAAAACAACTGAATACACTTCCAAACTCCACCAGATATCAGCAACCAACCTTCAAGCACTGTCATCAGATCCAGAGGATTCGGGCTTCTTTCTTTTCTTGTGAGCAATGTCAGCATTCTTCTCTTTGTTTGATGTCTCAACATTCTTAGAGACATCTGGATTTGTTTCAGCATTTGAGCTTTCTTGGTTCAGAGGAACAGAAATGCCAGGAACTGAGTGGTTCTCGTTCAGAATTCTTGAAACAATTTTTGCTATTGCTTGATTAACATAGGTTGTCCCTTCCCTATTTGCAATTTCAGGGGGAACTGAAGAAGAAGGATGAGATGGATTACCAGAGGCAGAAGCTTGGGGCTTTCCTGCATGTCTTGTTCTCAACTCTTTGACCTTGGTGGGGTTAGTTCCCACTTTTCTACGAGAAGAGATCTCCAAAACGTCAGAGTCCAGACAAGAAGAGATTGTCCCAGAATCTTGATCAGAGGAAGAGGTTGAAATAGTCGTATTGGATGATGATGGTGTTTGAGACATTTTGACAGTTTTAGAGGACCAACAGCAACTGAGGAGAAATTTCTGATTGAGAGACTGGGTTTTGATGAGGAGACGAGAGGGGAAGGAAGCAAGGGAGTGTCTATTCAACTTCTTAAAAGAATTGTAGGAAATGAGAAAATACAATTTTAAACCAATCAGAACAGGCATAACTCCTTTGATCCTTGTTTTAAGCAAAATTAATTGCTACAATTATTCATGTTGGCAAATACCCAGCTTACCCCTTAAGTTTTCAAATTGATTTGCATCCAGAGCCTTGGTAAAAATGTCAGCCAGCTGTAGCTCAGTGGCAACATGTTCCAATTTGATTGTCTTCTCTTCTACAAGGTCTCTGATAAAGTGATGTCGTATGTCAATATGTTTGGTCCTGCTATGCTGAATGGGATTCTTGGATATGTTGATTGTACTCAGATTGTCACAGTACAATGTCATAACATCTTGTGTGACATTATACTCAGTGAGCATTTGTTTCATCCATATCATTTGAGAGCAGCTACTACCAGCTGCAATGTATTCAGCTTCAGCAGTGGAAAGAGACACACAATTCTGTTTCTTGCTGAACCAGGAAACCAGATTACTTCCCAAGAAGAAACATCCTCCATAGGTGCTTTTTCTATCATCAGCACTACCAGCCCAATCAGCATCACAGTAGCCAGTCAGAGCTGGTTCACAGCCATGAGTATACATCAATCCATAGTTGTAAGTACCACTTACATACTTCAAAATTCTCTTCACTTGATTGATATGACTGACTTTGGGATCAGCTTGGTATCTAGCACAAACTCCAACTGCAAAGGCAATATCAGGTCTGCTGGCAGTTAAGTACAACAAGCTTCCTATCATGCTTCTGTACAGACTTTGATCCACCTTAACCCCACTTGAATCTTTGGAAAGCTTTAGATGAGTAGGAGCAGGAGTCCTTTTGTGACTTGCATTCTCCATACCAAACTTCTTTACAATATTCTTAGCATACTTGCTTTGAGATAAGAAGATTGAGTCCTCCATCTGTGAGACTTGTAGTCCAAGAAAATAAGTTAGTTCTCCCATGAGACTCATTTCAAATTCAGCCTGCATCTGGTCAGCAAAGTGTTTAACCATATGTTCTGACATTCCTCCAAACACTATGTCATCAACATATATTTGGGCAACCATCAACTTCCCTCCTTCAGTTTTGATAAAGAGAGTTTTGTCCAAGCCTCCTTTTCTGTAGCCTTTGTCTGAGAGAAACTTTGTTAACCTGTCATACCATGCTCTAGGAGCTTGTTTCAGGCCATATAGAGCTTTTCTCAATTTGTAGACATGATCAGGATGGGTTGGATCCACAAAACCTTTAGGTTGTTCCACATAAGCTTCCTCATTTAAGTACCCATTTAGAAAGGCACTTTTCACATCCATCTGGAATAACTTGAACTTCAGAAGACAAGCAATTGACAACAAGAGTCTGATTGATTCCAGCCTGGCTACAGGTGCAAATGTTTCATCAAAATCAACCCCTTCAACCTGGGTGTATCCTTGAGCAACAAGTCTTGCCTTATTTCTGGTGACAACTCCTTCAGCATCTGACTTGTTCTTGAATATCCATTTTGTCCCAATGATGTTAGTTCCTTCGGGTCTAGGAACCAGTTCCCAAACTTCATGTTGCTTGAATTGGTTCAGTTCATCTTGCATTGCACCAATCCAATATTCATCAGTTAAGGCTTCCTTGACATTTCTTGGTTCCAATTTGGACACAAAACAAGAGTTTGAGATGATTTCTCTAGATCTTGTGATGACTCCACTATTGGGATCTCCTATGATGAGCTCTTTTGGATGATCCTTCTGAATTCTGATGGAAGGGATCTTGCTAGCTTCCTTTGATTCAGATTCTGTTGTAGTGGAGTTGGGTAGGTCATTCTGTTGGGTTGAAGTCTCAAAGAATGTCTCAACAGTACAAGGAACATCTATCTCTTCATGATAGTCATCAATTATAACATTTATTGATTTCATCATGGTTTTGGTTCTGGAGTTGAATACTCTATAAGCTCTGCTGTTTGAGGAGTATCCTAGAAATATGCCTTCATCACTTTTGGGGTCCAGTTTTCTTCTTTGTTCACGATCAGACAGAATATAGCATTTGCTGCGAAACACATGGAAGTACTTCACATTTGGTTTTCTTCCTTTCCAGAGTTCATATATGGTGGATGAGGTTCCCTTTCTCAAGGTGACCCTGTTATGAACATAGCAAGCTGTATTCATAGCTTCAGCCCAAAAATACATAGGAAGTCTTTTGGCATGTAACATTGCCCTGGCAGATTCTTGTATGGTCCTGTTTTTTCTTTCCACAACTCCATTTTGCTGAGGTGTTATAGGAGAAGAAAACTCATGACTGATTCCTTCTGAAGAACAGAAGTCATCAAATTTGCTGTTTTCAAATTCCTTGCCATGATCACTTCTGATTCTGACAATACATCCTTCCTTCTCTCTTTGAATTCTCTTGCACAGTTCTCTAAAAACTTCAAATGCATCTGATTTTTCCCTAATGAAATTAATCCAGGTGAATCTGGAAAAATCATCCACAACCACATAGGCATATCTTTTACCACCAAGACTCTCTACTTGCATTGGTCCCATCAGATCCATATGGAGGAGTTCTAGAACCTTAGAGGTGGTCAGATGTCTTGACTTTGGATGTGACATCCTAGTCTGCTTACCAACCTGACATTCACCACAAACTCTTCCTTCATCAATTTGCAGTTTTGGAATCCCTCTGACTGCCTCCAAGGAGATAATCCTCTTCATACCCCTTAGATGAAGATGGCCAAGTTTTTGGTGCCACAGTTTCACCTCTTTTTCTTCTTTTGCAATGGAACACACAGATGAGAAATTAGTGTTCTCAGGCTCCCACAAGTAAGAGTTGTCTTTGGATCTGACTCCTTTCATTACTATCTCTTGTTTGTCATTGATTACAAGGCATTCAGATTTTGAGAAATTGACCTTGAATCCTAGATCACACAGTTGAATGATACTAATGAGATTAGCGGTCAGCCCTTTCACCAGCAGTACTTCATTCAGACTTGGAACTCCAGGGCAGTCCAAATCACCAACTCCTTTGATTTCACCTTTAGCCCCATCTCCAAAGGTCACAAAACTGGTGGTGTGAGGCTTAACATTATTGAGGAGGTTCTTGATTCCAGTCATGTGTCTGGAACATCCACTGTCAAAGTACCAGTCTTCCTTTGCAGAGACCCTCAGGGAAGTGTGAGCTATCAGTGCAGTAGCCTTTTTCTTCCATTGAGGAGCATGTGGTACCTTTTTAGACTTAGGTTTGACACCTGAGTTCTGATTAGGGTATCCATGTAATCTGAAGTAGAAGGGCTTTATGTGGCCATATCTACCACAATGATGACATTTCCATCTTTGGTACCTTTTCCTCATATGTCTCTGTTCCTGATGTCGAGAGTTGTGTTGAGACATCTGTTTTGACATTTGCTTACCAGAACCAGATTTCGTTGCTTCCATAAATCCTAGTCCAGATTTATTTCCCACATTTTGTCCAACCTGAAGGATCTCTTCCAATTTGTCTGTTCCATTTGTCAACATCTTGACAGATTTGGTCATTTGATTCAGTTGTGAGTTCAGCAATTGAACTTCTCCTTCTAGATGACTTATAGTTTTAAGGTTTGCCCTTTTTTCAGCCTCCATCTTTATGATGAGTTTTGATTGTTTCTTATTCTGCACACAGACTTCAGTACTTCTGATACACAATTCCTTGTAAGTATCAGCCAGTTCTTCAAAAGTCACCTCTTCATCACTGATGTCACTTTCAGAGGTACAAACACCAGTTAAAGCAGTAACTCGTTTGGCAGTCTCTTCTTCAGAATTACTTTCTGAATCACAGTCAGACCAAGTAACTGTCATTCCTTTTTGTTTCTTAAGAAAGGTAGGACATTCAGCTCGAATATGCCCATATCCTTCACAACCATGGCATTGAATACCTCTGCCTTGGTTTCCCTTATCTTCTGACCTTGGTCTTCTGCTGGAACTGTCAATGTCAGAGGGAATGTTATGAACATTAGACCTTGACTTTGGATCCATTCTTTTGATGAGCTTGTTGAACTGTCTTCCAAGCATGGCAATAGCTTCTGATATGTTTTCTTCAACATCAGTATTGGACATAAGTGCTATGCTTTTGTTCTTCTTGACACCATTATCAGTGATTCCCATCTCAAAAGTCTGAAGAGACCCAATAAGTTCATCCACTTTCAACTTGCTAATGTCCTGGGCTTCCTCTATGGCAGTTACCTTCATTGCAAATCTTTTAGGCAAGGATCTGAGAATCTTCCTCACCAGTTTTTCTTCTGACATCTTTTCTCCCAGTGCTCCTGAGGTGTTGGCAATCTCCAAGATGTTCATGTGAAACTCATGAATGGTTTCATCTTCCATCATTTTTAGATTCTCAAACTTGGTGGTCAACATCTGAAGCCTTGACATTTTTACTTTGGAAGTGCCCTCATGAGTAGTTTTGAGAGTGTCCCAAACTTCCTTGGCCAGTTCATATTGATGTACTAGTCTGAAAATGTTTCTATCAATTCCATTGAACAAGGAATTTAAAGCTTTTGAATTTCCCAGAGCTAACTCATCTTCTTCTTTACTCCAATCTTCCTCAGGCTTCAGACTGATTGTCCCATCTATCTCAGTTATGGTGGGATGAATCCATCCTTTGTCAGCAGCTCTCCAAGCCTTTTTGTCCAGAGATTTTAGGAAGGCAATCATACGAGGTTTCCAGTAGTCATAATTAGTTCCATCCAGAATGGGTGGTCTATTTCCAAAAACTCCTTCTTTGTCCATAGTGCCAGAAAGTGATATCCCTAGATCTCACCCAGTAATACAGGCAGGGTGCCTGCTCTGATACCAATTGAAATTCTGGCTGTAGATACTCAATGTCACGTTCAATGTTATGACACTGTATCTGACTTACTATATGACAGTAAATATAAAAGCAATAAAGAACACAGTCAATTGTTTACCCAGTTCAGTGTGCAACAACACCTACTCTGGGGGCTACCAAGCCAGGGAGGAAATCCACTATAAGAGATGTTAATTCAGGAATAAACCAACCAGTTTATCTCCTTCACTTAAGACCTACCCAATGCAATTCCAATCTAAGTACAACTTAAACCTGAGTTCCTACTCACTCCCCCTCAATCACAGCAGTGATACATAAACCAATTTGACTTAAGAATTGATGAAGACACTCTTCAAAAACAAACACTTGATTAAGCTTCACAGCTTTTTAATCAAGCAACACAATCACTCGTGCTTCACAGCTTTGAGTGATGCACACATCTAACTTGACTCTGCTTCACAGCTTTAGTCAAGGAACATTCAAACACTCTTGCTTCAAAGCTTTGAGTGCTACACAACCCTTACAATTAGAAACCTATTCCAAGGCACTTATCACAATGATAATTGCTTGGAGTACAATAATCAAATCTATACAGATTACAAATGATCTTCTGATCAATAAAGAGGGATACGTTGAAAAACAGCAGCTCTGTTGAATATATAGCAGCTGCAACTTCAGTTAGGGTTTCCACAAAAACCTAGGGTTAATTCCGTTTGACCTAAAGACCAGGTCACATGACTTTATTAACCAGGTTAGGGTTGAGCTAGGTTACCCCTCAGAAAACGCAGGATTCTGTTCAGGAAAGACTGAGTTATTTCCTGAAAAAACTCAGACTTATCCATCCTGCAAACTTGTTAGTTCAGAACAGGATGTCATAACATCTGTTATGACATCTGAGAAAACCTGTCTACTGATTTAGCAAAATGTGATCATTTTGCAAAATGCTCAGATACACACTTATAAACATCAGTACTTGAATTACAATATTTTTCTGCAAAGGTTCCTAATGAGTCAGTACAAACTGAACTAGAATGTTATGACATCAGTCATGACATTCACACATACACTTGGGATTTACCAAAAATGCAAGCCAATACCTAAACACCTACAATTGTTTTAATATTACAGATCCAACAAAATGTAAAGACAAATTACTGTAGAATAAAAGTGATCGGGACAAAATCTCTAGCCTCCCAGTTGTTGAGCCCTCCACTAACAATTGAGAATATCCAGTCTTCCAAGTCACGGCTATCTTCATCATCCTCTACCGCGTTGACTTTGCGGTTGCTGATCTTTACGGGTGGTCCTCCGGCACGAGCGCGGCGTACAGCCTTCTGAGCACTTGAAGTGAAACCTAGGCCAAACTTTGTCAAACTTATATGGGATATCTGGGAGTTGTCCCCAGATAGTGCACCCACCTTCTTCTACCACTGCTTTGGCATCCTTCAGAGATGACATCCAGAGTGGAGGCTTTGTGATCTTGGGAACAACCTTGGTTACTACCACATCTTGTGGGACCTCTTCAAAGTGTTGAAATGGAGTTTCAATAAATTCACCATCTAATTCCACATATCTGAAGGAATTGAGATGGCTGATCATATACTCTTCTTCTCCATGAATGATGATAATTTTCCCTTGAATCAGATATTTTAGCATTTGGTGCAACTTAGAAGTGACAGCGCCAGCATTGTGAATCCATGGTCGGCCTAGCAAGCAAGAATATGAGGGACGAATATCCATTACGTAAAAAGTTGAATCAAATTTTTGTGTTCCAACTTTTATGGGAATGTCTACCTCCCCATGTACCATCCTTTTTTAGCCGTCAAAGGCCCTTACTACTATGTTACTTGGCTTCAAAGTCAATCCCTCACAATCAAGCCTATCAAGAGCTTTTTTAGGCAATACATTCAAAGATGAGCCAGTGTCCACCAAAACATGGGCCAAGGTTGTGCCCATACATTCAACTGAGACATATAATGCCTCATTATGCTTCCTTCCCCTTGGCGTTAGATCAGCATCTGAAAAACCTAGACCATTATCTGCAGTTAGGCTGGCTATGCAGTCTTGAAACTGATCGGCAGATGTCTCTTGGGGTACATGGGCAGTTTTCAGGAATTTTACCAAGGCTTTTGCATGAGCCTCGGAACATAGTAGTAATGCCAGCATGGAAATTTTAGAGGGGGTTTTCCCCAGTTGTTCAACTACATCGTAGTCTCTTCTTTTTATGATCTTTAGAATTTCCTCCATCTCCTTCCGGGAGGTCTCATGGATAGCCAACGATTGTGTCTTTGTCTTGACAGACTCAACCAGAACACCTTTTCCTCGAGTCTCAGTAAATTTGGTAGCACGAGTTTTGGTAGGAATGATAACAGGGGTTGTAATAGCTTTGTCAGTTGGAGTATTGTTGGAGATGATTGTAGGACTGAGAACAGCTTTTGGGGGAACAACAGCAGGAATGATTACGGGTCCAGAAACTGCTTTTGGGGGAGCAATTTCTGGAGAGAAGATCCTACCACTTCGGGTAATCTTACTAGTCCCTGCAATATTACTGACGTCGGAATCCATTTTATCAGAAATTGAACCTTCGGTACCTGGCCAATCTTGCTTAATGCCGTGGTAGTAGACATCCCCTCCATAATTCCATGGTACGGTTTTGTCTGACAAATACGGGATGGGTCCAGGCATTGTAATTATTAAAGGAGTTGCTTTTGGAACTGATGTAATTCTAACGGGTCTTTTGGTGGAGACCCTGGAAGAATTGGCGGAAATGGTAATGATAGAAACATCTTCAAAAGGAACATGTGGAACAGAAGTCTTCTTGAATAAAATTTCTTCGTTATCTATTAGGCACTGAACGCCTGCTTTCAACAAAGGACAGCTGGTTGGTGAGGAAAAACA
The DNA here is from genome assembly GCA_948472305.1 of Vicia faba. NCBI lineage: Eukaryota > Viridiplantae > Streptophyta > Magnoliopsida > Fabales > Fabaceae > Vicia > Vicia faba. The sequence continues at coordinate 991,882,607 of OX451736.1, forward strand.
GAAATGGCAAACTTCATCACAACCTGGGAACACGCCGACATTCAACAAGTTCACTTTAATAGTCATAAGTGGAGTCATAAGTTCATCAAATGAAGTAACAAACATTTCTTCTTCAATGGCATTGGTATTATGGCCATGTCTGGGCATAGGGGCAGAAATGAAATTTGGCTTTTCGGGCACATCAAATTTAATCTCTTTTGCTTCAATGAGATCTTTTATCTTGTTCTTTAGAGCCCAACAGTTATTAGTGTCGTGGCCGAGACTTTTTGAGTGATATGCACAACGGGCATTGGGATGATAGTGAGGAGATGTTGTGTTGGGGTTTTTCGGAGCTTCTTTCAAGGTCACCAAATTGGATATTAGTAGATGCGGTAATACCTGAGACGAGGTCATATTAATTCTGGTGAACTGCCTGACTGGCCTTTCCATCCTTGGTTGATTGTTTCTTTGTTGATCAGGCGCAGGTTTAGGGATCATCACATCCCCCACCATTGGTCGGCGCTCGGCCCTATCTTGATTTCTTTGCGGATATACAGCAACAACTTCTTTCTTTCCGATAAATGGCTTCCTTATGGCAGCGGAGGAGGATATATCTTTCTGAATCTTTCCACTCTTTATACCGGCTTCTACCCTTTCTCCGGTCAATATTAGTTCAGTAAAACCTGCAGATGAACTTCCAATTAAATGATTGAAGAAGGGACCAGACAAGGTGCCCAAGAACATGTCTACCAATTCTCTCTCAGATAGAGGGGGTTGAACTCTTCCGGCCAAATCTCTCCAGTTTTGCGCATAGTCCTTGAAACCTTCATTGGAAACCATGGCGATACTCAGGAGTTGAGTACGGGTAGGTGCAAGATCAGCATTGTATTGGTATTTTTTGTAGAAGGCTGCAGCAAGATCTTCCCAGTTGTGAACATTGGCTCTTTCTATCTGGTAAAACCAATCGAGTTGAGTTCCAGACAGACTGTCTTGGAAGAAGTGTACCCATAAGTATTTGTCAGCGGTATGGGGATGGATTTTCCTTACATATGACTGGAGATTCATTTTAGGGCATGAGACTCCATCATACTTGGTGAACACAGGTGCTTTGAATTTAGGAGGAATGACAATCCCCGATACTAACCCCAATTCCTCAAAGTCCAAACCAGGCACTTTTTGGATTTCCATCGCACTCAACCGCTCTTCGAGATGTTTATACTTGTCATCAGCTGGAGGGTATTGTTCTTCATAATAGTCTTCTTCTTCCTCTTCCTCTTCTGATTCTGATGGGACAACTGTTTCCTTTCCTTTCCCATCTTAGTTGTCTCTTTCACCGGATGTCGTTGCAAAGTCTAAGGTCCTTCTTGTTTGCCCATGAAATCTTCTTCCCATGTTTAGGACTCCGGTTACCTTCTTTGTTTTCTTTTTCTTCTCCTCATCTAGCAAAGTTTTCAACTCTTCTTGTCCCTTGGCTATGGTCAAGAGCAAATGTTGAAACTTTGTATTCTGAGCTTGGAGGTCCTTCACTGTTTGCTCGAGATCCATCTTACTCAAATAAACAGTAGCGAGATGAGGAGACTTGTTGCAAAAGACCTGCTTATGTTATGATGAATGATAAATGCATATGCAAATATTTTCAAGGATTTTAAAATTCAAATTTGTTTTAGACAAAAAAGGAAACATACGTTATATTAATAGATTAAAGCTCGAGTACATGAATGCCTTCTTGGGAAAGACAAATACAAGAAACTCTAAGATAGAAAGGTAGTACGCACCCTCTTTGGTGCAATGTAGGCATTGAGAGTCTTCTCCTTATGAAGTAGCCTAGTGAGTTCCAAAACCTTCTTCTCGCTTGCGTAGAATTAGGCTTCGAAAGTATCTCGCTCCCCCTTGAGTTGTATCCAATCTCTTTGTATGTCTTCAAGAGAGGTGGGAATATCATGATGTAGGATAGTGTATGGAACATCTCCCTCCATGACAGGCTCAATGATTATCGGGAGAATGGAGGGGTAGGGCATCATAAGGCTCTGAACACGAGTTCGTACCCATTTGAGGTAAGGCTCAAGAGGGATGAAATTTTTATGCCCCAAAGTCTTGCTATCCACCTTATTCAACATCCTCCAAGCTCGGATAAATCTCTAGCGAAGACCTTGATCATCGTTGTCGTAGTCAAATACCAAACCTTGAATCAACATCTCGTACGGGCCATCCCTTCGGACGTAACCAAACTACCTTAAGGCTAAACATGGGTTGTAGGTGATACCTCCCTTAATTCCAAGTAAAGGGACATTAGGGAATTCTCCATAACGGTCGACAATAATAACATTCTCTTTGGATCAGGAGCACCAATGAATATCCGAATGTTTGAGCGTCATCAACCTTTGTGACCACCTTGAACCTTGATCATTCTTTAATACAGATTGGGGAAGATGAGAAATAAGCCACCTTGCCAAGAGAGGAGTGCAATACATAAGAACACCTTTTTTCCTCATTGTGCGAGTATGAAAAGAGTGTAGGATATCTCCTAGCAATGTAGGCACCGAGTTGTGGGATATGAAGATTTTGACGGTGTTGACATCTATGAGTTGGTCAAGATTTGGAAACAAAACCATCCCATAGATGAGGAGAGCCACAATTTCCTCAAAGGCTTGCAAGTCCAAGGAATTCCAATAGCTTTGGGCTTTCTCAAACAGGAACTTTGCTAAGAAACCTTTGACACCACTCCTTGTTTCCCAATGAGTTGTGATATCAGATGAGTGCAAGTGTAGAGCTTGAGCAATCTATTCTGGCTTTGGGTCTCTTTCCGTACCGTTGGAAGGTAGTTGATTGAGAATGGCAATCCTTAAGAGTTGGGAGAATTCTTCCAAAGAAGGCACAAGTTGATAGTCGGGAAAGGTGAAGCAATGATGTAAAGGGTCAAAGAACTGAAAAAGCACCTTCATCATATCCTCATCTGTGTTGGAGGTGACCAAGTTGAGTAGGCGACCATGTCTATCGGTAAATGGAGAGTTTTCAGGAATCCTTGAAGCTAGCTCCTTAAGTTGTGGAGGGATCCTTACAAGGTTGACTTGAATAGTTTTCCTGCGAAGTGAATCCATATCCTACAAAACAAGAACAAAGATGAATCCCAAAATCCTTGAAATAGTTAGTGGATGTATATGATGTTCATGATGTTCATGATGTTATGTACAAGTATTCATATACAAACAAACCAAACAAGTTCCTAGGTTTAGGCTTGTATGGAGTCTCATAGGTAAGTACCCTCTTGAAGTTTAGTTGGCTTAAACATGTCCTAGTAATAGTAACCGGGTTCTAAGGAGCTCAATATCACTGGTTTGTTTCTTTGGTTATTGTTTTAGCACAAGCCTTTTTAATGGCGACCGAAATGTCCAAGGAAACCAAACCTCAATGAGTGTAGTATCGAGTATCTACCAACTTCGAACTGCGCCAAAGTCGGTCTTCTCACTACATCCTAAAGGCCAAGTTGGTCCAGTAAAGGTTCTAAAAGTTCATTAATGCTTCATGACATCACTCAGCGGCCCCATATTCTCTTTTATTAACTCAAAGGCTACCGGTACCCACAAATATGTCGCACTAACGTAGCTATTGCTTAGACCATGTCGGTATACCCCGCACAGTTTCCACAATGTATTGCTACTTACCTATACTGTATCCCAAATCCAGGTAGAGGATTCAAACCCAAACAAAGAACCATAATGTAAAGCATACAAGTCAAGTAAATAAATGTGATATATCCCTAAGGTAACCCCACTTTTAGAATATTCCCCAGCAGAGTCGCCAGTTCTGTGATGTGGTGGGAGAACTGACTTGAGGGTTTTGCGTTTGATCGCAAATGTTGTGGTTAGCAAGAGTCGCCACCGACTTTTATTTTATCCAAAAGGAAAGGTGAAAAATCACATGAAAGACCTTTGATATTATTTCTCGAGTTCGGGGGGTAGATTATGAAAAGGGAAGGTATTAGCACCCTTTTCATCCATGGTTATCCATGGGCTCTTAGTTACTTGCTAGATCACTTGCTTTTGTTTGAAATTATGCTTCGTGTGGTTTTTGAAAGTATTTTGTAAATAGGCCATTGTTTTTAGGCAATCTTTGTAATGATTCTCGTTCGTAAGAATGTATACAAAGATGTTAATCTTTTGAAAATGTTTTCAAGTTTTTGTAAAATGTTTTGAAAGTGTAGGTGTTTGTTTTGAAATTGAGCAAGTAATTAGGAGCATTCTACCTACTCAAAAGTATTTCTTGTTCATTTTCTTTTCCTTTGACATTGTTGTTTTACCATTGATTTGGTAAGCAACCCTATCTTTGGATGTAAACGGGATGGGCGTGGGTCATCGTATAACCATGATTAGAAATGTTGCAAGGTATCTTAGCATTATTTTTTAGGGACTAAGATCATTTGAAAGGCAACTTAGATAGCGTCATCGAGGGACTATGATCTTGTATTTGCTTGTTTTTGCTAAGATACCTCACATGTGTAATATGGCCATTTTCTATAAGGCAACCAAGTGGGGTAACCCTAGGGGTGCTTGTGTGCAAGTGTGTTGCTTGATTTTGTCTTGAATTAAGGTTTTCTATTTGATTGATTTTATTCTTTCCATACAAACCCTAATTACTAGCATTTGTACATAAAGCAATAAATTGCGGGAATTAAAATTACTATGCTACTACATCATTTGGGGGAGGGGGTATACAATTTGTAAATGGGTATTGCAAGAAATTAAACCCTAATTAGTCTATTACAACCAAATTGAATTTGTACAAATAATTGAATAAATATATAAATACAAGAATATAAAGAAAGAGAGATGGTTTTTGTTTGGTTTTCATAAAAAAGAGTTTAACCTAAACCTAATTAAAAAATGATTAGTTAAAATTAAAATAAAATTAACTTAAACTAATTGAGAAAAGAAATTAAATTAAAAAATGATTTTTTAGGGTTTTTATGAAGAAAAAGAGTTTTAAGTTAAATAATAATCAAAAGTAAAAATTAAATAATTAAAAGAAAACTAAATCCTAAATTAATTTTAATTAAGAAAAATAAAATAATTATTAAACCTAAGTCTAAATATTTAATTATTTAAAAGAGCAATTAATTTATTAAAAAATGTTTTTAATATTTTTTTTGTTTTATAAGAAAATAAAATGAATAAGAGTAAATAAAATATTTTTGGATTTTTTCATTGTTAATGAGAATAATAATAATAATAATAATATAAAAAATATTAAAGAAGAAATAATAAAAAAAGAAAATAGTTAAAGAAATTGGGCCAGGTGTACAAGCAAATCAGGGGGTTAGTTAGTAAAAAAAAAACAAGCCAGGCCCAAAGGGCCCAGCGCCTGCAAAAAAAACAAAACAACCAGAAAAGTGAAAAATATGGAAAATGAAAAGGATACCATTGGGGCTCGAACCCAGGTCCCATAGGTTAACAGGCGCGCGCTTTACCACTAGGGTGACTATATATCCGTTTATATAAACAAAACAATAAATATGTAAGGCAAAATGAAAGTTGTTGCATTCTTCCTCATGAATCTAACCATGTAAATAACTAAAGCTAAAAGTCAAAGATAAATGAGAATTTCTCTGGCCCTAATTTGAATCCTAATAATTTCAGAAACTTCAACTCTAAAATTCTCTAAGCTCAGGTCATGTAAATGCAAACTATGGATATGTACAGCTTTGTGGCAATGAGGTCTACATTTTATCTTCACAAATGAAAGCCTAACAATGCCTAAATAATGAGATAGAAGTTCAAGAAAAATACCTCAAAACTGGAAATCGTGAAATGGATTTGAGCTTGTTTCAGGCAGTGCTAATGATCAGGTTAGCTTCCTTGGACCTCTAGGAAGCTAATTCAATGGTTGGCTTGAGCTGAGGATGACTGGAATGGTCTAGAGAAGTCCAACTGTAATGCTCTGTTTTTGGTTATGGAAGACAGGGGAAATGGTGTTACAGAAGTGAAACAGGTACAGGGATGAGTTACTCTTGATGCAAGGAAGCTTTAGAAACTAAAAGGCTAAGAAACGCACGAGGGAATGTGAGTTTGAGGTTCAAGGTCAGAAACTATGCAACAATGGAGTTTTTGGGCAATTTCTGATTTGAGAGAGTTTTGGTGTATTTTAGGGTGTTCAAACTCATGTTCTAGCTTACAAATAGTGCTTCTATTTATAAGCAACAATATTGGAGACTTGTTGTTGATCAGAATTTGAATTTGCATCTTTAAGCTAAACATGTGATTTTTTGAGAAAACAAGTTTAAATGCCTTGTGTACTTGCTAAGATAGAGTGGTTATGCTTTAAACACACTTGATTTTGACTTTGTAGACTTCATGGATATCTACAACTTTCATGTTGGAAGTTTCCTTTGAATCATCTTGTATCATAATGAAAAAATTGCTCAAAGTTATGAAAAAATAAGAAATTTTCAACACTTAGAAAAATTTCTAAGTTTAGAAATTTTGACTTTTCAAAATGAAATCTTGATTTCTTGATTTCTTGATGAATAAGTTTCCTATTTTGACATGTTTTGATGAATTATGATCTTTGTCACTTGAATTTGACTAAAAAGTCAAAGTTTGACTTTTCAATATACAATTGACTTTTGATTAGTTGACTGCAAAATTCATTTGTTAATCCAATGGATTTGCAATGTTTTGAATCATGTCATTAGGTAAAAATGATGCAATTGGACTCTTGAGATCATGCCTTATGGATGGTTTCTCCGGTTACAATCAGATTAAGATGGCTCCCGAAGACATGGAGAAGACAACTTTTGTTACGCAGTGGGGTACCTTTTGCTACAAAGTCATGCCTTTCGGATTGAAGAATGTTGGGGCAACGTATCAGCGCGCCATGGTCGCTTTGTTCCACGACATGATTCATCATGAGATTGAGATATACATTGATGACATGATTGCGAGCTCCCAAACTGAGTAAGAACATCTTGACCATCTTCAGAAGTTATTTGACAGGTTGAAGTTGTATAAGCTGAGGTTAAACCCGAACAAGTGCACCTTCGGAGTGAGGTTTGGTAAGGTGCTGGGTTTTGTCGTTAGTGATAAAGGTATTCAAATGGATCCTGCAAAGGTAAAGGCTATACAGGAAATGCCAGCTCCCCGAACTGAAAAAGAAGCCAGAGGCTTTTTGGGACGGTTAAACTATATTGCCCGATTCATTTCACACTTGACTGCTACTTGTGAGCCAATCTTCAAGCTACTGAAGAAAGATCAAGTGGTAAAATGGAATGATGAATGTCAAGCCGCTTTCGAAAGGATCAAAGAATATCTCCAGGATCCGCCTATTCTGATGCCTCCAGTTGAAGGAAGACCCTAGATCCTATACTTGACAGTACTCGATAATTCGATGGGGTACATGCTAGGGCAGCATGACGAGTCTGGCCGAAAAGAGCATGCTATTTATTACCTTAGCAAAAAGTTTACTGACTGTGAGACCTGATACTCACTGCTTGAGAAAACTTGTTGCGCTTTGGCATGGGCTACTCGCCGGCTGAGACAGTATATGCTGACTCACACTACTCTATTGATATCAAAGATGGATCCAATCAAGTATATCTTCGAGAAGCCTGCCTTATCTGGAAGAATAGCAAGATGGCAGATGATCTTGACTGAGTATGACATCCAATACACGACCCAAAAAGCAATCAAGGGGAGTGTGTTGGCATATCATTTGGGGCATCAGGCCGTGGATGATTACCAGTCCATGAACTTCGAATTTCCAGATGAGAACATCATGTTGGTGACTGACTGTGAAACACCTGGACTAGATGAAGGACCTGAGGAGGGATCCAGATGGTCTATGTACTTTGATGGAGCCTCAAACGCTTTGGGTAATGGCATTGGTGCCGTGATCATATCTCCTGAAGGCTGTCATACTCCGTTCACTGCCCGATTATGTTTTAACTGCACCAACAACATGGCAGAGTATAAAGCGTGCATCATGGGCCTTCGAGAAGCTATTGACCTAAGGATTAAGTTCTTAAGTGTATTCGGAGGTTCAGCTCTCGTGATCAGTCAGATCAAAGGCGAGTGGGATACGAAGCACCCAAATCTTATTCCTTACAAAGAGTATGTGTTGACGTTGCTTCCGCACTTCGAGTAAATAACCTTTGAACACTTCCCCAGAGAGGAAAATCAGTTAGCGGACGCGCTAGCTATGATGTCTTCTATGTTCAAGGTTAGGTGGGACAATGAGGCTCCCCAGATTACCATTGAAAGGTTGGACGAACCTGCACATTGCTGCGACATTGAGACTAAAGAGGTAGCAGATAAACCCTGGTTTCATGAGGTAAAAAGGTATCTTGAGGCTCAGGAGTACCCTGAGGGTGCATCTGTTAATGATATGAACTTTCTGAGGAGGTTCATGGCGAAGTTCTTCATCAATAATGGTATCCTTTACAAGCGTAACCATGATTCAACCCTACTGCGTTGTATGGATAAGAACGAGGCAGAAAGGATCATGGCAGAGTTACATGAAGGTACTTTTGGGACTCATTCCAGTGGACACACCATGGCGAAGAAAATCCTACGGGTAGGATATTATTGGTCTACTATGGAAGCCAACTGTTATCAGCATTCTCGGACCTGTCATAAGTGCCAAGTCTATGCTGATAAAGTGCATATACCTCTAGTTCCTCTGAATGTTTTGAAGGCACTGTAGCCTTTTGCAATGTGGGGCATCGATATGATTGGTGAGATCAGACCTACTGCGTCTAACGGGCATCGTTTCATTCTGGTAGCTATTGATTACTTTACAAAGTGGGTTGAAGCAGCTCCCTTTGCTACAGTAACCAAGAACATCGTGACACGGTTTATTCGGCACAATTTGATTTGTCGATACGGTGTACCAGAAAGGATCATTACGGATAATGGTACAAATCTCAACAATACAAAGATTACCGAACTCTGCAAGCAGTTCAAGATACAGCATCACAACTCTTCTCCTTACCCGCCGAAGATGAATGGGGTTGTTGAAGCAGCTAATAAGAATATCAAGAAGATTGTGTAGAAGATGACGGTGACATACAAAGATTGGCACGAGATGTTGCCATTTGCTCTTCATGGGTGTCGTACCTCAGCGCGGACGTCAACAGGGGAAACACCCTATTCCTTGGTATATGGCATGGAGGTCGTCTTGCCCATTGAAGTTCAGATACCCTTTCTTTGGATTATGAAAGATGCAGGTTTGAGTGAAGACGACTGGATCCAAACCCGGCTTGATTAGCTGAACTTAATCGACAAAAAGATACTTACTACTATTTGTCATGGTCAGACGTATCAAAAGCGAATGATCAAGGCATTTAACAAGAAAGTTAGACGACAAGAGTATCAAGTTGGGGATCTGGTGATCAAGCGCATCATACTACCTCAAGGTGGTCCTAGGGGCAAATGGACCCCTACGTACGAAGGGCTATTTATGGTTAAAAACATTTTCTCAAGAGGAGCTATGATTCTAACAACCATGGATAGTGACGACCTTCATCACCCCGTCAATGCAGACATAGTGAAAAAATACTACGCATAATCAAAGACCCGCTAGGTCGACTGGCCTAGGCAAAAATAAGGGCTTCCCGGCGAACCAAAAGGGTTCGGGAAAAAATAAGGGATGAAAATGAAAAAATCTGTACACCCGGCAAGTTGAAAACCTGAAAAGGCGGCTTGGGCAAAAAAGGGTATCCCAGTGGACTGAAAACCCGAAAGGGCGGTCCAGGAAAAAATTAGGGATCAAAGTGTAATACTATGTCTCATTGGACCGCCTTGCAACCAGATTTCTGTATCGATTATCAAGCTCGGACGACACTAATCAATCTGATCTACCTTCAACCAAGTAGCAAAGTGATGAGATGCTCGAAGATATAAAGGCAATAGAAGAGTTAGAACCCAGTAGGATTATTCACGTAGCTGTTTTTCTTTATTTTTTCACAAATTGTATAAATTCTGTTTGTTCGACGGCGTTCTCTTACTAGGACGTCAGCCTCTTGTACAAAAACGCCTATTTACATGCCAACTTCAAAGTCAATACAATTCATTCTCACAAAGAAATTTCAAATTGTTTTCCTTTTTCTGTTTTGTTTCGCAAGAACGTCTAATGTTCATTTTTTTGATATATGCATTTGACAATAATTGCTGCTCATAAATATTTATATGGGAAACAAAAGACGATTACTCGTAATATCATAAATAGGGGCAAACAAGAAATGTCCAGACCTTACAGTTACCCTGTCCACCAGGTATAGGGATCGACCTAGTTGGAGAAAACACTTAAAGGTACATTTATTCAGAGTAAGAGAAAGACAGTGATGTTAATTCTCCCCAGCTGAGGCTCGCAACCACGAATGAATCGGCAATATTCTCCCCAAGCAGATTTTATCTACCATCAGCACTGGAAAATTATCCCCAGTGGAGTTTGGAGAATTATCCCCAGTAGAGGCTGGAGGATTTCCCCCAGTAGAGTCTAAAAGATTATCCCCAGTGAAGTTGCAACTTGAAAATCATCCCCAGCGGAGTTCATTCCTTTCACAAACAGAAATTCAATCCCCAACAGGTTTCATTATCACCAACAATGGTAATTCATCCCCAGCTGAGGTTATTCTTCCAAATCAACAGATCCTCCGACAGAGTATGTCCTCCCCACAGAGTCATTTCCTCGTCAGTCTATTCCCCAGCGGAGTTATCCTCTCCTGCGGGAATATTCTCACAATCATCTTCATTCACTATCCCCAGCAAGAACGAAGAATTCAACTCTTTTCTCCAGCAGCAATCCAGGATTTATTTTCCCCAGCTAGAGAGCATCATAAAAACATTACATATCCATACATCAGGACATACGCATAAACATCATACGACACAATCTCATTTATTTTGAGAACATAATTGCTTGATACATATCATGCATTACACACAACTAACCTTTACCTTTCAGGAACGATACAATCAAATTCTCACAAAGTTTAAACTATGAAGCCTGGAGTACGACCGGATAATAGTTTAATCCCCAGTAAGTTGTTGTAAAGCCTGGATTACGACCAGATAGCAGTTGGTCTTGTCACTATGAAGCCTGGACCATGACCAGATAGTAGTTCATTCTCAACTTTCCTCTTCAATAGAGATGGTTCCTCAGTAGAATAACGGACGACCGAAGTTCCTAATTTTCAACAGAGATGGTTCCTCGGTAGAATAACGGACGACCAAAGTTCCTAAATTTCAACAGAGACGGTTCCTCAGTAGAATAGCGGACGACCGAAGGTCCTAAAATTCAACAGAGATGATTCCTCAACAAGAATAACGGGCGACCGAAGCTCCTAAAATTCTACTTCTCTCAACAAAGACCAGCCTTCCCCAGCGGAATCTTCCTCAACAACAGGTATACAAGCTCTCGCTAAGGAATCTCTTATGCGATCAAAACTCCTTCGGATGGAATCTTTAAGCCCATCTCCCGTCATCAGTCTCCAAATGGCATCATTAATCCCATTCCCGACATCACAAGACAATTACCACTTCATGTGAGTGCAAATTTCTGGGCACTCTAGTGTTCAATCATCTTCCACCTTCAGATCACGAAAGGTAGACAAGCCAATCTAAACCTTCAGGTTTAAGAAGATTGAACAGGGGAAGTTGTTGTACCCCAAAATTTTCCCTCCCATATTTCTCAAAACATTTCAAGAATGATACTCAAGTTGCTCAAGGTAGTCCAAGGGTTGACCAAACAAGCTCTCTCCTAAGACAGTCTACCTCAAATTAGGGTTTAATATTGCATCAAGATACTTGAGCCCAAGATACCCCAAATGCTCACCAATATCCTAATATGTTATCAAGATCATCCATGTCAAGTTTCAAGCCTTGCATAGAAATTTTGCTCAGTCAATTGCTCAAAGGCCTAAAAATCGATTGTGCTAGGGCAAAAGTCAATTGTGGCCTACATACAGTCAAACTTCAAGATTTTTGGTCAACATCCTCATTTTGAAGTATATTTCATCATTTGATCAAGGGTTGATCATGATTCATAAAGGATTGCTCACAATTCATCAAGAACCAAAAGTTGCTAAATTAGGGTTTTGCAGGAAAAGTCAACTCAACTTTGACCAAGCATAACTTTCTCATACTTTATGAGAAATGACCCATCAAAAGATCATTTTGAATAGGATTACATGAACTAAAATACATCTTCATCTCCCAAGTTCAAAATACGCACTCACAAGAAGTTATGAATTTGGACATTATAGGTCATTTTGAAAAGTCAACAAAAACACCTTTTTTGTCAAAGCTTCATACATGAGCATGGAATATTAAATTGAGAAGAGACCAAAAGGGTTGCTTAGAGGACATATCAAGCTTTCTAAAAAGTCCAAGAACACCTACAAAGAGTCAAAATTGAGGAAGTTATGCATTGTTGAGTTGACCTTTTTTGCAAAATTTCCAAAAGTCAACTATGCCTAAAACATCAAATTTTGCCAAATGGGCCCAAACTTTTTCACTTGTTTTGAGTTGGAAACATGGTCCACGAGCCCTAGCCTTTGCAACTTGTCATTATCTTATTTTTATTATTTATTTTGATTTTTATTTGAATTAAATCATTTTAAATCAAAACAAATCATATAAAATCCAAAACATTGAAATTCAAAGATCTTGTGCTTGTTTCAGGTCTTATTATACAGCTAGCATCAAATCAAACTCGTGTAAAGGCATGGTGTGCACAAAAAGATTGAATTAGGCCATTTTTGGAAAGATATTCAAGGTGTATCAAATCAAAATCCAATTCATTGATGGAGGAAGATTGAGATCAGTTATCAACCTTAATTCGTTCCTCAATACATGTAGAAGGAATGCAGACCAAAAGAGGCTAGAGAAAGAGGCGCAGCATCAAGAATCAAACTTGGAAAAATCAAGAAAAAGTGGTGAATCGAATTCCCACTTAGAGGCCAATTCAAGACCCTTGGACCATTGCAATCGCTTCCTGGGATCCCTAGCAAGCAAAAGCAATCAAAACCAAGCATTTCCAGGCCCTATAACGCACTGTAAGACATTCACGACACCCACATTTTCTTGAATTATGTTTGCATAATTCTTGCACATTCATCAAATTCTAATCATATATTCTTGTTTACCATTACATTTGCAAGCTTTCTATAATACTCAATTGCGTTTTCATAGACTGAATCGAGAACTGCCATTGTTAGGTTTTTGGGTTCCGTTTTAGGGTTTTTGTTTGCAGGTAAAATTAGCCTTCATGAATGGTACCATCATGTTCAAGAGGACAAAACGGTTCGATCCATGGAATTAGGTGTCATTTATATTTCTCATGGAAGATTTTGGAAGGACCTCTGTTTATAGCGACAGACAAACGTCTGTAGGTAAAAGTCTAGGACTTTTACCCACGGAGAAAGGAAGAAGATGACCAGTTGGCGCCTCCCCATTGGATCATTTGAATTTCCGTGCGCAGGGTTTTAATGTTTTGTTGTTTTCCATATTATATTTTATGTTTATTTTATGTACAACAAAACACAAGTGGTGCAGTGGTAGTGAGGGCGTGGAAAGAGCTTCAGGACCTAGGTTCGAATCCTAGGTCCCCCAAATATTTCATGTATTTTTCCTTTTCAGGATTCAGCGCATGCACAAGCCAAGGGTCTATCATGTGACCTCAAGATCCAGTCTGCCAAGTGGCCAGATGGCCAGATCCAAAGGCCATCCATGAAGGAGCACCAAAGGCCTAGTCAAACGCACATGCATGGGATTCTAGAAGTCAATGTGGACCTCCATCTTTTGGGCCCAGAAGTTGCTTCTCATACCCCCCAGAATTGCTATTGCAGGCCCAAATTTCATTTCTTTATTATTTTATATTTATTTCATTTAATTTATTTATTATTTTACTAACCAAATAATTATTTTCTTTTATCAAAAAATCATAAAAATAATACTTTCCACAAATTAGGTTTGGACTTTATTTTTTATCAAAAATTAAATTAATTTAATTAGATTTTAATTTTAGGTAAACTTTAATTCTTTTTGTAAATAATTAAAACTAATTAGAATACTTAGGTTTTTATTTCTAATTTAATTATTTTCTTTTTCCTAAAAATAACAAAAACACAAAAATAGGCCATGTAATTATTTTTATTAATTAATTTAGTCACTAATTAATTTTTGTATTTAATTTAGAAAACTTAATTCTTTTATTAAAAACAACAAAAACAATTTTTCTTTTGATTAGGTTAGAAGGGTCAAAACCCTAATTTCTTCCTGATCTTAATTTTTCTCGCGCGCTTTATTTTTATTATTTACCATATTGATGTAACTGCCTACAATTTGTAATAGTTTAATTAGGACGTTTATTTCCATTTATCGCTTTATTTTCAAAGGGTCTGTTTTTGGCTATGTAAATACCCGAAGCCTTGTAATAGCTTAGTTTAATTTCCGCACTTTAAATTCTGCAAAATATTAAACTGTTAGATGTATGATATTAGGATACATGACAAGAATGTATGTAAAACTTTAAAACAGTTAGATAACCCTAAAATGTGCAAAGATAATAATCTGAAATTGAATCACTCGCAAATGCGCACTCATAGGGTACACTCCCACTTGTTTGCCTTCAGTAAACGGTCATTGAGTATAGGATATTTTAGTAGTCGTCCTTTTGTCCAAAGATCAAAGTTGCCTCAAAAAGGTTGCCTCGGATATTGTTGCCTCGGATAATTGATCTAAGACATTAGGGTTATTACTAAGACGTCCTAACATTGCTTTAGTGACCGTACGTCTCTTTCGAATTGACCCTCAAAACTCCAACGACGATGCTACCTACTCTCTAATAGTAGGATAACGCTATCTAAAGGAAACGAACACAGAACGATTATTTTTTCTAGTAGGTAGATTAGTTCTTAAGTACTTGCTCAATCAAAACAAACTTTTTCACACTTACACTCCTTTTCAAACAAAGTTTTCAAAAACACTTCATTACACTCTTGAAGACAGAAGCAAGAGTTAAATCGAAGTCAAAATAAAAACTTTTCAAAACACACAAGCACACAAAGAAGCAATTTTGAAAATGATGAGCAAGTACCTAAGAGCCCGTAGATAACTACGGATAGAAAGGGTGCTAATACCTTCCCTTTCTATAATCTACCCCCCGTACTCAGAAAATATCTCGAAAAAGGAATTTTTCTGTGTTTTTTTCCTTTCCTTGTTGGATAAAATAAAAGTCGGTGGCGACTCTTGCTTACCGCGACATTTTGCAAACACAAACGCAAAATGCAAACCAGCAAATCCTAAAAAACAGTCCCGGTTCTAGTCACCGTATCACAGAACTGATGACTCTGTTGGGGATTAAATAAGTGGGGTGTACCTTAGGATTAGTTCATCATACTATTTTCAATTGTTTGATTTGATTGCTTTATCTTTGTGGTCTTTGTATCAGAGTTACTATAGATCCTAACCCGGATTTGGGGGACACCTTTTAGGTAAGTAGCAATAAACTGTGAGGGAATTGTACGGCATAGACCGATACGGTTGAAGCAGTAGCAACGTTGATGTGGCACATTAGTTGGTACCGATATCCCTTGTGGAGGAACAAGGAGAGTATGGGGCTGCTATATGGGTCATTAAGCATCAACTGACTTTAGAACCTATAATTGACCAACTTGGCCATAGGAAGTAGCAGTATGTTACACTCATTGAGGCCATACTCACGAGATGGTTCTGGCCGCAAGAAAAGATTGCGTGACTGGAACTATGACCGATGGAGGATGGTCAGTGATATTGAGAACCTCTAGAAGAAAGGAAGGGATACCTACAGAGAGAAGTATCATGAACAGGAATGGAAGATCTTGAAGCTTACAAGTCAGCTTGAGAACGAGAGGACAATCAACGATTATGTCAGCACGAAGGGAAAACAACCATGGGATTTCTGATGACTTTTATTGTTTCTAGTTTAGATTTGCTTTTCAGTTTATTTCCTTTGTAACGCCTTAAAGGCATTTGTTAAATATTGTTTCAAGTTTTAATCTAATAAAGTGTGTTTTATTTTGATTTACAAATTTGAATCTCCCTAAGTCTTTGAAATCATATCATACGCATTCCATTCTCATGCACCTCATTACAGGTACCGTTATACGTTTCTTATCTTCTGCACTGTTTATTTTAGCACAACATGTCTTCTGAAACACCTATTGATCAAGCTATTAAGGCTCTTCAAGCTCAGAATGCTCAGTTCCAGGAGATGTTCTTGAACTTGGCCAAGAGTCAGCAAGATTTGAAGACTCTCATCTTGAAGGACAAGAAGAAGAAGAAGAAGAAGAGGGTGGTCTTGCTGAATATGAGTCACAGATTCAGGAACAATTCGCAACAGGAAGTTGATCTGTCCCATTCATCTGGAGGGGGAGAGAATGAAGAGGAAAGGAAGGGTCCTAGCCCAGTGGTTTCTGACAACGACACTGATTTTGATGAAGAACAGTATCCTCCTGCTGAGGATAGATATAAGCAACTTCAAGACCGGTTGAGTGCAATGGAGATCCAGAAGGTACCTGGGTTGGACTTTGGAGATTTGGGTTTGGCATCTGGGGTGGTGATCCTGTACAAGTTTAAGGCTCCTGCCTTTGCTAAGTATGACGGGGTATCCTGCCCAAAGCTACACCTCCGCTCATACGTCAGAAAGATTCAACCATATACTGCTGATAGGAACCTGTAGGTTCATTTCTTTCAAGATAGTCTGTCAGGGACTCAACTTGAATGGTTCTATCAACTGGAAAGAGCTAATGTCCGTAACTGGGAGGACATTGTTGCTGCTTTTTACAAGTAATACCAGTATAATACCGACTTTTATGCCACGCGTACTCAACTTCAGGGTATGTCTATGGGTGCGTGCGAAATTTTTAAGGACTATGCTCAGAAATGGAGAGATCTTGCTGGAAGAGTACAACCCCCTCTGTCTGATAGGGAGTTGGTGGATATGTTTCTTGGGACTTTTTCTGGTCCATACTTCAATCATTTGATCGGTAGTTCATCGTCTGGGTTCACTGAATTGATCATGACTGGGGAGAGAGTGGAAGCAGGTATCAGAAGTGGCAAGATACAGAAAGGTGCTTCATCAAGTACCGAAAAGAAGCCTTTCAAGAAGGAATATAGTGTAGTTTACAGCTCGAGGTGCCAAAATTGACCCGAGCGCCGCCAAGCAGTGAATGCGGTGGTAATATCAAGACCCATTGTTGCCCCACAATGCAAAAATCATCAAAGAGTAGAGAGACCGCAAAGACAGTATACTCGGCTCAGTATGACTTTATCTCAAATTTTGCCGCAATTGTTAAAGACAAACCTGGTAACTCTAAGGGAAGCCCCGAAGAATCCCAGTACTACATCACCGCTGTATAATCTGAACGCCCGCTGTGCATATCACTCTGATAGCCCAAGGCATGATACCAACAACTGCTGAGCTTTGAAGAATAAAGTGCAGGATTTGATTGAAGCTAAGGAGATTGAGTTTGAAGCACCAGAAAAGCCAAATTTGATGACTGCTCCTATGCCTAATGTTGTACCCCAAAATTTTCCATCTCATTTATCAAGATTTTTCTCACAAGACTTCTTGGACTCAAGACAAGATTAGGGTTTGGTCAGCTCAAGACATCTCATCTTGCACTGATAACCTAAAATTAGGGTTTGAGTTTGCACAAGGATTTTTGGATCACCAATGCTTCATGTGACTTTCATACACCATCTTGGACCCCTAAGATTTCTCATACCAAGTTTCAAGCCTGGAATCACCTTTTTGCTCAGTCAATTGGACAATTGACCTAAAAATCAACTGTATTGGGGAAAAAGTCAACCATGGCCAATTTACAGTCAAACTTTATAATTTTTGATCCACAACAATATTTTAGACTCCTATGTACCATTTTATCAAGTTTGGACCACAACTCCTCAAGAAATTTGATTAAATCATCAAAAGGGCAAAATGGTCAAAATAAAGGTTTTGATTGAGAAAGGGCAATTTCTAATTTTTAACCTAGCCAATGGAAAATTGGGTTCAAGCATGATTTCAAGGGTTCAATGGCATCATCTTGACCTAATCACATGGTTCAAAAGGTCTCAAGTTCATAGGATTGACAGATGAATTTTTGCAGTCAACTGATCAAAAGTCAATTGTGCACTGAAAAGTCAAACTTTAACTTTTTGGTCAAAACCAAGTGCCAAAGGTCATAATTCATCAAGATATGTCAAAATGTGAAACTTGTTGACCAAGAAACCTAAAATTGCAAATTAGGGTTTTAATTTGAAAAAATTTCATAACTTAGAATTTTTCTAAGTATGGAAAATTTCGTATTTTTTCCTAACTTTTCACCACTTTTTCACCATGATTAAATTTGATTCAAAGAAAATTTCCAACATTAAAGTTGTAGTCCTCCATGAAATCTACAACTTTGTTTCACAAAGTTTTCCCAAAATATGCGTGGAGCTCAAGTTATGAATTTGTGAATAGGGGTCCATGAACTAAATAACTTAGTGAAAATTTGCCCAAATTTAGGCAGGTTTTTGACCCAACTTCATGGACATTTTTCACCTAGTTCCAAGAGGTATCTCAAAATGAATTTCAAAGATGGATTGTAGAGCATGTTGCAAGCTTTCCAAAATGTCCAAGAACTCTCCAAGATCATTTATGGTTAGGGAGAATCGAAGAAGAGAAATTGGCATATTGTCACTTTTGTTCAAGCCATTTTCATAATGCATCAAGTTGCAAATCTGATCAAGCATGATTTTACTTTGCATTACAGGTCCTAAACTACTTCTACACTCCATAATTAAATGCTAACTCAGTGGATAATGGCTTTATTTTGGCTTTTGAAGCATTGTACAAGGAATAAATCCATAAATGGCATAAAGGGCACATTGCCATTTTCATAAAGGCAAGCTTTTCCAACTTTACAAACCTTGAGCCTTGGACCTGTTCTTTTGTTACAAGCAATGTCCACAGATATCAAGAAATGTTTACCAACCCTTGGCAGCCCTAGAACTAGCCAGTACAAGCATGTTGGCTCAAGTCACTTCACTTTTCTTCAAAAGCAAGAAAAGTTGCAAAAGTCCAAAGAACTTGTACATCTGATAAAGGGTGGACTTGGTATCATTATAGACAACTGAAAAAACTTATCACAAGGCTAGACACGAATGCTTGACCTCTGAAACATTCCAAAACTCCAAAACTCCAAATTTCTGCCCAACATTGTAGTTTCTGCAAAATTATAGCAAGCTCAATATTTGCTCGTGCGTTTTGCCTTGTAACACTTCAAACACCTTCCATACATTCTACCAAAGATATCCAAGCATTCATCCTGCAACTGTGAGCTCTGTTTCAGACATCACCATTTTCAAACTTGGAGGTTGTAGATTGACTCGTGCAGGAAGTTCTGGCCATCCACAAAGCCCCATAAGCATTAGAATAGCTTGAAGGAACTTCAAGGAAGCTCACACGATCCTCAGGCCTCACTCAAAGTCCCCACATTGCCATATCCAAATCCAGCTTAAGGAGGTATTTTTCAAAACTCTATCTCTCTATTTAAGCATCCTCAAGCCACGATTTATGAAGCAAAAATGTAGTCTCTAGCATGGTAAAGTTGTACATATGCATACTTTCCATTTATATTAACTGAGCTAAGAGAATTTGAATGTTGAACATGCTGAAAAAATTAGGTCAGAAATTAGGGGTTATAAAATTCTCTCTGATCTTTGAGAGTTAAGTCACAAATTTTATATCATTGGAATCGTGAGATTACAAGCTACATTTTTTATGTTATGGGTCTTTGATTTTATGCAAGCTATATCAAGATACAATTTGAAGGCAGAAATGCGTGCGTAGAAGGAATGGTTGGAGGTCAGGGACGACTGGCCTGGGCCTTGGCGCGCCTGGGCCTTCTGTTTTGACTTTCCACACCCCCTGACTTGATATTTGCACCCCCTGGCTTTATTTTGTATATTTTTCATATTTTCTTTTCATTTTTATATTTATTGTTTTTATTTATTTTTCTGAATCATAAAAAATCATGAAAAATATTTTCTTTATTTTTTTTCATTTTATTTTATTTTTTTATTATTTTTTGGCATAAAAAATAGTTTTATTAGGGTAATATACTTTATTTTCTTAAATAAATTATAAATACATTTAACAAAAATACCATACATTTTTTTATTTTATTATTTTTATACATAAAATATTTATTTTCATACACATTCTAGTTTTTAATATTTGTAAATATTATTTACTATTTTCTTATACAAAAAAATGGACAAAATAAAAATATAAGACATATATTTTATTTTAATTAAAAACTAGGGTTTCCCCTTTTCAAAAATAACAATATTATTTTTCTCTTTTTCTAGGGTTTAATAAATTATTTGCTCATACAAAAAATCAAGTACAAAACATTTTTGCATAAATACATTTTTATTGCATATTTAAATAATTGTATATTTATTTATTTTTGCACATAATTCAATTGGGTTGTAATAGTATTTTAGGGTTTATTTTTGTGCAATATCTCCATTCAAAAACTTGTATCTCCCCTCCCATAATAATTGTTGTAATAGTTTAGTTTACTTTACGCAATTTATCGCATTATATATTTGTGTAGTAAACTAGGGCTTTTGCATGATAAGACAAAAAACAAACAAATAGAATGACCTAATACAAGAAAATCAAAGGCATGTAAAATGACACACATTGCACACAAGCACCCCTAGGGTTTCACCCACTTGGTTGCCTTAAAATAAATGGCCATGGTATGCATGCAAAGTATCTTGGAAAAACAAAGCAAAATAAGATCATAGTCCCTCGATGACGCTATCAAAAGGTTGCCTAAACAAAAATGATATTGGTCCCTCAAACATACTAAGATACTTGGCAACATTGCTATCATGGTCATACGATGACCCACTCCTGTCCCGTTCAACATCCAAAGATAAGGTTGTTTACCAAATCAACAATGTCAAAGGAATAAAAATACATAGGAAAGACATTTGAGTAGGGTAGATAGTTCTAAGTTACTTGCTCTCTTCCAAAAAATCCTTGCTATTTTCAAAACAAATACACACACATTTCCAAATCATTTCCAAACAACTTTCAAAACATTGAAACATTTTTAAAAAGACAAACATCTTTGTATACATTCTTACGAACGAGAATCATTACAAAGATTGCCTAAACAATGGCCTCTTTACAAAATACTTTCAAAAACCAAACACAAAGCACCATTTCAAACAATTTCAAAATCAAAGCAAGTGATCTAAACAAGTAACTAAGAGCCCATAGAAAACCATGGATAAAAAGGGTGTTAACACCTTCCCTTTTCATAAACTACCCCCCGAACTCAAGAAAACATCTCAAAGGTCTTTCCTGTGATTTTTTACCTTTCCTTTTGGATAAAATAAAAGTCGGTGGCGACTCTTGCTAAATCGCGACATTTGCGATGAAACGCAAAACCTCAAGTCAGTTCTCCCACCGTATCACTGAACTGGCGACTCTGCTGGGGACTTAATAAAAGTGGGGTTACCTTAGGGTTTAGATCACCTTTATTTGCTTACAATTGTTTGACTTGTTTTCTTTACATTTTGGTTCTTTATTTGGGTTTGAAATCCTCCACCCGGATTTGGGAAACATTATAGGTAAATAGCAATAAGTTGTGGAAACTGTGCGAGGTATACCAACACGGTCTAAGCAATAGCTATGTTAGTGCGACATATTTGTGGGTACCGATAGCCTTTGAGTCAATCAAAGAGAATACGGGGCCACTGAGTGATGTCATGAAGCACTAACGAACTTCTAGAACCTTTACTTGACCAACTTGGCCTATTAGGATGTAGTGAGATGACCGGCTTTGGTGCAGTACGAAGTTGGTAGATACTCGATACTACACTCATTGAGGGTTGGTTCCTTGGAATATTTCGGTCGCCAGTAAAGAGGCTGAATTGAAACAATGAACAAGGAAACAATCCAGTGATATTGAGCTCCTTAGAACTCGGTTACTATTTCTAGGACAGGTTGAGCCAACTAAACTTCAAGAGGGTACTTACCTATGAAACCCCATGCAAGCCTAAACTAGGAACTCGTGTGATTTTTTTGTACATATATACTTGTGCATAACATCATGGACATCATGAAGCATCATTTGCATCCACTAATCATTTCAAGGATTTTAGAAATTCATCTTTGTTCCTGTTTTGTAGGTTATGGATTCACTTCGCAGGAAAACTATACAAGTCAACCTTGTGAGAATTCCTCCACAACTCAAGGAGCTAGCTTCAAGGATTCCTGAGAATTCTCCATTCACCGAGAGGCATGGTCTTATACTCAACTTAGTCACTTCCAACACAGAGGAAGACATGATGAAGGTTCTCTTCCAGTTCTTTGACCCTTTGCGTCATTGCTTCACATTTTCTGACTACCAGCTTGTGCCCACTTTGGAGGAATTTTCTCAACTTCTGAGGATTCCTATTCTTAATCAACTACCTTTCAACGGTACGGAAAGAGATCCAAAGCCAGAAGAGATTGCTCAAGCCTTGCACTTGCACTCATCTAATGTCACAACCCATTGGGAAACTAGAAGTGGTGTCAAAGGCTTCTTGGCAAAGTTCTTGTTTGAGAAGGCCCAAAGTTGCTGGAACTCCTTGGACTTACAAGCTTTTGAGGAGATTGTAGCTCTTCTCATCTATGGGATGGTCTTGTTCCCTAATCCTGATCAACTCATAGATGTGAGTGCTGTCAAAATCTTCATGTCTCACAACCCGGTGCCTACATTGCTTGGGGATATCCTACACTCTTTTCACACTCGTACAATGAGGAAAAGAGGTGTTCTCATGTGTTGCACTCCTCTCCTGGCAAGATAGTTTATTTCTCATCTTCCCCGATCAGTCTTGAAGAACGAGCAAGGTTTGAGGTGGTCACAAAGGTTGATGACCCTTACACATTCAGATATTCATTGGTGTTCTCGATCCAAAGAGAATGTTATCATCATTAACCGTTGTGGGGAATTCCATAATGTCCCTCTACTTGGCATTAGGGGAGGAATCACCTACAACCCCTGTTTATCTCTATGACAGTTTGGTTATGCCTGAAGGGATGGCCCACATGACATGCTGATTCAAGGTTTGGTTTTCGACTTCGACAACGACGATCAAAGTCTTCGACAAAGGTTCATCTGAGCTTGGAGGATGCCAAACAAGGTAGACAGTAAGACCTTGGGACACAAGAATTCCATCCCTCTTGAGCCTTACCTCAAGTGGGTATGAACCCGCGCCCAAAGTCTTATGATGCCTTACCCCTATATTCTCCCAATGATTATAGAGCTTGTTAAGGAAGGAGAGGTTCCATACACCATCCTACATCCTGACATGCCAACATCACTCGAAGACCTACAAAGGAGTTGGATACAACTCAAGGGAGAACGCGATACTTTTGAAGCCCAATTCTATGCAAGCGAGAAGAGGGTTTTGGAACTCACTCGGTTACTTCATGAAGAGCAGACTCTCAACACCTACATTGCACCAAAGAGGATGCGCAACGTCTTTTTACCTTAGAATTTTGTATTATTTTGCCCAAGGGCCATTGATGTACTAACAATTCTATCTTATTAATATGACGTGTGTTTCTTTTTTGTTTAAAACAAATTTGAATTTATGAATCCTTGAAAGCATTACATGAATATGTATCATTCATCATATGCATAAACAGGTCTTTGCAAGAAGTTTCCTCATCTCTCTGTTGTTTATTTCAGCAAGATGGATCTTGAACAAACGGTCAAAGACTTGCAAGCTCAGAACTCACAATTTCAATAGCTACTCTTGACCTTAGCCAAGGGGCAGGAGGAGCTCAAGACTCTACTAGAGAAAGAGAAAGAGAAAAAGAAGAAGAAGTGAGCCGGTGTGGTTATCATGGGCAGAAGGTTTGAAGGACAAGCCAGACGGACTTTGGAATTTCCATCAACCTCTGAGGAAGGAGAAAGAAAAGGTAAAGAAACGGCAGTGCCATCAGATTCTGAAGCAGAAGAAGAGGAAGAAGAGGACTACTCTGAACAACAATACCCTCCGGCCGATGAAAAATACAAAAACCTGGAAGAGCGTCTAGCTGCTATGGAAATATAGAGAGTACCGGGGCTGGACTTTGAGGAGTTAGGGCTGGTATCAGGAATAGTAATCCCTCCGAAGTTTAAAGTGCCACTATTTTCCAAGTATGACGGGGTGTCTTTTCCCAAGATGCACCTCCGCTCATATGTCAGGAAAATTCATCCGCATTCTGCTGACAAAGACTTGTGGGTCCACTTTTTCTAGGACAGTTTATTAGGGATGTTGCTTGATTGGTTCTACCAGTTGGAGAGAGCAGATGTTCATAATTGGGAAGACTTGGCAGCCTCCTTCTATAAAAAGTATCAATACAATGACGACTTGGCACCAACCCGTACTCAACTCCAGAGTATGGCCATGGTGTCAAATGAGGGCTTCAAAGACTACGCCCAAAAATGGAGGGATTTAGCCGAAAGGGTGCAACCACCATTATCTGAAAGGGAGCTAGTGGACATGTTACTGGGAACTCTATCAGGTCCTTTATTTAATCATCTGATTGGAAGTTCCTATGCAGGGTTCACTGAATTGATTTTAACTGGCGAGAGGATAGAAGCCGGTATAAGAAGTGGGAAAATTCAGAAAGACGCGTCTACCTCTACTGCTGTAAAAAAGCCCTTCACGGGAAAGAAGAAAGTGCATGCTGTCTATGCACAGAGGAATCAAGGAAGAACTGAATGACGACCAATAATGGGGGCCGTTATGATTCAAAAGTCTACATCAGACCAGCCAAGAAACAACCAGCCGAGAAATAACCAGCCGAGAAATAATCAGCAAAGGGTGGAAAGGCCTGTAAGGAAATTCACCAAGATAAACATGACTCCAGATCAAGTCCTACCACATCTCTTGAAGTTGAATCTGGCCATGCTAAAAGAGGCCCCTAAAAATCCCAATACTGCATCTCTCCACTACCATCCCAATGCCAGGTGCGCATACCATTCAGAAAGTCCAGGGCACGACACCAACAACTGTTGGGCTCTGAAGAACAAGATTCAAGATCTAATCGACGCAAAGGAAGTTAAATTTGAAGCTCCTGAAAAGCCGAATTTTATCTCCGCTATGATGCCTAGGCATGGACACAATGCCAGTGCTGTTGAGGAAGACTTATTTGTTGACACCGTGGATGAATTTTTGACTCCACTCTCGACCATCAAGTTGAATTTGTTAAAGGCTGGGGTGTTCCAAGGTTGTGACAAAGATTGTCATGTTTTCCTATCCTCCTCGTTTAATTTCCCTCTGTTGAAAAAAGGTATCCAACAACTGATTGATAACCAGAAAATTTTGTTTGAGAAAGCTCCTATTTCACCCATTCCAGTTCCAGAAGTTTCAATAATAACCATATACGCCAATCCTTCCAGGGTTCCTAAAAAACCCGTTAGGATTACATCTGCTCCTATGACTACTCCATTGAAGATAACAATGCCCGGGCCAACCCCATACAAATCAGATAAGACGGTACCATGGAACTATGGTGGAGAAATCTACTATCATGGTGTCAAACAGATTGAATAGACTGCCGAAGAGGAGAGCTCCAAAGAGGACAATTTTGACATCAGTAACATTGTCGAAACAAGCAAGGTTACCCGCAGTGGGAGAATTTTCTCTCCAGAGATTGCTCCTCCAACAGCAGTCTTTGGACCCGTGGTCGTTCCGAAGATTACCTCAGCACCAGTGAGTGTACCTGCAAGTGTGTCGACCAACAAAGAAGACAATGCAAATCATATCCCTACTTCCACTACTGAGAGTAAAGGAAAGAATGTTCAAGAGGAGCATATCCTGACGAAGGCTCAATCACTAGTTATTCTTGAAGCGTCCAAGAAGGAGATGGAAGAAATCCTGAGGATCATTAAGAAGAGTGATTATGATGTGGTAGAACAACTGGGGCAGTCCCCCTCCAAAATCTCTATGTTAGCATTGTTGCTTTGCTCTGAGGCACACGCTAAAGCTTTGGTAAAATTTTTGAAGACGGCTCATGTTCCGCAAGAGACTTCTGCGGATCAATTCCAAGAGTGTGTGGCCAGTCTGACAGTTGACAATGGCCTGGGTTTCTCCGATGCTGACTTGACCTCCAAAGGGAGAAAACATAACGATGCACTACATGTCTCAGTGGAGTGTAGGGGAACGACCTTAGCCCAAGGGTTGGTTGATACTGGATCATCTTTAAACGTCTTGCCAAAGAAAGCCCTGGATAGATTGGATTATGAGAGGCTGACCCTAAAACCCAGCAATATAATTGTGAGAGCATTTGACGGATCTAAAAGGATGGTCCATGGGGAGGTGGACATCCCGATTAAGGTGGGAACTCAGACCTTTAATTCAACATTCTACATGATGGACATCCGTCCCTCTTATTCCTGTCTGTTGGGACGTCCCTGGATTCACAATGCCGATGCGGTCACCTCCAATTTGCATCAGATGCTGAAGTACCCTGTCCAAGGGAAGATCATAACTGTCCATGGGGAAGAGGAATACATGATTAGTCATCTGAATTCTTTCCGATATGTAGAGTTGGATGGAAAATTCATCGAAACCCCTTTCCAACATTTTGAAGAAGTTTCTCAAGAGATAGCGGTGACCAAGGCGGTATCCTCAACTCCTATAATCACAAGACCTCCACCTCGGATGTCATCTCTCAAGGATGCAATGGCAGTAGTGGAAGAAGGTGGATCCACTATCTGGGGGAAGCTTCCAGACTTTCCCTACAAATCAGACAAGTTCGGCTTGGGATTTACTTCGACTGCTCAAAAGGTCGTGCGCCGCGCCCGTGCCGGAGGGCCACCTGTAAAGATCAGCCACCAAGGGGTTAATGCACTAGAGGACAGTGAAGAAGATGGAAGCCTGGAAGATTGGATATTTCCTACTGTCGGTGGAGGACTGTGAAACTAGGAAGCAAAAGACTTTGTTCCGATTACTTTCATACCGCAGTAATTTATCTTTTCCATTTCTATTGGATCTGTAATAATTCACAAACAATTAGTACTTTTTCAACCTTGTGTCTTACCCGAGGCACATAGGTCCATTTGTAAGGGTTCTTATTTCATTTTCATATGTCATTTTAATGAATCATGGACGCTTTTTCATATATAAACATTTTGAGCTCATTATCTTTCTTTTACATTTTGTTGTTTTAAGATGGTTATGCCCTTACACACACCCACACTCACAACTGCAGGTACCCTTCCATTCCGGATCCCATGGGTAACGATACTGCTTTAGCCTTCAGTGACTCTGAAGATATGATCTACTAAGCCGAATACGAAGGTGAGGAAGATTGTGAGGTGCCAGGGGAATTGGCCAGATTACTACAACAAGAGGAAAGAGCTATTCAGCCTCACGAGGATCTGTTGGATACAATCAACTTGGGTATTGAGGAAGATAGAAAGGAAATCAGAGTGGGTGCCAATCTAGAGCCGAGTGTCAAAGCACGCCTAATTCAGCTGTTACATGAGTATGTTGAAATCTTCGCCTGGTCATACGAAGACATGCCGGGACTCGATACAGACATTGTGGTACACCGTCTGCCCACAAGAGAAGACTGTCCACCAGTGAAGCAAAAAGTCCTCCGCATGAGACCTGACATGTCAGAGAAGATCAAAGTAGAAGTTATAAAGCAGTTCAATGTTGGATTTCTAGTTGTTACTTCCTATCCATAATGGGTTGCTAATATTGTGCCCGTACCTAAAAAGGACGGAAAAGTGAGAATATGCATGGATTATAGAGATTTAAACAGGGCCAGCCCTAAAGATGACTTTCCACTTTCGCACATTGACATCCTGGTTGACAATACAGCTCAGCACAAAGTATTTTCTTTCATGGACGGATTCTCAGGCTATAACCAGATCAAAATGGCACCCGAGGACATGGAGAAATCTACATTTGTTACACAGTGGGGTACGTTCTGCTACAAAGTGATGCCATTCGGACTGAAGAATGCCGGGGAAACCTATCAACGTGCCATGGTAGCTTTGTTTCATGACATGATACATCATGAGATAGAGGTCTACGTAGATGACATGATAGCCCGATCACAAACTGAAGAAGAACACCTTATTCACTTGCAAAAGCTGTTAGTCAGGTTAAAGGAGTACAAACTAAGATTGAATCCAAACAAGTGCACATTCGGAGTCCGGTCCAGTAAGCTCTTAGGTTTCATTGTCAGCAACAAAGGCATCGAGGTTGATCCTGCCAAAGTCAAAGCTATACAAGAAATGCCTGCTCCTCGCATTGAGAAGGAGGTCAGAGGTTTCTTGGGACGCCTAAACTACATTGCTAGGTTCATTTCTCACCTAACATCTACTTGTGAACCAATCTTCAAGCCGTTGAAGAAAGATCAGGTAGTTTGATGGAATGATGATTGTCAGATTGCTTTCGATAAAATCAAGGAGTATTTGCTAAAACCTCCTATCTTGATGCCACCCGTCAAGGGAAGACCGCTAATCATGTAGCTGGTCGTCCTAGAGAATTCAATGGGGTGCGTACTGGGGCAGCATGACGAGTCTGGCCGAAAAGAGCATGCCATTTATTACCTTAGCAAAAAGTTTACCGACTGTGAAACCAGATATTCACTGCTCGAGAAAACTTGTTGCGCTTTGGTATGGGTTGCTCGCCGGCTAAGGCAGTATATGTTGACTCATACCACTTTGCTGATATCTAAGATGGATCCGATAAAATACATCTTCGAGAAGCCTGCTTTGTCTGGAAGGATAGCTAGATGGCAGATGATCCTAACGGAATACGATATACAGTACACGACCCAAAAAGTTATAAAGGGGAGTGTGCTAGCTGATCATTTGGCCCATCAAGTTGTAGAAGATTATCAATCCATGAAGTTTGACTTCCCTGACGAAGACATCATGACATTGGACAACGTTGAAGATTTCATACCATATGACGGACCTGAACAAGGATCCCGATGGACCTTGTACTTTGATGGGGCCTCCAATGCACTTGGTAATGGTATCGGTGTTGTGCTTATATCTCCAGAAGGATGCCATACTCCTTTCACCGCCAGGCTTTACTTCAACTGTACGAACAACATGGCAGAGTACGAAGCATGCATTTTTGGACTCAAGGCTTCCATAGACTTGGGAATCAAATCTTTAGTTGTGTTTGTGGATTCAACTTTGGTCATCAGTCAGATCAAAGTAGAATGGGACACTAGGCATCCAAACCCCATCCCTTACAAAGAACATGTTTTGACATTGTTACCACATTTCGAGCAGATTACCTTCGGGCACTTCCCGCGAGAAGAAAATCAGCTAGTAGATGCTCTAGCTACAATGTCATCCATGTTTAAACTTAATTGGGATAACGAGGCTCCCCAGATTACCATTGAACGAATGGACGAACCAGCACACTGTCACGAGATTAATATCGAAGAAGTAGTGGAGCAGCCTTGGTTTCATGAAGTCAAAAGGTATCTCGAGGCGCAAGAATATCCAGAAGGAGCTTCAGTCAACGACAAAAAGTTCTTAAGGAGATTCTCAGCTAAGTTCTTCCTAAGTAATGGCATCTTGTACAAACGCAATCATGATTTTATCCTGCTCCGTTGTGTGGAAAAGATTGAAGCTGAAAGGATTATGGTTGAATTGCATGAAGGTACCTTCGGCACTCACTCTAGCGGGCATACGATGGTGTTGTACCCCAAAATTTTCCCTCGCATTTTTCCACAAGAAATCTCAGCTTCAAGCATTTCCTGACTTTTTCAAACTGGCTCAAGAATCGGACAAACGGACTTTTCTTGACAGTCAAGCAAAATTAGGGTTTTTATTGGTTTTGAGGACTCTGGATTGTTTCACAGTTGGCTTAGGGTTGTGATTGATTCTGGCGCATTTTGATCAGGCGAACGTTATTTGGCATTTAATCAGGAATTAAGGATTTATGGACATATTCTCGGAAAGATTTAAATTCCACAGCACTTTGCCGTTTATTCCGAGATTCGGGTTAAATTCGCATTGTTTTGATTTAATCAGCAGAGGAGGCAGTTGGTTTGAATTCACGTTGGTTTGGTTGAGTCAGTCAAAAGAAACATGCAGTTTGGAATTACCGTGCTTGGCAAATGAATCAGTGAAAAGGGAATGCGCTTGATCAGTTTATTTTGGTTAACTGCTGCTTTGCTTTGGATATTGGAAAGGACAGGTTTAATTGATCAACGTGCTAAAGTATTGTTTATTTAAATTATTTATTATTCTAAATTGAGTGATTGAAATTTATTTTTTCAATTATTTTAATTCAAAGAGTTTTAAATAAATAAATAAACAATAAAGAAAGAGAATTAGAATTAGTTGGATAATAAAGATTTTTATTGATATTTGAATTATTTGTACAAATATTGTTTATAATTTAAATTACAAACAATAGTTTACATTAATTTAAATATTAAATAAAAAGAAAACTATCCTATTTATTTCTAATTCTTTATTCTTCACTTTGCTCCGGTGCTCCATTTTTCATCTGCAAAAGAAAAGAGAGAAAAGTCAAAAAGCAGTTAAATTGAAAAGACAGATAAAATTTGCAATCATCATTAAGGGCCACTGACTGGGATCAGTTAACCCTCTCTGCAAATCACGAGATTTCTCCCGGTTCACAAAGAGGGAAGAATTTTATCATGAATGCAAAATGTCAAAATGCCTAATTTTAAAATGTCAAACTGCATAGTTCAGAAACAAGTTCAAACCCAACTAAAATCCAAACTCCCATTTTCTATCAAAAACCAAAGGTACAAACTTACTGTCAAAAATACAAAATCTACCCAGGCTGTCAATAAAAAGATTTGACAAAGATATGAAAAGTTCACAAAGTGTAGCAAGCTGTCAAAGAAAGATAAAGATGCAGAGGAAATCCTATATGCAAGCAAGTTCTCTTTTATCATCATTTCCCATCAGACAGCCCTTTCAGAAAGAATAGTACAGAAAAGAATCATATTATAATATCCAACTGTACAAAGAGAAAGAAGGAAGAGAGATAGAGGCAGGTTTTCAGGCTTAGGCAGGATAGGCAGGAGAGATAAGAAGAAAAGATATACAAAAGAAAGAACAACACAGTTCAGGGAAAAAAAGAGGTACAAAATTACCTCAGCATAAAACCTGCATCAAACTTAAAAAAACCAACAATCTGCCTAAACCGAGTTCAAACCTGAAGCCAGTTCAAAACCTGGACACCAAGCCTTCAAACCTGATAAACCAAGCTAAACCTGCTGTTCAAGCATAAGCCCTGCCTCAAAAAGCCAGCAGAACCAATACAAAGCACAAACAATACCTACTGTCAGCATCCTGGCCTAAACATCAAAAACATGTTCAAACCAACCAAAAACCTGGTAAACCAAGTTCAAACCTGAACCAACCAAAAACCTGGTAAACCAAGTTCAAACCTTAAACAAACTCCTACTGCATAAGTCTAGAACCTTAACAAAATAAACCAGCATAACCTCCATACCAATCTGTCCAGCCCTTAAGGCCTAAGCTCATAAACCAGAAACAAAGTCCTAAGCATAACACCTGCTGAACCTCATAAAACAGCAAGCAAGCATTTTTTCAAGTATACAGGCTAGGGCCCCCCTCAGAACTCTGAGTTCATCACAGGGTAGAAAATCAAACACTAAAAGCATATCAATCTCAGAGGGCCAGCAACAAACATTCAAGACAAGCATACGAATACTCAAGGGCGACTAAACCCTAGGCCTCAGAAGAAGCTCTTCATCATAGGAAAATCATTCAAGGGGCAAAATCAGAAGAAGAAGGCAAAGGCGTACAAAGCATCAATCTCAGAAAAAGCAATATCACATGCAATTCAAAGGAAACTCGAAGGCATCAAGATAACAAAGAGGAAGAGAACACGCAAACCGGAATTGCTACAAATTCATCTTCATCGTACAAGCCCTCCAGCGCTGAGCCTCCTGAGCACCCTCCTCCTCTTTCTTCCCTCCATCCAGGTAGTTTTTCCCTCCTCTCTTAATTCTACCATATGCCTCAAGACACAACAATAAGTTGGATTAAGAATCAATAATCAAAAATTACAAACACACAAAATCGTAAAAAACCTAACGAAATTAGGAGAATATGGGTACCTCAGATCGATCGTCATGATGACGTCGTTGGGAGGAGAAAGAGGTGGAGGTCGCTGGTAGCTCAGGCGGAGAGACTTTGTCCAGTAGCCACGGCGAAGAAGAACGATGAACCTCCATAAACGCGCCGCTCACAAACCCTAAAGCATTTCTCTGTTGAAACGTTTCTCACAAACCCTAAAATTCGTTTCAAGTGAATGGGCATCGTCCCAATGCCCTGCCTAAAGCCCGTTCCTGATCTTTTCTTTGGTTTTGATTGCCAAATGTTTAAAAAACAAAATATCATTTTCTTTTTACTTTTAAATTAACAAAATCCCTTTTTCTTTTATTACTTATTGACATCAAAAGTATCTTTCTAATAATTAAAATACATTTTTTATACAACACAATAAAAATGTAAAAGCTTTTCCTTTTCTTTTAAGAAAATACTTCTCTTTGTACATAATTTTAAAACATTTCATTTAAATATATTTTTGTACATATCATGCAATATAGTAAAAATTGAAAATATCCTTTTAAAGTAAATATTTGTATATATAAATAAAATACATTTTTTTATCATATAATTAAAATTGAAAATACTTTTTTATTCTTCTAATTAAGTATATATTTGCACATAATAGATAAAATACATTTTTTTTTAATATTAAACTCTTAAACACTCAATTAAAACAATTTTGTACATGCTAAGTAAATATACATTTTTTGCATAATTTAATTTCTTAAAACATTTTGTACATAACAAATGAAAAATACTCTTTTTTTTACCTAGAAATATTTTCTTTCCTTAAAACATCATTTTGTTCACAATTTAATTGAAACTTGAGCATTTAATTTAAAACATTTTTCTTTTATACATATTAAAAGTATACAAATCAAAGATTCCTTAAAACACATATCTAGGTCAAATACCCTAATACACTTCAATTTCACATTTCGCACATGTAAATAATCACATACTCATATACATGTACACTTACACAAATACATTCACATTGCCCTATACACATTTGTTTATATTATATTTGTATATTCGTCATTTACATTTGATCGCAAATTCGATTTGGTTGTAACTCATTGGATACTATAAGTCTCATCTCCTTTTTCTACATTTATACCCCCACTCCCAGATACTATTTGTAATAGCATAGATTTTACATTTCCGCAATTTACAGTTTTCCAATTATACCATGGTTAGACCTAGGGTTTGCATGTATATAAAATCAAACGCTAGATAACCTAATACAAGACAAATACATGAAATCAATACACAATCACACTTGCACCCCCTAGGGTAATCCCACATGTTGCCTTCCAAAATGGGCCATGCTTGCACGTCGAGTTTCTTTGGCAAAACAAAATCAAATGATCATAAGTCTCTCAAAATGTTGCCTAAACGGAATGACCATAGTCCCTTCGAAGCAAATTGCCAAAGACACTTGGCACCATTGCATTCATGGTCCATACGACGACCCACGCCCGTCCCGAATAAACTTCCTAAACGCAAGATTGTCCACCAAATCCAATGGTGGAACAAAATTGTTAAAAGGGGTTAAAACATAACAAAAACCTTTGAGTACAATAGGGTAGATAAAACTCTTAGTTACTTGAGATCAACTTGCAAAAACACTTGCCTTCTTTTTAAAAAAACACAATCCACGACACTTTCAAACAAACTCTCAAAAACATTTTGAAACATCTTTTCGAAAAGATACACGCCTTTGTAAAATATTCGAGTAAAGAATTATTACAAGGTTAGCCTAAGACAAGGCATCTTCTTCCAAAACATTTTCAAAAGCACTCACACACACACACCATTTTCAAGCAATCAAAAAAATCAAGGCAAGTGATCTAAAAAACCAAGTAACTAAGAGCCCATGGATAACCATGGATGAAAAGGGTGATAATACCTTCCCTTTTCATAATCTACCCCCCTGAACCCACGAAATATCTCAAAAGGTTTTTGCTGTGCTTTTTTAACCTTTCCTTTAGGATAAAATAAAAAGTCGGTGGCGACTCTTGCTCAACCGCACAAGTGCGAATACGAACGCAAAACCCATAGTCAGTTCTCCCACCGTATCACAGAACTGGCGACTCTGCTGGGGATGAATAAATTTAAAAGTGGGGTTACCTTAGGGTTTAGATCATCTTTACTTTCTTAATTGGATTGACTTGATTGATTTATCTTTTTGGGTCCTTGTTTGGGTTTGTTATAAATCCTCTACCCGGATTTGGGGCACCTTCTTAGGTAAATAGAAAAAAAACTGCGAGGGAACTGTGCGGGGTATACCGACATGGTTGAAGCAGTAAGCTATGTTAGTGTGACATATTTGTGAGTACCGGTAACCCTTGAGTAGTCAAGGAGAGTACAGGGCCGTTGTGTGATGTCATGAAGCACTAACGAACTCTTAGAACCTTAATTGACCATCTTAGCCTTTTTAGGGGTAGTGAGATGACCGGCTTTGGTGCAGTCCGAAGTTGGTAGATCCTCGATACTACACTCTTTTGAGGATTGTTTTCTTGGAATATTTTGGTCGCTAGTAAGTGGTTAAACTGAAACAATGAACACAGAAAACAATCCAATTATATTGAGCTCCTTAGAACCCGGTTACTTTTGATAGGACAGGTTTTAACCAACAAACTGAAAGAGGGTAGTACCTGAACCTCATGCAAGCCTAAACCTAAGGACTTGTTTGCTTTGTGTGAATATGTTTGTCTGTATATACACTCACTTGCTTTTGGCATACATGTGCATAACATCATGACATCATACCATAGCATTTTCAATAACCATTTCAAGGATCTCGAGGGTTCTTTTGATGCAGGGTTACGTTGAACCAGACATCTACCAAGGGGCAAGAGGTTTCTCCTCTAACCAATCCAGTCAAAGATCAAGTACAACGACTGGAATCAGTGGCTATGACCCACTCGACATGGTGAGCTTGATTCTCGTGGAAAGACATCCACCAATACAAAGTTCTCCAATCAAAGTTCAAGAACGACAACTGGAATCGGTGGCTATGACCCACTCGACATGGTGAGCTTGATTCTCGTGGAAGGACGTCCACCGATGCAGAGATCTCCAATCCAAGAGCAGAGTTCAACCTCTAACATTTTCTTGCGTTTACCCCAAGAGATCCTTGAAAGCATGCATCCGCATATCATGCATTGCATTTTGACAATTTTTCCTTTTTCAGGTTTCCTTACTCTCCTGCTGTTTATTTCAGTAAGAGATAGCTCTAGAAAGGTCTGTCAAAGACATTCAAGACCAGACTGCTCAACTGCAGGAGATGTTCCTGAACTTGTCTCTGGGGCAAGAAGAGATGAAAGCTCTCCTCACCAAGGGCTTGGGGAATTCCAACAATGCCAGGACTGATCAGATTGCGGAGCTGCAGTTTGATCTGACAACACTGAGGACCCAAATGATGGGACAGTCTATGGGCCAGATGGCTCTCATCCAAGACCTATCTCAAAGACAAGAAGAACTCAGAGTTCTTGTCCGCCAACTGCTTCCAAACAACCAACTGGGGCAAGCATCTGAGGTCGAAGAGCAAGTCACTGCTCAGCCTCCGTCCACTCAAGAGGACAAGGGGAAAGCTCCTTTGCTAGCTTCAGGGTCACAAGTCCATCAACAACCTCGCCAGCGTCAACGGGGTAGTCGGCGTAAGCAAGAAAAGTCGGGAAGACAGTTTACGGAGACTGAAATACCATCATTTTTTATACTGAAGCGCCTGTTGGAGGTAAATTTGCTTACCGTAAAGGACCCTCCTCAGAAGCTCAATACCTCCTCTCCTCACTATCATCCCGACGCATTCTGTGTTTACCACTCCTACAGCCCGGGACACGACACCAACGACTGTTGGGCCTTGAAGAACAAGATTCAAGATTTGATCGACATTGGGGTGCTGAAATTCATGCCAGACGGCGAGATGAAGATCTTCCGTTGAAGGGTTCTCCGCTTGAAGTGACGAAGCTCAAACTGAAAGACTTTTGCTTCTTTTTGAATTTTCAAAGTTGTAATTTCTTTTGCTGTCAAACAATTATTTGTTGATGTTAAACTCTGTTTTCATTAATGCATTGCATATGTTTGTCTTGAATCCATCCATTCGTTTCACTACTCTTATGCTTGTCTTTATGATATTTGACTCTTGATAAAAAGCTGTAAGCCTTTAGAGGGAGGATGACGAAACAATACCATGATCTTATACAGTATGTTTTGAATAGACCTTGCTGATGATGTGAGGCATTTCTTTCAATTCCCAAACACTGGAGTTATAAGGAAGTTAATCCCTAGTCAACCCCTTCGAGCCAAAGAAGTAGGAGTTTCCTGTTCTAAAAATGATCAAAACCCTTGATATAAACCTGGGGCAGGGTAGTATCTCAGTTAATTCAAAAGAAAATGCGCATTGAAGTCGCAAACTCTCAAGTTCATAATATAATGAACGATGTCAAAAAAAAATAATATTCCTTTGGAATCAAAAGACAAGGGTGGTTCCCTATCACATAGACAGTCAGTCTCTCAAAAGAGAAAAGCCCGCCGAGCCAAAACCTATAAAGGAGGCTTAAGAAAGCTGGGGCATCCCGCTGACAGTAATCCCGAAAAACGGTAACAGTCAGGCAAAAGTTAGGGATAACAAATCAAAATCAAAATGGTGAGGTCATTACAAAATCCTCAACAACATGAAAAGTGTTGAAAAAGAAAAAGGAGACGATGACTGTCTCCCCAAATTCAACTGGTGAACCATTGCCCAAAAGTCGTTCCAAACTCAAAACAAAGCGTGACGCACAATTAACTGAGCTTAGGTTGGAGAACATCACGAAGAGCGGGTGGGTACAAATATACTTTGAGCCTATATCCTTTGTTTCTTAAACCGTGAACCAGGCCACGTTACAACCCTTTAAAAGTCCTAATTGAAGCATGGGTTAGTTCGAAAGCATACTGTTACAAAAGGTATCCTGACTCCTGTAAGGCTTTACTCTAAATCTTGTGTTGACTTGTCTTGTGAAAAATTTTCTGCTAAAAAACGCATTTTTCAAAACTTCGAGACAAACATAAACTTTGCATTATTCGAATATCACTGTCTGCATTTGACCTTTCTGTTTGACAGCGAAGAAATTCATACAGCGAATGTTCGGAGAAACGAAAACTCTCTCAGTAAGTCAAAATCACTTCAAGAGGATAACACTTCCTTTGCAAATCCCTTAACAGCAAGGGGCATGACATGTCACAATTCAATTAACCTGGGGCAGTCCAGTCAAGGTCCAACAGATCTTTCAAAGTTCAATTAACCTGGGGCAGTCCAGTCAAGATTTCAAGAAATCTCTCAATATGCAGAGTAATCTGATTCAAGATTCCTTCATCACCACTTGGGGCATTCGAATGTCAAAAGTGTTCAGCAAATCAATCATTACATTTCCAGACCCGATTCCTGTATCTAGCCAGGGCACGTCTGAAGAGTTTGAAGATTCGATTCCTGTATCCAGCCAGGGCATATCTGTCAACTATCACCTTTCCAGATTCGATTCCTGTATCCAGCCAGGGCATGTCTGAAGAATTCCAGATCAACACCTGTAACAACCCAGGAAAACATCTGTGAAACGACCGATTGTAGACCAACACCTGTAATAAGCCAGGAATTTATTTACGTCATCACTTGGGGCATTTGAATGTCAAGAGTGTTCAAAAACCGATGTAGTTTTACACAAGCTCATCTTCAGGAAGCCCTACACCGGTTCCTCTTCAAGACTTCTGAAAACAGTTTATGGATTCTTCCCAAGTAACGGATGTTAATCTATCGGCTTGTTCAGAAGCAACCTTTGAAATTAGTTTACGGACGCTTCCCAACAACGGATGCGGCTCTATTGCTGATTCATCTTCAAGATTTCTGAAAACAGTTCACGGGTTCTCCAAGTAAACGGATGTTAACCTATCACTTGTTCAGATTCTTCTTCAAGACTTCTGAAAACAGTTTATGGATTCTTCCCAACAACGGATGTTAATCTATCAGCTTGTTCAGATGCAACCTTTGAAATTAGTTTACGGACGCTTCCCAACAACGGATGCGGCTCTATTGCTGATTCATCTTCAAGATTTCTGAAAACAGTTCACGGGTTCTCCAAGTAAACGGATGTTAACCTATCACTTGTTCAGATTCTTCTTCAAGACTTCTGAAAACAGTTTATGGATTCTTCCCAACAACGTATTTTAATCTATCAACTTGTTCAGATGCAACTTTTGAAATCAGTTTACGGACGCTTCCCAACAACGGATGCGGCTCTATTGCTGATTCATCTTCAAGATTTCTGAAAACAGTTCACGGGTTCTCCAAGTAAATGGAGGTTAACCTATCACTTGTTCAGATTCTTCTTCAAGACTTCTGAAAACAGTTTATGGATTCTTCCCAACAACGGATGATAATCTATCAACTTGTTCAGATGCAACTTTTGAAATCAGTTTACGGACGCTTCCCAACAACGGATGCGGCTCTATTGCTGATTCATCTTCAAGATTTCTGAAAACAGTTCACGGGTTCTCCAAGTAAACGGATGTTAACCTATCACTTGTTCAGATTCTTCTCAAGACTTCTGAAAACAGTTTATGGATTCTTCCCAACAACGGATGTTAATCTATCAGCTTGTTCAGATGCAACCTTTGAATACAGTTTACGGACGCTTCCCGACAACGGATGCGGCTCTATTGTTGATTCGTCTTCAAGATTTCTGAAAACAGTTCACGGGTTCTCCAAGTAACGGAGGTTAACCTATCGCTTGTTCAGATTCTTCCAGAAGCTAACTCCACTCAGAGTCAAGTTTCATTATCCCCAGTGAAGCTAAAACTTCAAATTATCAATCCCCAGCGGAGCCGGACCTTTGAACCTTCTCCCCACAGAGTTTTGAGAGGGCAAATCTTGAGTTCCCTAGTGAAGTCGCCAGAGTTACTTCCCACCAAGCTGAAGATTCTCAATCTGGCCTCCCCAGCATGAGTCTACTAATTCCCCAGTAGAGGTCATCAGGAATTCTCTTCCCCAGCAGCAGCCAAGGATTTATTTTCCCCAGCAGCAATCAAGATGCTTTTATCTTCAGCCATCTCGGATTCATGTATCCTCAGCAAGATAGCTCATCAGCTTACACGCACATTCATCACATTCATGTCATAAACATTGATGTCGCATACATTGCATCATAACATTGCAAACAACTAACCCTTTGCATTTTTCAGGTAAGATCAGTCGACAGACACAGATCATCTCTCAAGATTCATCCAAAAATAGTTCAGATTTGACCCGGACACGGTGACATTCTGATACTTATTCCAGATCCATCCAGACGCATTATCAAGAAACCCTACACCGGTTCCTTTTCAACTTCAAGACTTCTGAAAACAGTTTACGGATTCTTCCCTACAACGGATGTCAATCTACCAACTTGTTCAGACTCTTCTCAAAACAGTTTACGGATTCTTCCCTACAACGGATGTCAATCTGTTCAGACTCTTCTCAACTCCTGAAAATAGTTTACGGATTCTCCAGACATGGACGTCAATCTGTTGCTTATTCAGACCCCTAATTTAGAGATGTTCCAAAACATGGATGCCCTTCTGATACTTGTCCACTCACTTTTGACATACAGCTCAACATGTCCAGATGGCATCTATAAGCCCATCCTTCTACCAACGGTCACCAGATGGCATCTTTAAGCCCATCACCAAATGGCATCTCTAAGCCCATTCCCCGACAAGATTCTATCGCACCAGATGGCATCTTTAAGCCCATCACCAAATGGCATCTTTAAGCCCATTCACCTCTACCATCATATCGCCGAGTGCAAATTTTCTGGGCACTTTAGTGTCCAATCTTCTTTTACCTTCAAGTCACGAAAGGCAAACTTGCCAATCTAACTCTTTAGGCCCAAGAAGATTGAACAGGGGCAACTGTTGTACCCCAAAATTTGCCCTCGCATTTTTCCACAAGAAATCTCAGCTTCAAGCATTTCCTGACTTTTTCAAACTGGCTCAAGAATCGGACAAACGGACTTTTCTTGATAGTCAAGCAAAATTAGGGTTTTTATTGGTTTTGAGGACTCTGGATTGTTTCACAGTTGGCTTAGGGTTGTGATTGATTCTGGCGCATTTTGATCAAGCGAACGTTATTTGGCATTTAATCAGGAATTAAGGATTTATGGACATATTCTCGGAAAGATTTAAATTCCACAGCACTTTGCCGTTTATTCCGAGATTTGGGTTAATTTCACATTGTTTTGATTTAATCAGCAGAGGAGGCAGTTGGTTTGAATTCACGTTGGTTTGGTTGAGTCAGTCAAAAGAAACATGCAGTTTGGAATTACCGTGCTTGGAAAATGAATCAGTGAAAAGGGAATGCGCTTGATCAGTTTATTTTGGTTAACTGCTGCTTTGCTTTGGATATTGGAAAGGACAGGTTTAATTGATCAACGTGCTAAAGTATTGTTTATTTAAATTATTTATTATTCTAAATTGAGTGATTGAAATTTATTTTTTCAATTATTTTAATTCAAAGAGTTTTAAATAAATAAATAAACAATAAAGAAAGAGAATTAGAATTAGTTGGATAATAAAGATTTTTATTGATATTTGAATTATTTGTACAAATATTGTTTATAATTTAAATTACAAACAATAGTTTACATTAATTTAAATATTAAATAAAAAGAAAACTATCCTATTTATTTCTAATTCTTCATTCTTCACTTCGCTTCGGTGCTCCATTTTTCATCTGCAAAAGAAAAGAGAGAAAAGTCAAAAAGCAGTTAAATTGAAAAGACAGATAAAAT
The DNA here is from genome assembly GCA_948472305.1 of Vicia faba. NCBI lineage: Eukaryota > Viridiplantae > Streptophyta > Magnoliopsida > Fabales > Fabaceae > Vicia > Vicia faba. The sequence goes on from OX451736.1 coordinate 991,923,578, forward strand.
TTGCAATCATCATTAAGGGCCACTGACTGGGATCAGTTAACCCTCTCTGCAAATCACGGGATTTCTCCCTGTTCACAAAGAGGGAAGAATTTTATCATGAATGCAAAATGTCAAAATGCCTAATTTTAAAATGTCAAACTGCATAGTTCAGAAACAAGTTCAAACCCAACTAAAATCCAAACTCCCATTTTCTATCAAAAACCAAAGGTACAAACTTACTGTCAAAAACAAAATCTACCCAGGCTGTCAATAAAAAGATTTGACAAAGATATGAAAAGTTCACAAAGTGTAGCAAGCTGTCAAAGAAAGATAAAGATGCAGAGGAAATCCTATATGCAAGCAAGTTCTCTTTTATCATCATTTCCCATCAGATAGCCCTTTCAGAAAGAATAGTACAGAAAAGAATCATATTATAATATCCAACTGTACAAAGAGAAAGAAGGAAGAGAGATAGAGGCAGGTTTTCAGGCTTAGGCAGGATAGGCAGGAGAGATAAGAAGAAAAGATATACAAAAGAAAGAACAACACAGTTCAGGGAAAAAAAGAGGTACAAAACTACCTCAGCATAAAACCTGCATCAAACTTAAAAAAACCAACAATCTGCCTAAACCGAGTTCAAACCTGAAGCCAGTTCAAAACCTGGACACCAAGCCTTCAAACCTGATAAACCAAGCTAAACCTGCTGTTCAAGCATAAGCCCTGCCTCAAAAAGCCAGCAGAACCAATACAAAGCACAAACAATACCTACTGTCAGCATCCTGGCCTAAACATCAAAAACATGTTCAAACCAACCAAAAACCTGGTAAACCAAGTTCAAACCTGAACCAACCAAAAACCTGGTAAACCAAGTTCAAACCTTAAACAAACTCCTACTGCATAAGTCCAGAACCTTAATAAAATAAACCAGCATAACCTCCATACCAATTTGTCCAGCTCTTAAGGCCTAAGCTCATAAACCAGAAACAAAGTCCTAAGCATAACACCTGCTGAACCTCATAAAACAGCAAGCAAGCATTTTTTCAAGTATACAGGCTAGGGCCCCCCTCAGAACTCTGAGTTCATCACAGGGTAGAAAATCAAACACTAAAAGCATATCAATCTCAGAGGGCCAGCAACAAACATTCAAGACAAGCATACGAATACTCAAGGGCGACTAAACCCTAGGCCTCAGAAGAAGCTCTTCATCATAGGCAAATCATTCAAGGGGCAAAATCAGAAGAAGAAGGCAAAGGCGTACAAAGCATCAATCTCAGAAAAAGCAATATCACATGCAATTCAAAGGCAACTCGAAGGCATCAAGATAACAAAGAGGAAGAGAACATGCAAACCGGAATTGCTACAAATTCATCTTCATCGTACAAGCCCTCCAGCGCTGAGCCTCCTGAGCACCCTCCTCCTCTTTCTTCCCTCCATCTAGGTAGTTTTTCCCTCCTCTCTTAATTCTACCATATGCCTCAAGACACAACAATAAGTTGGAGTAAGAATCAATAATCAAAAATTACAAACACACAAAATCGTAAAAAACCTAACGAAATTAGGAGAATATGGGTACCTCAGATCGATCGTCATGATGACGTCGTTGGGAGGAGAAAGAGGTGGAGGTCGCTGGTAGCTCAGGCGGAGAGACTTTGTCCAGTAGCCACGGCGAAGAAGAACGATGAACCTCCATAAACGCGCCGCTCACAAACCCTAAAGCATTTCTCTGTTGAAACGTTTCTCACAAACCCTAAAATTCGTTTCAAGTGAATGGGCCTCGTCCCAATGCCCTGCCTAAAGCCCGTTCCTGATCTTTTCTTTGGTTTTGATTGCCAAATGTTTAAAAAACAAAATATCATTTTCTTTTTACTTTTAAATTAACAAAATCCCTTTTTCTTTTATTACTTATTGACATCAAAAGTATCTTTCTAATAATTAAAATACATTTTTTATACAACACAATAAAAATGTAAAAGCTTTTCCTTTTCTTTTAAGAAAATACTTCTCTTTGTACATAATTTTAAAACATTTCATTTAAATATATTTTTGTACATATCATGCAATATAGTAAAAATTGAAAATATCCTTTTAAAGTAAATATTTGTATATATAAATAAAATACATTTTTTTTATCATATAATTAAAATTGAAAATACTTTTTTATTCTTCTAATTAAGTATATATTTGCACATAATAGATAAAATACATTTTTTTTAATATTAAACTCTTAAACACTCAATTAAAACAATTTTGTACATGCTAAGTAAATATACATTTTTTGCATAATTTAATTTCTTAAAACATTTTGTACATAACAAATGAAAAATACTCTTTTTTTTACCTAGAAATATTTTCTTTCCTTAAAACATCATTTTGTTCACAATTTAATTGAAACTTGAGCATTTAATTTAAAACATTTTTCTTTTATACATATTAAAAGTATACAAATCAAAGATTCCTTAAAACACATATCTAGGTTAAATACCCTAATACACTTCAATTTCACATTTCGCACATGTAAATAATCACATACTCATATACATGTACACTTACACAAATACATTCACATTGCCCTATACACATTTGTTTATATTATATTTGTATATTCGTCATTTACATTTGATCGCAAATTCGATTTGGTTGTAACTCATTGGATACTATAAGTCTCATCCCCTTTTTGTACATTTATACCCCCACTCACAGATACTATTTGTAATAGCGTAGATTTTACATTTCCGCAATTTACAGTTTTCCAATTATACCATGGTTAGACCTAGGGTTTGCATGTATATAAAATCAAACGCTAGATAACCTAATACAAGACAAATACATGAAATCAATACACAATCACACTTGCACCCCCTAGGGTAATCCCACATGTTGCCTTCCAAAATGGGCCATGCTTGCACGTCGAGTTTCTTTGGCAAAACAAAATCAAATGATCATAAGTCTCTCAAAATGTTGCCTAACCGGAATGATCATAGTCCCTTCGAAGCAAATTGCCAAAGACACTTGGCACCATTGCATTCATGGTCCATACGACGACCCACGCCCGTCCCGAATAAACTTCCTAAATGCAAGATTGTCCACCAAATCCAATGGTGGAACAAAATTGTTAAAAGGGGTTAAAACATAACAAAAACCTTTGAGTACAATAGGGTAGATAAAACTCTTAGTTACTTGAGATCAACTTGCAAAAACACTTGCCTTCTTTTTAAAAAACACAATCCACGACACTTTCAAACAAACTCTCAAAAACATTTTGAAACATCTTTTCGAAAAGATACACGCCTTTGTAAAATATTCGAGTAAAGAATTATTACAAGGTTAGCCTAAGACAAGGCATCTTCTTCCAAAACATTTTCAAAAGCACTCACACACACACCATTTTCAAGCAATCAAAAAAATCAAGGCAAGTGATCTAAAAAACCAAGTAACTAAGAGCCCATGGATAACCATGGATGAAAAGGGTGCTAATACCTTCCCTTTTCATAATCTACCCCCCGAACCCACGAAATATCTCAAAAGGTTTTTGCTGTGCTTTTTTAACCTTTCCTTTAGGATAAAATAAAAAGTCGGTGGCGACTCTTGCTCAACCGCACAAGTGCGAATACGAACGCAAAACCCATAGTCAGTTCTCCCACCGTATCACAGATGGCTAAGAAGATTCTAAGGGCAGGCTATTACTGGTCTACCATGGAAGCAGACTGCTATCAACACTCCCGGACTTGTCACAAATGTCAAATCTATGCAGACAAGGTCCACGTGCCTCTAGTTCCTCTAAATGTCTTAACAGCTCCTTGGCCCTTCGCTATGTGGGGAATCGACATGATTGGGGAGATCAAGCCTACAGCATCCAATGGACATCGCTTCATTCTGGTGGCCATTGACTACTTCACCAAGTGGGTTGAAGCATCTTCCTTCGCATTCGTTACTAAGAATGTTATTGCCCGCTTCATCAAGCAAAATCTTATTTGCCGGTACGGTATCCCTGAAAGGATCATCAGTGATAACGGTACAAACCTTAACAATACTATGATCACCGCCTTGTGCGAGCAGTTCAAGATTCAACATCACAATTCATCCCCCTATCGGCCAAAGATGAATGGTGTTGTCGAAGCTGCGAACAAAAACATCAAAAAGATCATACAAAAAATGACAGTCACCTACAAGGACTGGCATGAGATGTTACCGTTTGCTCTCCACGGGTACCGTACCACGGCTCGCACATCAACTGGGGCAACACCCTATTCTTTAGTTTATGGCATGGAGGTTTTTCTACCTATCGAGGTTCAGATCCCCTCTTTAATAATCATGAAGGATGCTGGTTTGAGTGAAGACGATTGGATTCAAACCCGACTTGATCAGTTGAACTTAATTGATGAAAAGAGACTTACTGTTGTTTGTCACGGTCAGACGTATCAAAAGCGGATGATCAAAGCTTTCAACAAGAAAGTCAGACGTCAAGTGTATCAAGTTGGAGATCTAGTGATCAAGCGCATCATCTTGCCACAAAGTGATCCCAGGGGCAAATGGACTCCTACCCACGAAGGACCATTTGTAATCAAGAACATCTTTTCTGGTGGGGAAATGATCTTAACCACCATGGACGGCGACGACCTGTCACACCCTGCGAACGCAGATATAGTCAAAAGATACTATGCATAAAGGACTCGCTAGGTTAACACACCTAGGAAAAACAAGGGTATCCCGGCGAACCAAAAGGTTCGGGCAAAAATTAGGGATAAAATAAAAAAAAATCTGTAGACCCGGCAAGTTGAAAACCCGAAAGGGAGACTTGGGCAAAAAAGGGTTTCCCGGTGGATCGAAAACCCGAAAGGACGGTCCAGGCAAAAGTTAGGGAATTAAATCATATGACTATGTCTCGTCGGATCACTTTAAGGATAATCTCTTCACTGACAAATCTGGAGCTTCTGATCAATCCAATCATCTCCGGACGAAGCAACGAATGGACAAGATATTCGGGGATATGAAGGCTATAGCGGAATGGGAACCCCATGGGATTTTTTTTTACACATAACTATCTTTCTTTGTATAAAAATTTTTCTCATTTTTATGACACTATCCTCTTACTAGGATGTATGTCTCCTTTGTACAAAATACTTATTCAAAGTAAATACAAAGATATATCTCTCAAAGTACAGAAAACTATTTGCCTTTTTCTTTACACTTGTGTTTTTATGTGCAAAAACGTCCAATGATTCATTAATGAACATATGCATCTGAACATAATTACTGTTTACAAATAAACAGGATGAAAAAGAACAATTACTGACGGGTTGAAAGGATAGGAAAACGTCTTTAGGCTATTCCAGGAGCAATCCTTACAGTACATCATCTAGATCCCCAACGGAGCTAAAATTTCAAACCCTTAATCCCCATCAGAGTTAAAACTTCAAACTCCCAATCCCCAGCGGAGCCAAAACTTTCTAACTATCAATCCCCAGCAGAAACCATCCAGTTTCTCTAAATTCCCCAGCAAGTTATTTTGAAGCCTGAAAACCAACCAGACAACAACTTCTGATAACTCTCCAGTAGATTGGCGGACAACCGAAACTCCTGAACCTACTCTTTAGCAGTAAGCCTTCTTCCCCACAGAGTTTTTATTTTTCAACAGAATGAGGATTCTCATTCTTAATTCCCCAATGAAGTCACCAAAGTTTTCATTTCTCCCAAGAAGAATGAAGATTCCCTTTATTAATTCCCCGCAGAAGTCCTCAGAGTTTTCTTTATTCCCCAGCGGAACGCGGATTCTCATTGTGTAATCCCCAGTAAAAGTCATCAAATTTCTCTGGACTCCCCAAGTAGATTACTCAGGCAGTATGGCATTGCTCACATCAGAATTTTTGTCAATACTCCAACTTCAAGACATGAAGGATCCCTATATCCCTAGAGAAGTCATCAAGGATTTTTAATCCCCAACAGTCGCCAAGGATTTCTCAGCCTCAGCAGTCAAGGATTTATTTTCCCCGGCAGCAGTCAAGGATTTATTTTCCTCAGCAAAATAGCACATCAGCTTACATGCGCATACACTACATCCATATATCATAAACATTGATAAAAAACATTTATTGCATCATACATTTCATGCAACATAACTTTGTGTTTCAGCTAACATTTTACCCTTTTCAGGATAAGATTAACAAGCTACCATTAACAGTATACAATCATGATACAATACAGATACACTCCAGACATGGAAGTCATTTTGTTGCTCATTCAGATTCATCTTTCAGATACAGTTCAGATACGCTCCAGATACGGATGCCATCTTGATACTTATTTAGAATTCAACTATCAAAATACATATTAGATACGCTCCAAACACGGTTGCCATTCTGTCACTAATTCAAATTCCAAGTCCATGATACACTCCATATACACTCCAGACACGAAAGTCATTCTGTTACTTATTCAGTTTCTAGTTCAGATACACTCCAGACATGGAAGTCATTCTGTCGCTTATTCAGATTCTTCAATTCAAGATACAGTCCAGATACGCTCCAGACACAGTTTCCATTCTGTCACTTATTCTGATTTTCCCCAACTTAGATACACTCCAGACACGGAAGTCATTCTGTCACTCAATTTAGATTACTTATTCAGAATCTCACAGTTCAGATACACTCCAGACATGGCTTCTATTCCTTTACTCATACAGATTCAATCTCCAGATACAGTTCAGATACGTTCCAAACGCAAACACCATTCTGATACTCACTCTTTTAACTCACAACTTACAATTCAACAAACATTCTTGGATGGCATCTATAATCCCATCTCCGACAAGATTCTATCACCTCTCTAAATGGCATCTTTAAGCCCATTCCCTCAACTACACTTTGACGAGTACAAATTTACGGGTACTCTAGTGTCCAATCATCTTTTACCTTCGAGTCACAAACGGCGAAGCTCTCCAATCTAACTCTTCAGGTTCAAGAAGATTGAACAGGGGCAGCTGTTGTACCCCAAAATTTTCCCTCTCATTTATCAAGATTTTTCTCACAAGACTTCTTGGACTCAAGACAAGATTAGGGTTTGGTCAGCTCAAGACATCTCATCTTGCAATGATAACCTAAAATTAGGGTTTGAGTTTGCACAAGTATTTTTGGATCACCAATGCTTCATGTGACTTTCATACACCATCTTGGACCCCTAATATTTCTCATACCAAGTTTCAAGCCTGGAATCACCTTTTTGCTCAGTCAATTGGACAGTTGACCTAAAAATCAGCTATATTGGGGAAAAAGTCAACCATGGCCAATTTACAGTCAAACTTCATAATTTTTTATCCACAAAAATATTTTAGACTCCTATGTACCATTTTATCAAGTTTGGACCACAACTCCTCAAGAAATTTGATTAAATCATCAAAAGGGCAAAATGGTCAAAATTAGGGTTTTAATTGAGAAAGGGCAATTTCTGATTTTTAACCTAGCCAATGGCCAATTGGGTTCAAGCATGATTCCAAGGGTTAAATGGCATCATCTTGACCTAATCACATGGTTCAAATGGTCTCAAGTTCATAGGATTGACAGATGAATTTTTGCAGTCAACTGAACAAAAGTCAACTGTGCATTGAAAAGTCAAACTTTAACTTTTTGGTCAAAACCAAGTGCCAAAGGTCATAATTCATCAAGATATGTCAAAATGTGAAACTTGTTGACCAAGAAACCTAAAATTGCAAATTAGGGTTTTAATTTGAAAATGTTTCATAACTTAGAATTTTTCTAAGTATGGAAAATTTCTTATTTTTTCCTAAATTTTCACCACTTTTTCACCATGATGAAATTCGATTCAAAGAAAACTTCCAACATGAAAGTTGTAGTCCTCCATGAAATCTACAACTTTTCTTCACAAAGTTTTCCTAAAAGATGCTTGGATCTCAAGTTATGAATTTGTGAATAGGGGTCCATGAACTAAATAACTTAGTGAAAATTTGCCCTAATTTAGGCAGGTTTTTGACCCAACTTCATGGACATTTTTCACCTAGTTCCAAGAGGTATCTCAAAATTAATTTCAAATATGGATTGTATAGAATGTTTCAAGCTTTCCAAAATGTCCAAGAAATCTCCAAGATCATTTGTGGTTAGGGAGAATCGAAGAAGAGAAATTGGCATTTTGTCACTTTTGTTTAAGCCATTTTCACAATGCATCAAGTTGCAAATCTGATCAAGCATGCTTGTACCTTGCATTACAGGTCCTAAACTCCTTATACACTCCATAATTAAATGCTAACTCAGTGGATAATGGCTTTATTTTGGCTTTTGAAGCATTGTACAAGGAATAAATCCATAAATGGCATAAAAGGCACATTGCCATTTTCATAAAGGCAAGCTTTTCCAACTTTACAAACCTTGAGCCTTGGACCTATTCTTTTGTTACAAGCAATGTCCACAGAAATCAAGCAATTTTTACCAACCCTTGGCAGCCCTAGAACTAGCCAGTACAAGCATGTTGGCTCAAGTCACTTCACTTTTCTTCAAAAGCAAGAAAAGTTGCAAAAGTCCAAAGAACTTGTACATCTGATAAAGGGTGGACTTGGTATCATTCTAGACAACTGAGTAAACTTATCACAAGGCTAGACACGAATGCTTGACCTCTGAAACATTCCAAAACTCCAAAACTCTAAATTTCTGCCCAACATTGCAGTTTCTGTAAAATCATAGCAAGCTCAATATTTGCTTGTGCGTTTTGCCTTGTAACACTTCAAACACCTTCCATACATTCTAACAAATCTATCCAAGCATTCATCCTGCAATTGTGAGCTCTTTTTCAGACATCACCATTTTCAAACTTGGAGGTTGCAGATTGACTCGTGCAGGATGTTTTGGCCATCCACAAAGCCCCATAAGCATTGGAATAGCTTGAAGGAACTTCAAGGAAGCTCACACGATCCTCAGGCCTCACTCAAAGTCCCCACATTGCCATATCCAAATCCAGCTGAAGGATGTATTTTTCAAAACTCTATCTCTCTATTTAAGCATCCTCAAGCCACGATTTATGAAGCAAAAATGTAGTCTCTAGCATGGTGAAGTTGTACATATGCATACTTTCCATTTATATTAACTGAGCTAAGAGAATTTGAATGTTGAACATGCTGAAAAAATTAGGTCAGAAATTAGGGGTTATAAAATTCTCTCTGATCTTTGAGAGTTAAGTCACAAATTTTATATCATTGGAATCGTGAGATTACGAGCTACATTTTTTATGTTATGAGTTTTTGATTTTATGCAAGCTATAGCAAGATACAAATTGAAGGCAGAAACGCACGCGTAGAAGGAATGGCTGGAGGTCAGGGACGACTGGCCTGGGCCTTGGTGCACCTGGGCCTTCTATTTTGACTTTCCACACCCCCTGACTTGATATTTGCACCCCCTGGCTTTATTTTGTATATTTTTCATATTTTATTTTCATTTTTATATTTATTGTTTTTATTTATTTTTCTGAATCATAAAAAATCATGAAAAATATTTTCTTTATTTTTTGCATTTTATTTTATTTTTATTATTTTTTGGCATAAAAAATAGTTTTATTAGGGTAATATACTTTATTTTCTTAAATAAATTATAAATACATTTAACAAAAATACCATACATTTTTTTATTTTTTTATTTTTATACATAAAATATTTATTTTCATAAACATTCTAGTTTTTAATATTTGTAAATATTATTTACTATTTTCTTATACAAAAAAAATGGACAAAATAAAAATATAAGACATATATTTTATTTTAATTAAAAACTAGGGTTTCCCCTTTTCAAAAATAACAATATTATTTTTCTCTTTTTCTAGGGTTTAATAAATTATTTTCTCATACAAAAAATCAAGTACAAAACATTTTTGCATAAATACATTTTTATTGCATATTTAAATAATTGTATATTTATTTATTTTTGCACATAATTCAATTGGGTTGTACAATATCCCCATTCAAAAACTTGTATCCCCCCTCCCATAATGATTGTTGTAATAGTTTAGTTTACTTTACGCAATTTATCGCATTATATATTTGTGTAGTAAACTAGGGTTTTTGCATGATAAGACAAAAAACAAACAAATAGAATGACCTAATACAATATAATCAAAGGCATGTAAAATGATACACATTGCACACAAGCACCCCTAGGGTTTCACCCACTTGGTTGCCTTAAAATAAATGGCCATGGTATGCATGCAAAGTATCTTGGCAAAACAAAGCAAAATAAGATCATAGTCCCTCGATGACGCTATCAAAAGGTTGCCTAAACAAAAATGATCTTGGTCCCTCAAACATGCTAAGATACTTGGCAACATTGCTATCATGATCATATGATGACCCACGCCCGTCCCTTTCAACATCCAAAGATAGGGTTGTTTACCAAATCAATGGTAAATCAACAATGTCAAAGGAATAAAAATACATAGGAAAGACATTTGAGTATGGTAGATAGTTCTAAGTTACTTGCTCTCTTCCAAACAATCCTTGCTATTTTCAAAACAAATACACACACATTTCCAAAACATTTCCAAACAACTTTCAAAATATTGAAACATTTTTCAAAAGACAAACATCTTTGTATACATTCTTACGAACGAGAATCATTACAAAGATTGCCTAAACAATGGCCTCTTTACAAAATACTTTCAAAAACCAAACACAAAGCACCATTTCAAACAATTTCAAAAGCAAAGCAAGTGATCTAAACAAGTAACTAAGAGCCCATGGAAAACCATGGATGAAAAGGGTGCTAACACCTTCCCTTTTCATAATCTACCCCCCAAATTCAAGAAAACATCTCAAAGGTCTTTTCGGTGCTTTTTAACCTTTCCTTTTGGATAAAATAAAAGTCGGTGGCGACTCTTGCTAAACCGCGACATTTGCGAAGAAACGCAAAACTTCAAGTCAGTTCTCCCACCGTATCATACTATGATTCTAACCACCATGGATGGTGACGACCTTCCTCACCCCGTCAATGCAGACATAGTGAAAAAATACTACGCATAATCAAAGACCCGCTAGGTCGACTGGCCTAGGCAAAAATAAGTGCTTCCCGGTGAACCAAAAGGGTTAGGGAAAAAATAAGGGATGAAAATGAAAAAATATGTACACCCGGTAAGTCGAAAACCTGAAAAGGCAACTTGGGCAAAAAAGGGTATCCCGGTGGACTGAAAACCCGAAAGGGCGGTCCAGGCAAAAATTAGGGATCAAAGCGTAACACTATGTCTCATTGGATCGCCTTGTAACCAGATTTCTCTATCGACTATCAAGCTCAGACGACACTAATCAATCTGATCTACCTGCAACCAAGTAGCAAAGTGATGAGATGCTCGAAGATATAAAGGCAATAGCAGAGTTGGAACCCAGTGGGATTATTCACGTAGCTGTTTTTCTTTATTTTTTCACAAATTGTATAAATTATGTTTGTTCGGCAGCGTTCTCTTACTATGACGTCAGCCTCTTGTACAAAAACGCCTATTTACAGGCCAACTTCAAAGTCAATATAATTATTTCTCACAAAGAAATTTCAAATTGTTTCCTTTTTCTGTTTTGTTTCGCAAGAACGTCCAATGTTCATTTTTTTGATATATGCATTTGACAATAATTGCTGCTCATAAATATTTATATGCGAAACAAAAGACGATTACTCGTAATATCATAAACAGGGGCAAACAAGAAATTTCCAGACCTTACAGTTTCCCTGTCCACCAGGTATAGGGATAGACCTAGTTGGAGAAAACACTTAAAGGTACATTCATTCAGAGTAAGACAAAGACAGTGGTGTTAATTCTCCCCAGCTGAGGCTCGCAACCGTGAATGAGTCGGCAATATTCTCCCCAAGCAGAGTTTATCTACCATCAGCACTGGAAAATTATCCCCTGTGGAGTTTGGAGAATTATCCCCAGTAGAGGCTGGAGGATTGCCCCCAGTAGAGTCTAAAATATTATCCCTAGTGAAGTCGCAACTGGAAAATCATCCCCAGCGGAGTTCATTCCTTTCACAAACAGAAATTCAATCCCCAACAGGTTTCATTATCACCAACAACGGTAATTCATCCCCAGCTGAGGTTATTCTTCCAAATCAACAGATCCTCCGACAGAGTATGTCCTCCCCACAAAGTCATTTCCTCGTCAGTCTATTCCCCAGCGGAGTTATCCTCTCCTACAGGAATATTCTCACAATCATCTTCATTCACTATCCCCAGCGAGAACAAAGAATTCAACTCTTTTCTCCAGCAGTAATCCAGGATTTATTTTCCCCAGCTAGAGAGCATCATAAAAACAATACATATCCATACATTAGGACATACGCATAAACATCATACAACACAATCTCATTTATTTTGAGAACATCATTGCTTGATACATATCATGCATTACACACAACTAACATTTACCTTTCAGGAAAGATACAATCAAATTCTCACAAAGTTCAAACTATGAAGCCTGGAGTACGACCGGATAATAGTTTAATCCCCAGTAAGTCGCTGTAAAGCCTGGATTACGACCAGATAGCAGTTGGTCTTGTCACTATGAAGCCTGGACCACGACCAGATAGTAGTTCATTCTCAACTTTCCTCTTAAATAGAGATGGTTCCTCAGTAGAATAACGGACGACCGAAGTTCCTAAATTTCAACAGAGATGGTTCCTGTTGTACCCCAAAATTTGCCCTTCCATATTTCTCAAAACATTTCAAGAGAAATTCACAAGTCCAACCCGGCGCGTCATATTCAGGTGTTCTTTCACCAAGATATCTCTGATAGCATATTCTCAAATTCATGTTCGGCTCAATAGTCAATTCTTTAAAGAAGGTATCCGAATGTGTGAGTTTTCTTGAAGAAATATAGTGAAAAAGTGTGCTGAAAGTGCAGTTTTTACGCGCTAAAAAATTCATAACTTGAACATCGTGACTCGTTTTGAACCCGTTCCGGTGGCCAAAATTTCGTCTTGACATTATCTACGTTTTCATATCTAACAGCTGGAAGCCAATTTCGATCAGAAGGTCTTCAAAAATGTGGATTTATCAAGTATTTTTGTACATAAAATTTGTGACAGAAGTTTATTTGCGTCATGTTCAGAAAATCATAACTTGGTCGATTTTCATCGTATCGAGCTGGTTCCGGCGCCAAAATTTCAAAAATTAAGTTGGCTACATTTTCACATAAGGTATTGAGTTTAAACGGTATTCAAAAGGCCTTCGTTTTTTGCTCAGAGTGCATGACACGCCAAAAATCCTGAATGCTGAATATTATTTCATCTGGGCCGAAACTTCGAAAATTCATAACTCGGTCAATTTTTATCGGATTGGGCTCATATTTTTACACAAGGTCACTGACTCAGAGATCTACAACTTTTTTTCAAAAGTCGAGACCAAATTATGCACCGATCAATACCAGTTTTTTATTGAAGAACGTGTCAGAGTCGACACTGGAGCCCAAAATAAGTTTGTCTGAGCTGAAACTTCAAAAATTCATAACTAATTCACCGTTTATCTGATTGAGCCGATTTTCGGACAGGAGTTAGTTCTCGATGTCGGCTACATTTTGTTTTCACATTTCAACTTCAAAAATTGCACTTAAGTCCCTGCGATTTAGCCTGGAAAATGACGAACTCAAGTGAACATTAGAGGCCCAATTGCACATTCAAAGCCCATTTTCTTTACCCTAATTTCCATTATATAATCACCTTCTTTTCACACAAACCAGAGAGGAGAAAAAAAAGAAAAAAAACTTTGCCACAACACTGTTAGAATATCAAATTCTTTCAAGAACCCTAAAACCTTGAAATCCTTATTACAAACCAATATCTCACTACAAACAAGCCATCTCAGTTACAAACCAACACCTCACTACTTCTTCAGTAAGGGTAAGGCTGGCTTGATCTCCATGATCAAAAGGGCATAAAAGCATTCATGTCACTAATTTTCCAGTAAGGGTAAGATTGATTTGATATCCATGATCAAAAGGGTATAATCATTCATACATGTCATATTGTGCCTAAACATTAAATTTCATCATATATTGGCTTTATTTGCATTTTATGATTTTATTTAATGTGTTCATGAGATTCAACACTGCAGATTTTAGACAGGATCCCATGCAGGTTCATTAAGGAACGTTGAGGCCAGAATACAAATGGCTAAAAGCCAAATGGCCAAAACAGAACAGCTTACACATGACACAAATACATGGCGAGGCAGACATCTTGAGAATGTTAAGGAACGTTGAGGCCAGAACACAAATGGCCAAAAGCCAAAACACAAATGACCAAAACAAAACAGTTTACACATGACGCCAATAACTGTTTCACCCCTCCAATCAGGCTCGTATACTCCTAAACTCTCTCTCTATTTGTATTATGTTCCTTTAATTAATTAATCGTTATTATTTTTATTAATCACTAACCAATTAACATTTTTTCCTAATAAAATCAAAAACACAAAAAAATATTTTATTTATTAAAATTAACTTCATCACTTTTATTTTTGTAAATAAATTAATTTAATCAATTTAACTTTAATTAGATTTAACTTTTAATATTTTTTGCAATATTTAAAATCAATTTAGAATATTAGGTTTTTATTAGCATTAATTCAATTTATTTTATTTCTTTAAAAACTCAAAAATCCAAAAATATTTTAATTAATTAATTAGTTTATTAATTTAATTGTTAACTTAATTTAATTTCTTTTAATCCAAAAATAACCAAAAAATCACTTCCTTTCAAAAAAAGGGTCAAAACCCAAAAAACTCGCATCCGATTTAATTTCTCGCACGCGATCCATTTTATCATATTATTGTATCTGTTTCCCGGAATGTAATAGCTTTTAATTAGGACTTTAATTATTTACCGCTTTATTTTACTTTCCGCAATTTAAATTAAAGGGTTTGTTTTTGGCGATGTAAATACCTGACGCCTTGTAATAGCTTAGATTTAATTTCCCGCAATTTACTTCCCGCAAATTATTAAACTGTTAATTATGCATGACAAGATTTGTATGACAAATAAAATCAACCCGTAGCTCACAATGATGCATGTTCAAAGATAAACATAGACTGAAACCTGACACACGTGCACATGCCACTCCTAGGGTACGCCTCATTGGTTGCCTCGAACGTGGTCGTCAAGTATAGGGTGTTTTAGAGGTCGCCCTCCTGTCTAAAGATCCTGTTGCCTCGAAACGGTTGCCTCGGATAAAAAATGATCTAGGACATTAGGGTTACTTCTAAGGCGTCCTACTATTGCTTCGGTGACCACATTGTCCCTAATAATCGAATTGACCCGAATAACTCCAACGATGGTGCTACCTACCTCTCAATGGTGGGATAGCACTATCTAAAGGACTCTTACACAGCCTAATTCCTTAGAGTAGGTAGATTCTCATGGGTACTTGCTCTCTCAAAAACAAACAAAATACTTTTCACACCTACACTTTCTAAAAGTTTTCAAACAAATTTTTCATACACTCTTGAGGACAGATACAAGAGTTACTTAGAAATTTTTCGAACGAAACTTTTTTTCAAAACCCACACACACTTGAAAAGCAAACAAATTTTTGAAAACATAAGAGCAAGTACCTAAGAGCCCATGGATAACCATGGATAGAAAGGGTGCTAACACCTTCCCTTTCTATAAATCTACCTCCCGAACCGAGAAACATTCTCAAAGAAGGAATTTTGCTGTGCTTTTGTCCTTTCCTTGTTGGAGAAAATAAAAGACGGTGGCGACTCTTGCTTATCGCGACATTTCGCGAACCAGCTACAAACAGTCAGTTCTATTTCCACCGATCACAGAACTGGCGACTCTGCTGGGGACTATTATAAGTGAGGTGTACCTTAGGATTAGACCACTCTTATGTTTTCAATTGCTTGTTTTGTTTGCTTTAAATTTTATGGGTTTGTATCAGAGTTCTATAGATCCTAAACCGGATCTGGGGATACCCTTTAGAAGTAGCAACAAACTGTGAGGGAACTGTGCGGGGTATACCGACATGGTTGAAGCAGTAGCTACGTTGATGTGGCACTTTGGTGAGTACCGGTAACCCTTGAGTCAAGTCAAGGAGAGTACGGGGCCGCCGCGTGGTGTCGTGAAGCATCAACTGACCTTAGGAACCTTACTTGACCATCCTGGCCTCTTTAGGGGTAGTGAGATGACCGACTTTGGTGCAGTCCGAAGTTGGTAGATACTCGATATTACACTCATTGAGGGTTGTTTTCTTGGAATATTTTGATCGCCAGTTCAGTGGCTAAATCAAAACAATGAACATAGAAAACAACCCAATGATATTGAGCTCCTTAGAACCCGGTTACTTTTGATAGGACAGGTTTGAGCCCACCAACTTCAAGAGGGTAGTACCTAAACTTCATGCTGGCATAAACTCTAAGGGCTGTCTTGTG
This sequence comes from Vicia faba, assembly GCA_948472305.1. Taxonomy (NCBI): domain Eukaryota; kingdom Viridiplantae; phylum Streptophyta; class Magnoliopsida; order Fabales; family Fabaceae; genus Vicia; species Vicia faba. Next base: position 991,939,955 of record OX451736.1, read on the forward strand.
TGACTTGTGTGCCTTTAAACTTGGACTACTTGCACATTCTTGTTACCTAACACATGAGTTTCTTGCAAGGTTTGTTTACAGTCCTTAATCTGGGCTCATAACAGGGTTTACTTACATCACTCCACGCATAGCATAACATCATACCATCATACCATTGCATACATCCTGCATAAGGACTAACCCATTTCAAAGATCTCAAGGGTTTGTGATGCAGGTCATGATGAACCAACTGTCTAGCAAGGGGAAAAGGGGATTTATTTTCCTCTAGCCAAGGTTGTTTGGAGACCAAAACATGATGACTTGAGTCAGGGGCTATGACCCACTCGATATGGTGAGCTTTGACTCTTGAAGAAGGACTCTCAACAACATGACGTTCCTTCAATCAAGCTACAAAATGCAAATTCTAACAATTTTCTTGTCTACCCCGCGAGATCCTTGAAAACATTGCATGCATACATACATATCATTGCATTACAGGTACCCTTGTTACAGGTCACTTACCTTCTTCGCTGTTCATTTCAGCAATGGCTTCCCAACAAGACAACCAGGATCTTCAGGCTCAAGAGACTCGGTTCAGGGAAATCCTCATAAACCTATCCAAGGGGCAGGAGGAGTTGAGAACACTCCTCATGGGGACTTTGGTCAGGAACAGTTCTGAGGACGATAAAGACGAACGGCTGAAACGTCTGTAAGCAGAGGTAGATACAATGAGAACCCAGATGCTGGGGCAGATGGCTCTCATTCAAGACTTAGCTCAAAGACAAGAAGAGCTCAGGGTTCTCGTCAACCAACTGCTTCGGGACAACCAACTGGGGAAAACATCTAAGGTTGAAAAGTCAGTCGTCATTAAATTCCCTTTGAGACAAGAAGACAAGGGAAAAGCTCCTCAACTTGCTTCAGGGTCACAAATTCAGCATCAACCTCACCAGCTTCAGCAAGACAGTATGAAGCAAGTAGTCAGGGTTGGAGACCAAACCGGTAATCAGCCCCCAAGAAGTCAAAGGTTTGGTTTGATGAATAGACCTCTCCGAGCTGCTGCTACTTCACAGGTCCAACAACGACCTCGCCAAGAACAACGGGTTGATCAGAGCGAGCCAGACAAGCCTAAGAGGCAATTCACCCAGCTCAACATGCCGTTGTCCCAAGCTTTGCAACACCTGTTGAAGTTGAATCTGGTGACGTTGATAGGACCTCACCCTAATCCTAAGACTTCTTCACCCAACTATCATCCCAACGAGAGGTGCGCATACCACTCTGATAGCCTGGGGCATACTACGGACAACTGTTGGGCTCTGAAGAACAAGGTCCAAGACATGATTGATGCCAAAGAAGTCTAGTTTGAAGCACCAGAGACTCCAAACATAATCACTGCTCCTTTGCCAAATCATTGAAGGCTTTTGTTTTATTTGAATTTCTGAGTTGTATTTTTCTTTGCTTATACAAACAATTAATGTCATAGCAAACTTGTTTATTCCATTAATGCATCGCATATGTCTGTTTGAATTAATCTATTCGTATTTATTATATTCAAAATTGCTTTCATTTTTCTGTGATGATCAACTCTCGATTAATAATTCTAAGCCTCTTGAGGGAGGATGACGAAAATGATACCACGATCCTTACAGTATGATTTTGGACAAACCCCGCTGATGAGGTACAGGCATTTGTTCAATTCCTAAACACTGGAGTTATAAGGAAGATAATCCCTCGTCAACCCCTTTGAGCCAAAGAAGTAGGAGTTTTCTTTTCGAAAATTAAAACCCTTAATCATAACCCGGGGCAGGGTAGTTCTCTCAGTGGATCCAAGTGCACAGCAAATAGCATCAAAGAAGTCCTTCCGAGACGAAAAGACAGTCATGGTTCCAGGTAATCATAAAGACATGAAGTCATTATCTCTTAGAAATAAAAGCCCAATAAGTCAAAACCTATGAAGGAGACTTACAAAACTGGGGCATCCCGCTGACTGTAAACCGGTCAGGCAAAAAACAGGGATAACGAAATCAAAAAGGAAGAGGTTTTACAATCCCTCAACCAAAAAGAAATGACTGCCTATCCACAACAAATTGTCAATATCCGAACCATCACCGGAATATCAGGACAAAGACTCAAATAAGGTCTAACGCACGGTCAACTGAGTTTAGGTTTGAAGAACATCACGAAGAGCGGGTGGGTACAAATAATTTGAGCCTTTATCCTTTGTTTCTTAAACCATGAACCAGGCCACGCTACAACCTTTAAAAGTCCTAGCTGAAGCATGGGTTAGTTCGAAAGCATACTGTTACGAAAGGTATCCTGACTCCTTAAGGTTTGCGGTAAAATAACGAGTTGACATCACAGTTTACAAAGAATTCACTTGTTTTTATAAAAAAAAATGCATTTTTAAAAACTTCAAGACAGACATAAGCTTTGCATTCTTGATATAACATTGTTTGCATATGACTATTTGTTCGAACAGCAGAGAAATTCGCACGACGAATATCTAAGTGAACAAAAGTACTTCCAACCAAGGGGCAGACATGATCATGGTCTATTATCTGGGGCAGTTAAGTCAAGATTCGGAGAATCTCTCAAAAGGCCAACCAACTTGGGGAAAATCTTCATCTGGATCACTTGGGGCATTGGACGATCAAACGAAGATCTTCTGGTAGTAGGGCAACACAACACTACTGATAAGGGCACCTCTCTACATCCTGAGAGCACGGACATAGTCGAAAAAATACTACGCATAATCAAATACCCGCTAGGTTGACACACCTAGGCAAAAATAAGGGCTTCCCGGTGAACCAAAAGGGTTCGGGCAAAAATAAGGGATGAAATGAAAAAAATCTGTACACCCGGCAAGTCGAAAACCTGAAAAGGCGGCTTGGGCAAAAATGGGTATCCCGGTGGACTGAAAACCCGAAAGGGCGGTCCAGGCAAAAATTAGGGATCAAAGCGTACGACTATGTCCCGGCATCTCGTCACCTGCCTACCAGAAGAAGGTTTGTCAATCGGCAGTCATCAAACACCTCCACAGGTACCCTCTCACATCAGAAACATGGGCAATAATGAGTTGTCTAAGCGATCTAGTTGCTCTGTCCACCAAGGTACCAAGGTAAGTTCGGCTGAAGAATGTAACCAGGATACCTTCACTCCCCGCAGAGTAAGACAAAAATCAGTAATACTCTCCCCCGAGCAGAGTTGGTCTCTCGTCAGCCCTGAAAAGGCACAGTATCCCCAACAAGTCAGCAACACTCTCCCCAAGTAGAGTTAGGCTACTGTCAGCCTTAAGGAAATTGGATATCCCCAGAAGATCTCTACATTCCCCAGCGGAGTATGCAGATTGATCCTCAGCAAGCATCCCCGGCAGTCTTAATATAAGATTGTTCCCCGGCGGAATCCAGACACCGCAGTGGGGCCATTCCCCAGTACAATCCAAAAGTTTCCCCAAGAGAGTTGAATCAATTTCCCCAGTAGATTCTGGAAGCTTACCCCCAGTAGATTCTGGAAGCTTATCCCACGCAGAGTGAAAATGCGTCTCCTCGGCCATATCCAAAGGTTATTCCCCACCAGGGTCTAACTGGGTTATCCTCAGCTAATTACCACGGAAATATCGTCCTCGGCGAAGCTCTTCCTATCCCCAGCGGAGATCATCAAATTCCTCAACATAACTTATCAATGGAATCCCCAGCGGAGTTACCATTAAAACTCTCAGCGAAGTATCTCTTCCCACAGAGTAATTCCCCGCAGAGTAATCTCTTCAACAAGTTTATTCCCCAATGGAGTCATCTTCTCCTACCGGTTTATCCTTGCAATCGTCATCCCCAGCGGAAATGAAGAACTCTACTCTTCAGCATCAGCCCAGGATTCAATTTCTCGGCATTCGTCAAGGACTTATTTTCCCAGACGAAAATACATTCATAAACATTTCACATTTTATACATCCTGCTTACATACATGATAAAGTGCATACGACACTATCTCATTCGTTTTTGAGAACATCATGACATCATGCATTTCATACATCATGACGTTGCATACAACTGATGTTTTGCCTTTTCAGGAAAAGGTCAATCCAAAGATGATTACTATCAACTGTCGCAGTTCCAGATTCGATACCTGTATCTAGCCAGGGCATATCTGTGAGCGATTGATTGTGGATTCGATACCTGTATCTAGCCAGGGCATATCTACATGAAGAGTTTAGAGATTCGATACCTATATCCAGCCAGGGCATATCTGTATACAACTAGTTCCAAATTTGACACCTGTATCTAGCCAGGGCATATCTGTAAGCGATTGATTGTGGATTCGATACCTGTATCTAGCCAGGGCATATCTACATTAAAGAGATTGAAGATATAGCTTAGAGATGCTCCAGATATGGATGTTATTCTTTTGCTTATTCAAGAGTTTCTTTTCAGAGATAGCTTGGAAATGCTCCAGATATGGACGTTATTCTTTTGCTTATTCAGAGTTTCCTTCCAGAGATAGCTTGGAAATGCTCCAGATATGGATGCTATTCTTTTGCTTATTCAAAGTTTCTTCTCAGAGATAGCTTAGAGATGCTCCAGATATGGATGCTATTCTTTTGCTTATTCAGATTTTCTCTTTAGAGATAGCTTAGAGATGCTCCAGATATGGATGTTATTCTTTTGCTTATTCAAGAGTTTCTTTTCAGAGATAGCTGGGAAATGCTCCAGATATGGATGCTGTTCTTTTGCTTATTCAGATTTTCTCTTCAGAGATAGCTTGGAAATGCTCCAGATATGGATGCTATTCTTTTGCTTATTTAAGAGTTTCTTTTCAGAGATAGCTTAGAGATGCTTCGGACCCGGATGTTATTCTATTGCTTATTCAGAAATTCCTCTTCAGAGATAGCTTAGAGATGCTCCGGACCCGGATGCTATTCTATCGCTTATTCAAAGTTTCTTCTCAGAGATAGTTCAGATATGCTCAAGAACCGGATGCTATTCTATTTTTTATTTAGAGATTCCCTCTAGATATAGTTCAGATGCGATCCAGACATGGCTACATTCTGATACTTATTCCAGATTCCCTTCTAGAGATGGTTCAGATGCGACCCAGATATGGCTACTTTCTGATGCTTATTCCAGATTCCCTTTCAGAGATAGCTTAGAGATGCTCCCGGTGCGGATGATATTTTATTGCTTATTCAGATTCCCTCTCAGATAGCTTAGAGATGCTCCGGACCCGGATGCTATTCTATCGCTTATTCAGAGTTTCTTCCCAGAAATGGCTTGGAAATGCTCCAGACATGGATGCTATTCTTTTGCTTATTCAAAGTTTCTTTTCAGAGATAGCTTGGAAATGCTCCAGACATGGATGCTATTCTTTAGCTTATTCAAAGTTTCCTTTCAGAGATGGCTTAGAGATACTCCATATCCGGATGTTATTCTTTTGCCTATTCAGATTCCTCTCCAGAGATGGCCTAGAGATGCTCCAGATTCGGATGCTATTCTATTGCTTATTCATAGATAGTTCAGATGCGACCCAGATTTGGCGACATTCCGATACGTATTCCAGAATTCCTTTCAGATATAGCTTAGAGATGCTCCTGACCCGGACGCTATTCTATTGCTTATTCATATTCAAACTTCTAAAGACAACTTAGAGATGCTCCAGACCCGGAGGCTATTCTATTGTGTAGTCCAGATTCATTCAAAAGACATTCCAGATACGATCCAGATTTGGATAATATTCTGTCACTCATTCAGATGCAGTATGGATATACCCCAGACACGGCGGTCATTCTACTACTCGTTCAGACGTCAGCAATTAGACACGGACTAGATATGCTCCAGACACGGAAGCTATTCTATTTCTTACTCAGATTCAACCATCCCTTACATTTCCAAATGGCATCTATAAGCCCATTCCCGACAAGGTTCTGTCACATCTCCAGATGGCATCTATAAGCCCATCCTCTTATCCATCATCTCTCCAAATGGCATCTGTAAGCCCATTCCCGACATCGCACTGCTGATATTCTACTATGCGAGTGCAAATTTCTGGGCACTCTAGTGTTCAATCATCTTCCACCTTCGGATCACGAAAGGCACGTAAGCCAATCTACATCCTCAGGTCTAAGAAAATTGAACAGGGGCAACTGTTGTACCCCAAAATTTGTCCTCCCATATTACTCAAAATATTTCAAGAGAAATTCACAAGTCCAACCCGGCGCGTCATATTCAGGTGTTCTTTCGCCAAGATATCTCTGGTAGCATATTCTCAAATTCATGTTCGGCTCAAGAGTCAATTCTTTAAAGAAGGTATCCGAATGTGTGAGTTTTCTCGAAGAAATATAGTGAAAAAGTGTGCTGAAAGTGCAGTTTTTACGCGCTAAAAAATTCATAACTTGAAGATCGTGACTCGTTTTGAACCCGTTTCGGTGGCCAAAATTCCGTCTTGACATTATCTACGTTTTCATATCTCACAGCTGGAAGCCAATTTCAATCAGAAGGTCTTCAAAAATGTGGATTTATCAAGTATTTTTGTACAGAAAATTTGTGACAGAAGTTTATTTGCGTCATGTTCAGAAAATCATAACTTGGTCTATTTTCATCGTATCGAGCTGGTTCCAGCGCCAAAATTTCAAAAATTGAGTTGGCTACATTTTCACATAAGGTATTGAGTTCAAACGGTATTCAAAAGGCCTTCGTTTTTTGCTCAGAGTGCATGACACGCCAAAAATCCTGAATGCTGAATATTATTTCATCTGGGCCGAAACTTCGAAAATTCATAACTCGGTCAATTTTTATCGGATTGGGCTCATATTTTTATACAAGGTCACTGACTCAGAGATCTACAACTTTTCTTCAAAAGTCGAGACCAAATTATGCACCGATCAATACCAGTTTTTTATTGAAGAACGTGTCAGAGTCGACACTGGAGCCCAAAATAAGTTTGTCTGAGCTGAAACTTCAAAAATTCATAACTAATTCACCGTTTATCCGATTGAGCCGATTTTCGGACAGGAGTTAGTTCTCGATGTCGGCTACATTTTGTTTTCACATTTCAACTTCAAAAATTGCACTTAAGTCCCTGCGATTTAGCCTGGAAAATGACGAACTCAAGTGAACATTGGAGGCCCAATTGCACATTCAAAGCCCATTTTCTTTACCCTAATTTCCATTATATAATCACCTTCTTTTCACACAAACCAGAGAGGAGAAAAAAGATAAAAAAAACTTTTCCACAACACTGTTAGAATATCAAATTCTTTCAAGAACCCTAAAACCTTGAAATCCTTATTACAAACTAACATCTCACTACAAACAAGCCATCTCAGTTACAAACCAACACCTCACTACTTCTTCAGTAAGGGTAAGGCTGACTTGATCTCTATGATCAAAAGGGCATAAAAGCATTCATGTCACTAATTTTCCAGTAAGGGTAAGATTGATTTGATCTCCATGATCAAAAGGGTATAATCATTCATACATGCCATATTGTGCCTAAACATTAAATTTCTTCATATATTGGCTTTATTTGCATTTTATGATTTTATTTAATGTGTTCATGAGATTCAACACTGCAGATTTTAGACAGGATCCCATGCAGGTTCATTAAGGAACGTTGAGGCCAGAATACAAATGGCCAAAAGCCAAATGGCCAAAACAGAACAACTTACACATGACACCAATACATGGCGAGACAGACATCTTGAGAATGTTAAGGAACGTTGAGGCCAGAACACAAATGGCCAAAAGCCAAAACACAAATGGCCAAAACAAAACAGTTTACACATGACGCCAATAACTGTTTCACCCCTCCAATCAGGCTCGTATACTCATAAACTCTCTCTCTATTTGTATTATGTTCCTTTAATTAATTAATCGTTATTATTTTTATTAATCACTAACCAATTAACATTTTTTCCTAATAAAATCAAAAACACAAAAAAATATTTTATTTATTAAAATTAACTTCATCACTTTTATTTTTGTAAATAAATTAATTTAATCAATTTAGCTTTAATTAGATTTAACTTTTAATATTTTTTGCAATATTTAAAATCAATTTAGAATATTAGGTTTTTATTAGCATTAATTCAATTTATTTTATTTCTTTAAAAACTCAAAAATCCAAAAATATTTTAATTAATTAATTAGTTTATTAATTTAATTGTTAACTTAATTTAATTTCTTTTAATCCAAAAATAACCAAAAAATCACTTCCTTTCAAAAAAAGGGTCAAAACCCAAAAAACTCGCATCCGATTTAATTTCTCGCACGCGATCCATTTTATCATATTATTGTATCAGTTTCCCGGAATGTAATAGCTTTTAATTAGGACTTTAATTATTTACCGCTTTATTTTACTTTTCGCAATTTAAATTAAAGGGTTTGTTTTTGGCGATGTAAATACCCGACGCTTGTAATAGCTTAGATTTAATTTCCCGCAATTTACTTCCCGCAAATTATTAAACTGTTAATTATGCATGACAAGATTTGTATGACAAATAAAATCAACCCGTAGCTCACAATGATGCATGTTCAAAGATAAACATAGACTGAAACCTGACACACGTGCACATGCCACTCCTAGGGTACGCCTCATTGGTTGCCTCGAACGTGGTCGTCAAGTATAGGGTGTTTTAGAGGTCGCCCTCCTGTCTAAAGATCCTGTTGCCTCGAAACGGTTGCCTCGGATAAAAAATGATCTAGGACATTAGGGTTACTTCTAAGGCGTCCTATTATTGCTTCGGTGACCACATTGTCCCTAATAATCGAATTGACCCGAATAACTCCAACGATGGTGCTACCTACCTCTCAATGGTGGGATAGCACTATCTAAAGGACTCTTACACAGCCTAATTCCTTAGAGTAGGTAGATTCTCATGGGTACTTTCTCTCTCAAAAATAAACAAAATACTTTTCACACCTACACTTTCTAAAAGTTTTCAAACAAATTTTTCATACACTCTTGAGGACAGATACAAGAGTTACTTAGAAATTTTTCGAACGAAACTTTTTTTCAAAACCCACACACACTTGAAAAGCAAACAAATTTTTGAAAACATAAGAGTAAGTACCTAAGAGCCCATGGATAACCATGGATAGAAAGGGTGCTAACACCTTCCCTTTCTATAAATCTACCTCCCGAACCGAGAAACATTCTCAAAGAAGGAATTTTGTTGTGCTTTTGTCCTTTCCTTGTTAGAGAAAATAAAAGACGGTGGCGACTCTTGCTTACCGCGACATTTCGCGAACCAGCTACAAACAGTCAGTTCTATTTCCACCGATCACAGTTCCTCAATAGAATAACGGACGATGAAGTTCCTAAATTTCAACAGAGATGGTTCCTCAGTAGAATAACGGACGACTGAAGGTCTTCAAATTCAACATAGATGATTCCTCAACAATAATAACGGACGACCGAAGCTTCTAAAATTCTACTTCTCTCAACAAAGATCAGCCTTCCCCAGCGGAATCTTTCTCAACAACAGGTGTACAAGCTCTCGCTAAGGAATCTCTTATGTGATCGACACTCCTTCGGATGGCATCTTTAATCCCATCTACCGTCATCAGTCTCCAAATGGAATCATTAAGCTCATTCTCGACATCACAAGACAATTACCACTTCATGCGAGTGCAAATTTCTGGGCACTCTAGTGTTCAATCATCTTCCACCTTCAGATCACGAAAGGCAGACAAGCCAATCTAAATCTTCAGGTTTAAGAAGATTGAACAGGGGAAGCTGTTGTACCCCAAAATTTGCCCTCCCATATTTCTCAAAACATTTCAAGAATGATACTCAAGTTGCTCAAGGTAGTCCAAGGGTTGACCAAACAAGCTCTCTCCTAAGGCAGTCTACCTCAAATTAGGGTTTCATATTGCATCAAGATACTTGAGCATAAGAGACCCCAAATGCTCACCAATGTCCTAATATGTTCTCAAGATCATCCATATCAAGTTTCAAGCCTTGCAGAGAAAATTTGCTTAGTCAATTGCTCAAAGGCCTAAAAATCGATTGTGCTAGGGCAAAAGTCAATTGTGGCCTACATACAGTCAAACTTCAAGATTTTTGGTCAACATCCTTATTTTGAAGTATATTTCATCATTTTATCAATGGTTGATCATGATTCATAAAGGATTGCTCACAATTCATCAAGAACCAAAAGTTGCTAAATTAGGGTTTTGTAGGAAAAGTCAACTCAACTTTGACCAAGCATAACTTTCTCATACTTTATGATAAATGACCCATCCAAAGCTCATTTTGAATAGGATACCATTCCCTACAATTCATCTTCAGCTCCCAAGTTCAAAATATGCACTCACAAGAAGTTATGAATTTAGACATTATAGGTCATTTTGAAAAGTCAACAAAAACACCTTTTTTGTCAAAGATTCATACATGAGCATGGAATATCAAATTGAGATGATACAAAAAGGGTTGCTTATAGGACATCTCAAGCTTTCTAAAAAGTCTAAGAACACCTCCAAAGAGTCAAAATTGAGGAAGTTATGCATTGGTGAAGTTGACCTTTTTTGCAAAATTGCCAAAAGTCAACTATGCCTAAAACTTCAAATTTTTTCAAATGGGCCCAATCTTTTTCACTTGTTTTGAGTTGGCAACATGGTCCACGAGCCCTAGCCTTTTCCACTTGTCATTATATTATTTTTATTTTTTATTTTTATTTTTATTTGAATTAAATCATTTTAAATCAAAACAAATCATATAAAATCCAAAACATTTAAATTCAAAGATCTTGTGCTTGTTTCAGGTCTTATTATACAGCTAGCATCAAATCAAACTCGTGTAAAGGCATGGTGTGCACAAAAAGATTGAATTAGGCCATTTTTGGAAATATATTCAAGGTGTATCAAATCAAAATTCAATTCATTGATGGAGGAAGATTGAGATCAGTTATCAACCCTAATTCGTTCCTCAATACATATAGAAGGAATGCAGACCAAAAGAGGTTAGAGAAAGAGGCGCAGCATCAAGAATCAAACTTGGAAAAATCAAGAAAAAGTGGTGATCAAATTACCACTTAGAGGTCAATTTAAGACCCTTGGACCATTGCAATCGCTTCCTGGGATCCCTAGCAAGCAAAAGCAATCAAAACCAAGCATTTCCAGGCCCTATAACGCACTGCAAGACATTCACGACACCCACCTTTTCTTGAATTCTGTTTGCATAATTCTTGCACATTCATCAAATTCTAATCATATATTCTTGTTTACCATTACATTTGCAAGCTTTCTATAATACTCAATTGCATTTTCATAGACTGAATCGAGAACTGCCATTGTTAGGTTTTTGGGTTCCATTTTAGGGTTTTTGTTTGCAGGTAAAATTAGCCTTCATGAATGGTACCATCATGTTCAGGAGGACAAAACGGTTCGATCCATGGCATTAGGTGTCATTTATATTGCTCATGGAAGATTTTGGAACGAGCACTGTTTATAGCGACAGACAAACGTCTGTAGCTAAAAGTCTAGGACTTTTACTCACGGAGAAAGGAAGAAGATGACCAGTTGGAGCCTCCCCATTGGATCATTTGAATTTCCGCGCGCAGGGTTTTAATGTTTTGTTGTTTTCCATATTATATTTTATGTTTATTTTATGTACAACAAAACACAAGTGGTGCAGTGGTAGTGAGGGCGTGGAAAGAGCTTCAGGACCTAGGTTCGAATCCCAGGTCCCCCAAATATTTCATGTATTTTTCCTTTTCAGGATTCAGCGCATGCACAAGCCAAGGGTCTATCATGTGACCTCAAGATCCAGTCTGCCAAGTGGCCAGATGGCCAGATCCAAAGGCCATCCATGAAGGAGCACCAAAGGCCTAGTCAAACGCACATGCATGGGATTCTAGAAGTCAACGTGGACCTCCATCTTTTGGGCCCAGAAGTTGCTTCTCATACCCCCCCAGAATTGCTATTGCAGGCCCAAATTTCATTTCTTTATTCTTTTATATTTATTTCATTTAATTTATTTATTATTTTACTAACCAAATAATTATTTTCTTTTATAAAAAAATCATAAAAATAATACTTTCCACAAATTAGGTTTAGACTTTATTTTTTATCAAAAATTAAATTAATTAAATTAGATTTTAATTTTAGGTAAACTTTAATTCTTTTTGTAAATAATTAAAACTAATTAGAATAATTAGGTTTTTATTTCTAATTTAATTATTTTCTTTTTCCTAAAAATAACAAAAACACAAAAATAGGCCATGTAATTATTTTTATTAATTAATTTAATCACTAATTAAATTTTGTATTTAATTTAGAAAACTTAATTCTTTTATTAAAAACAACAAAAACAATTTTTCTTTTGATTAGGTTAGAAGGGTCAAAACCCTAATTTCTTCCCGATCTTAATTTTTCTCGTGCGCTTTATTTTTATTATTTACCATATTGATATAATTGCCTACAGTTTGTAATAGTTTAATTAGGATGTTTATTTCCATTTATCGCTTTATTTTCAAAGGGTCTGTTTTTGCCTATGTAAATACCCGAAGCCTTGTAATAGCTTAGTTTAATTTCTGCACTTTAAATTATGCAAAATATTAAACTGTTAGATGTATGATATTAGGATGCATGACAAGAATGTATGTAAAACTTTAAAACAGTTAGATAACCCTAAAATGTGCAAAGATAATAATCTGAAATTAAATCACTCGCACATGCGCACTCCTAGGGTACACTCCCACTTGTTTGCCTTCGGTAAACGGTCATTGAGTATAGGATATTTTAGTAGTCGTCCTTTTGTCCAAAGATCAAAGTTGCCTCGGAAAGGTTGCCTCGGATAATTGATCTAAGACATTAGGGTTATTACTAAGACGTCCTAACATTGCTTTAGTGACCGTACGTCCCTTTCGAATTGACCCTCAAAACTGCAACAACGGTGCTACCTACTCACTAATAGTAGGATAATGTTGTCTAAAGGAAACGAACACAGAACGATTCTTTTTTCGAGTAGGTAGATTAGTTCTTAAGTACTTGCTCAATCAAAACAAACTTTTTAACACTTACACTCCTTTTCAAACAAAGTTTTCAAAAACACTTCATTACACTCTTGAAGACAGAAGCAAGAGTTAAATCGAAGTCAAAATAAAAACTTTTCAAAACACACAAGCACACAAAGAAGCAATTTTGAAAATGATGAGCAAGTACCTAAGAGCCCGTGGATAACTACGGATAGAAAGGGTGCTAATACCTTCCCTTTATATAATCTACCCCCCATACTCAGAAATATCTCGAAAAAGAAATTTTTCTGTGCTTTTTTCCTTTCCTTGTTGGATAAAATAAAAGTCGGTGGCGACTCTTGCTTACCGCGACATTTTGCAAACACAAACGCAAAACGCAAACCAGTAAATCCTAAAAACAGTCCCGGTTCTGGCCACCGTATCACACCCATCATCAGAGCTTATGGAACCCTCTTATTTCTTACTCTTTTTGATCTCATCTTCTCTAACTTGAACAATCAGAATATCACCTTATTGATATGCCAATCGAAACATCACTTGGTTAACATGCTTGTCGAAAGGCACTTTGTACGCTCTAACGAAAAACAACCTTATTTAAGATGCCCGTCAAAGCTGCCTTGTTGGAAATGCCCATCGAAAGGCCCTATACCAATCGAAGGATCTTTTGCAGATGCCAATCAAAGGACCTTCTGTAGATGCCAATCGAAGGACCTTTTGTAGATGCTAATTGAATGACCTTTTGCAGATGCCAATCGAAGGACCTTCTGTAGATGCCAATCGAAGGACCTTAACCATCATTTGAAAATTTTCCTTTTCTTTAGGCAAAGGTTTGTAACCACCTATGCAAGAGGAAATCTTGGAAAAACATGATAGGGCAAATTTTTGGGTACAACACCTATACAGGCTCATCATAAAGTAATCTTACACAAATTCCTTCTAATACATTTCCAGAATATCATTAAGAGTTAAATCACTCCAAAGATTTATTCTGATTCTTTTCCAGTTAAAGATTATCCAAGATCTCTGTTGGTTCAGTTTAAATTAATCAATGGTCTATCCTAATTACGTTCTGGTAGACACTTTCTCTGGTTCAGATAAATTTCTCCAAAGATTTATTCTGTTTCTTTTCCAGTTAAAGAATATTCAAGACCTCTACTGGTTCAGTTTAAACCGATCAATGGTTTATCCTGATTCCTTTCCGGTGGACACTTTCTCTGGTTCACATAAATTGCTCCAAAGATTTATTCTAATTCTTTTTCAGTTAAAGAGTATTCAAAACCTCTACTGGTTCAGTTTAAATCGATCAATGGTTTATCCTGATTCCATCCCGGTAGACACTTCTTCTGGTTCAGTCTAAATCAATCAAAGATATATTCTGATTCCTTTTCCAGTTGAAGTCAAGCTTAGACTTAGTCTAATTTCTATCAACAATCACCTTTGGATGGCATCTATAAGCCCATCTCTGACAACTCTCCATCATCTCTCCAAATGGAATCTTTAAGCCCATTCCTTACACAGTCAACTACATCATCGAGTGCAAATTTCTGGGCACTCTAGTGTTCAATCATCTTCCACTTTCAAGTCACGAATGGCAGACTCGCTAATCTAACTCTTCAGGTTTAAGAAGATTGAACAGGGGAAGTTGTTGTACCCCAAAATTTTCCCTCTCTTTTCTCAAGGCATTTCTCACAAGGATTCTCAAAAATTCAAGCTTACACAAGTACAATTGGATTTTTCAGCATCAAGTTAAAGAGGAAACTGTTAAAAAGGGAAAAGCAGATAAAAATAATCTTTTTGACAAAATTGAAGAAAAAACAAGTTTTCTTCGATTCACAAGGCTTCAATTGGATTTTGGTCTCCTGTAAGCTTTCTTCGATTTCCCTTGCTTCAATTGGACAAATGGCTGCCTATATGCCTGTTTCGATTGGACATTTGATGCCTACATGCCTGTTTTAATTGGACAAATAATTCCCTCCATGCTTGCTTTGATTCATAATGTCATGGCTAGATTCATACAACCTTTGATTGAGCAATAGCTTCCTTCATGCATGCTTCAAAGCAAGAGGCTCCCACCAGGCCAGCAGACACAAGGCAAAAAACCCTTATAGCCTCCTTCGATTCAAAGAGGAAAAGCCTCATATTGATGTCCTTCGATTCAGAAATTGGTGACTTCCTACTGGCTCCCTTCGATTCATAAGACAAGTGCCTTTCTCTACGCTCGCCTTCAATTCACAAGGCAAGGACATTCCTCAGGCCAGCAGGAACAAGGTAATGGCCTCCTACATATATCTTTCGTTTGGGCACGTGGCCTTTTCTTCGAATGCAAGCTTGATATACATCATTCGTTTGGGCATGTGGTTCCCTTTTATGCAAGCTTTGGGTTACATGATTCGTTTGGCCATATGACCTTTGGCAGGAAAGTTTCGTTTGGACAGTGGCTCTTCATGCAAGCTTTCGTTTGAGAAAAGGCCTCTTGCATGTTTTCTCGAAGTCACAAAGCAATGGCCTCCTGCATCTCTCCTTCGACTTAGAAGCCATTGGTTTTGCATGTTTGCCAAACTCACAAGGCAAAATTTCCCCCTCACGCTAGCGCCCCCAAAGCAAAGACCTTCTGCATGCACCCTTTCGTTTGGCCATATGACCTCTAGCAGGAAAGCCTTCGATTGGACAAGAGCGACCTTCACAAAAAGCTTCTATTAGAATTTTGATTCACTTCGAATCAGCATACTTTGAATCCAATTTGAACCCTTCGAAGCAAGCTTGTTTGAAGAACTTTGAGCAAATCTCATAGCCTTATCCTCCAAATCTCACTTTTCAGGTTATGTTGCTTCCAAATCTTTACATAATCAGAGGCTTACATAAAGGTTCGAAGCTTTGTCTACTGGATAATACTATTCTTGGATAAAATAGAAAAAAGCTACGTACCCTTTTTTCATAAGGAGTACTTTAATCACAAAATTAGCTCCTAATCTGATTTTTGTCTGAACGCAAGCAGTGCCAAAAGCATAAGCACAATATCCTGCCCCAACAGACAGCAGGCCCCACTTGTACTTGAAATTTGGGAATAACAAAAGGGATCAATTTTGTTTTCATTTCAACCAAACCATGGTTTATTATCCTACAAACCTGGTTACTTCAGCACCTCTAACCCTTTCTCTATAAATAGAGAAACATTTGCAAGCTGAAGAGGACTTTTGGGTGGTGTGGAAAGAATCTTCAAAAAATCATCAAACTCTCAAAAAAAACTCTTAAACTCTTAAGATTCTCAAACACTAAACACAAACCCAGAATCTAAAGAAACACAACACTTATTTCTTTTTTCTATTATGAATCTGAAGCAATCCCCACACTTTGTTTTCTTTTGAATCCAGTAGAAAGAAAACTACACTTGTTCTTCTCCTTCGAATCCAGAAATAACAAACACCACCATCACACCTCCTGACCTTCGAATCCAGTCAAAGAAACATCACACGTGTTTCTTTCCTTCGAATCCAGGAGCATCTAGTCCAATCACTCAAGGTCAAACACACATTCCAGCTTCAAGCAAGGTAAGTCACTCTGATCTTAAACTTTTCATTTGAAGCATGTACATAACATCTGTTTCCTTTTCGTTTCCACCTTTTCAACTTTTTTTTCATTGCTAACCTTTTGGTTTTGTTACTTGGTTTATCAAATGTTTTTTAAGAACTAACCTGGCTATGAGACAATACTAACATGGCCTCAGGCCATGTTACTATTTAAGTCCCAAACGAAAGAATACAGGAAGAAGGAGGTGTGAATCGAAGCTTTAGGCTTCACCCCTGGCTACTTCACAGTTGCAAGCAGAACAAAGAGTTTGGCTTTAGGCTTCGCCACACACTAACTTCCAGGCCATTTGAAGGAGAAAAATAGGAGAAACGAAAGTTGTCCACACTGAATGCCAGGCCTCAATTGAAAGAAGCAGCCAGTAGGATGTCCACATTAACTCTCAGGCCTCAATCAAAATAAGGACAAAGGGCATGGTTGAAGCTTACGTGCTCACCCTAACATTCCTGCAATCGAAGGAAGCAGAAAGGCAGAATCGAAGGCTGCATCTCATGCTTCATGCTAAGCCCAAATCGAAGGGAGTCAGAGAATTATTCATAAGTGAATATCACAATGGGTGTTAGTTCAACTGTTACCATAAGTGAATAATAAATGGCATTATAGCAGTCGAATCCAAAACCTTTATGTTATGTCATAATAGTTGTATCCTAAAATCATAATTATAAATAGCGCGCTATCTAATTTATAACAATGATCATACGCCCCTTGTGGTAACCAACATATATATAATTACACGCTACCTAACAACGGACGTGCTACCGTTATCATATGTGTTTCACAATCGTCATTGTTTTTATTTTCCATAATAGTGAAATTTGAAAATCTAATTCAAAAACTGCTCTATTGAATTTTAAATTTGTCTCAAAAGTCCACAATTTCATCTTTAGGAACCTTACATATTTAATAAAATAGTACACCAAAAACTACAAGAAATTGATACATTCCCATCACATAATGATTACACTACGTACAACTTTCATTACACATGTTAATGTTATTTTAGTAAATGTCATTATGCCTCCAACAAGAATAACTCTAAATAAAATTGTCTCCTTTACTGTCATAACTACAACCTACAAAATGCAAGATCATATTTTTCAAACCAAGTAAATGCATATATATATCAACACCAACACAACATAATCATGGCACACTATGTTAAACCACCATGGTTTCTATCAATAATATCACAACAAATTATATCATAAAAAGATTACATTATTAAAATAATGAAAAAACTTTTTTATAAATGAAGAAGAAAAATAAAGAATGTACCTATCTATCAGAAAGAAAACATGTGCTCCACCTATTAATAAATGAAAAAAAAGTTGATTTTAATAAATAATAAATATTTTTTTGAAAGCTTATATTATATTTAATAATCAAGAGAAAGCATATTATTTTAGGTTTATATTTAATTCCATGCAAAACTGGAAGCCAATCACCACCACATATTAAAGTTTTGATAGTAGATGGATGTAAAAAAGCTCGAAATATCTCAATAATTCACTCTCTGGCGTTAAAGGTTCACTCTGAAGTCACTGTAGATATTGAAATGGCAAGAACACCTGCTGCCATACGGGATACCACTCTATATTTTCCACTATTATATTAAAAGAAAATATATGATTAAAATTTAGAGCAAATCTTTAAACATACTCTTAAATACAATATAATAATTCTCGTATATAATCAAGTTGACTCATGAATTTAACGAGTTGAATTATGTGTAGTTCAAGTTTAGCTCATTTAGTTAACGAACTTAGTTTTCACTCATATTCAATCCATTGGATTCATGAACCTAGTTCAATGATTTAATATTTGAACTGAGTTTCAAACTATTTTCAAGTTAGTTTAGTTCATTGTCAGCTCTAGCTGGGTCTTTAGCTTGGAAGATGGTCAACCTCCGATGGATGTGTTCGGTTCTACTATTATCAGTCAAACCTGAGCTAAGCTTGAATATGGATTCATAGATGCTCCAGTTTTGGCCGGAGTTGGAAATCAAAATTATTGGTTAGCCTGAACTTAAATCGAGCTTCACCGGTCAAAACTCGATAGTGTTAGGTATAGATCTATAGATATATGTGGGCGTCCTTCCATGGTGGCTCACAACAATATCAGTGATTGACCAGAGTCGAATCGAAATTCGACAAATTCCAACATCGTAGACTTGACGTCTTGACTTTGTGGAACCTCGATTTCTTTACCTAAGACACTTTTGAATTCTAGATTTTAGAATTGGACCTTACTTCATGGAAATCGCAAGAATCACAACTTGATTCCCACAGATGACGCCACTGTTTCGTTGCAAAACCAAAAAAGGAGAGGATTGTAGAAATTATAGTGCAACGAAGCTTCAATGATGTAACATTGTAGATTGGAGGTTGCGATCACAATGCTTTTTGAAATAGAGACATTAATCTTGAATCATTGTCGTTGATCGATGTTGATCTTGAATCGGCGTTGCTAATCTCTAATGTGATGGATCAAAGGGAGTACAGTACCTGCATGATTGACACTTTAACACTCAAGTCAGTTTAGGATTCAAGATACTCGTACTGAAAATAAAAATTGAAGATTGTGTATCTATAAATCTTTTGTGAATGTATCTATAGCTTAGGTTAAATGAAGCGAGTCGGATAAATTAGCCTTTTGTTATTGGACTTTTGACCAACAAGATAATATAATTATATTTATTCTCTATGTACTCCTTCTGTAATAAATTATAAATAAATTTAATTTTTTTTTTGATATATTTGACCATTAATATATATAATTTATATACGAACTACCTACAATAATTGTCAAATATATAAAAAAAAAAATCAATTTTATTTATAATTTATTGCAAAGAGAGTAATTTTTAATAAAAATACTTAATTAAGAATTAAATTAATTTTAAATTGAAGAAATTCTCAATTCACCCACAATTTAAGATAACTTTTTGAAAATTTCGTCTCAAAATGTTTCTCAATTCAATTACATTTAGGCACGATTAAATAATTTTCTAAAAACAGATTAAAGTTTTTAAATAAAAAAATTTAAAAAAAAATTGTGATAGTGAAGTTAAATCTATAGATAAATGTAGAGATATGAGGTAAATATTTTTCCATGTAAGTTGTGGTTGGAGGTGAGGATGGTGTTGCCACGTGTATATGAACATTTTCCAACCACATTGGAATGTGCAAACTTATCCGATTCAATAATATTAAGATGAGGTTACGACTTTACGACAACTTATGGTTTCTAAGTCATACGTGGTGGATCCCACTTTTAGGTGCAGTGTTACAGTCTCTAACCGTGCTTATTATCCATGCAAACCATTACGTGTCATCTAGTAGGACTACGATTACTTTTAACCATTTTATCCAAAAAGAAAAAACTAAATTCTAAAATGTAGTAAAAAAATATAAACATCAAATTTGACGCAACATAAATCTTAACTAATAAAAAAACACGTGCTATAATATAGATCCCGTTTAACATTACATGTTTATTAAATTAATTTTTATAAATTTTAAATTTATTTTTTAATTAATTAACATTTATATAATTACTACTTATAATATATATTTACTTTTAGTTATTGATTTGTATTTATAATAAATTGTATATTTTATTTTTTAATTTAATTATATAAAATAATAAGATTTACACTACAAGAAAATGCTTATCCATCCACGTGAATTTGTCACCTGATATTCATGTGGCTAAATAAAGTCAGTTGCAACGTAAAAATCACGTGGCAACGTGTTTTAATAATATAATAAAGAAGTATTAAGTGTGTCAGTTTTTTTTTTGTGTTAAAAAAAGTTGTGACGTGGGATTCACGTCGCTAATTAAAATATCATAAAAATTAAATTAATCACAACTTCCAACACTGACGTGTTCAGGTTTTGAAGGAAGAGAAAACAGTTGTATGATTGTTGCGACGTGAAAATCACGTGGCAACGTTGCGGCGTGATTTTCACGTCGCTACTTGCTTTATCTGATTTATCAAAACGCTCCACAACACACAGTAGCGTTTCACTTTGTTATACTTCTTCTTCAACCTTCCCTATTCCTCCGTACCCATTTTCTTCTCCAAATTTTTTTCTTCTCCACACTTAAATTCCTACCATCTCCATACATTGGTTGTAAGGTAATTTCAATTCAATGTTATTTATACTTTGTTAACAGCTTTTGATGTGTTATTTGAGTATAATTTTTTTTTCAATTTTTTTTTGAATAGAGAAAGAGAATATTGATAGAAGTATAGATTGCAAAAAGGGACAAGAAGATTGAAGGAGTTACAAGATAAAAGGTATGTCTTGAATATTTTATTTTTTTTGAAATTAGTATATTTTCTGAATTTGATTAATTTTTAGGTTATATATATTTTCTATATTTCATGAATTTGCATTGGGTTAAAATTATTGAATTTGGGTTATATATATTTTCTGTATTTGAGTTAAATGTTAGGTTTAATTATTTAGTTTATAATAATTATTAGTTATTAATTATTAATTTGTGATGAATGAGTTTAATTATTTTAGGAGTTTAAGTTTTTATATTTTTAGGAGTTTATAAATTTTTAGTGTTTAAATTAAATTTTTAGGAGTTTAATAAGTTTTTAAATTTTTAGGAGTTTATAAAATTTAGGTGTTTAAATTAAATTTTAAGTGTTTAAAAATAAATAAATATTTTTAGGAGTTTATAAATTTTAAGTGTTTAAATTAAATTTTTAGGAGTTTAATAAGTTTTTAAATTTTTAGGAGTTTATAAAATTTAGGTTTTTAAATTAAATTTTAATTGTTTAAAAATAAATAAATATTTTTAGGAGTTTATAAATATTTTTGAAAGCATATATTTATCTTTAATTGTATATGTTTAGGATTATTATTAAGTTGATTAATTAATATTTCTAATTAAATAGGTTTTGATTATATAAATTTGCAGTAAATGGAATATTATATGTATTATCGTAGTTGGATGTACGATAGACTATATCCAGGAAGACGCGCACTTAAACCCAATTTTATAGACGGAGTTAATGGTTTTATCGCGTGAACGTTTGCCCAGGAACGTTGTCGAAGTGAAGGAGGAGTTAGGTGTCCTTGTCTTAAATGTGGATGTAGATATATAATTAGTGACCCAGAGGAAATAACACGTCATTTGCATAGGAAAGGTTTCATTGAAAATTATTGGGTTTGGACGTATCATGGTGAAACACTGCCGAGTAATGTACCAGAGACTAGCAACACAAATGCTTCAAGTAGTCAACCGGTTATGCAACCACCTATGGAATTTGAAGAAAACTTTAATCTGATAGGTGACATGGTTGGTGATGCTTTTGGTGTTAACGTGACTTATGATCAACCTGAAGACTTTGACGGGGAAGAGTTGCCGAATGAGGAAGCGCAGAGATTTTATCAATTGTTGAATGAGATGAATACGCCGTTGTTTAAGGGGTCGTCAGACTCAAAGCTATCAATGTGTGTTAGATTATTGGCCGCTAAGTCAAATTGGAATGTTCCTGATCAGTGTTTGGAGCACTTCGCAAAAATGATGTTGGACTCAACTGCAACGAAAGACAACTTGCCTGCGAGTTTCTATGATGCAAAGAAGTTGGTGTCGAAGTTGGGTTTAAGAGTAAGAAAGATTGATTGTTGCATTAATGGTTGTATGTTGTTTTATGACAACGAGTTTGATACTCAAGATGGATCGTCAGAGGAATGTAAGTTTTGTCATAGTCCAAGATATAAAGTTCGCAATAGAGCCATTAACAGTAACCAAAAATGGATAGCAGTAAAGTCCATGTTTTATCTTCCGATAATACCAAAGTTAAAAAGAATGTTTTCTTCAATAAAGAACCAACCACTAATATTTCATAGATACATTTACATATATACGTGAATCTATTTCATGTATTCATTTGGTTAACATTCATATATTTATAATATATAATTATTTATAAAATTTAAATTTCTCGTTTTTAAAAATAATTGAAACTTATCTCCGTTTATAAAAATAACTATATTAATAGTTGATTTTTTCCCACTTATAAAAATATTTTTAATTTATTTCTATTTAAAAAAATTATTGTAACTTACTTTCATTTATAAAAGTAATTATATTAATATATATACTTTTTCCTATTTTAAGTGTCTTGAACTAGTGTGACAATTTATAAAGATATTTTTACTTATTCATGTTAAAAATAATTGCATCAATAGTTGAATTTTATTCGTTTATAAAAATATTTGTAACTTATTCTCGATTATAAAAGATATTGTAATTTATTTTAATTTCTACAAATAATTATATCAACTTGTAGAATTTTTATCGTTTATAAAAATATTTGTAAGTTATTTATGTTTATAAAAATAATTATAAAAATAAATATTTATCATATTATCTTAAATTTATTTATTCAATAATGATAAATATATATCTCATATTTAATTATGTTTATAAATAAATATCGTGTATTAGTGATATATATTTAATTTATTATTTTAATATCTAATTAATTTATTGTTCAGTAAATTAAATATTCTAATTAATCAAAATAAATTTATTATTGACAATAAAAAATCACAATATTAAATAATAATATAACATTTATTATTGTATATATCATTAGGAAAAGTAATAAAAAAATTAAATTTAAGAATATTGAAAAATTAATTATAATATTATTGTATAACATTTATTCTTATGTTTTTAGAATGATAAACTAAATATTTAACTCTAGAATAAAAAAAATTATAATTTGTAGTAAGACGGGTAATCGTGATTTTTATTGATACTTTAGTCTTTATGTTTAATATTTATTAAAAATACGTGATTTTTTTAAATTTACAATTTTAAATTTTTTACCATATATAACAGCTCTCTGTAAAATCTCAATTATAAATGAATATCTACACTTCATGGTATTTTAAAATAAGTTATGTAATTGAAATTAGTTAGAATAATGAGATACTTATTTTTATAGTTTAGGATGAATTTTTCTCATTTATAAATCTTTTAATATTAATGATTAGATTTATTACACGACATATTTTAAAAATAAGTACTCCACAATAACAACCAAAAATTTAGAATCTATTTGTATAAATAAAATCTCAAACAATATACTTAAAAATACTTAATATTACATTATAATATAGTAATATATACCAATAAGATTGCAAAAAATTATAATATAATATAAAAATTATTAAAATATATATAAAGTTATCATTAATGATCTATTCTTATATATTTATACGAGAGAATGTTCAAAAGAAAAGAAAAAATTATTATTAAGAAAATACAAAATTATTATAATTTATTACAAATTTTAAATTATAGAAAAATAAAATATATTAATAATATATTTATTATAATTAATTAAAATTAAAATTGTCATTATTTTTACTTCTTATGAAATAGCAAATGTTCATAATACTATATACATTTAAAAAATAAATAAATATAAATCCTTTCGAATCTTTTTAACAAATCTTCATAAAATAATAATAAAATATTATTTTAAGTTATTTGTAAATTAATAATATTATATAAATTTATTTTATATATTAATTCAAGATTGCGTCTATAATAATAAATTATATAATAAATTATTATAATATTTTTATATAAATAAATAAATCTATTATAATAAATAGACTAGAAAATAACTCACACATTTTAACTTAATACACATAAGATAAAAAATCTAAAATATAAACAAATATTTATAAAAAATACACAAAATTAAAATACAATCTTTATATATATATATATATATATATATATATATATATATATATATATATATATATATATATATATATATATATATATATATATATATATATATATATATATATATATATATATATATATATATATATATATATATATATATATATATATATATATATATATATATCACTTTCAACCATTAACAAACAAAAAAAATAATCAAAAGGAAACATTTTAGCTCCTAATTACAACATATAAAAAAGAATACATATAACTCAACAAGCGTGAATTTGTTAACTTCCATTATCAATGAATTGTTATTTTTAATCTCAAAACAGCGTTGATTGTATATATATTCAGTACGCATAAAATATTAAACAATACTTATTTCGCAATTTCGCACGTTCTTCAAACTTAAAACGATCGAGAATTGTCGATAAATAGAGAAGTTATGTTACACAAACACCCAACCAAAACTTTACAATTTAATACAATTGCAAAATCACTGTAATCGCCGCAACACCGACACCGTAAACTCTGATCAACAACGAAGACACCGTTAATCTCTCAGGTTCCACTCGAATTGTAACCACGATATCATAGCCTTCGTCAACATTCTTCCAAGTCGCGCCATCCTTCAGATTTCGTTGAAACCGCGATTGAACCCCTCCAGCAGCAGCCACCATGCAACCCTTGTTCAGTTCTTGTTTGGAAAGAGATGAGAGAAAAAAAATAATGGATCAGAGATGGAAGAAGGAGAGATTATCGGAGAAGATGCTGATTGTTAAGGAGAACAACCTCTAGTGGTGGGAGAAGAAGCAATGCTCAGCAACAATGCACCCGCAATCATAAAAGTCAAATTCAAATTGAAGAAAGACATTTTTGTTTTTCTCTTTCTGACTTGAAAGAAAAAGTGAATGAAATTTTTTGTTTTTGGAACTTGAAAACAGTGAAGTCCAGCAATTAATTTAAACTTATAAATATGTCAGACCTAAAATCAATAGCATAAATCTTGGAAAGGATGGGTGGAGTCGAATACTGTGTGTCTTCAGAAAAAATTCGATTGTCTTTTCCAATTTCCAAGTCCAATATAAATATAGATATTACTCTCTCCGTTTCTTTTTAATTGTCATTTTAGCATAAAGTTCTTCAACCAAGATAGTGGATTATTAGACTTATTTTTTCTATTATACCCTCATTTATTTTCTCTTTTCAAATAAATTCAATCATACACCATATCTCTTTTTCCAATAACTAATTGAGAAAATAATTAATTTTATAGAAAATGTGAAGTAAAGTTATTGAGAAAGTAGAGATATAATTGACGAATGATAATATTAAACTATAAAAACGACACTTAAATAAAAACAAAAAAATTCTTCTGACACTTAAAAAGGAACAGAAGGAGTAATAAATTAAGATTTTGTAATATAGGTTGTAAAAAATAAAATAATTAAAAATAATTATTTTATTAAAAAAATCTGGATATATCAAATCACATCATTAAATACCAAATTAAAATAAAGAGAATAGTAGTTGATTAGATTGTTATATTCTTACAATTAGTTAAATTTAAACTTTTAATTAAAATGATTATAGTGTAATAAAGTAATACTTTAAAATTTATATATTTATAATAGATTCGAGTCATGTTTGTTGTTTTAAGTTCCATTTCTAAAAGAATCTCAGTTATTTCGAAGCATTAGATTAGTCTTTGAGTTTACGTTTTTTTATTTATTTTTAAATGTACAAAATTATGTGAGTGATTTTTTTTTGGTTAAATAGAGGTACTCTTATGTGAGTTTGAAATCTTTTTTATTGCAACGACAATCTCTAGGCATAATTTCATATAAAACATAACCACTCGTTTATATTCGACAGTGTATCTATCTATTATAGTAGTAAACGACGACGATGAAAACAGTGACAGCAACGTCGTTTGATGTCTCCGCCGCTTGCTTCCATCCACGCCCTCTTAATCTACGCCATAAGACCAACATGACTAGGTAACATAACATAACCATCATGTTTTTCTTTTCTTTTCTTTACTTCTGTTTCTTCGATTTAATAGTGTTTTTGTTACGTGCAGTTTTTCGTTTGTAAGATCCTCCAACTTTAATAAGGGACATAGAAGCGTTGTGGTTCAACAAAAGTTTTTGAACTTCCGGTAAGTGTATAGAAAGTGTGAATCATAATTCACGATCTTCAATAAAACAGCTAGCATACATACTTTGATTTTGTTTTTGTTGTTGTTTTCAGTAATTAACATTGTTGATGGTTTTATATTGAAGCATGATGTGTAGTTTAAAGGGGAATTTGGAGGAGGTTGTTGGAGTTCCATCTTCAGTGCCTGTGCGTGTAGCTCACGACCTTTTTCTAGCTGGCCATAAGTATCTTGATGTAAGGTAAAGTAACCAATTTAATTAAGAGTTAAGTATATTTTTAAGAAAGTGTTAATTTAATTAATTAATTATTGTATATTATAGTGGTGTTTTGGAAGAAGCCAAAACTCACCACTGGATGTTTTTTGTGATTGTGCAGGACCACTGAAGAGTTTAATGCCGGACATGCTCCTGAGGCAATTAACATACCCTATATGTATAGAGTTGGATCAGGTTCTATTTCAATTTTCAAATGCTTTGTTTAATTGTGATTATCATGATGGTAATTAATATACTATTCTGAGTGTTGAAGTTAGCTCGTTTTTTTGTTCATCATGTATTCAGGGATGACAAAGAATAGCAATTTTGTTAAAGAAGTTTCTTCACATTTTAGAAAAGAAGCTGAAATTATTGTTGTGAGTGTGTATAACCTTTGCCAGTAATCATTAGATTCTGTATGAAATTTTCATGTACTCCAACTTGAACAATCTCTTGATGTTCTTATTTTTGCAGGGGTGTCAACTTGGTAAAAGGTCTATGATGGCTGCTACTGACTTGTTAGCTTCTGTATGCATTTCTTCTCTCAATAAACACTAAACTTTATTATTTATGCAGTTTCTATCTATGAATCACATACACTGAACATCTCGCGGTGTCTGACGCATAGTGTTTGATATAAAAAACATGAGCTGAAAAATTGTGTAGTGACAAAAAATTTGTATTGTATAGGGGTTCACTGGAGTCACAGACATAGCTGGTGGTTATGCTGCTTGGACCCAAAATGGACTTCCTACCGAAAGATGAAGCATTCTAGTTGGACTTGAAGCTGTATATAGAATAATGAGTAGTATTCTGGTTGGATCATGTAAATGCATAAAAACTAAGGGGGTGGGTGAAATGGTTTTGTATACTTGGTACAATTAAAATTAATCTTAATTCTCACAAGTAAACAACAATGTTAAGCTCTGTCTCTGCAATTTCAATTACTTCACTACAAAGTTACAACCAAGCACTGAAGTTCATTTAACCTTTGTCTCTGCAATGTCAATTGCTGGTTCAAAGCTGTTTTCAAATCCCCTTTGAGCTTTGGCTTAAACCTGTCTCAGAATTTTTGGAAGGACTCTTTCAGTTAAATAATTTTATCCTTTTATCTTATTCTCTTAAATTTGAAAAAGTAATAAGTAATGTTTGATTTATTTTTTATGGTTTCTTTGATAAAATAATAGTCTCTTATATTTCTCCTTGAATAAAACATTTTCTCTTTTTAAGCGTGTATCTTTAGATTGACGGTGAACATAATTGATTTAAAACATAATTGAGTTTGATAGAATTGATTTTAAAATAATTAATTTAAAAAAAATTAATTTATATTTAAATATATTTATATAAAAGTGAATTGAACAATAAATTTCAATATAAAAATAATTCATAATCAATTCTTGATACAAAAGTTACAAATTATAACTTTGAGTAGAAACAATTCTAAAGTAAATATTAATTTCACTTTAACCGAACCAATTTAAAGTATTTTTACTCCTTAGAAGCTAAATAAATTACGATACAAAATCTTATAAAATAATTTTAATTCTGTTAGAGAATAAGGGCATGTTTAATTCAGTTTTGTTTGGTAGTATAATTTTATAAAATTATTTTTAAAAACTAATTTCTATTTACAATTGGAAAAACTAAAAAAAATAGAATAGATTTTTGAAGTTTGGTTTTTTGGGTTTCTAATTTTGAAAACTAGAAAGAAGAAAAAGCAAGGGAAAATTATAATTTTTTATTAATAGTAAATTTGTAATATTTTGCAATTTTAAAATAGTTTCTAAAAGTAAGATTTCCAATTTTTTTTAATATTGTTTTTTAAAATTGATTTTAAAATAGTTTTTAAAAACTAAAAACTAAAACATATTCAAACGAACTCTAAGTAATTCTCAATACATCCGATATATTTATCTCTTTGTGAAAAATATCTCTCCAATCTATATATTTTGGAACATAATTTTTTTCCTATTATTAGTTACACATGATTTCTAATTAATTTTGATTTAAATTATTTATACTACAATTTGTATTACATTAAAGATTGACTTATATACTTGATAAAAGTACAAATGCGTGACAATTCTCATTGATTAAGGTCTCCCAAAGATTTTAGGGTTTACTGTGAGGTTGAAAGTTAGCTCATGAAGGATGAAAAATTATGTATATGTGTATTTTTATATTAGAGTTAGGTTATTATCCGCTCAACCATGATGTTAGGAAATTTATAGTCACATTGGACATGAATTTAAAATTTCAGTAGCAACCACTTAAGAAATGGGTAGTTTATTTCTTGATATTCAGAGGAGCGTGATCTACTTCCCCACGACTTATTCCATGTCGTTACAGAATGAGGACATGTCTCTTGCCAATTTCCACATTGGGAGACTTATCTCTGAGTAAGGCGAGATATCTAATAAACTAGTGATTGATCTAATAAAGGGGCAGCCGAAATTCCCTGCATCACCTCTGAAGACATTCTCACAAATATACCAATACACAACCCTTCCCTTAAAGAATTTCTCCTGGTTCCCTTCCTGGATAAGTCAGTATATCTCACTTTTAAGTTGATGGAAATCTTCCTTATGATTCCCCTTGACTTTGTAGAACTTGCACCAACTGTTAGGCTCAGGATCCACGACACCTACTTTCGGAGCTAGCGAATGAGAGATGTTATCCATGTGAAGGACCTCTTGTTGTATGTGCTTACGCCAAGTGTTCAAAGGCATGAAGCTTTCAGTGGGTTTTCCTTTTGGCTTGAACGTTGCCATGTCCCTCATGGGCGACATATATTGACTCTTTTACAAAATGCCAGAGTTATGGATATGTTCCTTCATGTATCAGGCCTTCTCTTCATCATCGCTCTCCTATCCTTTAATGTAATAATCTACACGAGTTACCACTTCAGCCAAGGACATGGTTGGCCTCTGGGTGAGTGACTCATTGAACTGTCTAACTCTAAGCACATTTTGAAACGCTTCCACGAATATCTCCTGGTTCAGATGGATCACCTTGATTATAGATTCATTAAAGTGGGTGAGGTACTCCTTTAGAGATCCAGAAGGGCTTTGGATAATGTTAAATACGCTAGTGGCGGTCATCTTTATATGCTTAATCATGACTAATTTATGGACCAACTTCTTCACCAAGTCCTGATAGCTAATAAGAGAGAGATGGATGAGGCTCATATACCACCTTAAAGATGTGTCTCTAAAGGAATCAGATATAAGTTTTCATTTCAAGAAGTCAGGTACCCCAATGATGGCCAATTGTGTGTTGATGGAGGTGACATATTCAAATGGGTCATTGTGTCCATTGAACTTAGCCAATGATGGCAGATTAAAATTTTCTAGGACATGTGCTTACCACATCTCATCTGATAAAGGTTAGGGATCCAATAGCTCTAATTCGTCCACCATGTATGTATTTTGCTAGCGCAACTGGATATAGAGGATGTTATCCTCTAGAGTTTAGTTTTGGAGATGAAAGTCGTCCATAGCAGCGTGCATCTCTGCTATAACACTTCCCTTGCCTTCAGACTCACTAGTGCCCAAAGTTGTTGCCTTTTTGTTCACCATGGTGGCCAGGGGATTGAGCAAAAGGAAAATAATCCAACATGGTGGAGTTATGGTGACCCATGTCAGTTTAACTAGGGGGCCATGGTGGGCGCTAATCGTAGTTGCTAAATATGTCTCCTCTTAAGACCTTCTCAAAAATATATCAATACACAGTCCCTTAAATATGAGGCTCTGGAAAAGGATGAAGTGATTTAGTTTCCTCTTCCCCATTCAGACACTATAAAGGGATTGTAAGTGATACACTTTTAAGTTGAACTCTTCATGCGAAGCATTAGTGGAGTCCCACAGGAAAACACTTTTTGAGTTCCTAAGGCGAGACTTTATGTTGAGAACCTCAGGCGTGAGGTGGTTACTTGTATGTGGGGGGATCTAGAATATGCTTCCATGTGTCAGTAACATGGCTCGTATAGTACTGTATCAAAAGAAGTATGTCAAAGAGATACTCAAGAGATTTAGGATGGATGGTTTGAATCATGCATCCTCACCTGTCGAACTATATTTGAAACTGGAGAAGCATGAAGAGGAGGAAAAAGTCGATATCATGTTGTTCAAACAAATTGTCGAATCTCTGAGATATGTGTACAATAGTCGACCTGATGTAGGTTTCTTAGTTGGATTGATGAGAAGGTCCATGAGTGAACCAAGTGTGTCACATATGAAGGCTACAAGAAGAATTCTGAGCCACTTAAAAGGATCGATAAATTGTGGAATTATGTTTCCACGAGATTCTAAATGAAAAGAAGTTACAGTTACTTGCTATTCAAATGCTGATTGGTGTGGAGATAAGAAAGATTGAAGAAGCACAACTGGTTATTTATTTCAAGTATTTGGTGCCCCAAACTCACGGTGCACGAGAAAACAACCTGTGGTGGCATTATCATCGCGTGAGGTTGAATATATAGCAGGATCTTATGCTGCTTGTCAAGAAATCTGGATTAGATTTGTGCTGGAAGAGATGGAGGTTGAAATGAAGAAACCCCTAGTACTTCAGATCGACAGTAAGTCAGCCATTAATCTTGCAAATAATCTAATTCTACATGGAAGAAGTAAGCACATTGAGGATGTGTTTCATTTTCCAAGGGAGAAAGTAAACCAAGATGAACTTGAAGTGAGACATTGCTCGAGTGAAGTATAATTGGTCGATATTTTCACCAAAGAACTGAAGATCTACAGGTTCCTAACTTTGAGAAAGAAATTTAAAATAGTTCAGACCGAATATGATTATTTCGTGTTCGACAACTTGGATTATAAGGGGGTATGTTTTGATATAATTCAAGTTGTATCCTAAGACCAAGTTAGTTAGGGTTAGAGTTTGTTATGTTGTGATATATATATCAAAAGGATCTTCAGTGGCTTGTAACACTTGGGCTTCTTCTATGATGAAGGAAAAGTGGGAGGGGGTACCTGCAAGATACTCCGATGTCAAAGTAAGGTTCAGAGTGAAAGTGCAAGTATAGAGTTAGAGAGAATAGAATTGAATACCTGATCCTCTAGTGAAAGAGGGTATTTCAAGCCCCCAGCGCTGGGCCAAGGTCCCTATTTTGTGCCGGATGCCCAGGCCTAAAATGGAGATTGCCAGGATCCTACATGGGTAGAGGAGACCAGTTTGTGGTCTTTATCCCGGTTCAACCTCCCTGTGATTCTTGGAGGGTGGAAGACCCGTTCTTTTCAGGGGTAGGATGACTCTGTGATATTAGGAGGAACGTTGGCCATGTCCCCTTGGCGGGCACGTGGAGGAGACCTTATTGTCAGGCACGTGGAGGAGACATCGTCAACGGTTATATGAAGAGGGAGATCCTCGACAGGCATGTGGAGGGATTATGCTTGACGGGCACATGTGGGAGACGTTCCCCGACGATCATAGTAATTTGGGCCGATGTAGTGGGACTTCCTTGTAACAGAGGATGGTTGGGCCTTTCCCGATGACACACTAAGCGCATGCCCAATCCAGAATAGGAGCCCCCCCCCCCCCCCTCAAGTCGTTGCTCCTAAGTAGATGAGTTATGACTTTTAAGTTAGCTCATGCTTCAAGGAGGTAGTGACACTGAGAATCTCCATGGCGATCCTCGTGTCTTTGTCATTCAATCCGAAGGTCGGTCGATAAAGACACGGGTATCAACCTTCAGTCCAGCCTATGCAAAAAGGGGATGTGATCATCCAGATTAACAATCTTCCTCGTAGAGAGGATGGGGGTGAGATAATCCAGATTACTAATCTTTCTCGCAAAGAGGGGGATGAAATCATCTAGATTAAAAATATCTCTTGCAGAAAGGGGAATGTTGTATAAGTATCATGGTCGGGAGTTATGGCGTTCCCGCAGGGAGCATCCTCGCGACTCACACTGTCGTACTGCAGAGGAATGTCCGCGAAGGACAAAGTTTCCCTCGCTCATCATCTGGGGAGTCGAAAAATTTAGTTGGTGGTTGCCTACTGAGCTACGTGTCGCATCATTTAATGTGTAATGATGGCCTAGGCGTGGGGGTCATTATGACATAGGCGCGTGGGCAGCAGCGTGTCGAGGCGCTGACACGCCACCTGAAGTGACGTTTTGTCTTCCATGCAGGGTTTATAAATAGGGAGCTTAAGATTCCATTTGCAAAATTTTTACACTTGATCTCTCTCTCACCTTTCTTATTTTGAAACTCCTTCAGCCATAGCTGTCATCGTGTCCGTCACCGCAACCTTCGTTCAACCCTTAATCAAGTAAGTGTTTTTTCTTTCTTATTGTGATTAATCATGTTTTATCTTCATAATTTGCATGATTTGGATGAGTTTCATGTTCCAGGGAGGTTCTTCGCTGTGAAATTCATTGGTTTGTGATGACCTCCATGTTCCAGGGAGGTTCTTCCCCGTGAAATTCATAGATTCATGATGATCTTTATGCTATGGGAAGTTTCTTCCCCGGGGAACTCATATACTTCCGTACGAGATTCATGAGCTTCTCCGTGAGATTCATGCATTTCCCCGCGAGATTCATGAGTTTATTTGTGAGATTCAGGAAGACTTTTATTAGACAGGGACGACTTTCCCCTGTACGAAGTCTGTGTCCTCGTCTATCTAGTTGAGTTGGTCGTGTCGTTAGCCCGGGAGGGTTAGTCTTCATTTCCTTTGAACCTTCAAGTAAGGGTTTTGCGTCAGGGACTTCGTCCTCATCTCATTATATGCCTTTTAACTTGATTTGCGATTGAAGGGTGGATTTGATTTAATCATCGAAATCACGATTTTTCTCTGCTTTACAGGTGAAATGGCCAATAACCCATGGGAATTGAGTTGGTCGATACAGTCACTGATCCCCTACTACACTGAGTTTCCCCCGAACCTCGAGGCATAACTTTGCGGTATACTAGGTCTTTGGAGGGTGCGTTCATGCACGTCAAGGATAGAGTAGATGACCCAGACTTCGAGAGAAACTGGAAAGTCATCAAACCGGCTGGGAATGGGATGATATGCTCATTTTATTCGAGGAATCACATCCCCATGTATGAATTTGTCTTCAAAGAGCTAGGGCTCCGATTGCCCTTTAGTGATTTCCATATCAGGGTTTTCGGGTATCTATTGTTAGCGCCCTCTCAATTGCATCTGAATGTGATTGCATTTATATTGGTGTTCGAGATTGTGTGCAGGTACCTCCAGATCAACGCCATAATTCCTCTCTTCTTCTGTTGTTTCCAACTTCAGCGACAAATTGTGGACGAGAAACATAGTTGGGTTTCTCTGAAGCAGCCAAAGAAAAGGCTTTTTAAGATGTTTGTAGACTCAGTTTGGGACTTCAAGGAAAAATATTTCCTCGTCAGGCTGGTGTCATAGGAGGTCTTTGACTCAGCGTTGGAGGCAATGATCCTAGTCGACGAGAATGACAATATGCTCTACGATAAAAATGGGAATGAGGAGACAGAGTTGGTCTCAAAGTTCCCCTTCCACTGGTGTGAGACCCACTTTGATCATGGTTCGAGCTATTACCTCTCCCTGATTATCCCTATGGATGATAAGAACAAAAAGTCTTATGCGAAACTCACTAAATTTATCGACGGCTTCTACCCTTCCCAGTGGGTGACAAGGGAGGGGAATTATTTCCTTGACAACAAGGGTGAGCCCATATTTAAGGCTTGACCCATCAACACTAAGGTGCTCCTCGAGTGATATACTTACGAGGATGCCGTAGTGATCCTAGGTATCTTCTCGTATGTCTTTCCTTTTTAGTGTGCTCGCATGTATTTTCTTAACGTCCTGACCCATTGTTGTTTTCTGCAAATAATATGGTGGACTCTCATGGGCATTTTCTCAAGTTGGCGCACGAAAAGACGAGGAAAAATATAGTGAAACATGCTTATGTTTCTCCCACTCCATATTAGGCCAAGGATGGCTCCAACACTTCCTCTATGTCTCCGAATGTCGAACAACCTCAAGCCATGCAGGGGCTTTTGGGAAGAAAGAGGGTTCGGACCGAAAGTGATACTCTAGATCTAATGGGGAATGATTCTGACGCTCAGGCTTTCACATTGCCCCCTTGCTTTGCTCACAAGGGGGTATCCCTTGAACGTGCCTGACGGAGAGTCCGCAGTCATCTGAGGTCTTGATCTGGCGGGTAGGAGGAAGCAACTGGCGAACAATGTTTTTGGTATGATGAAGGTTTTGGAGATGGTGGTGCTCCTTTCAGGCGAGGAGAGTAGCTTTGCTGCTGTGCTGGATAAACTGTAGAAGGAGAAAAAGGCCCTCGAGCACAAAGCGAAAAAGCTGGAAACTTCCCTTGACAGCTATAAGGAGAAATTTCGAGCTCAGAGCACCAATCTGGAGAAGAAAGAGGAGGGGAGACCAAGTTTTCTTAGGCGAAAGACTCATGGCTGCTTGAGAATAAGTGTCTTGAGGACGAGATAGCCAACTTGAAAGTTATGGTGACGCCTACTGAGGAAGAGTCCGACGAGGTAAAAGCCTTGAAGACTCGCGTTGACTTTATTGCTCGGGTTTAGCTTCTTGAGTCAGATTATGTGGAAGCAGCGATGATGGGTTTCGACACCGTGATGAGTCAGCTCGCGTTTCTGAACCCCTAGCTCAACACTGAAGGGGTCGGGCTCCTGTCCCAGGTGGTTGACGACAAGCTAGTTCCTCCTCTTGATTCCCATGATATCGAAGATAGTGGCAGTCATGAAGAATGCTGTTTTTTTATTTTCTCTTGTTTGGTTGGGCCTGTATGCCTCATTACTTGTAATATTTGGATAATGGTCTTTGCCCTTCCCTTTGGATGTAATATTTTGACAATGTCGATCTTCGTGGTCGGCGCTTTTAATTGCTCGTTTATTTTATATATATATATATATATATATATATATATATATATATATATATATATATATATATATATATATATATATATATATATATATATATATATATATATATATATATATATATATATATATATATATATATATATATATATATATATATATATATATATATATATATGCTTACATACTTGCTCGTTGTATGCTCGACTTTCTCATCGTTATGTATATTTACGGTACTTAATTTATGTGTGGGATTCTTGCTCGACAGAGTTAGTGTTCGACGGTGTGGGGAACATGTTGGGGAAATGAAGTTGGTTCCGCTTGGTAACGGGACTAAGACCGCGGTCGGGGTCCTGATCCCGTGGCATGAACTTTCCCATCGCGAGTTGGGTGTTCTGCCTCATTGGTACTACGACAACGGAGCTCGGTCGAGGTGTCCCCGTTAGGCTAAGGCTCTGCTCATTCCATGAGCAGGATCTCTCCTTTTTGTTTCAGATTTGGGATGTTTTGTTTGTACCTTAACACACTTTAGTGGTCGGACGCACCTGGTTGCTGTCAAACTGGGCCGACTGGCTGTTAGGTCTAGGTGTAGCATGGTCGAGACCTAACTGTAGTATAACTTTAGGTTTTCTGTGTTCCATGGTCAAGCGAGTTATTCCCCGGTCAAATTTTTGAGGAAATTGGCCCCGCCCTCCATTTTTGCTTGGACACGATAAGGGATTTCCCAGTTCGTGGTGATTTTCCCCTTGTGCCAGTTTTTCTAATTTCTTTGTAAGAATAGGCTGCCAATTTGGAAATCATGTTTTATGACTTTGGCATCATGACGCAGATCTACCTTTTGTTTTAGAGTGGCTTCGCGGAGAGCTTCTGCTGCTCGAATTTCTTCGACCAGGTCAAGTTACTCTTTCAAGGCCTCATCGTTCATCTCCTCGTCGAGGGGAAATTCAGTTCACCTGGATGGCTCTCTGATTTCCACTGGGATCACCGCCTTGGTTCCATATGCCAGTCGGAAAGGAGTTTCTCCCGTTGTCGAATATGGTGTCGTCCTTTAGGCCTAGAGTACGCTGTATAGTTCCTCGATCCACCTATTATTGGTCGCGCCCAACCGCCATTTGAGTCCTTGCAGTATCACTCTATTTGCGGACTCAGCTTGCCAATTTGTTTGAGGGTGTTGGACAAACATGAAATGTTGCTTGGTACCAATTTTGGTAACAAAGTCTTGGAAATTTTCCGTCGGTAAACTTCAGCCCATTTTTCAGTGACGAGTTCTTGAGGTATGCCAAAACGTACAAGCACATTTCTCTTGTAAAAACATAATATATTATGCGCTGTAATTTTGGCGAGGGCTTCAGCCTTTATCCACTTCGTGAAGTAGTCGACGACGACAACAAAATATTTGTTATGGTACGATCCCATGGTGAAAGGACTGAGGATGTCCATTCCCCATATGGCGAAGGGTCATGGGGACTTGAGCTTGTTGAGTGATGCGTCGTACTGTGTGGTAGGCCAGTAATATCTTGCTCGGAGAAATTTCTGCACCAGGGATCTTCCTCCCATATGTTAGGGGACTTTTTCCTCTTCGACGCATTTTAAGAGCGGGATGGAGAATTGATCGGTAAAATAACAAGTGTACTATTTTTCCTCTGTAGTAATAATAGGGAAATTCCCCGAATGTCGATTTCAAGGACTACACGTCAATATCGAGTTCAATGTGTGGTTCAATTAAACAAAAACTTAAATTGGGGTTTTATTTGTAAATTATCACTTAACAATAAGTAAAATAAGCAAAATAAAAAAAATTGGATTTTTCACTGATATGAAGAACATTCTAGGGTAAAGTGTATGATTTGCCCTGTAATAACCTTGAATCATGATTTCTTCAACAAGTCCATGACATTCAATTACCATATATCTAGTTTATTTTCCCCTAAGTCCTTAGTGGGAAACCTTTAAATATTCATCCAAAACCCTAAGTCCTTAGAGAATTATGATGAAATCAAGCAATGGTGTTATCAAGAATTAACTGGTAACCATAGAGTATCCCTAATCCTAGGTGATATCTATTATAGTCTAATCATAAAAAAACCATAATAACCGTGGTCCAACTGATTCTTAACCGTAAATTAATCCTTGTTGGTTTGATAGGGAAAACATTAAAAATATTTAATGATCAAATTAAATATGAAAAACTATTGCATTAAAGAAATTAGAACGCTAGGTTGTTTATAGAATCAAATGAGAAACACCCCCTAGCATTGGGGGTTTAGCTACTTATATTGTTCAAAGAAAACAAAATATAAATTGTATACATTACAAGTACTGGGGAGAAATTTTATCTTCAATCACTTTCGTTCATGAAAATCTCCTTCCACCGAAACCCTTGTATTCACCAAACTTTTCTCGTGTAATTCTTAGCTTGCCAAAAAGTCCCCTAATTCCTCTTCAAAACTCATCTAAATTGGAAACATTCACTCAGATCGGTTGGAAATACCCAAAATATCCCCACAGCTCAACCCATGGAAAAAATATCAAAATATCAGAAAATCAGTGTCTCATGCTGACATGGGCAGTGTCAGCTGACACAAGCGTCTGTGTCAGCCTTAAACGGGCGACCATGCCAGACCTCCAGGAGTGTGCAAGAAGCTTTTCCGAATTCTTGCAATTTTTCATGGTTTTCACTCTGATTCTTCTTGAATTCTTATCTGAACCTAAAAACATTAAAGAGACACAACCAAAGCATAAAATGCGGAAGAAAGGGAAACAAATCGCTTAAAAACAATGACAAAATTAACTAGAATTAATGGTAAATAAAAGGTGTAAAAATCACTGATCAAACTCCCCTAAACTTAGACCGTTTCTTGACCTCAAACAATAAAGAAAAGAGCTTGTGAAATACAAAGTATACTGGTACTCATACATGAGAAATTTGTTCACATTGGTCAAGAGGTAGTTCGTTCGGGTATTCACATGACGTGAAGAGTTTTTGTAAGAACCTTTTAAACCAGAGCTTCCTCTTCAGATACCTCTCTAACTATGCTTTATAGTTAAGTCTCTTTCCAATTTTCCTCCTTTTTCATCCAGACAATCAAATTAAGGCATTGAGAATTATGATGATCATCACACGCACAAGACTAATCAAGAATTTTTTTTGTTTAGGCACCAAATAAGCAGCATTTTCTACTTTTAATTACTGATGAAAATTTCAAACTTTGCAAGTATATATTGTCCTTATTTGGATGATATTTGGGGATCAGCCCCCTTTGGGCTGAATAATCAGGTAAGAGTTACCCAACTTAACAGGCCAGTTTCCTTTTACCGCCTTTTCATCATTTGGTGCCAAAATTATTTATTTCTCAACCAACATACGTGCATGTGAATCTAGATTATGCCAGACTATTAAAATAAACTACTCAAGATTCAAGTACTATGGTACAAATCTACACGTTAGACTCGTATCATTGTCATGCTATTCCGAACTTTCTACCCTCAAACAATCATCCCTTTATCTATATATACTATTTCAGATCTCTTTGAAATACAGGCTCTCGCGCAAAACAAAAACAAAAACTTTTGGTTAAAATTTGGGAAAAACTTAACATGTGGTTTTTACAAAGCAAATAGCATAAAAAAACAAATAAATTTCATAAATAAAACAATAAATCTCCCCCAAAATTGAACTAAACATTGACCCCAATGCTTCAGAACAAGATCGAGAAGGATGATTGACAGAGGATAGTGCAACACCAATTGCTGCCTCCTAGCTCTCACAACTAAGACCCCCTCTTTATTACCTGAAAACAAAACAAAAGAAAAAGAAAAAGAAAACTAAGTTAGTAAAAGCGTGGGATTCCATCCATGAAGCGCTTCGTTTAGTGTCACATGGCTGGACGGTTCATCCCCTTTATTATGGGGGGTACTTCCTCTTTCATACCTTGTTGTTTGTCCTTTTCACATCCCAAAACTCATCCAGATAAAAAGTATAAACCATTATGCGTCTTTAGTCACTTCCAACTTCCATCTTCTCACCTCAGTGTTCCTTATTCATTCTTTTCTTGACTTCTTGACTGAACTTCTAAACTTTTATTGATGCCACCTAAGAGATTATGCCTGAGACTTCTTCTGGGAATGGTTTTGAAATATTGATTTCTCCTTCTTGTTTGATCATACCGACAACAAATTTATTATTTTCACCTGTACCTTGCTTCTTGATTTCCAACACATTCAAAGTTATTTCCTCATCAAATGATTTTACCGTTAGATTACCTATCTCGATATCAAAATTGCATCGACTAGTAAGCAAAAATGGTTGACCAAGAGTGATAGTAGTCTCTTCATCTTAGGTAATGTCCACGATCTGGAAATCAACTGGAAAGACAAAATTGTAAATTTCCACCAATACATCTTCAGCTATCCCATACAACTGCTTAATGGTGTGATCAACAAGTTTAATTTTGTTTCACTCTCGCTTATCTTTTCATTACCAAGCTTTTTGAAAATAGATAATGGCATTAAGCTCACAATAAAGCCATAATCTATTAGAACCCTCTTGAATTTTCTATCTTTTATTTTACACATTATTGCAACTGATCCAGGATCCTTCTGCTTGATGGGTATTCTTCTCTCGGTGTGATTGCACACAATTTCTCATCACCGGATACTAATCCATCTCCTGTTGGTCTCTTTTTTGATAGTACCTCCTTCACGAATTTCTGGTAGAAGGGAATTTTCTCGAGTGCTTCGAATAACGGTATGTTGATCTCTAACTTTTTGAATAATTTGACAAATTTATCATCTTTTGTGTCCTTCTTTGCTACTCGAGAGGGATATGGCAACTTAATCACTGGTTTTGTCTTCTATTCAGCTGGCTTCATAGGTGACACCACTTCTTCTTGTTTTTCTTGTTCTCTCTCACTTCTAAATCTACTTCTATGATATGATCATCAAATTTTTCCCTCCTCTTCTTTTTCTTTAACAACTTTCTCTCTCCTTGTTGTGACCACATTAACATTCTCATGATTTTTTTTATTTCCTTGTGCTTGCGGAGATCATCGTTGTGCAATTCGTCCCATTTGAACTTCCAATTTTTTTATTATAGTTGTGGTATTCTTGTGATTGCTCCTTGTCTCTTCTTGGAATTGAGATGTGTGAGCAGCCATTTTTTTAATAGCTACCTCCCATTCTTCCTTTTGTGGAGCTTGTTGCTTTTCTTTCCAGGAGAAGTTAGGATGATACTTCCACCTCGGATTATACGTGTTAGAATACAGATTGTTCTGCTTCAAGAATTTTATCTTCTCAATTTGTTATGGAGTTATAAGACATTGCACAGTAATGTGTGGTCCACTACAAATTTCACAAACAACAATTTATGCCTGTTGAACCTGAGCTACCTGTTGAGCACCTATTTTCATTACATTTAACTTTTTCTCCACTTATACAACAACTGTTTCTTCAATTCCAAGTTGTTTGTTGGCTTCCAACTTCAAATCAACCATTCCCTCTGGTTTGCTTGTAACCATGCCATACAATTCTAGATGTTCATTTGCAGCAGTGGCTTCAATGATCTTCTTAATACCGGTGACTATTGTAAAGGTGGATGAGCCATCGACAGCTGTGTTAATAAGCTGATTTGTCTTCATTTTGAGGCCATTTACAAACATTTGAATTTGCTCAGTTTGATCCATATTGTGAGTAGGACAAGCTACCAATAACTTCTTGAACTTCTTGAACTTCTTATATGCATCACCTAGTGACTCTCCTTTTTTCTGCTTAAAATTCACAATATCATATCTTTTGTGATTGTAAA
Organism: Vicia faba; assembly: GCA_948472305.1. Lineage (NCBI taxonomy): Eukaryota > Viridiplantae > Streptophyta > Magnoliopsida > Fabales > Fabaceae > Vicia > Vicia faba. The sequence continues at coordinate 991,981,306 of OX451736.1, forward strand.
CAGAAGAAGGAAAGTATTCATCAAGAAAAACCTTTTACATCTCTTCCCAAGTAGTAATACTCCCAGCAGATAATGAGTAGAACCACTCTTCAACATCTTCAGAAAGCGTGAATGGAAACATTTTAATTTCTTTGCTTCTTCAGAGTGTCCCTCAATCTTCAAAGTAGTGCTCATAGTAAGAAACCTTTATAAATTCTTATTCGCATCTTCATTTATCTTCCCGGTGAAAGATATGTTCTCAAGTTATCAGATTCTTGAAGGGTGTAGCTGGAAATTTGCAACTTTTATCGGTTGATTCACAATAGTCAACTTACCTGCTGGAAAATTTGCTCCTCCATAGTCCTGAAGAAGTCTCTCTGGTGGTGTGGGGTTTTCACCCATAGTTTCTCCTTCCTTTTCAGACTCTGAACCTAAATGATGTGAGACAACTTCTTCTTTTGATTCCAGTTTAGCTAATCAAGCTCATCTATGCCTTGCGTGCAAAGTTCTTTCGATTTCTGCGTCAAAAACATATTCAGTTGAGGGCTTTCTTCACATACAAAGGTTAGACACAAATTAGTAATAACAAAAATATAAAAATAACAGAAAATAAAATTTTAGTCGCAAGCAACAAAATTCTAATTGAAATATGATTAAACTCTATATTTTGGTTGTCCCCGACAACAACGCCAAAAACTTGATAGTTAAAATAGCAAGTGTGTTATTTTGACTCTATAGTAATAACACGGAAATTCCCAGAATGTAGATCTCAAGGACTGCGCGTCAAAATCGAGTTCAATGCGTGGTTCAATTAAACATAAACTTAAATTGAGGTTTTGTTTGGAAATTATCACTTAACAATAAGTAAATTAAGTAGAATATTAAATTGGCTTTTTCACAGATATGAAGAACATGCTAGGGTAAAGTGTATGATTTGCTCTGTAATAACCTTGAATCCTGATTTCATCAACAAGTTCATGACATTTTATTACCAGATCTCTAGTTTATTTTTCCCTATGTCATTAGTGGGAAAACCTTTGAACATTCATCCTAAACCCTAAGTCCTTAGAGAATTATGATGAAATCAAGCAATGGTGTTATCAAGAATTAACTAGTAACTATAGGGTATCCCTAGTCCTAGGTGATATCTATTATAGTCTAATTGTACAAAACCTTAACAACCGCAGTCCAACTGATTGTTAACTGTAAATTAATCCTTGTTAGTCCGATAGGGAAAGCATTAAATATATTGAATGATCAAATTGAATATGAAAAACTATTGCATTAAAGAAATTAAAACTCTAGGTCGTTTACAGAATCAAATATGGGACACCCCTAACATTGGTGGGTTTAGCTACTTATATTGTTCAAAGAAAACAAAATATAAATTGTAGACATTACAAGTATTGGGAAGAAATTTGATCTTCAATCGCTTCCGTTCATGAAAGTCTCCTTCCACCGAAACCCTTATCTTCTCCAATATTTTCTCGTGTAATTCTTTGCTTGCCAAAAAGTCCCCTAATTCCTATTCAAAACTCATCTAAATAGAAAACATTCACTCAGATCCGTTGGAAATACCCAAAACTCCCCCACAGCTTAACCCATGGAAACAAAATCAAAATATCAGGAAATCAGCGTCACATGTTGACATGGGCCCTGTCAGCCAACACGGGAGCCCGTGTTTCTTTTATGTACTTTTAAATGTTGATTTTTGGTCCAGGTATCCCGACACAGGCAGTTTCAGCTGACACGGGCGTCTGTGTCAGCCTGACACAGGCGTCCGTGTTAGCTGACACGGGCGGTCATGTCAGCTGACACGGGCGGTCATGTCAGACCTCTTGGAGTATGCAGGAAACTTTTTCGAATTCTTGCGATTTTTCCTGGTTTTTGCTCTGATTCTTCTTGAATGCTTACCTGAACCTAAAACATTAAAGAGACACAACTAAAGCATAAAATACAGAAGAAAGGGAAATAAAGCGTTTAAAAATAATGACAAAATTAACTAGAATTAACGATAAATAAAAGGTGTAAATACCACTGATCAATCTCCCCAAAACTTAGACCGTTTCTTGACCTCAAGCAATAAAGAAAAGAGATCATGAAATTCAAAGTATACCGGTACTCATATGTGAGAATTTTGTTCACATTGGTCAAGCGGTAGTTTGTTCGGTATTCACATGACGTGAAGAGTTTTTATAAGAACCTTTAAAACCAGAGCTTCCTCTTTAGATACCACTCTAACTATGCTTTGTACTTAAGTATCTTTCTGATTTTCCTCCTTTTTCATCCAGACAATCAAATTAAGGCAGTGAGAATTATGATGATCATCACATGCACAAGACTAATCAAGATTTTTTTTTTGTTTAGGCACCAAATAAGCAGCATTTTCTACTTTTAATTACCGATGAAAATTTCAAATTTTGCAGTTATATATTGTCCTTATTTGGACGACATTTGGGGATCAACCCCCTTTGGGCTGTGTCATACCCCAAATTTTCCCTTTTGGTTCCAAATCTTTTTATTTTTAAAAATCATTCTTTGCTTTTTATATTATTCAAATTCATGGGCTTTAGTTCTTGAAAGGGGGTTTAATGGGTTTTTCTAAATCATAAAAGCCTATGTAAAATACCCATTATGTTTCAATTAAGACTCTTTGATATTCACTATCATTTTAATTTGCAAAGAGTTTTACACAGTTAAGAACTCTTGGGCATTTCTAAATCAGAAAGGGCCCGTGTAATGTTTTTAGTCCATTTCAAAAGTTGAAGAGGGGTTTGCGTTACATCAAGAATTTTTTGGGTCTTTCTAAATCAGAAAGGCCCATGCAAATTTTGGTCCATTTAGAGTTATAATAGAAGGGGAGGTGTGCTATTTTTTTGACTAATTGGACCGGCCCACTAAAAATGTTGAAGCTTGTTTTAAATAGAAGAAGGGGGTATGTTTTAAGAGGCCCATAAGAGATTTACTCTTTTAGGCCTGATAAATTAAATCAGGTTGGCCCATTTCAGTTTTTTCTTTGCGTGGGGAAGTTTTTTTTATTTTGCAGTAATATTGTTAAATTATATTATTATTATTAACATTATTATTGTATCTAATTGAAATTATATTTATTGGAAAAAACGTTTGATTAATGAAAGGACAAAACTTGAAACCTTTAATCACGCAGTCCAAATCCAAAAAGCCCAAGTCCAAATCAGAAAGTAACGCACATTGCAAGCCCAAAAAACAAACAGGAATTGTTCAAATTGAAGGGAAAATAACGCTTGTTATAAAGCAAAAAAACAAGTATTATGTAGAATAAAACAACAACCGAATCAAATCTTTATTCTTCCATATCTGAAGGTGTACAAACGCAAACACAATCAAAAATAAAATAGAAACAAATCTTTTTGAATTGAATCGTCCAACCTTACATACAAAATCAAATCTTTTACATGAACAAAATTAATACAAAATCAGATCGAGTCAAAAAAACTTGTTATTACAGATTACAAATTATAAATCAACAGACTAATCCCTAATTCACTTTAAGTAACGACAATTCACAAAAACTTTCTTAATATAGTCTAAATTTAACACTATAAATAACACCTAAATTTCTAAGAACTAAAAAAGGAAATTGGATGGAAAAGAGTTTACAGAGAGGGAAAGTTTTTTGAAGAAAAAGAGAAGCTGCAGAGACGAAAAGCTTGTTGCTTGGAAGCCTCCTCGCCACATAGATCTACGGTTTCAACATCTAAAACCCTAAGATCCTCCTTCAACCGCCGTCGCCATCATCTTCATCGCTGCCGCACCTAAAACGAGACAACAAAAGCAGACCAGAACCAGGAAAATCGAACGAACCAAGGAGAATACATGAAGGTTCACAGAGATTCACGGTAAGCCTCAAGACTTAGCTTTTGTAAGACTTTATTTTCTGAGTAATTGTTGTTGAGGGGTTCGTTCTGGGGTTTCAATTGGGGGTTATGGTTTTGTTTAAACAACAAGGAGAGGTTGAGTGAAAGAGAAGGTTGAGAGAGAACAAGGAAAAGAAAAATGAAAGAGAGAGAGAGAGAGAGAGAGATTAGCGCGTCGCGGATTAAGGCTAAAGGGGGTGGGTTATGGTTTTATGTTCGGTTTAGAAGAGAGAGAACAAAGACGGGGCAGAGGAAGAGAGAAAAGATAAAATGAGGAAATTTGTAAAAAAACAAAATATATTGTTTCTAGTGAGACAATGTGCGTAGGTCCACGATCGTTATCACACACCCTCAATCATAGCCGTCTGATTTGATCATGCAAACCATAATACACAGACGCACGATAGCTTGGTGTTCTCCCCACACTTGATACGAACGGATCAAAGGTGTATTCGTTGGGCCTTAAAGCCCATACTATTTACACCCCTTAATTACTACTTTGGTCAAAATACAAACAAATTACACCCCTCAGCCTAATGGGCCAAGTCCAATATCTGGACTTGGATCCTTGCTCCCTCACACCTCCAATTGCTACTTCTAAACTAAAATTGCACCCCTCTGTGTTGTTGGGCCAAATCCAATATCTAGATTTTGGCCCATGCTGTTAACACCCCTTCATTTTGCTACCTTAACATAGTTTACACCCCCTTACATTTTTCATTTTAATTTTTTTTATTATTTTATTATAATTATTATTTTATATTTTATATTTTAATTCTATTATTATTATTATTATCATTATTAAATCAAATATTAATTTTCTAAACTCATTCAAATACTTATTTATTTTATTTCCTTAAAAATTATTTTTAAATCATGCATTAATAAGATATTTTATAATTAACACATTAAAAAATATTTAACCAACACCAAATAATTTTCATAATCAAATTAACTCAATAATCAAAATTTCAAAAGGATTAAGAATATATTCCAATCGACTGTGCACTTTGTCTAATAACTTCACTATTCACACACCCGGACTACGTACAAGGGGAATCTGAACGTCTTCGTAATCCATAAAAAACACCAACCCACCCGAACTATGAATTGGGACTCTAATTCCTCATAAGAGGATAGGTAGGCATACGACTAAAATCATGGTGAGTTCCCCTAATAAAAATTAAAACCCTATTTCCTAAGCCGTAATTCTAAACCCTAGTATCCTTGTGAACAAGGTAGATGAGGGGTGCCTAACACCTTTCCTTCGTCTAGAAACCAGTCCAAAAACCTAGAATCTCTAACTTATTCAAGGTTATTCCTTTATATTCTCTTCCTTAGGATAAAAATTAAGGATGACGACTCTCAATTTAAATTCAGCTACAACAGGTTGAATAACCGAGTGAGAGTTACCCAACTTAACAGGTTGGTGGCCTTTTACCGCCTTTTCATCATTTGGTGCCAAAATTATTTATTTCTGAACCAACATACGTGCATGTGAATCTAGATTATGCCAGACTGTCAAAATAAACTACTCAAGGAGTACTTCTCAAGATTCAAGTACTATGATACAAATCTACACGTTAGACTCGTATCACTGTCACGCTATTTCGAACTTCCTACCCTCAAACAATCACCTCTTTATCTATATATACTATTCCAGATCTCTTTGAAATACAGGCTCTTGCGCAAAACAAAAACAAAAATTTTATGTCAAATTTGGGAAAATCTTAACATGTGGTTTTTACAAAGAAAATAGCATAAATAAATAAATAATCTGCATAATCAAAATAGTAAATTCCCCCCAAACTTGAACTAAACATTGACCCCAATGTTTCAGAACAATATCAAGAAGGGTAACTCACTGAGGGTAGTGCAACACCAACTACAACCTCCTAGCTTTCACAAGTAAGGCCCCCTCTTTATTACCTGAAAACAAAACAAAAGAAAACTAAGTTATTAAAAGCTTGGGTTTCCTCCTGCGAAGCGCTATGTTTAACGTCGCATGGCTCGACGGTTCATCCCCTTTATTATGGAGGGTTATTCCTCTTCTACACCTATTTGTTTGTATTTTCGGCATCCCAGAATTCATCCAGATCAAAAGTATAAACCACTTTGTGTCTCTAGTCACTTCTAACTTCCATCTTCTCACCTGAATGTTCCTTCTTCTTTATCTTCTTAACTTCTTGACTGAACTTCTAAATTTTTATTGATGCCACCTGAGAGACTATGCCTGGAGTTCTTATGGGAGTGGTTTTGAAATATTTCTTTCTCCTTCTAGTTTGATCATACCAACAAAAGATTTATTATTTCCACCTGCACCTTGCTTCTTGATTTCCAACACCTTCAAAGTTATTTCCTCATCAAATGATTTTACCGTCAGATTACCTATATCGATATCAAAATTGCATCGACTAGTAAGCAAAAATGGTCGACCAAGAGTGATAGGAGTCTCTTCATCTTCAGTAATGTTCATGATCTGGAAATCAACTGGAAATACAAAATTATCAATTTCCACCAATGCATCTTCAACTATCCCATACGACTGCTTGATGGTGTGATCAACAAGTTTTAATTTTATTTCGCTCTCGCTTATCTTTTCAATACCAAGCTTTTTGAAAATAGACAATGGCATTAAGCTCACACCGAAACCATAATCTATTAGAATCCTCTTGAATTTTCTGTCTTTTATTTTGCACAGTATTGCAACTGATCTAGGATCCTTCCGCTTGATGGATATTCTCCTCTCGGGCGTGATTACACACAATTTCTCCTCACCAGATACAGATCCATCTCCTGTTGGTCTATTTTTTATATTACCTCCTTTATGAATTTCTGGTACAAGGGCATTTTATCGAGTGCTTTAATCAGCGGTATGTTGATCTCTAACTTTTTGAACAATTTGACAAATTTATCAAAGTCTTTCTCTTTTGTGTCCTTCTTTTCTACTCGAGAGGGATATGGCAACTTAGTCGCTGATTTTGTCTTCTCTTCAGCTGGATGCATATGTGACACCACTTCTTCTTGTTTTTTCTTATTTTCTCTCACTTCTAAATCTACTTCTATGATATGATCATCAATTTTTCCCTCATCTCCTTTTTCTTTAGCAACTTTATCACTCCTTGTTGTGCAATTCGTCCCATTTGAACTTCCAAATTTTTTATTACAGTTGTGGTATTCCTGTGATTTCTCCTTGTGTCTTCTTGGAATTGAGAGGTGTGGGCAACCATATTTTCAATAGTTACCTCTCATTCTGCCTTTTATGGAGGTTGTTGCTGATTTTCTTTCCTAGAGAAGTTAGGATGATACTTCCACCTCAGTTTATAAGTGTTAGACTACGAATTATTCTCCTTCAAGAATTGTATCTCCTCAATTTATTGTGGTGTTACAAGACATTGCACAGTAATGTGTGGTCCACTAAAAATTTCACAAATAACATTTTGTGCATGTTGAACCTGAGCTACCTATTGAGCACCTATTTTTATTGCCTTCAACCTTTTCTCTACTTCTGCAACAAGTGTTTCTTCAATTCTGATTTGTTTGTTAGCTTCCAACTTCAAATCAATCACTCCCTCTAGTTTGCTTGTAACCTTGCCATATAATTCCAGGTGTTCATTTTCAGCAATGGCTTCAATGATCTTCTTAATACCAGTGGTTGTTGTAAAGTTGGATGAGCCACCGACAACTGTGTCAATAAGCTTCTTTGTCTTCATTTTGAGGCCATTTACAAACATCTGCATTTTCTCAGTTTGATCCATATTGTGAGTTGGACAAGCTACCAATAACCTCTTGAACCTCTTATACGCATCACCTAGTGACTCTCCTTCTTTCTACTTAAAATTCACAATATCATATCTTTTCCGAAAGTAAATATAAGCAAGAATGTATTCATCAAGAAAATCCTTTTCCATCTCTTCCCAAGTAGTAATACTCTCAGCAGGTAATGAGTGGAATCACTCTTCAGCATCTTCAGAAAGCGTGAACGAAAACATTCTTAATTTCTTTGCTTCTTCAGAGTGTCCCTCAATCTTCAAAGTAGTGCTCATAGTAAGAAACCCTTGCAAATGCTTATTCGCATTTTCATTTATCTTTCCGGTGAAAGGCATGTTCTCAAGTTGTTTGATTTTTGAAGGGTGTAGCTGAAAAATTGCAATAGTTATAGGTTGATTCATAATAGTCAACTGACCTATGGGAGCATTTTCTCTTCCATAGTCCCCAAGAAGTCTCTCTGGTGGTGGGGGTTTTCACCCATAGTTTTTTTTCCTTTTCAGACTCTGAACCTGGATGATGTGAGACAACTTCTTCTTCTAATTCCAGTTTAGCTAATTGAGCTTGCTCTGCACCTTGTGTGCAAAGTTCTTTCAATTTCTGCGTTAAAAGGATATCCAGCTTAGAGCTTTCCTTGCATACAAAGGTTAGACACAAATTAGTAATAAAAAATATAAAAATAAAAGAAAATAAAATTTTAGTCACAGAGTAACAAAATTCTAATTGAACTACAACTATACACTTTATTTTGGCAGTCCCCGGTGAAACAACCAGATGAAAATCATCAGACAATGAAGTCACCATCGAACGTATTTTATCCCACATGAAGGGAAAGGTAAACATCAAGAAAACCTGAGAAGAGAGAAGTCACGGTCTTGCGACCGAGAGATCGGGTAAGGGAATCTGTTACGCGAGGGGAAGGTATTAGCACCCCACACGCCCGTAGCACTCTATCACTCTTGTTGTCTATCTTATGGGTGTGTTTAATCTATGCTTACCGTTTACTGCTAAGGAAAAATGCATGCAAAAGAAAGAGAAAATAATGTAGGGAAAATAAAAGTATGCTCGCTTGGGCCCTACCATAATGCCTACATATCCTTTTTGAGGAATCAAAGTTATCGTAGTTCGGCTCACATGTTTTTGTTTGTTTTATGTTTTTTATGAACAATGTTAATTCCGCCTTCTACCGCAACTCGACCTTTAGAGACTCACGTGTTGGCACATAAGTAAATCAGTTATGTCCTTACCTGAAAAGGGTTTTTAGAGAAAAGGTGCTTGGGCGCACAAAAAGGTTTGAGTTGTCTTGTATTTTGTTACCTTGAAAAAGTGTTTAAGTTGTTAGCATGTTTTTGATTTGCTAAGAAAAGGAAGTTTTAGTTTTAGATGCATATGCAAAAGGGGAAGAAAAGAGTCTAATGGAGACTAGCCTATTTTTAAACCTAATGTTATCATACAATGGTAGCCCTAAGTCAAGGATGAAAGGGAAATCTCTACCTAATGTTAGCATGCATGGTTTGTAACCTAAGGTCTAACTTGCATCCGAAGGGAGCAAGTACATCCTAAGGGAACATGGTATGTATAAGGATAAACAAACAAGCTCAAAAGAGAACACACGTAAAATGGTAAGGAAAAGAAGTGAAATGCTTTAGCCAAGAGGAGCGTATCACCCGAGACAAACAAGCGGGAGTAGGATGTAAAACAAAAATGTGATGTCCAAAGAAACTGAACACCTAACCAAGATATAAGAGATCGAGGTAGGCGACATAAGACAATATAAACGATCACAGAGTGTCATTATCAGCCAATGCAAACTCCTGACAAAGCATAAGGATTCAATTGCGAAACTCTTTCCCACTTGATGACTCGATAACGAGAGCATGCACAACTCCAAAGCATCATGGTTCGTCACGAGCTAAGGATGACACAGACGAAATTGTGGGGGTTGATTGCGAACCCTCCTCGCTCGCCTCTTTTTGAGGACTTCAATAAGGGATGGGGGAATCGATGCGAGCACAAATATAAACACACGTGCGGAATACCTACTTCAAAGGTAGGGTTTTAAACAAACACAAATAGCACACAGAAAGCACACAATGCGGAATTTCCCTAAACGAGTCTTTAAATAAACCATAGGGGTTCCTGACATGATCAGCAACAGAGATCCCCTTCATACATCTCTACCATACTTCTCATGGAAAGGAAAGCAGTAAAGCCCTACTTCTTATGATCTTTAAAAAAGTGGTAAAGAAATACGATAAAGTGCGGAAGTGAGGATTAAAATGAAGTTGTGATGATACCTAACAGAGAAGGTTCATTGCCTCTTCAAAACCATGTGAGCAATAAGAAAACTCTACCAAGCGCTTCCTCAAATTTCTCTCAATGGATATTGCATTCTTAGTTAGCTTCAAAACTTCTCAAACTCAACTCTCTTTTTATTCCAAAATCTCACACAAAATTGGTATTAAAATCTAACAAACATGTCTAAAATAACAACAAAAAAAGTTAATAAAAGAATTAAAATTCTATTCTAATATTTTTTTGAATTCTTATCATGTAAATAACTAAGCAAAAATCATGTAGAAATATCACACAAAACTATTAAGAAAAAATAATAGAAAACACTTGGGGGGTGCATTACATAAGGAAGTGGTATGTACAAGAAAGTTGGTGTTAAGCCCATTAGACTTGGTTCACAAACAGTTTTTTGTTTGGAAATGCTTCAGGCTTCATAAAAAGAATTTGAAACAGGCCTAGGGGAAATTGTCCTCCGGTCCAACCCATTTTCCAGTATACCAATATCCTTTTTTTTTTGTGATTTATTCAATTTGTTATAATGAAAAAGATACAGATAAAAAAGAAATAGAAAAGGCATTTAGAGTTCACATTTGTGACCCTTCAACTTCTCATACAAACCTTCCCTCCTCTCTCTTTCTCAGCACCGTACAAGATTCTTTTCTCGTCTTCTCCGACGAAATACACTGTGGCCAACAACAATTACCATCATCACATCCATTTCATCTCAATGTTTCTTCGTTCATCATAACAGCGGCGCACCACCTCCATAAAATCTTCTCCTTTGTTAAATCGCCGTCTCAGTTTGAAGCTCCATCCCAATCTCTTAATCTTCTTCCCGTTTTTGCTTCCGACCCAACATCTCCGCCCGATTTCGTTCAACTCAAACACGTACAAAACGATACAATTAATAAAAGAAGAAGAGAACATCGAGGCTTATATGTCGAATACCAGTCTGGAGCTTCTTCAATCGTAACAGTGATGACGAGAAATCCAGAGGCTCAGGTATGTATCCCGACTCTTCTCCTCTTCTTCTTTGATTCCATGTTGTTGTACCCCAAAATTTGCCCTCCCATATTCTTCAAATTTTGCAAAGAGCAAGCTTCAAAATCTCCCCAAGGGTTGCACAGTTCAAGGGCCTCCTAACAGTCAAAAACTAGGGTTTTGGTTCTGACAAAGAAAATGAAGTTTCCAAGGGTCCAATCAAGTCCCACATGCTTATAAACATGGTCAAGAATCTTCATGCCAAGTTTCAAGACTTACAGCACAAGATTGCACAGTCAAAAACCCTAATTGCACTACAGTCAACTATAGGGGCAAAATGGTCATCTGACAGTCAAAAGTTCAAATTTTTGGTCAACATCTCATTTTGAAGCCACAAACATCATTTGATCAATGCTTGATCATGATTCTCAAAGCTTGGCTAAAAAAGTCTCAAGATGCAAAAGTTTCCATATTTGGACAGTTGAAAAAGTTAACTGTAACTTGACCAGGGCATAACTTCCACATGGATTATCAGAAAAATTCCATCCAAATCTCATTTTGAAGAGAAAGACATTTTCTAAAACTCCTCTTCACACTTAAAGTCCAAGAAATGCTCTCACAAAAAGTTATCGATTTCAACATTATAGGTCATTTTCAAAAGTCAACAAAAGGGGACTTTAAGTCAAAGGCCATAACTTGAGATTGGTAAATCAAAATGACATGGGACCAAAGGCATTGGTTATAGGACTTCAAGACCTTTCCAAAATGTCCAAGAACATGAGCAAAGCTTAAAAATTGAGCAAGATATGCCTTGTGGAAGTTGGGAAATTTTTGGATATTTTGAAAAGTCAACTTTGCTTCAAATGTCTTAAAAATTGCTAATGGGCCACATTTTCTTCCAAAATTCATCACCCAAGGCATGTGCACGACCATTTGGCCCAAAGGGAAGTTTTTCATCATTTTTATTTATTTATTTAAATTTTTAATTGCTAATAATTCATTTAATTAAAATAAATAGGTGGAAAATACCAAAGCAAGTCAATCAAATCTTTTTATGCATGGAATAACTTCAGATTTTCGTGCATTATTAGATAGGGAAAGAATCAATGTAATTAGGACATGATTGGTAGCAAATATGCATGAAAAGATTGGAAAAATCATGGCATGAAAATCAAATATTCTCTACATCAATTCATTGATTCTTTGGACCAAAAACCTTACCCTAATCGTTCCATACATAAGCCTAATGCAAACCCTAGTGCTCATGATCTCTAAGCTGCGCAAGAACACCATAACCAAGTTTGCATTTTTTCAAGAAAACTCCAATACTGAAAACCATATTCCAGTGCGATTCAAGCCAAAATAATTATCCCATTGCCTTCCTGAGACATCAAGAAACGTGTCTGAATCAAAATTACCAACTCTAACGCCCAGAATTGGTATATGGAACTCAAACTTTTTCACATTATATGCATATTCGTATTTCAATATTCAAGCATTCTCACTGCATTTTTTTATGGATTCATACTAATCGATTGATTCTGAAGCTAACCCTATAGTTTGATTGAGTTTTTAAGCATTGTGCGTGATTTCACCACGGATGCATGCTAGGGTTACCAAGCTGTGAAATTGGGGGTTTACTCATAGGGTAAAATTGGAACATAAGACACAGACCATTAGAATCAGGACATTCAGACGAACTCAATGATGGGGTCGCGCCCAATTTAGGAAGCAAGATGGCCTAATCGCTATTCTTGAAAAAGGCATATTTTGGGGGGGTTTAAAACCCCCGTTAACTCTTTTTATGTTTCAGGGAAAATCCAAACAAGGAAGAAGAAGAGTAGGTGGCACCATCTTGTTAGAGCATTTGAATTTCGCGCTAAAATCAGCCACTAACGCTTGTTTTATCTTATGTTATTTATTTGTTATTATATATTCAAAGCGCATCAATAGCTCCACTGGTCAAGCGTAGCACTGGTAACCTCTGGGACCTGGGTTCGAATCCCAGGTCCCCTTCCCTTTCCATATTATTTTTCTAATCACGCTTATGTGTAGTTCGCTTCCTGAGTTCCAGCGTACACTCCACAATCTCCACGCGCCACATGGCCAATGAGGGTAATCCAAGGGCCAATGTTTGAGGAACATCATGAACGTTGGTCAACGAAGCCACATGCTACCCTGGAAAGTCAATAAGGCCAGAGTTTCAATGGGCCTAAAATGCTGATTTAACCTCCAATTGGGGACAGAACCCCCCATGGTTTGCTTCTTTTATTCCCTTTTTATATTTTTTATTTTATTTGTTTTAATTAATTTCTCTTTAATTCTTTAAACTAATTTAGTTTCATAAAAATATAAAAACAACAAAAAAAATCAGAAAGTCATAAAAATTTAAATATATTTTATTTTAATATTTTTGTAAATAAAAATCATTAATTAATTTAGTTTTCAATTCTAGGATTAATTTTGACATTTTTCTTAACTAACCTAAAAATTGGTAGAATTAGGGTTTCAAGTATTTTTTCATTCTTTTTCTTTTTCTCTCACCATAATTAATTATTTAATATTATTCTTATAAATCAAATTGCATTAATTAATTAGGTTTAATTTTAGGTAATTTTCATATTTTCTTAATAAATTAAAAAATAACTAGAATTAGGGTTAATTAATATTTTAATTTCATTTAATTCTCATTAAAAATTCATAAATACAAAAAACTCAAAAATCTTTTCTTTTTTCTTTAATTTAATTAATTTGTTAGTAATAATTTAATTTCATTAAAAAGGGTCCAACGCCCTCGTTTCCAATTTTAATTCAATTCGCGCATTTATTTCTTTTCTTTTAAATATTAATGTAATTCTCCCAAAGCCATGTAACTCGGACATTTTATATTTCTCGCACCTTATTTCTTTATTTTATGTCAAATCGGGTCCTGGATTTAATTTGGCGATGTGGACCCGCGCCTTTGTAATAGTTTAGGAACTTTACATTTCTCGCAACTTTTTAACTGTTAATAATGGCATGCAAGAATGAATGACAAAATAAAAACAAAAGCGTAGATCACCCATGACATGAACAAGACAAAATACCTGAATCTGACACACAAATCACACACCACCCCTAGGGTACGCCTCACTGTTGCCTTGCCTCGAAAGGTGATCGTCGAGTAGAGGATGTCTTAGTAAGTCCTCATGATCCGGGAACCTGGCATGAGGGTAGCTTCTAAGGTATCTTCCTATTGCTCTGGTGATCACCATGTCCCGAACCTCGAATTGACCCGAACACCTCCAACGGTGGTGCTACCTACCTCTCAATGGTGGGATGGCACTACTTTAAAGGACATTTACACAGACGAATTCCTTAGGGTAGGTAGACGACTCGAGATACTTTCTCTAAATTCAAAACAAATTCAAAAATACTTTTCACACCGACACCTTTTCAAAAAGCTTTTGAAAGCAATTTTTCAAACACTCTTGAGGACCGATACAAGAGTCGAACTGAAATTTTCAAAGAAACCTTTTTTAAAACCCACAATTGAAAAGAAAACAAACCTTTTGAAAACACAAATGAGCAAGTATCTAAGAGCCCATGGATAACCATGGATAGAAAGGGTGCTAACACCTTCCCTTTCTATAATCTACCTCCCGAGCCGAGAGCAATCTCTTTAAGGAATTTTTCTGTGCTTTTGTCCTTTCCATTTGGAGAAAATAAAAGACGGTGGCGACTCTTGCTTCCGCGACATTTCGCGAACCAGTGTTAAATAGTCAGTTCCAGATCCACCGATCACACATGTGTTTTGTTGCATTACTGTGTGATTGATGTGAAACAATGAACAATGATGATGATGGTGAAATTCACAGAGGTGATGAAGATTGTTGTAGAGATTCTTCTGGTTTTCTAGTGATGGAAGATGAATATTGTTGTTGATGTGATGTTGATCGATGATTCTTGAAGAAGATGCAAATGCATGGAGATTTCTCAATGATGATTGCTGATGATATTGTGAAGAATCGGTTATGGAGATGATGGAGACTATGCAGAAACTTGAAGATGGTCGAAGATTCAAGAGATAAGATGATGAAGCACTTAATTGCACCGAGAATTTCTTGTTATTTCTGGTGAGTTTCCTTTGGTGAATTTTTTCTCTTTTTTCTCTCTGATTTTTTTTGGTTGAATAACTGTGAATGAATCTCTCTCCTAGTTTTCTGTCATATCACTGTTAGAGTCTGTTAGATGCAGTTTTGTTGTGGTTGTTGGTTATAAAATAGTTAGGAAGTTTGTTAGGGAGATAAATGGTGGAGATTCAATATGAGATTGGGTTTTTTTATGAGATTTCTATTCTGTTAGTTAGTCAATTGGCAGTTCTGTTATGCTGTGAGTTAGTTTCGGTTTTTTCTGTTAGGAGATGAGGAAGTTAGTTAAGAAGAGTTTAGAATTTGTTATGAAATTGGTTAGGCGGTTAGGTTTGGTTAGATGTAAGTTATTGAGCTGTTATATGTTGTTTTGACAGTTAGTTACAGTTTGTTAGTCCTAGGTTGAGAAGTTAGAAAAAAAGACCATTAGGAAGGTTAATGAAGTGAATTGTTGAGTTATATTTCTCTTAGATGTTTAGTTTAATTTCTAACTTGCGGGTACGATTTAGTAATTAGGACAACTGAACTGACTTTTTGTTTTACTTTCCTGATTTTACATTTCCGAGTTTTCCTAATTTTTAGCATAATTGGTGTACGACATGATTACTCCCTGAACTAGATTTATTAACTGATACAAGGCTGAACTGATTTTGTGATTGTTTTTTAAAACTGAACTGCCTTGATGCTTGGTTTGAACTGGCTTTTGTTGTTTTTGTTTACAGGTGAGATCTATTTGATGCAGAAGAAGTTGCAATTGGTTGTTGTTGTACCCCAAAATTTTCCCTCTCCTTTCTCAAGACATTTCTCACAAAATATCTCAAATGCTCAAGGATTCTCAAAGAGTTGATTAGACAAGCTCATCTCCTAAACATTGGACCATAAATTAGGGTTTTGGTTTTCTCAAGTACAATTGGATTTTATATGCCTCAAATGAATTTCATGGTTCATTATAGGTCTCCAAGAATTCTCATGCCAAGTTTTAAGTCTTGCATCTCAAAATTGCTCAGTCAATTGCTCAGATGGCTGAAAATTAACTGTATTGGGCAAAAAGTCAATTGTGGACAACATACAATCAAACTTCATGATTTTTGGCCAAAATAAACATTTTAAAGCCATATTAATCAATTGATCAAGGGTTGATCATAATTCCTCAAGAAAAGCATTCAAATCATCAAAGGGGCAAAATTGTCAAAACTAGGGTTTTGACTGAGAATAATTGATCAGTGACTTTTGACCTAGTACATGAACTAATGGCTTGAAGCATGATCTAAAGGACTCAAACACAATATATTTACCTAACTTCATGGCTCAAATTATTTCTTAAGATCAATGGATTGATAGTTGAAATTTAATCAACTGATGAAAAGTCAACTGACACACAAAAAGTCAAACTTTGACTTCTTGGTCAACATTGAATTTCAAAGATCAAGATTCATAAAGACATTCAAAAATATCAAACTTGATCATCAAGAATCAATAAATTCAACAAAAGTTAACAAAAGTCAAGATTTCCCAGACTTAGAAAAATTCTAAGTGTTTTTTAACCTTGATAATTTCACTACTTCATGATAATTTTTCACCAAGATGCAAGATGATTCAAGGAAAACTTTCAACATGAAAGTTGTAGATCTTGATGAATTCTACAAATTTTCCCTTGAGGGTTGATCTCCAAAAAATGCTTATATTTGAAGATACAGGCTCATGAAGTCATGACTTTTTATCAAAAACACTTAGTGAAATTTTCATCATGTTAGGTAGATTTTTTGTCCCAACTTCTTGGCAGTTTTTCACCAAGTTCCAAGTTGATTTAGCCAAAGTGGTCAACATGAAGGTTGTAGGAAATGTTTCAAGATTATCAAAATTTCCAATAACTTGAAGATATTATGCTTGAGCTAGGAGAATCTAAAAGACGAAGTTGGGCATCCATTCTTGAAGTTTAGGTCATTTTATGATGAACCTTATGATCCAATCTTCAAGCATGCTACATAATCTTGCTTTTCAGGCCTTCAAACTTGCAAATCACTCAAAAATTAAATGTTTACACAACTGATTGAGCTATGATCCAAGTTCTTGAGCCATTATCCAAGTGATTAATCCATTTTTGGCACAAAGGTAACATTGTCATTTTGGAAAAGTGGCTTTAATCACAAATTCTACTCTCCTTAAGCTTTGCACTTGTTCCTTATGAACACACACAATCTCAAAGCCAGAAGAAACTTGTCTAGATCCTCTAACTACTCAGAACATGCTTGTACTATGCATTGAAACTATGTATTTCAAGTTTGCTTCAAAAACAAGTTTCAAAACCATAACATGTGATTTTTAAAATCTGATTGCTAGAACCTCCAAAACCTTTTCTCTATAAATAGAGAAGTTTTTTGAAAGCTAAGACATGAATTCACAATCCTCAAAACACTCACAAACTCTCTAAAATCAGAATTGGTACTCAAGTTCACCATTGTTGCACATTCTGACTTTAAATTCCAAATACACAATCCACTCGTACACTTTCAATTTTAATTAACCACAAAGCTTCTATAACTCATATAGAGGCTATCCAAACACTTGCTACACAACTGTAACACCATTCGCACCATCCTCCATTTCCAAAAACTCCAACCTGCAACTTGACTTCTCCAGAAAGATTCAGCTATTCTCATCTCAAAGTAAGCATTGCAATAGCTTTCTAGGAGTTCAGTGAAGCTATCCAGATCATCACAACACTTCCAGGAGTGCCCAAATTCCAAACACGATTTCCAGTTTTAAGGTAAGTTTTCTTAACTTTGAACTCTCTATACAAGCATCATTAATGGTTACTTTGTGAATGAAAAATATAGACATCATTGCCCTGAAGCTAACCATGCATTTAGTTTTCATTTATATTGCCTGGGTGATGTGAATTTTGAAGTTGAACTTTCTGAAAAAATTAGGTTTTTATTTGGTACCAGCAAAATTCTCATTCATCTTTGATTTATAGCTTATGAAATTTATATGGTTGGATTCGTGGTGAAATTTCAAGCAAGTTTCATGTTTACATTTTCTGATTTGGTTGAGAAATGAGTAAGTTCCAAAAATAAAAAATGGTGGTGTTGTTCTGCGTGAGCGAAGGAGGAAGAAGATGAAGTACAATTTTCAGAATTGAGTTTATTTTAAGTTTATTGGAAGTTTTATTATTAACGGATGAAACAACCACCCCAATGGTAGAGAAGCGTGTGTTAAGACATTGATCTATAGGGACCTGGGTTCGAGCCCCAGTGGCACCCTTTTGTTTTTCACTTATTTTGTTATTACAGATTCTATGTATATAAGCCACGGGCAGCTTCCAGACTTTCCTTATAAATCAGATAAATTTGGCTTGGGGTTCACTTCTTCTGCTCAAAAGGCTGTATGTCGCACCCGTGCTGGAGGGCTACCAGTGAAGATCACCCATCATAGAGTCAATGCTTTGGAGGATAGTGAAGAGGAGAGCAACTTGGAAGACTGGATTTTTCCAACTGTTGACGGAGGACTATGCAACTGGGAAGCAAAAGACTCTGTTCCGATTACTTTCATATCGCAGTAATTTATCTTTCAAACATTTTTGTTGGTTTGTAATAATTCTCAAACAATTCGTACACTTTTAACCTTGTGCCTTACCCGAGGCACATAGGTCCATTTGTAAAGGTTTGATTTTTCATCTTCATATGTCATTTTTAATGAATCATGGACGTTTTCACAGATAAACTTTTGTGTTCATTGTCTTTCTTTTTACATTTTATTTGTTTAAAGGTGGTTATCCCTTACACACACCCACACTCACAAATGCAGGTACCCTTCCATTCCGGATTCCATGGGTAACAATACTGCTATGGCCTTTAGTGATACTGAAGATCTTGTCTACCATGCCGAATATGAAGGTGAGGAAGATTGTGAGGTGCCAGGAGAATTGGCTAGACTGCTACAACAGGAAGAAAGGGCTATTATGTCTCATGAGGAGCTGTTAGAGACAATCAACTTGGGTACTGACAAAGACAGAAAAGAAGTCAGAGTGGGTATCAACCTAGAGCCAAGTGTCAAAGAGCGCCTAATTCAGTTGTTACATGAATATGTTGAGATCTTCTCCCGGTCATACGAGGACATGCCGAGACTCGATACAGACATTGGGGTACACCGCCTACCCACAAGAGAAGATTGTCCACCAGTCAAACAAAAAGTCCGCCGCATGAGGCCCGACATGTCAGAAAAGATCAAAGCAGAAGTTATGAAGCAGATCAATGCTGGATTTCTTGCTGTTACTTCCTATCCATAATGGGTTGTTAACATTGTGTCTGTGCCTAAGAAGGACGGCAAAGTGAGAATGTGCGTGGATTGCAGAGACTTAAACAGGGCCAGCCCTAAAGATGACTTTCCACTTCTGCACATTGACATCCTGGTTGACAACACAACTCAGCACAAGGTATTTTCTTTCATGGACGGATTTTCAGGTTACAACCAGATCAAAATGGAACCTGAAGACATGGAGAAAACTACTTTTGTTACACAGTGGGGTACGTTCTGCTATAAAGTGATGCCATTCGGACTGAAGAATGTAGGGGCAACCTATCAACGCGCCATGGTAGCTTTGTTTCATGATATGATACATCATGAGATATAGGTCTATGTAGATGACATGATAGCCCGTTTACAAACTGAAGAAGAACACCTCGACCATCTGCAAAAGCTGTTTGTCAGGTTGAAGGAGTATAAGCTCAGACTGAATCCAAACAAGTTCACCTTCGGAGTCAGGTCCGGTAAACTCTTGGGTTTCATTGTCAGCAACAAGGGCATCGAGGTTGATCTTTCCAAAGTCAAAGCTATACAAGAAATGCCCGCTCCTCGCACTGAGAAGGAGGTCAGAGGTTTCTTAGGACGCCTAAACTACATTGCAAGGTTTATTTCTCACCTAATATCTACCTGTGAACCAATCTTCAAGTTGTTGAAGAAAGATCAGGTATTTAAATGGAATGATGACTGCCAAATTGTTTTCAATAAAAGCAAGGAGTATTTGCTAGAACCTCTTATCTTGATGCCACCCGTCGAAGGAAGATCGCTAATCATGTATCTGACCGTCCTAGAAAATTCAATAGGGTGCGTACTGGGGCAGCATGACGAGTCTGGCCGAAAAGAGCATGCCATTTATTACCTTAGCAAAAAGTTTACCGACTGTGAGACCCGATACTCACTGCTTGAGAAAACTTGATGCGCTTTGGTATGGGCTGCTCCCCGGCTAAGGCAGTATATGTTGACTCATACCACTCTGCTGATATCTAAGATGGATCCA
The DNA here is from genome assembly GCA_948472305.1 of Vicia faba. Taxonomy (NCBI): domain Eukaryota; kingdom Viridiplantae; phylum Streptophyta; class Magnoliopsida; order Fabales; family Fabaceae; genus Vicia; species Vicia faba. The sequence goes on from OX451736.1 coordinate 992,001,654, forward strand.
ATCAAGTACATCTTTGAGAAGCCTGCTTTATCTGGAAGGATAGCTAGATGGCAGATGATCCTGACATAATACGACATACAATACACGACCCAAAAAGCTATAAAGGGGAGTGTGCTAGCTGACCATCTGGCTCATCAAGCTGTCGAAGATTACCAATCCATGAGGTTCGACTTCCTCGACAAAGACCTTATGACATTGGACAACATTGAAGACTTCATACCATATGACGGACCTGAACAAGGATCCTGATAGACCCTGTACTTTGATGGTGCCTCCAATGCACTCGGCAACGGTATCGTCGTGGTACTCATCTCCCCAAAAGGTTGCCATACTCCTTTCACCGCCAGACTTTGCTTTAACTGCACCAATAACATGGTCGAGTATGAAGCTTGTATCTTTGGTCTCAAGGCTGCAATAGACCTGGGAATCAAATCTTTGGTTGTGTTTGGAGACTCAGTTTTGGTCATCAGTCAGATCAAAGGAGAGTGGGACACTAAACATCCCAATTTCATCCCTTATAAAGAACATGTCTTGACATTGTTATCACATTTCAAGCAGATTACCTTCGAGCACTTCCCGCGAGAAGAAAATCAGCTAGCAGATGCTCTAGCTACAATGTCATCCATGTTTAAACTTAACTGGGATAATGAGGCTCCCCTAATCACCATTGAACGGATGGACGAACCAGCACATTGTCACGAGATTAATACCGAAGAAGTAGTGGACCGACCTTGGTTTCATGAAGTCAAAAGGTATCTCGAGGCTCAAGAATACCCTGAAGGAGCTTCAGTCAATGACAAAAAGTTCTTGAGGAGATTCTCTACCAAGTTCTTCCTGAGCAATGGTATCTTGTACAAGCACAATCATGATTGTATTCTGCTCCATTTTATGGACAAGATTGAGGTTGAACAGATCATGGCTAAACTGCACAATGGTACCTTTGGCACTCACTCTAGCGGGCATATGATGGCTAAGAAGATCCTACGGGCAGGCTATTACTGGTCTACCATGGAAGCTGACTGCTATCAACATTCCAGGACTTGTCACAAATGTCAAATCTATGTGGACAAGGTACATATACCTCCCGTTCCTCTCAATGTCTTAACAGCTCCTTGGCCATTCGCTATGTGGGAATCGACATGATTGGAGAGATCAAGCCTACAACATCCAATGGACACCGTTTCATTCTGGTGGCCATTGACTACTTCACCAAGTGGGTCAAAGCAGCTTCCTTCGCATCCGTCACAAAGAATGTTGTTGCCCGCTTCATCAAGTAGAACCTTATTTGCCGGTACGGAATCCCCGAAAGGATCATCACTGACAACGGTACAAACCTTAACAATACTATGATCACCGCCTTGTGTAAACAGTTCCAGATTCAACATCACAATTCATCTCCCTATCAGCCAAAGATGAACGGTGTTGTCGAAGCTGCAAACAAAAATATCAATAAGATCATACAAAAGATGACAGTCACCTACAAGGACTGGCATGAGATGTTACCGTTTTCTCTTCACGTGTACCGTACCACGACGCGTACATCAACTGGGGTAACACCATATTCTTTGGTATACGGCATGGAATCTATTTTGCCTATCGAGGTTCAGATTCCCTCCTTGAGAATCATGAAGGATGCAGGTCTGAGTGAAGACGATTGGATTCAGACCCGGCTTGATCAACTTAACTTAATTGACGAGAAGAGACTTACTGCTGTTTGCCATGGTCAGACGTATAAAAAGTGGATGATCAAGGCATTCAACAAGAAAGTCAGACGACAAGTATATCAAGTCGGGGATCTGGTAATCAAGCGCATTATCTTACCGCAAAGCAATCCCAGGGAAAATGGACTCCTACTTACGAAGGACCATTTGTAATCAAAAATATCTTTTCTGGTGGGGCAATGATCTTAACCACGATGGACGGCGACGATTTGCCGCACCCTGCGAACGCAGACATAGTCAAAAGATACTACGCATAAATGACCCGCTAGGTTGACACACCTAGTAAAAAAAGAGCATCCCGGTGAATGAAAACCCAAAAGGGTGGTTCATGCAAAAGTTAGGGATAAAACAAAAAAAATTGTACACCCGGAAAGTTGAAAACCCGAAAGAGCGACTTAGGCAAAAAAGGGTTTCCCGGTGGATCGAAAACCCGAAAGGGCGGTCCAGGCAAAAGTTAGGGAATTAAAGCGTATGACTATGTCTCGTCGGATCACTTTAAGGAAAATATCTTCACAGACAAGCTTCGGGCTTCTAATCAACTCAATCATCTTCGGACGAAGCGATAAATGGACAAGATATTCAGAGTTATGAAGGCTATAGCAGAATGGGAACCCCATGGAATTTTCACACATAGCCATCTTTCTTTGTATAAATTTTTCTCATTTTTTATGACAACGTTCTCTTACTAGGATGTATGTCTCCTTTGTACAAAATACTTACACAAAGTTAATACAAAGATACTTTAAAGTGCAGAAAACTATTTGCCTTTTCTTCTTTTTGACACTTGTGTTTTATTTGAAAACGCCCAATGATTTATTAATGAGCATATGCATTTGAATATAATCACTGTTTACAAATAAACAAAATGGGAAAGAATAATTACTGACAGGATTTAAGTATAGGAAAACGTCTTTAGGCTATTCCAGGAGAAATCCCCTGCAGTACATCATCTAGATCCCTAGCGGAGCCAAAACCTTGAAATACATATCCCCAGCGGAGTTATAATTTTAAATCCTTAATTCCCATCAGAGTTAAAGCTTCAAACTCCCAATCCCCAGCGGAGTAAAACCTTTGACTACAGACCCTCATCGGAGATGAAACCTTCTTCCCCAGTCAAGTCAAATCTCCAACTATCAATCCCCAGCGGAAATCATCCAGTTTCCCCAAACTCCCCAGCAGGTTGTCTTAAAAGTCTGAGAATCAACTAGATAACATTTAAGTTTTATCCCCAGCCTAGGACAACTCCCCAGTAGAGTGGCATACAACCCAAACTCCTGAACTTTTTCCAAACAGGAATAAGCTTTTTCCCCCAGAGTCCTGAACTTACTCTCCAGCAGTAAGCCTTCTTCCCCATAGAGTTTTCACTTCCCAGCAGATTGAAGATTCTCACTCTCATTTCCCCAGTGAAGTCATCAAAGTTTTCATTAATCCTCAACAGATTTAAGATTCTAATTCTTAATTCCCCGCAGAAATCATTAGAATTTTCCCTATTCCCCAGCAGAGTCACCAGTTCTGTGATACGGTGGGAGAACTGACTTGAGGTTTTGCGTTTGCGTTTGCAAATGTTTCGGTTTAGCAAGAGTCGCCACCGACTTTTATTTTATCCAAAAGGAATGGTAAAAAAGCACAGGAAAGACCTTTGAGATGTTTTCTTGAGTTCGAGGGGTAGATTATGAAAAGGGAAGGTGCTAGCACCCTTTTCATCCATGGTTTTCCATGGGCTCTTAGTTACTTGTTTAGATCACTTGCTTTGCTTTTCCAATTGTTTGAAATGGTGCTTTGTGTGGTTTTGAAAGTATTTTGAAAAGAGGCCATCGTTTTGGAAATCTTTGTAATGATTCTCGTTCGTAAGAATGTATACAAAGATGTTTGTTTTTTGAAAAATGTTTCAATATTTTGAAAGTTGTTTGGAAATTGTTTTGAAATGTGTTGTGTGTTTTTGAAAATAGCAAGGATTGTTTGCAAATTGATCAAGTAACTAGAAGCTTATCTACCTACTCAAAAGTCTTTCCTACACATTTTTATTCCTTTGACATTGTTGTTTTACCATTGCATTTGGTAAACAACCCTATCTTTGGATGTTAAACGGGACGGGCGTGGGTCATCGTATGACCATGATAACAATATTGCCAAGTATCTTAGCAAGTTTTGAGGGACTAATATCATCTTTGTTTAGGCAACCAAGATAGAGTCATCGAGGGACTATGATCTTTTGTTTTGTTTTGTTTTGCCAAGATACCTAGCATGCATACTGTGATACGGTGGGAGAACTGACTGTGGTTTTGCGTTTGTATTCGCACTTGTTCGGTTGAGCAAGAGTCGCCACCGACTTTTTATTTTATCCTAAAGGAAAGGTTAAAAAAAGCACAACAAAAACCTTTTGAGATATTTCGTGGGTTCGGGGGGTAGATTATGAAAAGGGAAGGTATTAGCACCCTTTTCATCCATGGTTATCCATGGGCTCTTAGTTACTTGGTTTTTAGATCACTTGCCTTGATTTTCGATTGCTTGAAATTGTGATGTGTGTTTTGAAAACGTTTGTGAAGAAGATGCCTTGTCTTAGGCTACCCTTGTAACAATCTTTACTCGAATGTTTTACAAAGGTGTATATCTTTTCGAAAAGATGTTTCAAATGTTTTTGAGAGTTTTGTTTTGAAAGTGTTTGTGGAGTGTGGTTTTTGAAAAGAAGGCAAGTGTTTTTGCAAGTTGATCTCAAGTAACTAAGAGTTTTGTCTACCCTATTGTACTCAAAGGTTTTCTCTATGTTTTCAACCCTTTTTAACAATTTTGTTCCACCATTGCATTTGGTAGACAATCTTGCGTTTAGGATGTTTAACGGGACGGGCGCGGGTCATCGTATGGACCATGAATGCAATGGTGCCAAGTGTCTTTGGCAATTTGCTTTGAAGGGACTATGATCATTCCATTTAGGCAACATTCGAAATCGTCATCGAGGGACTTATGATCATTTGAATTTGTTTTGCCAAAGATACTCGACGTGCAAGCATGGCCCATTTTGGAAGGCAACATATGGGATTACCCTAGAGGGTGCAACTGTGATTGTGTATTGATTTCATGTATTTGTCTTGTATTAGGTTATCTAGCGTTTGGTTTTATGTACATGCAAACCCTAGGTCTAACCATGGTATAATTGAAAGCGGTAAATTGCGAAAATGTAAAATCTACGCTATTACAAAATAAGCATCCGGGAGTGGGGGTACAATATTCACAAATGGGGATGAGACTTTAGGAATGTAGTGTCCAATAAGTTACAACCAAATCGAATTTGCGATCAAATGTAAATGTAACGAATATACAAATATAAGTAAATGTACAATGTATCAAATGCAAGTATATTGTGTAAGTGCACGTGTATATGTGTATATAAGTATTTACAGGTTAGAGATGTGAAATTAAATGTATTATTAAGGTATGGTTAACTTAAAGAAATAAATTAAAATATTTGTTTAATTAATTCTTTTGTAATCTTGTATATTCTTTAATATGTACAAAAGAATGTCTTAAGAAAAGAAAATATTCTAAGTTTGAAAATTGTCATTTTACATTTTTGATATAAAAGTGTATCTTTATAATTTGTATATACAAAAGAATACTCTCATTTAAATGTTAAGAATTTAAATTATGTAAAAAAAATGTATTTTTATTTATTATGTACAAAAATAATGTTTCTTAAAAAATAAAAGAGAAGTATTTATCTTAAGAAAAATTAATATTCTATGTATAGAAAAATAAAAGAAAAATGTAAGTTTATTTATAGAGAAAAAATGTTATTTGTATAAGTTTCTATATTATGCTATATATAAAAATATTGTTAGTGTAAAAAAGGTTGTGTTTTGTTAATTTATTTAACAAAAGAAAAATGAATGAAAATGTTTTATACTTAAAAAAGGTTAAGTTTTAGGACGGGCCTTGGGGAGGTTATGGCCCAAATAGAAAAGAAATGAGGGGGGGTGCTATCTGGAACGCAGTGGGCTTAGGCGTAGTGAGAACGGGGTGAGGCCCAGCATTTTGAGACAATTCTTTAGGGTTTGATTGTTTGTTTTCAGCTGGACATACGCTTAGGGTTTGTGTAACGACAGCGGCGCCGTTCTTCGTTCATCCTCTTTATCTCGTCTCTGAATCAAGCTTCTGATTCCTCTTCATCCCTAGCCACTAGACGCCAATGTTCATCCTTTTCCCTCCATGTTTGGACAACGCGAAGATGAGAGTAAAAGGTAGTGATTTCGTTTCACTTCGTCTTTTAGGGTTTTACGCTTTTTATGAATTTTATTGTTTGTATAGCTTCTAATTTGGAATGTTTGTTATTCGTCTCGTTGTTTGAGGATTATGAAAGGGAAGAAAGGAAATTACTACCTTCGGTCTTGGAGGAGGAGGAGGATGAAACAGAGGCGTCGAGGAGGGCTTCTGACAGTGAAGGGAACGTGATGCGCGCTTTGCTTCAGGTTTTATGATGTCCAGCTGAAAACCTTAGTTTGAACATCTTTTCATATTTTTTTCTATTAGCCTTTCCTGTATGTTTGAATATGCTGAGCTTGATGCCTTGTTTGATACCTTGCCTTGACTTCTGTTGCCTAGACACTTGCTTATGTTGCCTCTTCTGTTGCTATGCTTTAATATCCTTTGAAACACTTGTGTTGGATGCCTTGAATGTTGATTTTTTCTCGCCCAGTGATGATGTCTTTCTGAGGGCTTAGAGTTGACCCTGAATGCTTGAGTATGCTTTGGTTGTTTTGAGTTTGATGGTTCAAGGTTGGACAGAGTTAAGGTTATGAGGTTTTTATGGTTATTGTTTCTGGTTTATGCGTTTGGGCTTGAACAGGGTCTTACTGGTTTTGGACATATGTTGAGTTTGTTGGTTTTGGGGCTTGACAGATGAACTTGGCTTGAGGCTTAGCAGGTTTGGTCCTAGGCAGGCTTTAGCTTGTTTATGCTTTGGTTTGATGACTTTCAGGCAGGTTTAAGGCTTTGGGTGATTTTATTTGTTTTCTGATACAAGGTTTTTTTTGGCTTGGGGTCTGCTTCAGGTTAGGCCTTAAGGCATATGCAGGTCTTGTGCAGGTTAACTGGTTTATGGCTTATGCTTGTTGGCTTTAAGGCATAGTTTGTTCTGTCTTCTTACAGGTTCAGCAGGCTTGGCTCTGACAGGTTGTGCTTGCTTTTGGTTCTATATCCCCTCTTGCTGGAAGCTTATGCAGTTTTTGTATATATTTCTTTGTATTGGTTTGCCTCCTCCTTTTATCCACTGTGTTCAGTTTTTGTTTTATATTATCTTTCTTCCTGCCTAAAGCCTACACCTGCTTTCTTTGCTCTCTTTTTCTTCTCTCTCAGTACAGTTTGCATTAAAATAATATTATGCTATGTACTTTTCTTTTCTGAAAGGGCCACTTGGGAAATGATGAAAATGAGATAGTTGCTTGCATATCAATTTTCCTCTGCATATTTGTCCCTTCTTCCAGATTTTGTGCTTTGTATATTTTCAAATCTTTTGAATAGCTCTGTGACAGTAACTTGTACTTTGACAATTTTTTGGATGGTTTGAAAGTTGTGATCCAGTTTGGACTTTCTGTTTGTATTGAACTATGCAGTTTGACAATTTTTGAATTGTGCAATTTGACTTTTGTGCATTCATTTTTAGCAAATAAAAATTTGTCCCTCTTTGTGAACCGGGAGAAATCCCGTGATTTGCAGAGAGGGTTAACTGATCCCAATCAGTGGCCCTTAATGATGAATTTTATATCTGTCTCTTTTATCTATCTGCTATTGACTTTCCTTTTTTCCTTTTGCAGATGAATAATTGAATGGAGGGGAGCAAAGGATAGCAGATGAAGAATTGAAGAATTGGAGACTTAGGAATATTTAGAAAAATAGGATAGTTTTATTTTCAATTTAATCATTGTAACTATTATTATTATAAATACCTCGTAAATGAATACTTGTATCTAAATAATAATTGTAACAAATATTTAAATATGAAATAAAAATTCTATTGATCCAGTTAATTCTTTTTATCCCTTTTCAATTATTTACTTATTATTTATAGTTCTTTAAATTAAAATAACTGAAAATTAAATTCCAGATATTTAATCTTTAGAATAATAAATAATCAACTAAACATTGATTCCACGTTGATCAAAATAATGAACTTGGCGCTTCCATCATCCAAAGCAAAGCACAGTCAAACGCAATAACTGATCAGACGCATTCCCTTCTTACTGATTTCTTACCAAACACTGTAAATCCAAACTGAATGTATCCTTTGACTGGTTCCAACAAACAAATGTGAATTCAAACCAAATGCCTTCTTTTACTGATTAAGTCAAACAATGCGAATTCAAACCCAAATCTCAGAATAACTTGCAAAGCATCGCATAATTTAAATCCTTCTGAGAACGTGCACGAAAACCCTAATTCCTGATTAAATGCCAAAAAGCGTTCGCCTGATCAAAGTTGAGCCAAAATCCACCAAAACCCTAAGCCAACTGTGCGAAACATTCCAGAGCCCTGAAAAATCAATAAAACCCTAATTGTGTCCTGACTGACGAGAAAAGTCCGTTTGACCGATTCTTGAGCCAGTTTGAAAAATCAGGAAACGCCTGAAGCTGCGATTTCTTGTGGAAAAATGCGAGGGCAAATTTTGGGGTACAACACATACCATGACCATGTTTTAAGGCAACAAAGTGGATGAAACCCTAGAGGTGTTGTGTGCAATGTGTTGTCATTTTTAATGCATTTTTGTCTTGTATTAGGTCATGCTATTTGTTTAATTTTTGGTCTTTTCATTCAAAACCCTAGTTTACTATCATGGTATATGAAAGCAATAAAATGCGTAAAGTAAATCTAGACTATTACAACAATATTATGGGAAGGGGGATACAAGTTTTGAATAGGGGGATATTGCTCAAAATAAAACCCTAAAACTATTACAACCAAATTGAATTTATTGTACAAATAAATAAATAAGCAAATATTTAAATATGCAATAAAATGTATGTATGCAAAAATGTTTTTGTATTAATTTTATGTATGTAAAAATAAGTTTATTTATGTCTTAAAAATAAGAAAATAAAATGATTATTTTTGAAAGGGTGAAAACCCTAATTTTTGTTTAATAGAAAATATATTCTAATATTATTCCTTTTATTCATTTTTTGTTTAAGAAAAAATAATAATAATATATACAAAATGTTAAAAACTTGAATATTATATAAAAATATTATTTTAAGTGTATAAATAATAAAAATAAAAATGTATAATATTTTTATATTATTTACAAGTTTTATTTAAGAAAATAAAGTATAAAATCCTAACAAACTATTTATTATGCAAAAAATAAAATAAAAAAATATGATAAAATGCAAAAAATAAAGAAAATATTTTTTTGTGATTTTTAAATGTTCAAAAAAGATAATAAAGTCAAAAAATATAAATTATGCAAGAAAATATAAAAAATAAAAGAAATTGATCAGGGGGGTGTAAAAGTAAAAAAGGGGGTGCAAAAAGAAATAGGCCCAAAGCGCCAGGCCCAGAACACACTTCATCCCTGTCCTTGCTCCTTCGTCCCCAAACACGCGCTTTCTGTACTCAAATCCTGTTCTTGCTATTCTTTGCATAAAATTAAAAACTTATAACATGAAAAATGTAGCTCATGATCACACGATTTCAATGATATAAAGAACATGACCTAACTCTCCAAGATCATTTATGGTTAGGGAGAATCGAAGAAATGAAAATGGAAAATTATCACTTTTGTCCAAGGCATTTTTCACAATGGTTCAAGTTGCAAGTCTGTCCTAAGTATGCTTGTACTTGGTTTTACAAGTTCTAATCCCTTCTACACTCCAATATTGAATGCAGACACATTGGACAATGGCTTTGTTCTGAGCTATGGAGCATTGCACAAAGAATTATTCCAAAAATGGCATAAAGTGCATAATACCATTTTCATAAAGCTTGCTTTTACAACTTTGTTTATCTTGAGCCATGGACCTAATCTCTTTTTGCAAACAAGATCCACAGTTACCAGGCAAAGTTTACCAACTATGTGCAGCTAAGGAACTAGCAAGTACAAGCTTTTGGGCATTGTCATTTAAACTTTCTTCAAAAATAAGTAAACTTGCAAAAGTCAATAGAAGTGGTTTATCTGATAAAACCAAGACTTCTTATCATTTCAAACGACCTCATAACTTTGTTGCAAGCCTAAACACGATTGCCCAACCTCTCAAACACCCTCAAACACAAAAAACACCAACTTCTGCCCAAACAGGGCATCATCTGCAGAACCACTTCCAAAACAATATTGGCTCATGTGTTTTGCTTTGAATCACTTCAAACACATTCCATACCTCCTACCTAAACTATCCAGGCCTTTGTTCAGCAACTGTAACCCTTGTTTCAAGCTTCACCATTTTCACTTTTTGAGTTTGCAGGTTGACTTCTATAGGAAGATTCATACATCTACAAGGCAAGCTAAGCATTGGGAAAGGTTGAGGGAACTTCAAGCAAGCTCACACGACCTTCAGGCCTCACTCAAAATCTCTACATTGCCATATCCAAACTCAACTGAACAAGGTATTTGTCAAGTTTCTATCTCTCTATTTAGGCATCATTAAGCTTAGGTTTGTGAAGCAAAAATGTAGTCCCTAACATGCTTGAGTTGTACATATGCTTAGATTCCATTTATATTAACTGAGCTAAGAGTATTTGGATGTTGAACATGCTGAAAAAACTAGGTCAGAAATTAGGGCCATTAAAATTCTCTCTGATCTTTGAGAGTTAGGTCATGTTCTTTATATCATTGAAATCGTGTGATCATGAGCTATATTTTTCATGTTATAAGTTTTTAATTTTATGCAAAGAATAACAAGAACAGGATTTGAGTACATAAAGCGCGCGTTTGGGGACGAAGGAGCAAGGACAGGGATGAAGTGTGTTCTGAGTCTGGCGCTTTGGGCCTGTTTCTTTTTTGCACCCCCCCCCCCCCCCCCTTTTTTACTTTTACACCCCTATGATCATTTTCTTTTATTTTTTATATTTTCTTGCATAATTTATATTTTCTAACTTTATTATCTTTTTTGAACATTGAAAAATCACAAAAAAATATTTTCTTTATTTTTTGCATTTTATCATATTTTTTTATTTTATTTTTTGCATAATAAATAGTTTGTTAGGATTTTATACTTTATTTTCTTAAATAAAACTTGTAAATAATATAAAAATATTATACATTTTTATTTTTATTATTTATACACTTAAAATAATATTTTCATACAATATTCAATTTTTTAACATTTTATATATATTATTATTATTTTTTCTTGAACAAAAAATGAATAAAAGGAATAATATTAGAATATATTTTCTATTAAACAAAAATTAGGGTTTTCACCCTTTCAAAAATAATCATTTTATTTTCTTATTTTTAAGACATAAATAAACTTATTTTTACATACATAAAATTAATGCAAAAACATTTTTGCATACATACATTTTATTGCATATTTAAATATTTGCTTATTTATTTATTTGTACAATAAATTCAATTTGGTTGTAATAGTTTTAGGGTTTTATTTTGAGCAATATCCCCCTATTCAAAACTTGTATCCCCCTTCCCATAATATTGTTGTAATAGTCTAGATTTACTTTACGCATTTTATTGCTTTCATATACCATGATAGTAAACTAGGGTTTTGAATGAAAAGACAAAAAATCAAATAAATAGCATGACCTAATACAAGACAAAAATGCATGAAAAATGACAACATATTGCACACAACACGCCTAGGGTTTCATCCACTTTTTTGCCTTAAAACATGGCCATGGTATGCATGCTAGGTATCTTAGTAAAACAAAACAAAACAAAAGATCATAGTCCCTCGATGACGCTATCTTGGTTGCCTAAATAAAGATGATCTTAGTCCCTCAAAACTTGCTAAGATACTTGGCAATATTGTTATCATGGTCATATGATGACCCACGCCCGTCCCGTTTAACATCCAAAGATAGGGTTGTTTACCAAATGCAATGGTAAAACAACAATTTCAAAGAAATAAAAATGTGTAGGAAAGACTTTTGAGTAGGTAGATAAGCTTCTAGTTACTTGATCAATTTGCAAACAATCCTTGCTATTTTCAAAAAAACACAACACATTTCAAAACAATTTCCAAACAACTTTCAAAACATTGAAACATTTATCAAAAAACAAACATCTTTGTATACATTCTTACGAACGAGAATCATTACAAAGATTGCCAAAACGATGGCCTCTTTTAAAAATACTTTCAAAACCACACAAAGCACCATTTTAAACAATTGGAAAAGCAAAGCAAGTGATCTAAACAAGTAACTAAGAGCCCATGGAAAACCATGGATGAAAAGAGTGCTAGCACCTTCCCTTTTCATAATATATCCCCCGAACTCAAGAAAATATCTCAAAGGTCTTTCATGTGCTTTTTTACCTTTCCTTTTGGATAAAATAAAAGTCGGTGGCGACTCTTGCTAAACCGAAACATTTGCGAACACAAACGCAAAACCTCAAGTCAGTTCTCCCACCGTATCACACAAGGCATTTTGTGATGAACAAGAATTCAATTTCAAACCTATGCTGCACAATATTGTTTTGCAGGACTCTAAACCTCAAGATCTCTCCATAATTAGAAGATTACACTTGCTTTTGAGCTATTATCCAAGTGTTCCAAGCATTGTCCAAGCCAATTTTCCATTTTAGGAAGAAAGTTACCATTCCATTCTTGAAAAGTTGCTTTAATCACAAAGTCAACTTGTCTTGAGCTTCTAACTTGTTCTTTCTGCATACACAACCCCTATAAATCAAAAGCAATGTGTCTAAGGCCTGAAGAAGCTCAGGACATGCTTGTACAATACTTGAGATTTGTCATTTCACTTTTCTTCAAAAGCAAGTTATAGAGCCATAACCCTATAACTCAGAAGCCTTGAGTGATTTGGTGCTCTAACCTTTTCCATACATATTAACAAGTCAGTTGCAACACAACACACGTTTACACAAGTCCTAAAAACACTCCCAAGCATATTGCTGCACAGAACTGCCCAAACTTGACAGTTTTGAGCAAAAACTCATCATCTCCATTTCCACTCGAGCGTTTTGAAAACTAATCATCCAAACACCTTCCATACATCATATCAAAGTGATCTAGGCCCTCATTTCCTAACTGTAACTCCTCCATCATCATCAACCATTTTCAAAACTGAAGCTTGCAACTTGACTTGAGTAGGGAGTTCCAGCCATCCTCAAAGCAAAGTAGGAGTTGGAACACATTCAGGGAGGTCCAGGCAAGCTAAAGAAATCATCAGGCCATCACAAAGGTTGCTCAAACTCTATACATGTCTCTAGCTGCAAGAGGTAAGTTTTCAAACTTCTATCTCTTCATACAGGCATCATTTGAGTTTGGTTTGTGAAGATAAAATGTAGATACCATTGCCACGAAGCTGTACATATCCATGGTTTACATTTATATGGACTGAGCTAAGAGAATTTTAGGGTTGAAATTTTCTGCAATTTTTAGGTTTTGAATTAGGGCTAGAAAAATTCTCATTCATCTTTGATTATTAGCTTAAGTTGTTTATATGTTTGGATTCGTGGGAAAAAATGCCACAACTTTCATGTTTGAACTTTTCATTTTTGTTGAGAGATGAAGAAGATACAGGTCATTTGGCTAGAGGTTGAAGATGAAGTCTTCATAACACGTTTTGCCTTACATATTTATTGTTTCATTTGTATTAACGGATGTATAGCCACCCCAGTGGTAAGGCGGCATGCTGGTAATCAGGAGGTCATGGGTTTGAGCCTCATCGCGCGCTGCCTTTTACTTTTTTCTCATTTTTACATTTTTTTGTTCTTTCCAGCGCATGGGCCTTCCTCCTCCTGGGCCTAATTTTTTTTCTAACATTCCTCCCCCCTGTTTTATATTTGCACCCTGGCCCAATTTAATTTTATTTCTTCATTTTTTGTTTTATTTACTTTCTCAAATATATTTTCTAAATACAAAAAATGATAAAAATGCAAAAAATGATATTTTATATTTTGACTTATTTCACTTTATTTTTCCATAAATAAAAATATTTTTTATTCTCCATACTTTATTTATTTATTTAAGTAAATCTTATAAACTTAATTAATATGGTATTATTTATTTATTTTTTCTTCACACCATTTAAAATATATATTATTTTAATACCAAAAGGACAAAAAATATTTTATAATGCTATAAATATTTTCAAGGAAAAAAATGCCAAAAAATACTTTTCTTAATCTTATTTTCTTTTGATTTACTTTTATATCGCAAATCAAGTGCCACTTCATGCGAGTGCAAATTTCTGGGCACTCTAGTGTTCAATCATCTCCCACCTTCAGATCACGAAAGGCAGACGAGCCAATCTACACCCTCAGGTTTAAGAAGATTGAACAGGGGAAGTTGTTGTACCCCAAAATTTGCCCTCTCATTTTACTCAATGCATACCCATTGGAATCCTTAATTTGCTCAAGTTTGCCCAAGAGTTGACCAGACAAACTCTCTCCTAAGGCAGGGTGTCTCAAATTAGGGTTTCTATTTTCATCAAGATGGGTGGACAACAAAGGTCTCATATGCTCTTCATGGTCTTAATATGTACTCAATACCCTACATGTCAAGTTTCATGCCTTGCATAAGAAGTTTGCTCTGTCAACTGCTCAGATGCTTGAGAAATCAACTGTATTAGGTCAAAAGTTAATTGTGGCCCACATACAGTCAAACCTCAAGATTTTTGGTCAACATCAAAATTTTGAAGTGACTTCCATCATTTGATCAAAGGTTGATCATGATTCCTCAAGGAATGCTCCAAATTCATCAAAGCCCAAAAGTTGCTAAATTAGGGTTTTTCAGTAAAAGTCAACCCAACTTTGACCAAGCATAACTTATTCATACTTTATCATAAATTTTCCATCCAAGGCTCATTTTGAAGAGGTTGCAATTCCATGCAATTCATCTTCAGTACACAAGTTCAAAATATGCAATCATCAAAAGATATGATTTTACATTACAGGTCATTTTGAAAAGTCAACAAAAACACCTTTTGGGTCAAAGCTTCATACATGAACATGGAAGATCCAATTGAGATGAAACCAAAAAGGTTGGTTAGGGGACATCCTAATATTTATAAAAAGTCCAAGAACACCCTCCTAGGGTCAAAATTAAGAGAGTTGTGCATTGTCAAAGTTGGTAATTTTTGGAAAAATTGTCAAAAGTCAACATTGATCAAATTTGCATTTTTTCCAAGGGGCCCATGTTTTCTTGCTTGAAACATGTTTCTAATAGGACCCGTGACCCCTGAGCTTTTCCACCTAGTATTTTATTACTTTTATAATTTATTTTGATTTTTTTATTCATTTAAATCAAAATAAATCAAATTAAATGGTAAAATAATGAAAACAAATCAAATTTTGGGATTTTTGTGCACATTTGGAGTCCATATACAGCTAGCATAATGATCAATTCGTGCAAGGCTTATTAGGGTTGGAAAAGATTGGATTGAAGCTTGTTTTAGAAAGATATCATACATGAAGCAAATCAAATCCAATTTTCATAATTCTCAAAGATATGATACAATTTTGTTAACTGAATTCAGTCTACTGCATATACACAATAATTCCAGACCATAAGCATAAGGATTGGAGGCGTGAAACAGCAAGAAAGAAACCAAAATTTTGCAAGAAAAGGTTGAGACCTATCTTTGTCTACAGGCCAATTCAAGCCAGTCCAACGTTTCCAATCGATTCCTGGACATCCCAGGAAGCTAACAACATCATTTGCAAGCCTCAAAGCATCCAGAAATCATCCCCAAAAGCATCACGGTTTGCCCTAAAACTCAAACTCGATTTTAATGTTTTACGCATCCTAAACACATGCTAATCATATATTTGTGTTTATCATCTTGTTTACAAGCTACCTGTACCCTTTAATTGCATTTACCATGCAGGAATCCATAGTTGCCATTGTTAGGGTTTCTGAGATGTTTTTAGGGCTTTGTTATACAGGAAAAATTAGGCCAAGAAAATGATACCATGATACTCGTGAGACCAAGACGAGTTGATTGGTATCATCACAATTGATTTATCATGCTTGTATGGAATTTTTGAATGACACAGGTTTTTAGCAACAGACTTGCGTTTGTAGGTAAAGGTTCAGAAATCTAAGACGACGGTTCCAGAGAAGAAGACAATGTGTGTCATCCAACCATTCGTCCGTTTGAATTTCGCGCGCTTGGAATTAGCTTCGTTTATTTTCCTTATATTATGTTTTGTTTTTATTATGTTAACAATTAACAAGCATGGCATTGGATTAAGGCGTGAGGACCTGGGTTCGATCCCAGGTCCCAGCATTTTCCATATTTTCTTATTTTCTGTTCACAGATCCAGCCTATCAATTCTCCAAGTGACTATTATACACCCCCAACGCCTATTCATTGGATGCCCAGTTAGACAAATTTAATGTCTCTCCCCTGAGGGACCATGGTACACGTGTAAATCAACGCTACACCGGATCCAAAGGTTGACCAAGCTTGATGCTTAATGGGCCAAAGAATTTCAGCTTCACACCCCTTTTTTGCTAACAACACAGGCTCATTCCTTTTCTTTTCTTTATTTATTTCTTTTGTTATTTTTGTTTAATTATTTTTCACCAAAAAAATTAATTGTTTTTTTAATTAATCATAAAAATCAAAAATCACAAAAAGATTTTTTTTCTTAATAAATATTTTTTTGAATTAATTAGTTTAATTAATTTAGGGCAATTTAATTTTCTTTTTATAATGAAAAAAAATTAGAATTAGGGTTTGAGATCGTACATAATTTAATTAATTTTCTTTAAAAAAATACCTCAAAAATCATTTTTTCTCATAAATATTTATTCCTTTAATTAATTAATTTAGTTAGAAAATTAGGTTAATTTAATTTCTTTCATAATTTAAAAATAATTAGAAATTAGGTTTAATTAATTTGCAATTAAACATTTTCTCAAATAAAATCCAAAAAAAATCATTAAGCATATGAGATTTTAGTGGTTGCCCTTCAGTCTAAAGAGATCAAAGTGTCCCATTCGAATGTTGCCTCGGAAATGTTGCCTCAGAAAGATCTTAAGACTCTAGGGTTACTACTAAAGTTTTCTAACTATTGCTTTGGTGATTGTACTTGTCCCTTTCGAATGTCCCTTACAACTCCGAGACGGTGCTACATACTCCTTAATAGTAGGATAGCGTTGTCTAAAGGAAATAGAACGAACAATCTTTTTTCGAGTAGGTAGAATCTTAAGTGTTTGCTCAATAAAAACTTTTCACACAAACACTTTTCAAAACAAATTTTCAAAATAATTTCGTCACATCCTTAAGGACTGATACAAGGGTTATCACGAAGTAAAAACATTTTCAAGACAAACACACACAAGCAATTTGAAAAATGAGCAAGCACCTAAGAGTCCGTAGATAACTACAGATAGAAAGGGTGCTAACACCTTCCCTTTCTATAATCTACCCCTCGTGCTCAGAATATCTCGAAAAAATGATTTTTCTGTTCTTTTTCCTTTTCCTGATTGGATAAAATAAAAGTCGGTGGCGACTCTTGCTTTTTGCGATATTTTGCGAACAAAAAATGAAAAACGCAAAGCAGTATTAAACAGTCGGCTCTGCCATCGTATCACAGGTTGTAATAGATTAATTAGGGTTTTATTTCTTGCAATCCCCATTTGTAATTTATACACCCTCTCCCATAAATGTTGTAATAGCATAGTAACTTTAAATTTCGCAATTTATCGCTTTATATAACATGCTAGTAATTAGGATTTGTATGGAAAGACTAAAATCAATACTTAGAAAAACCCTAATTCAAGACAAAAAACAAGCATGCAAACAACACACTTACACATAAGCACCCCTAGGGTTATTCCACTTGGTTGCCTTATACAAAATGGCCATATTACGCATGTAAGGTATCTTAGCAAAAACAAGCAAATACAAGATCATAGTCCCTCGATGACGCTATCTAAGTTTCCTTACAAATGATCTTAGTCCCTCAAAAAGAATGCTAAGATACCTTTCAATATTGCTAATCATGGTTATATGATGACCCACGCCAGTCCCGTTTACATCCAAAGACAGGGTTGCTTACCAAATCAATGGTAAGACAACAATGTCAAAGGAAAAGAAAATGAACAAGAAAGACATTTGAGTAGGTAGAATGCTCCTAATTACTTGCTCCATTTCAAAACAAACATCCTTGCTATTTTCAAAACAAACATTTCCACTTTCAAAACATCTTATACACTTGAAAACATTTTCAAAAGATCAACATCTTTCTATACATTCTTACGAACGAGAATCATTACAAAGTTTGCCTAAACAATGGCCTCTTTACAAAATATTTTCAAAAACCACACAAAGAACAATTTCAAACAAAAGCAAGTGATCTAGCAAGTAACTAAGAGCCCATGGAAAACCATGGATGAAAAGGGTGTTAATACCTTCCCTTTTCATAATCTACCCCCCGAACTCAAGAAACAATCTCAAAGGTATTTCTTGTGCTTTTTCACTTTTCCTTTTGGATAAAAGAAAAGTCGGTGGCGACTCTTGCTAACCGCAACATTTGCGATCAAACGCAAAACACCCAAGTCAGTTCTCCCACTGTATCACACACGGGAATTGGGAATATTGTTATGTTTTGCTTTATTTCATTTGTTACGTATCTTCCATTTGACTTATGTGGGACCGCACATTTGTGGAGTTTTATTTGTTGTTAAAGTTGTATTGACATGGAATTGAACTAATTTTATTATTTCGTTGCCGAATTGAGTATGTTTGAAATATAGAAGTAATAAAGTATTTTGGACTGGCCCGACAGCTAGAATGGGCATTTCTAACCCTTTGTTTCAGTACAGCCCACACGCCCATGGCCCGAACTGCCCCGCTCTATGTCAGGAAACATTGACCCTTCCCCCTCCCGAGCTGACTCTAGCCTAGGACGATCGACGATCACCTCTAAGTCTGCCTGACATCAAATGATGCAGGCCACCGGGAACCGACCAGGGAGATACTTGTAGCTTGCCTCCTCCTCGGAACCAACAGCTAGTTACGAGCATATCTGCCCGGTTTGACCAAGTCCTGGCAGTTACCTGATTTTATGGACCCGTATATCCAGGCATAAAATCAGGAACCAATGGCCGTATGCCAGGGGCATTATATAAACCCTCACACCTGTGAGGACCAGATATCGAATATTCACTATTCACCACCAATACCTTAACACTTTTCTTGTATCTCCTTGTTCCCACTCTTACTTGATTGTCGGAGTGCCTTGTAGGTAGAACCCCCTTTTCTCCTCCTCGACATCACAGTCGAAGTACATATCATCATCCGGCCACCTTACAGGTTCTGATCAACCGGTAAGATCAATGGCACCATCTGTGGGAAACTGCTCTCCCCATCTTTCTTTCCTCGAAACTCAAAGATCAAAGCAACTTTTCAAGATTCGTTTCACAAATCATGGTCAACCATGATGATCTCCCTCTTTCCGAAAAGGCTATTCTTTCCCCTGCTCACAAAACCGACGGAAGTCAGGAACATCCTCACCTCGAGGACAACCTGGGTTTCCGAGACAGACAGACTGCGTCTCCAGATTCAACTGACGCCCAGCGCGGCGACAACCAATTCTTGGACAAGGGACACCCCAAGAATATTACCTAGGAACTTCTAGAAATCATGCAACCAGTTCCCATCCCTCTCAGCACCGAACCGACCATTGTAGCATTACTCGCTGCCATCAATCAAACCAACGCCATCATCCTACAACATAACCAAAAGATGGGGGTCTGGGAGAACAAGCGGTTGAGATCTCCTCCTCAGAAAGCCCGACGATGAAACTCCCCCAGTATATCACCGCCTAGGCATGGAATCCTACCAAGAAAGGAGAAGCGTGACATTTCTTTCTTCAAGAAACGCAACCACACACCTCCTTGGAAAGATCAAGACTCCCCTTCATCCAAGAAGAGGAAAGACGACCAGAAAATCAACCGTGCTCGATTACCTTCGCTTGAACCAAGATAAATACGGAGGATTACCTCCCCCCGATGAGACCGCAATGATCGACGGGGCAGAAATTATCACTCCCCTTCTCCATCTTGCATGGATAGTGAAGACGATGAGCCTTGTGGTCCGTTATCAAGGGAAACCACAGAAGCACCGCTCCTTGTCGGCCTGGAGAAGCCACCTCTGTTGGGAACCTACGATGGAACAACAGACCCTGACGAGCACATCGAGAACATCCACGCTCTCCTCGACTACCAAGGAGTCAGAGGGGCCATCAAATGAAGATCGTTACCAACCACACTCAGAAAGGGAGAAATGTCTTGGTACAAGAGTCTCCTGGACGAATCCATCACCTCCTGGAAGCAGCTCAGGATGATATTTTCGAGGCATTTCACCGCCTCTCATCGACACCTAAAGTCGGAGGCTTCGCTCGAAGCAATCATTTAGGGCAGAGACAAATCTCCATGAGCATACATTGAATACTTCAACTAGGTAGTAGTCCATGTCACAACGACC
Organism: Vicia faba; assembly: GCA_948472305.1. Lineage (NCBI taxonomy): Eukaryota > Viridiplantae > Streptophyta > Magnoliopsida > Fabales > Fabaceae > Vicia > Vicia faba. Next base: position 992,021,993 of record OX451736.1, read on the forward strand.
GACAACATGAATAAATATCTCCTCGAGCACGGGCTCCGTCCCCGCAGTGACTTTGCCAAAGTTATGGGCATTGAGACACTGGCCATGCTCGACTCTCTCCTCCTCAAGGCCCAAGCATACATCCAATACAAGTAGAAGGAAGAAGCCAATAGCGCCAGGGAATCGAGGCACAGAGAGAGTTCCAAGTCCTCAAGGAATGACGAGCCCTTGATATCCCGTCGAGGAGAAAAGAAACGGGAAGACAAGTCCCTGGATTCCAAGGACTACAAGGGGTCAGCTGGTCGTTTCCACGACTACACCCCTCTAACTACCTCAAGGGAGTGTATTCTATTTGAATGCGCCAATTGTGAATTTAAGTAGGCCGGGGTGCGCTTCCCCTGACAAACACCGTTTAAACTAGAAACAAGAGAAAATATTGAAGGTTCCACAAAAGTCACGGGCATAACACCAAATATTGCATTCATCTCAAGGATGCAATCGAAATACTGATTAGAGACGGGCACCTCAAATAATACAAAAAGAAGGAGGGTGCTCGCGAAGAAGCACCAAAAACCAAAAATGTCGAGGAAGGGAAGAAGTCCCCCCAACATCGACGCTATTGTAGTCGCCATGAGCATATCGCAGATGGAAGATTTCTATTACCAAGACATGGAGAATTTCCCCCTGTACTTCTCCTCCTGCAGTCCTTGGGAATCTTTCCCCGCAGCCATGGTCATCTCCGGCGGGGGATTCAACAGGCACACGACTGGGTCGGTAAAGAGGAGATTCAACCAGCTCATCAAAGCCAACTTAGATATGGACGCCACGCTCGACAAATTCCAAGAAGGCTCTCATCCCCTATCCTTCTACATGGAGGAACTATTGGGCGGGGCCCCGAATTCGACCATCCCACTACTCGTGAGAACTCTCATGGTGAATTTTGATGTACGACACATATTGGTCGATTAAGGCAGCTCAATGGACATCATATACACCTAACTGTTCACTACTTTGCAGTTGAATGAAAGCCATCTAACCCCGTATGTGGGATCAGATCTTTAGGGATTCAATGGAGCCAACACGAAACCCTAGGGATATGTCGAGCTGATCGTCACCTTCGGGAGAGGGGTAATGGTCAGAGCCATCAAGACCCAATTCTTGGTGGTGGATTTCCCATCTCTCTACTAGTGCATCTTTGGGAGATCCACTCTCGTCGAACTCATTGCGGTTCCCTTTACCTATGCATCTCAAAATGAAGTACCACACCACCGAAGGCTTGGTCGCCACCCTCCACGAGGACATTCAAGCAGCAAGAAAGTGTTTTGGAGCTTCAAACAAGGGCCTCAGTTCCATCAATGTTCAACCTCGAACAACCACCGAATCCACACTGCCCTTCAGCTCTGAGGAAGTCAAGCCACTGCCGAGGGTCGACACCATCGACCTCGACAGCCATATCTCCAAGGAAGATCGTGTCGAGCAAAGAAGGAAGGGAAAGAAGCCCATGGTCGAAGGCAAAGGTTCGACCCCCTCTGCAGATCTCGACGAACTCTCGAGTCATGCATTGCCAATCCCGAACTACGAATTCGAGCTAGTTCCCCTCAGAGAAGATCCCACCAGAGTGAAGATTGGAGCAGACCTCCCCAACTTGGCCAAAAGGAAACTCAAAGCTTACCTAAGGCAAAATGCTGATCGGTTTTCCTGGAGTGCGGTAGAGATGCCCAGATTTGATCCAGAAATTGCATGCCATCACTTGACTATAGATCCTGCCCTCAAGGCGGTCGCGCAGCATAGAAGAAAACAGTCTTCTGAGAAAGCAAAGGCTGAAGAACTAGCTGTAAAAGACCTCCTAGAGGCACATTTAATTTCTGAAGCCCAATACCCAACATGGCTCTCAAATGTAGTTATTGTGAAAAAATCTAATGGAAAATGGCGCATGTGTATTGATTATACTGATCTCAATCGAGCTTGCCCGAAAGAAGCTTATCCCCTCTCCAATCTTGACAAACTGGTCAACAACTCGGCCAGTTTCAAATTTCTATCATTTATGGATGCATACTCTGGTTATAACCAGACCCCAATGGCGGAAACAGACAAAAAATACACTACTTTCATGACCGAATCGGGCAACTATTACTACAACATAATTCCCTTTAGTTTGAAAAACACGGGCACTACATATCAGCGCATGATGAACAAAGTTTTTTACAACGAGATAGGTGACATGCTCGAAGTCTATATGGACGACATGATTGTCATGTCCACCGAAGAGGTCGACCATGCCGCCCACTTAAAGAAAGTGTTAGAGCAGGCTCGAAAGTGTCGGATGCGATTCAACTCGAAAAAATGTACCTTCGACGTACGGGCAGGAAAGTTCCTCAGATTCTACCTAATAGAACGAGGCATTGAAGCAAACCTCGAAAAATGTCGGGCATTTTCCTAATTTCAAACGCCCGCCTCAAAAAAGTCCATCCAAATCTTAAACGGCATGCTCACTTCTCTCTCTATTTGTGGCAAAATCTGCCCAGTATGCGCTTCCCTTGTTCAAACTCCTATGCAAGGAAGCTACCTTCAAATGGATGCTCGAATGCGAGCGAGCCCTCATTCATTTAAAACAAGATCTATCACAGCCTCCCGTTCTTTCTCGACCCGAGAAAGACGAGGTCCTCTACCTCTATCTGGTCGTCGCCTCCGAGGCGATAAGCACGACACTGATTAGAGAAACTCCAGAGGAATAAAGGCCAATTTACTTCACGAGCAAGGCCCTGCAGGGCCCGAAGGCGAGATTTCAACAAATATAAAAAGTAGCTCTAGCCCTTGTTAACGCAACGAGGAGGCTTAGAGACTATTTCCTGGCCCACACCATAATCGTCCGAACGGATCAGCCAATAAAACAGTTGCTCGAAAGACCAGATATGGTCAGAAGAATGTTAAAGTGGTCCTTGGAACTCTATGAATTTGATATCTAATACGAGAGAGGGAAATCCCTTAAGGCTCAGGCCATGGCCGACTTTGTAGCTTAAATGACCTCATCTGCAGACCTCGACGGATCATGCCGCTGGATGATCTTTGTCGATGGCGCCTCCAGTTCAACAGGAAGTGGCGCTGGCATCATAGTGGAAAACAAGGAAGGGACCCTAATCGAGGTCTTCCTCGCTCTATATTTTCCGACCTCCAACAATCATGCCAATTACGAGGCATTCCTTGCAGGCTTATAACTGGCTAAAGATCTGGGAGTCGAGGAAGTAAAGATCTTCACCGACTCTCAGTTGGTCGCTTCTCAAGTCCGAGGCGAATATCAGGTCAAAAACGACCAACTTGTTGAATATTGGGCCCTGGTCCAGGAGAGGAAAAAGAAATTTAAATATGTGGACGTGCAGCATGTTCCCCGTGAGCATAACGCCCATGCAGATATCCTATCTAAGCTGGCAAGAACGAAGAGGAAAGGAGGGAATAATTCGGTGATACAGGAAATCCTTCATCGACCGAGCACCCAAAAGCCACCCTTTACCTTATAAGTGTTTGCCATCAGGGACAACGATTGCTGGATGACCCCTGTACACGATTAACTAACTAAGGGAAAACTCTCTGATGATTCGAAAGTAGCGGTCGTTGTCAGGCGAAGAGCTTGCTCGTACATTTTGGTCGAGGGTAAACTTTACAGGAGAGGATTTTCCATTCCCCTTCTCAAATGCATTGACCAAAGTAGTGCAGATCATGTCTTGCTCGAAATCCATGAGGGAATTAGCAGCCAGCATCTGGGCAAAATATCCCTCGCGAGAAAAGCTTTGCGAGCAAGATATTATCGGCCCACCATGCAGCACGACGCAAAAGAGCACGTGAAAAAATGCGAGAAATACCAACGATACGGAGATATGCATTTAGCTCCTCCTAACGAGCTTAAGTCCTTCTCCTCTCCTTGGCCCTTCATCTGGTGGAGATTGGATCTCCTCGGTCCATTCCTGGTCGGAACCAATCAGAACAAATATCTGATCGTAGAGGTCGACTACTTCACCAAATGGATAGAAGTTGAAGCTTTAGCCAACATCACCACCCAAAACGTCATTCGCTTCTATAAAAGAAACATCCTCACTCGGTTTGGCATCCTACAAGCGATAGTCACCGACAATGGTACTCAGTTCACAGACCACACCTTTCAAGAATTCGTCACCAAACTAGGAACTACCCAACACTTCGCCTTTGTCGAGCATCCCCAGACGAACGGCCAAGTAGAATCTGAGAACAGAGTAATACTCAGGGGCCTCAAGCGAAGGTTAGATGAAACCAAGAAAAGATGGATCAAGGAGTTACATAGTGTACACTGGGGATACCTAACAACTGCGCATTCGTCAACCAGGGAGACCCATTTCCGACAAGCTTACGGGACGGAGGCCGTCATTCCCGTGGAAATCGAAGAACCTTCCAAATGAAGCGAGGCTCTTCCAGACGAGGAGATGAACGACGTCGCCTTTTGGGAGGAACTGGATCTAGTAGAAGAAATCAGAACAGGAGTGACCCTATGAGAGGCCTCGCTCAAACAAAACATAGCCACGCGCTATGATGCCAAGATCATATTGTTGTACCCCAAAATTTTCCCTCTCATGTTTTCCAAGGTCTTCCCTTACATGGTTGGTCACAAACACTTGCCTAAAGAAAATAAAATTTTTTTTGAAGACGAACAAAGTGTCTTTCGATTGGCATCTGGGAAAAGTCTTTGATTGGGTATCCAAAATCCTTTGATACAGGCTTGACTCACTAGTCTTTGATTGGGAATTTGGCATCCTTCAATACAGGCTTGACTCACCAGTCTTTGATTGGGCATTTGGCACTCTTCGATCACGCTTTGATTAGTAAGCTTCGATTAGGTGTTTGGAACCCTTCGATCAAGCTTTGGTCCGCAAGTCTTCGATTGAGCGCTGGACCCCCTTCGATCAAGTCAATTTCACAATGCTTCAACTACGCATTAACTACTTCAGGCTTGCTTTTGATTCATGAGGCAAGAATCTCCTACAAGTTTGTTTCGATTCACAAAGGCAAAGGCCCCTCAACTTGCCAGCACATCAGGCAAGAGGCCCATTCGAAGAACATGTAAATGACTCATTCGAAGAACATGTAAAGATTCGTTCGAAGAAGCATTCAAAGGGTCCATTCGAAGAGCATTCAAAAGGTCCATTCGAAGAAGTATTCAGAAGGCCCATTCGAAGGGTACATAAGAAGTCCATTCGAAGGAGACAACTCAAGATCATGGCCTGAAGGCATTCAAAAATAAAAGGTGTCCAGGTTCATTCAAGATTCCAAAGAGACATGAATATTTCAAAAAGGAAATCTTTTAATATGTCTGATTCTTGTCTCATGGATTTAAAGGCCTGGTTAAATGGTTGTCCCTTTCCGTTTTCATGCACCCTCACACTCCTATAAATATGAGGCCAAGAACACATTACAAGGACGGAGATTAGAGATATGCTGCCCACAAACCCACCAAAGGTTGTCAAAATTTTCATAAGTAATCCAAGCCAAAGCAACCCTTCAACAAAAGTATCCACGCCCAGAAGTCCCAGATCTAAGGTACCCACATTCAGAAAGTTCCAAATCGAAGGTTCCAACTACTGATAAGAGAGGGTAAAATGTCAAACTTTGTATTTACATAACACATCCATATTTGATGTTTCATTCGATTTGTCATTCTAGACAGAATCAAAGGGCTTGGGTTTGGCACTCATGTCATGTTTTTCGTTTGCTAGCATGTTTGCAGGTATAGCAGCCTCACAAGGGACCCATCAAACAGTTTCCAGCAAGGAATTCTAGGAAGCATCTCCCTGGATCGAAGGGTGGCACACTTCAATCGAAAGGCAGACTCTCCCTGGATCGAAGGATGACACCCTTCAATCGAAAGACAATATGCCTTGGATCGAAACCCCGGTTTTCACTTCAATCGAAAGGCCCACTCCTCCCTGCAATCGAAGGAAGCCTTTTATGTTCCTATTCTTTGTTCTTTTTTTTTACTTTATCATTTGATTCAATCTTAAAATCAAAAATCACAAAAAAATATTAGGTTAGTGTTTTATTAATCAAATTAATTTATGAATAAATTAATTAATTATTTTAACATCTTTTTCTTATAATTAAAATTAAATAGACTTAGGCTTTATTTTCTTTTATACTAAAAACAACAAAAAGATTTTCTTTTTACATTTTCAGACGTGTTTTCAACTTTGCGCGCGTTTATTTAATTTTGTATTTTTACTATTATTGTATCTGTTTACTGGGTGTAATAGATAAAAATTAGGATATTTACCGCTGTATACCCATTTATCCTTGTATAATGTAAATCCCCTCCCCGAAGCATTGTAATAGCGTAGATTTAAATTCCTGCACTTTAATATTATGCAATATATTAACTGTTAGTAACTAGATTTGTATGATAAAACTGAAATCAAACTATAGCAAACTTAACAAAAAGACAAAAAAATAACTGAATCTCAACACATATGCACATATGCACCTCTAGGGTATCCCAGCTTCGGTTGCCTTCAGAAAAATGGTCATGTCCCTCGAGAATAGGGATGCTTTAGCAAAAGACCCGTAAATCAAAAGATCATAGTCCCTCGATGAACCTACAGTTGCCTTCTCGGTAAATGATCTAGTCCCTAAAACAAAATTTCTAAAGCGTCTCCACAAGTTGCCTTCATGACTGTAACGTCCCTTTAGAATGTCCCTAATACTTCCAACGATAGGGCTACCTACTCACTAATAGTAGGATAGTGCTGTCTAAAGGATAGGAGGAAAAGAACGACCCTTTTCGAGTATAAAAGTAGATAGTTGTTACAAGTTTGCTCAAAAACACTTTTTGCACTTACACAAATACTACTTTTCAAAAACAAGTTTCAAAAACATTTGCTTTGTTAACACTCTTGAGGACTGATACAAGAGTTAAACACAAAGCAAATCGCCGTACTAAGGCATTTTCCAAACATTTTCAAACGCACAAAGCACAAAGGTATTTCAAAATGAGAAAACCTCTAAGAACCCGTAGATAACTACGGATGGAAAGGGTTATAACACCTTCCCTTTCCATAATCTACCCCCCTTACTCAGAAAACTCTCAAAAAGGTCTTTTTCTGTTCTTTTCACCCTTTCCTTAATTTGGATAAAAGAAAATTCGGTGGGGACTCTTGCTTACCGCGACATTTGCGAATACAAAATGCAAACCAGTATTAACAATCAATTCTGCCACCATATCACAGAACTGGCGACTCTACTGGGAATAATAATAAAAGTGGGGTTTACCTTAGAGTCTAGATCATTTTTCTTCTTTGACTGTTTGTTTGATTTATTTTTAAGGGTACTGTTTGGGGTTACTATAGATCCTACACCTGGATCTGGATAAACCTTTTAGGTAAGTAGCAATAGATCGTGGAAATTTTGCGGAATATACCGACACAGTTGAAGCGATGGCTACGTTGATGCGACACTATAGTTGGTATTGGTAGCCCTTGAGTTAATCAAGGAGAATACGGGGCCGCTGCATGGTGTCATGAAGCGTCAACTGACCTTAGAACCTTTAAGTGAATAACTTGGCCATTAGGACGTAGCGAGATGGCCGTCTTTGGTGTATTCCCAAAGTCGGCAGATACTCGATGCTACACTCATTGAAATTTGACTCTTGAGTTTTGTTTTGTTGCGAGTCAGTCGCCTATCGAATGAAACTTGTGGGAAAGATCAGTGATATTGAGATCCCTTAGAACCCGATTACTATTTATAGGACAGGTTGAGTCAACTAAATTTCAAGAGGGTACTTTCATACAAACCCCATGCAAGCCTAAACCTAAGGCTGCTTGTGTGATTTGTTTGCTTTCAACATGAGTTACTCGCAGGGTTTTTATCTAACAACATGATCTCCTTGCAGGATTTGTTTACAGTCATTATCCAGTAACCTGGACTTCTTAGACTCACTTATCTTCATCACCTTACACTTTTTCTTAACGCATAGCATACACATAATAACATCATGCCACAAAATATCCTTAACCATTTCAAGGATCTCAAGGCTTTGTGATGCAGGTTATGATAAATCAAACGTCTAGCAAGGGGCAAGGGGATTTATTTTCCTCTAGCCAATGTCGTCAAAAGATCAAAACTCAACAACTTAAGTCAGGAGCTATGACCCACTTGATATGATGAGCTTGACTCTCGTAGAAGGACACTCAACGATACGAAGTTCTTCAATCAAAGCTGCAAATTTCAACTTCTAACATTTTCGTGTTTACCCTGCGAGATCCTTGAAAACATTTGCATATCGTACATGTCATTGCAAAACAGGTAGTCTCTAGTACAGGTATCTCATGTTCTCGTTGTTTAATACTGCAATGACTCTCAAACAAGACAACAGAGATCTCCAAACTCAAGAGGCTCACTTCACGAAAATGTTCCTAAACCTATACAAGGGGCAGGAAGAATTGAAAGCACTCATCGCTGGGAATCTGACTAAGAAATGTCCTGACAACAACAAGGATGACCAGGTTGAACAACTGCAAGCTCAGATGGAAAGGATGATAACCCAGATGATCAGTCAAATGGCTCTTATCCAAAGCCTAGCCCGGGGACAAGAGGAGCTAAGAATCCTCGTCAGCAAATTTCATCAAGACGATACAACTGTATGAAGCAAACAGTCGAGTTTAGGGATTAAGTCATTCATCAACCCCTGGTGGGACAGAAAGTTGGAGTTTTCCAACTTGCTACTACGTCGCAAGCCCAACCACAACCTCTACAACAACCACAGGGTAATCGGCATAAGCGGGATTCGTTTACTATTCAATATACCAAGCTCAGCATACCAATGTTGCAAGTCTTGCAACACATGTTGAAGTTGAATTTGGTAACATTGAGGGATCCTCCTACAAATCTCAATACTGCCTCTCCAATGTACAATCCAAATGCAAGGTGTGCATATAACTCCAACAATCCAGGGCATGATATTGATAGTTTTCGGACATTAAAATACAAAATTCAAGACCTGATTGATGAGGGAGCATTAGAATTCGCACAAGATGGTCAACTGGAATTTTTCTGTCATCCCTCCAAGGCACACCATCTGAAGTGACAAGATCGGACAAAGAGGCTTTTGTTCATTAGAATTTTCAATTTCTAATTTTGTTTTGATTGTTTGAACATTTATTCATATTAAACCTTGTTATTTCATCAATGCATTACACATGTTTGTCTTGAATTAATTTGTTTTCACTATGCTTGAACTGCTTTCTTACTTCCCTTTTGTGATATTCAACTCTTGACTAAAAGCTCTAATCCTTTAGAGGGAGGATGATGAAAATGATACCACAATCCATACAGTGTGCTTTTGAACAGACCTTGCTGATGATGTACATGCATTGTTTCAAATCCCAAACAGTGGAGTTATAAGGAAGATAATCCCTAGTCAACCCATTTGAGCCAAAGAAGTAGGAGTTTTTATTTTCACACAAATTAAAACCCTTAATTATAACCTGGGGCAGGGTAGTTTTCTCAGTTAATTCAGATGTGCATTCAGTCGCAAGCTTTCCCTTCATACACGACAAATAATGTAGAAGATGCTGATGGTTCCACATAATCATTAAGAACAGGCAGTCATTATCTCTCAAAATAAAAGCCCATTAAGTCAAAAACTATGAAGGAGGCTTAAGAAAAACTAGGGCATCCTGCTGACTGTAATCACAAAAGAAACATTTCAGGAAAAAGAAGGGATAACAAAAAAAAGAAGAGGTTACTACAAATCCTCGACAAAAAAAAAGATTACAAAATGACTGCCTCTTCCAAATAAACTTTCATTATTCGAACCATCACCGAAACATCGAGATGCCATACTCAATTGAGATCTAAATGCACAATTAACTGAGCATAAGGCTGAAGAACATCACGATGAACGGGTGGGTATAAATAAAATTTGAGCCTTTATCCTTTGTTTCTTGAACCGTGAACCAGGTCACGTTACAACCCTTAAAAGTCCTAGCTGAAGCATGGGTTAGTTCAAAAGCTACTGTTACAAAAGGTATCCTGACTCCTGTAGGACTTGCTACAAATCCTGAGTTAATATCACACTCTCACAAAATTTGTTTGTTTTACTATAAATGAATTTTCAAACTTCAAGACACACATAAGCTTTGCATTCTTTAAATGACATTGTTTGCATATGGATAATTGTTTAAACAACAGAGAAGTTCACATGACGAATATCTAGTGAACAAAAACTTTCTCAATAAAAAGTTTCACCTCAAATGGAAATACATTCCAGTGATATGCCTTTCATGATCAAGGGGCATGACATGGTGTCCAGCTGACCTGGGGCAGTCAAGTCAAGGTTCAAGGAATCTCTCAAAAATGTCAAATAGTCAGGGGAAGATCTTCATCTGAATCACTTGGGGCATTGGACATGAATTCCAGCAACGAATCTTGTACGGTCAAACAAACACCTTCTGGAAAGTGTGACAACACTTACTACTATGGACAATGACAATTCTCCGTACCCGATGAACACGGAAATAGTCAGAAAATACGATGCAAAACAAAGACCCGCTAGGTTGACTGGCCTGGGGAAAAAAGGGCATCCCGGCGAACCAAAAAAAGGTTCGGGCAAAAATTATGCATATACGTAAAAAAAGAATATGTAAACCCAACAAGTCGAAAACCTGAAAAGAAGGCTTGGGCAAAAAAAAGGGTATCCTGGTGGACTGAAAACCCGAAAGGACGGTCCAGGAAAAAGTTAGGGATTAAAAACGTACGACTATGTCCCGTCATCGTGTCATTTGTTTATCAGTAGAAGACTTATCATCCTGATCAGCATTTACCAAGCATCCCAGGAGTTGGGATGACACTGAAACCATCCACAAAGTCTTCGCATGTACTTTCTTCAGCAGGTACAGAGGCAGGGGCATCTTACTAAAAAGTCGTCGCCATATCCTCAGCTTACATCCTAGTGATGTCAAGTGTTCTTGTATCCCCGGCAGAACAGGAATTTCCAACTACTGCTCCGACATCAGGTTTTCCCCAGTAAAGTCGTCAAACTTCTCAGGATTCCCCAATAGGATTTCACAAAATCCTCAGGAAGTGCACAGAGCTTTCCTTCCCCAACAAAGTTTATTTCTCTAACAACAGAAGATCATCTCACAGCAGTTCAGCTTCAACAAAATCTGAAGACCTACATTCTTCATCGCCAGCTACAATCAGGGATTTATTTTCCCTAATTCAACAGTGCTGAAATAGAACAACTGATACATTCTGTTGTACCCCAAAATTTGCCCTCTCATTTCATCAACAGCTCTCATCACAAGACTCTTGGAACTCAAGATCAAGCTAGGGTTTGCTCTGCTCAAGACACCTCCTTGCACTGTTGACCTAAATTAGGGTTTGAGTTTGCACAGAGATGTTTTGACCTACAATATCCAAAGTGACTTTCATACTTCATATTGGACTCACAAGTTTGTCCATACCAAGTTTCAAGCCTTGATTCAAATTTTTGCCCAATCAATTGGACAGTTGACCTAGAAATCAGTTGTGTTGGGGAAAAAGTCAATTGTGTCCAATTGACAGTCAAACCTCATGAAATTTGACCCGCATCAACATTATGAACTCATATGAACCATTTGATCAAGTTTGGATCACAATTCCACAAGAAATTTGATCAGATCACCAAAAGGGCAAAATGGTCATTTTTAGGGTTTTGACTGTACAAAGGCAATTTTTGACTATTTGACCTAGCCAATGGCAAATCAAGCTCAACCATGGACTCAAGGAATCAATGACATTGTCTTGACCCATTCAACAAGTTCAAAAGATCTCAAATGCATAGGATTGACAGATGAATTTTTCAGTCAACTGATCAAAATTTAACTGTATACTGAAAAGTCAAACTTTGACTTTTTGGTCAAAATCAAGTGCCAAGGGTCATTTTTCATCAAGACATGTCAAATTATGAAACTTTTTCATCAAGAAACCCAAAAATGCAAATTAGGGTTTAAAATGGAAAATTTTCATAACTTAGAAATTTTCTAAGTTATAAAATTTTCTTAATTTTTCCTAACTTTGTCCCACTTTTTCACCAAGATGAAAATGGATTCAAACAAAACTTATAACATGAAAGTTGTAGTACATCACAAAGTCTACAACTTTTATTCACAAAGTTTTCTCAAAAGAAGCTTGGATCTCAAGTTATGATTTTTGGAACAAGGGTACCTAAAACTTTTAACTTAGAGAAATTTTGCCCTAGTTTAGGCAGGATTTTGACCCATCTTCTTGGCCATTTTTCACATAGTTCTACTTGGAGTCTTAAGTTGCATTTCCAAAATGTATTATAGTACAATTTTCAAGCTTTCCAAATTGTCCAAGAACTCCTCAAACACCTTTGTGGTTAGGGAGAATCGAATGCTTGAAGTTGGCAACAACTCACTTTGCAACCATGGCCAATACATGTTCATACAACATTGTCAAATCTGACCTAGCTAGCTTAGTTCACAATTACAGGCCTCTAAACCAATTTGTACTCAATAATTAAATTCAAATCCCTTGGTCTAAGGTTTTGTTTTGGACATTAGAGGATTATACACTAGATTAATCCTTAAATAGAAAAAGCAACATTGCCATTTTTGCTTGAATTTTGCTTTATGTCAAAACAGCATCCTAGAGCCTTGAACCAGATCTTATGCTGCAAACCAAATCCACAAACTTGGGGACAAGCTTACACAAATGTGTGCAGAGTTAGAGCTAGCCTGTACAGGCCTGCTCTTGGTCACTTCTCATTTTGCTTCATAACCAAGTAACTTGTCAAAAACAAAAAAACACACACGTCTGATAAAACCAACTCAAGCAAAGTTGTCAAACAAGTTTCTCATACCCTAGCAAGCCAAAAGCACGAGCTCTTCACCACTCAAACCTCCTCATACTCAAAATCTCCATTTTCTTGCAAAACAGGGCCAGTTTTGCAAACTTCAAGCCACCATCAAATCCCCTCGTGCGTTTTCTCCAAAACTACTTCAAACACATTCCAATCAATCTACTTGAGCTATCCAGACCATTCACAAGTTGTTGTAACTCCATTAACACACATTGCCATTTTTGTTTGGAAGCTTTGAAGGTTGAGTTCTGTAGCACGATTCAGGTCACTTCAAAACAAACTAAGCATTGGGAAAGGTTCAGTGGACATCAGGCAAGCTCAAAAGAATCTCAAGCACCATTGGAAGTTGCTACATTGTCCAGCTCAAACTCAACTGAAACAGGTATTTCATGAACTTCTATCTCTCTATTTAGGAATAGTTAGACTTAGGTTTGTGAATGAAAGATGTTGTATTCATAGCCCTGAAACCATACATGTGCTTAATTTTCATTTATATTAATCGTTCTAGGAGAATTTCATCCATGAACTTTCTGAAAAAACTAGGTTAGAAATTAGGGCCAGAGAAATTCTCTCTGGTCTTTGAGAGTTAACTTAAGTTTTTTATATGGTTAGATTCGTTGTTTGATGCTCTATAAGTTTCAAGTTTTGAGTTTTGTCAAAAACACTGAATCAGGAGATACAGGTTTGAACTAAGGCTTGCGCGTTGTGATACGGTGGGAGAACTGACTAGGGTTTTGCGTTTGTTTTCGCAAATGTTTCGGTTGAGCAAGAGTCACCACCGACTTTTTATTTTATCCTAAGGAAAGGTTAAAAAAGCACAGCAAAAACCTTTGAGATTTTTCTTGGGTTCGGGGAGTAGATTATAGAAAAGGAAGGTATTAGCACCCTTTCTATCCATGGTTATCCATGGGCTCTTAGGTACTTGCTTAGATCAACTTGCCTTGGTTTTCAATTGTTTGAAATGGTGCTTGGTGTGTGGTTTTTTGAAAATGTTTTGAAAAGATGCCTTGTATAGGCTACCCTTGTAACAATTATTTACTCGAATGTTTTACAAAAGGTGTTTTGTCTTTTGAAAAGATGTTTCAAGGTTTTTTGAAAGTTTGTTTTGAAAGTATTTGTGAAGTGTGGTTTGAAAGTAGGCAAGTGTTTTCTTTTCAAATTGACAAGTACCTAAGAGTTATCTACCCTAAAGTTTTCTCAAAGATTTTTGTTATGTTTTAAACCTTTTGACAATTTTGTTCCACCATTGTATTTGGTGGACAATCTTGCATTAGGAGGTGAAAGGGACGAGCGCGGGTCATCGTTTAGACCATAATTGCAATAGTGTTAAATGTCTTTGGGCAATTTTTCTTTGAAAGGGATTTGATCATTTTAGGCAACTTTTTGAAAGCGTCATCGAGGGACTTATGATCATTTGATTGTTTTGTTTTACCCAAAGAAACCTAGCATGCAATATGGCCCAAGTATTTGAAGGCAACAAAGTGGAATACCCTAGGGGTGCAAGTGTGAAATGTGTTGTCCATTTTCATGCTTATTTATCTTGAAATTAGGTCAAACTATTTTGTTCGTTTTATTCGCATATAAACCCTAATTCTAGCATGGTATGTTTAGAAAGCATTAAAGTGCGAAATTTAAATTCCTACACTATTACAATACAATAATATGGGGAGGGGGGTACAAATGTTTCAAATGGGGGATATTTAGACAAGAAATTAAACCTAGCTATTACATCATTCTTTTTGAATATTTACAATATAATTAAAGGCATAAATTAAATGGAAATAAATAAATATGCAAGATGTAAAAAGGAATTTTTTATATGCATGAAAAAGTATTATTTATGTAAAATAAAAAAGAAAATAAAAAAAAGGTATTATTTTTGGAGTATTTTCATATTTAGGGCAAAACCCTAATTTTAATCAAAAATGGTATTAATTATTTAACATATATATTATTTACTATTTATATACAAAGAATAAAATAAAAATGAAGTCTAATTGTGAAAAATGTATTTTTAATGTTAGATATTAATAAAATAAAATATGTATATTTTTGGTATTTTATTCTAAGTATACTAAGGTATAAGTATTTATTTATATTATTTACAAAATATGTATTATATATACTAATTAATAATATTTAATATTTAATATTTAAAATAAAAAAAAGTATTTTTTCTATAAAATATTTTCAGAAAGTAGAACAAAATAAAAGTGTATAAAAATATATTTGCACTATTTTAGTATTTTTAAACAAAAAGTATACATTTATTTATTTATGTACAAACTAAAAGAAAAATCAAATAAATACCTAATAAATTCAAAAATGGTGAGAAAAAATATTTTTATATTTTTAATATCATGAGAAAAAATAAATGAGTTAATTAAAAAAAGAAAAAGTCAAAAAACATTAAAAATAAACCAAATGGGCTCAGGGGGTTCAGAAGCAATTGTATGGTGCAAAAAGAAAAGTCAACACAAGCCCAGCCCATGAAGACCTTTCTTCAACCTCCAGCCTTCTGTTTGAACAAAAACACGCGCCACTTTCTTCCATTGCAAGGTCCTGATTCCTTGAGTTTTAGCAAAAACTTCCAACATCAAAACTGTTAAGCATCTTCTCACGAATTCACACATATAAAAAACATGTTTTAACTCTCAGAAATGAGAGAGAATTTCTTCTCTCCCAATTCTTAACCTAATTTCTGTTCAAAGTTCAGACATCAAATTCTCTAAGCATACATAATATAAATGAAATCTAATTATATGGGCATGTTCAGGGAAATGATTGTGACATATTCTTTTCACAAACCTAAAGCTAACAATGCCTAATAAGAGAGATACGAATTCAAAAACTTACCTGTTCAGTTGAAGTTCTATCTGGCAATGGAGAAGCTTTCAATGCAAGGTGATGATTGGGATAGTTTCCTTGAGGTCCAGGGATGTTATTCCAAGCTTTACTTTGTCTTGAAAGCTTTTGAATCGTGCTAGAGCACTTCACCTGCAAATCAGAAAAGTGAAAATGGTGGAACCAGTTAGAGGAATTACAAGTCGTGTTTTAGGTTTTGGTTAGCTTGCATAGATGGTAGGGAAGGTGTGTGAACTGGTTTGGGCAAGAAAGCTTGAGAGGAATGAAAGATGGCACTCAAACTACAGGCCTTGCCCTGTTCTTGCAGTTTGAAGGTGATTCTGAGATTGGGAGTGTATGATGGATGTTAGGGTCGTGTACTAGCTTGGTTGGGATGTCCTGGATGTGTTTTACAAGTTTGCTTAAGTGTTTGTAAGCTGATATGAGAGTTCTCTTACAAAATGCCAAGTTACTTACACTTTAAGCAACAAATGCCCAAGTTGTGTTCTAGGTCAGTAGAGGCCCCCTAATGAGCTGCATAATCTCTCCTTGATCAGAGTGTTTTGCTCATAATCTTGTGCCAATTAGATCTCATTTGTACTTGTGGATTTGCATCATGACATAAAGTGAAACTTTTGCAAAAATGGATATAATGCTTTTTCCAATTTGGGATTAATCCTTTAGGCAATGCTTGAACTCATGAAACAAGGTCTTGGCACAAAGGTTTGGAATTAAATTTATGAGTGTAATTGAGATAAAAGGCCTGTAATCAAGTGGCATGCTGAGTTTTGAAAATGCATAGTGTTATGAACATGTAACTTGGCCTAATCAAAAGTGAGTTTTTGCTATATTGTGAAATTCGATTCTCCCTAACCATGAGGTTGTTTGAGAAGTTCTTGGACATTTTAGAAAGCTTGGAATGAGTACTACAATCCATCTTTGAAATGCAAATTGAAATTCCAATTGGAAGTGTATGGAAAATGGACTTGAAGTTAGGTAGAAAACCTTGTCAAAATAGGTTAAAATTTCACTAAGTTAAGAATGGTTTAGTGCCCTTATTCAAAAATTTGTAACTTGAGATACAAGCCTCATTTTGGAAAACTTTGTGAATCAAAGTTGTATATTATGCAACAAGCTACAACTTTCATGTTTTGACCTTTGTTTGAATCCAAATGGATCTTGGTGAGAAAGTGGGGCAAAGTTGGGAAAAATTAGGGTTTTTCATAACTTAGAAAAATTATAAGTTATGAAAAATTCTCATTTCTAACCCTAATTTGCATTTTTTGATTTCTTGGTGAACAAGTTTCATGATTTGGCATGTTTTGATGAAAAATGAATCTTGACTCTTGATTTTGACCAAAAAGTCAAAGTTTGACTTTTCAGTATATAGTCAAAATTGATCAATTGACTGGGAAATTCAACTGTCAATCTTGTGTACTTGGGATCTTTTGAGTTTGTTGAGCATGTCAAGATAATTCCATGGGGTCCTTGAGTCCATATGTGAGCTTGGTTTGCCACTGGCTAGGTCAAACAGTCAAAAATTGCCTTTGTACAGTCAAAACCCTAAAAATGACCATTTTGCCCTTTTGGCGATCTGATCAAATTTCTTGTGGAATTGTGATCCAAACTTGATCAAATGGTTCATAGGAGTTTATAATGTTGATGTGGGTCAATTTTCATGAGGTTTGACTGTCAATTGGCCACATTTGACTTTTTCCCCAATACAGTTGATTTCTAGGTCAACTGTCCAATTGACTGGGCAAAACTTGGAATCAAGACTTGAAACTTGATGAGGATAAACTTGGGAGTCCAATATGAAGCAAGAAAGTCATCTTAGGCATTTTGGGTCAAAACATCTTTGTGCAAACACAAACCCTAATTTGGGTCAGCAGTGCAAGGAGAAGTCTTGAGCAGATGAAACTTTAACTGGACCCTGATCTTCAAGGGCTTTGTGATGAGAAATCAATGAGAAATGGGAGGGCAAATTTTGGGGTACAACAGTTGCCCCTGTTCAATCTTCTTGAATCCGAAGAGTTAGATTGGCAAGTTTGCCTTTCGTGACTCGAGGGTAAAAGGAGATTGGACACTAGAGTGCCCGGAAATTTGCACTCGTCAAAGCAATGGATGCGAGAATGGGCTTAGAGATGCCATTCGGAGATGGGCTTAGAGATGCCATCTTGAGGGGTGACAGAAACTTGTCGGGGATGGGCTTAAAGATGCCATCTGGAACGAGTATCAGGAAGGCGTCCATGCTTTGGACCACCTTCGAACTGGGGGTCTGAATAAGCAATAGATCGACATCCGTTGTTGGGAGGAATCCGTAAACTGTTTTCAAAGGTTGCATCTGAACAAGTGATAGATTAACATCCGTTGTTGGGAAGAATCCATAGACTGTTTTCAGAAGTCTGGGGAAGAAACTGAACAAGCGATAGGTTAACATCCGTTACTTGGAGAACCCGTAAACTATTTTCAGAAATCTTGGAGTTGAATAAGCAATAGAGCAGCATCCGTCGTTTTGGAAGCGTCCGTAAACTGTTTTCAAAGGTGCATCTGAACAAGTGATAGATTATCATCCGTTGTTGGGAAGAATCCATAGACTGTTTTCAGAAGTCTTGAGAAGAAACTGAACAAGCGATAGGTTAACATCCGTTACTTGGAGAACCCGTAAACTGTTTTC
Source organism: Vicia faba (assembly GCA_948472305.1). Classification (NCBI taxonomy): domain Eukaryota; kingdom Viridiplantae; phylum Streptophyta; class Magnoliopsida; order Fabales; family Fabaceae; genus Vicia; species Vicia faba. Next base: position 992,040,370 of record OX451736.1, read on the forward strand.
AGAAATCTTGAATTTGAATAGGAACCGGTATAGGGTTGCTTGATTATGAGTCCGTGTAAAACTGCATCTGAAACTGTTAAGGATAGCTTTTTATTCTTATCCTGAAAAGGACAAAATGTTAGCTAGACACAAAATTATGTTGCATGAAATGTATGATACAATATATGTTATATCAATGTTTATGTAATGAATGTGCATGTAAGATGATGAGCTGTCTTGCTGGCTGAAGATAAAAACATCCTGACTGCTGCCGGGAAGAATAATTCCTTGGCTGTGACTGGGGGAATAAGGAGCTTGGGTTGTATACCAAACCTCTGGGGAATTCCTGATGACTTCTACTGGGGAGTACCAATCTAGTAGACTCCTGCTGGGGATGCAAGACTGAGAATCTTCAGTTTGGAGGGAAGCATCTCTGGTGACCTTACTGGGGAACTCAAGATTTGCTCTCCTAAAACTCTGTGGGGAGAAGGTTCATTAGTCTGGCTTCGCTGGGGATGCTGAAACTTAAACTCTGAGGGGAATTGGATTCCTGAGGACCTTCTGGCTGGGGGATTGTAAAGATAAGTTACTGCTGGGGAATTTTGATGAACTCCGCTGGGGATAGGACGAATTTTGGCGAGTGCGATCTTCCGTGGCAATAGGCTGAGGATAACCCAGTTATAAGCCCTTGTGAGGAATAACTTTGAATAAAACTCGGGAGAGACGTCCGTACTCCGTAGGGGATAAGCTTTCAGAATCTACTGGGGATTTCCTTTGAAGGGGTATCAAGATATCCAATTGTACCTTTGACTCATAAGTAATCCTCTTTCTTGGTTCATAAGGAGATGATTATGTTCAAATGCATATGCCTATTTAACAAAACATTGGACGTTTCTCAAAATAAAACAAACAGTGCAAGAGAAAAGAAAAGGAAATGACACGAATTTCTGGGAAAAGTATTTGTATTTAATTTCTATGAGTATATTTGTACAAAGGAGACAATCATCCTAGTAAGAGGATTTTGTCGTAAATATTGAAAGATTTATACAAAATAAAGATGGCTATGTGAAATAATTCCATGGGATTCCATTCCGCTATAGCTTTCTCAATTCTGAATATCTGTCCATTCAATGCTTCGTTTGACGATGACTGGATTGATCAGAAGCCTGGAACCGGTTGGTGAAGAGATTGTCCTTGAAGTGATCCGACGAGACATAGTCATACGCTTTAATTCCCTAATTTTTGCCTGAATCGCCCTTCCGGGTTTTCAATCCACCGGGAAACCCCTTTTTGCCCAAGCCGCCCTTTCGGGTTTTCAACTTGCCGAGTGTACAGATTTTTTTTGTTTTTATCCCTAATTTTTGCCTGAATCGCCCTTTCGGGTTTTCGATCCACCGGGATGCCCATTTTTGCCCAAGCCGCCCTTTCGGGTTTTCGACTTGTCGGGTTATTTTATGCGTAGTATCTTTTGACTATGTCTGCATTCGCAGGGTGCGGCAAATCGTCGCCGTCCATGGTGGTCAGAATCATTGCACCACCAGAAAATATGCTCTTGATCACAAATGGTCCTTCATATGTAGGAGTCCATTTGCCCCTGGGATCACTTTGCGGCAAGATAATCCGCTTGATTACGAGATCTCCGACTTGATACACTTGACGTTTGACTTTCTTATTGAAGGCCTTGATCATCCGCTTTTGATACGTCTGACCATGGCATATAGCAGCAAGTCGCTTTTCGTCGATCAGATTGAGTTGATCAAGTCGGGTCTGCATCCAATCATCTTCATTCAAACCTGCATCCTTCATAATCCTTAGAGAAGGGATCTGGACTTCCATAGGCAAAACAGCTTCCATGCCATAAACCAAAGAAAATGGGGTTGCCCCAGTTGAAGTACGTGTTGTCGTACGGTATCCATGCAGAGCAAACGGTAACATCTCATGCCAGTCTTTGTAAGTGACTGTCATTTTCTGAATGATCTTCTTAATGTTTTTGTTCGCAGCTTCAACAACACCGTTCATCTTCGGCCGATAGGGAGATGAATTGTGATGATAAATCTTGAACTGTTCACATAATGCAGTGATCATCGTGTTATTCAGATTTATACCGTTGTCTGTGATGATCCTGTCTGGAACACCATACCGACATATGAGATTTTGCTTGATAAAGCGGGCAACCACATTTTTAGTAACAGAGGCGAAGGAAGCTGCTTCGACCCATTTGGTGAAATAGTCAATGGCAACCAGGATGAAGCGATGTCCGTTGGAAGCCGTGGGCTTGATCTCTCCAATCATATCAATGCCCCACATTGCAAAGGGCCACGGAGCAGTCAGGACGTTGAGAGGAACCGGAGGGATATGAACTTTGTCAGCATAGACTTGACACTTGTGGCAAGTACGGGAATGTTGATGGCAGTCAGCTTCCATGGTAGACCAGTAATAGCCTGCCCTTAGGATATTTTTAGCCATTGTATACCCGCTCAAGTGAGTGCCAAATGTGCCGCTGTGTATATCAGTCATGATCAACTCTGCTTCAGCTTTATCTACGCATCGGAGTAATACACAATCATGGCTTCGTTTGTAAAGGATGTCGTTGCTCAGGAAGAACTTGGCAGCGAATTTCCTTAAGAACTTCTTGTCATTTACGGAAGCTCCTTCAGGATAATCTCTGGTCTCGAGATACCTCTTGATTTCATGGAACCAGGGTTGTTCCACTACTTCATCGGTATTAATCTCGTGACAATGCGCAGGTTCATCCATTCGCTCGATGGTGATTTGAGGAGCCTCGTTATCCCAGTTGAGTTTAAACATGGAGGTCATTGTGGCTAGAGCATCTGCTAGGTGATTCTCTTCTCGCGGGAAATGCTCGAAGGTAATTTTCTCGAAATGAGGCAACAATGTCAGGACATGTTCTTTGTATGGGATAAGATTAGGATGCTTGGTATCCCACTCTCCTTTGATTTGACTGATAACCAAAGCCGAGTCCCTAAATACGATCAAAGATTTGATCCCCAAGTCTATAGCAGCCTTGAGACCAAAGATGCAAGCTTAATAGTCAGCCATGTTGTTTGTGCAGCTAAAGCAAAGTCGGGCCGTAAAGGGAGTGTGACAACCTTCCGGGGAAATGAGTATCGCGCCGATACCGTTTCCAAGTGCAATTGAAGCACCATCAAAGTACAGGGTCCATCGGGATCCCTTTTCGGGTCCGTCATACGGTCCGTCACCTTCAATGTTGTCCAAATTCATGATGTCCTCGTCTGGGAAGTCAAATCTCATGGGTTGATAGTCTTCGATAGCTTGATGAGCCAGATGGTCAGCTAGTACACTCCCTTTTATAGCTTTTTGGGTGGTGTACTGGATGTCATACTCAGTTAAGATCATTTTCCATCTGGCTATCCTTCCAGATAAAGCGGGCTTTTCGAAGATATACTTGATAGGATCCATTTTGGAAATCAACAAGGTAGTATGAGTCAACATATACTGTCTTAGTCGGCGAGCAACCCATACCAAAGCGCAGCAAGTTTTCTCGAGCAGTGAGTAGCGAGTCTCACAGTCGGTAAACTTTTTGCTAAGGTAATAAATAGCATGCTCTTTTCGATCAGACTCGTCGTGCTGGCCCAAAACACACCCCATTGAGTTATCCAAGACGGTCAAATACATGATCAATGGTCTTCCTTCGACGGGTGGCATCATAATAGGAGGTTCTAGCAAATACTCCTTGATTCTATCAAAAGCAGCTTGACAATCGTCGTTCCACTCAACTACCTGATCTTTTTTCAAGAGTTTGAAAATTGTCTCACAGGTAGAAGTCAGATGTGAGATGAATCTGGCAATATAGTTTAAGCGCCCCAAGAATCCTCTAACTTCCTTCTCAGTACGGGGAGCAGGCATCTCTTGTATTGCTTTTACTTTTGCAGGATCGACTTTAATGCCTTTGTTGCTTACAATGAATCCCAGGAGTTTACCAGACCTAACTCCAAAAGTGCATTTACTTGGATTCAGCCTGAGCTTGTATTCTTTTAACCTGGCAAACAGCTTCTCCAGATGTTCAAGGTGCTCTTCCTCTGTTTGTGACCGAGCTATCATATCGTCTACGTAAACTTCAATCTCATGATGTATCATATCATGAAATAAAGCTACCATGGCGCGTTGATAAGTTGCCCCTGTGTTCTTCAGCCCGAACGGCATCACCTTGTAACAGAAAGTGCCCCATTGTGTGACGAAAGTAGTTTTCTCCATGTCCTCGGGGGCCATTTTGATTTGATTTTAACCCGAGAATCCATCCATGAAGGAAAACACTTTGTGCTGAGCTGTATTGTCGATTAAAATGTCAATGTGAGGTAGCGGGAAATCATCTTTGGGGCTGGCCCTATTCAAATCCCGGTAGTCCACACACATCCTGACTTTGCCATCTTTCTTAGGTACTGGCACAATGTTAGCGACCCATTGAGGATAGGACGTAACAGCCAGAAATCCAGCATCGAATTGCTTCATTACTTCTGCTTTGATCTTTTCGGACATGTCAGGCCTCATTCGGCGAACTTTTTGCTTGATCGGTGGACAGTCTTCTCTTGTGGGGAGGCGGTGAACCACGATGTCTGTGTCTAAACCCGGCATGTCTTCATAAGACCAAGCGAAGATTTCAACATACTCATTCAACAGCTGTATCAGGCTTTCCTTGACATTCGGTTTCAAATTGGCACCCACTTGCACCTCCTTCCGGTCTTCCTCGGTCCCCAAGTTGACAGTTTCTAATGGCTCTTCATGCGGTAGGATGGCCCTTTCCTCCTGTTGCAGAAGTCTGGCTAGTTCCCCGGGTACTTCACAACCTTCGTCATCTTCATACTCGGCTAGATTGACCAGATCTTCAGAGTTATTGAAAGATATAGCAGAATAGTCACCCATGGAATCCGGAGTGGATGGGTACCTGCATTGGTGAGTGTGGGTGTGTGTAAGGGATAGCCATCCTTAAACAAAAAAATGCAAAAGGAAAGAAAATGAACATAAGCAGTTTATCAAATGAAAAACGTCCAATGAATCATTAAACATGGCATATGGATATGAAAAATAATCAAAACCCTTACAAGTGGACCTACATGCCCCGGGCAAGGCAGGAGGTGAAAAGATAGTGTACGGATTGTTTGAAAGTAAATATTACAGACCAAATAGGAAATGTTTAACAGATAAATTACTGATGAATAAAAGTGATGGGGACAAAGTCTTTTGCCTCCCAGTTGCTCAATCCTCCTTTGACAGTTGGATAAATCCACTCTTCAATGTTGCTCTCTTTGTCTTCGTCTTCCAAGGCGTTGATTCCGTAGGGAGAAATTTTGACTGGCGCCCTTTCAATCTTCGCACGGCGCATAGCTTTCTGACCAGCGGCTGTGAACCCTAATCCAAACTTGTCAGTCTTATGTGGAATGTCAGGTAACTGCCCCCATGCTGAATTCTTCCCTTCTTTTATTGCGGCCCTTGCGTCCTCCAGAGATGCCATCCTGGCCATCTGCCTCGGTGTCTCAGCTGCCAACTTTGCTACTGCTATTTCAGGAAGGACTTCTTCGAAATGTTGAAACGGTGTCTCAATGACTCTCCTTCAACCTCCACATACCGGAAAGAATTTAAGTGGCTAATCATGTACTCTTCTTCGCCATGGACAGTGATGATCTTTCCCTTGACAGGATACTTCAACATCTGATGTAAGTAGGAGGTGACTGCCTCAGCATGGTGTATCCAAGGTCTACCCAGCAGGCAAGAGTATGATGGACGGATGTCCATCACATAGAAAGTGGATTTAAACACCTCAGTGCCTATCTTGATGGGAATTTCAACCTCTCCATGGACCATTCTCTTCGAACCATCGAAAGCTCTGACAAAAATATCACTCGGCTTCAATTCCAACCCCTCACAATCTAGTCGGTCCAAGGCCTTCTTAGGCAATACATTCAGCGACGAACCAGTGTCGACCAAGACGTGCGCGAGAGTAGTTCCTCGACACTCGACTGAAATGTGCAAAGCATCATTGTGGTTTCTGCCTTTAGGAGTTAGGTCGGCATCAGAAAAACCTAATCCATTGTCCGCAGTCAGGCTAGCCACGCAATTTTGAAATTGATCCGCAGAGGTTTCCTGGGGCACATGGGCTGCCTTCAGGAATTTTATCAGGGCTTTAGCGTGCGCTTCTGAGCAAAGTAGTAGTGCCAGCATGGAGATCTTGGAGGGGGTTTGCCCCAGCTGTTCTACTACATCGTAATCACTTCTTTTGATTATCCTCAAAATCTCATCCATTTCCTTCTTGGAGGTTTCCGGGATAACCAAGGGTTGAGCCCTCGTCCTGACGGGCTCGTCTTGGATTCCCTTACCTTTGTCAGCAGCGGTAGGAGAGACAGCACTAGGAACAACAACGTCTTCAATCAAAGGAGTTCTAGCAGAAAGTTTTATTGGTGCAGGGACGACCTTGTCAGCTGATGAGGGTCCAAAGACTGCTTTTGGAGGGGCAATCTCTAGAGAAAATATTCTCCCGCTCCTGGTGATTTTGCTAGTGCCCGCAATGTTACTAATGCTGGCTTCTTCATCATCCGAACTTTCTTCAGTTATTTCGATTTGTTTGATACCATGGTAGTAGACGTCACCGCCATAGTTCCAAGGTATCGACTTCTCAGAAACATAGGGAACAGGCCCTGGCATTGTTATCTTCAAAGGAACAGATTTCGTAGCTGGTGTAATCTTAACAGGCTTTTTGACGGCCTTGGAAAGATTGGCGTGAATGGTTATGATTGAGACATCTTCAGTATGAACTGGAACAGCAAAAACTTTTTCAAACAAAATTTGTCGACTATCCATAAGGCCTTGGATGCCTTTCTTCAGTAACGGACAATCAAACGACAGAGAATAACAACAATAGCAGTCTTCTTTACATCCCGGGAAGATCCCGGCCCTCAACAGATTCAACTTAATGGTTAGCAATGGAGTAGTTAGATCGCTGACATCAGCAACGTACAAATCTTCTTCAATGGCATTGACATTTCGGCCGTGCTTCGGCATGGGTGCCGATATCACATTAGGCTTTTCTGGAGCGTCAAACTCTACCTCCTTGGCCTCTATCAGGTCTTGGATTTTGTGCTTGAGTGCCCAACAATCATTGGTGTCGTGTCCAACACTGTCTGAATGGTAGGCGCATTTAGCATTGGCATGATAATGCGGAGAGGACGTATTCACATTCTTTGGCGCCTCCTTGATGGTGGCAAGATTCAACTTCAACAGATGGGGAAGCACTTGCGCTGGAGTCATATTAATACGGGTGAACTGCCGTTGTGGCCGTTCTACTCGTTGTTGATTTGGTCTGGACTGGTTATAGCGAGGCTGCTCGCTTGGAGTGTTTTGAATCATTACGGCCCCCACAGTTGGCCGACGCTCCGTCTTCCCTGCTCTTCTCTGAGAATATACCACAGCTGTTTCCTTCTTAAAAGGTTTCTTCTCAACACTTGCAGCAACACCCTTCTGAATCTTTCCTGACTTGATGCCGGCTTCTATTCTCTCGCCTGTTAAGATCAAATCGGTAAACCCCGCGAAAGAGTTACCAATTAGATGATTGAAAAATGGCCCAGATAGGGTCCCAAGAAACATATCAACAAGTTCACGGTCGGTTAAGGGAGGCTGCACCCTGCCAGCCAAATCCCTCCATTTTTGTGTGTATTCTTTGAATCCTTCGCTTGTTCCTAGTGACATACCCTGAAGTTGGGTACGAGTAGGAGCAAGATCAGAATTATATTGGTATTGTTTGTAGAAAGCGGTGGCCAAATCCTCCCAATTTCTGACACTGGTTCCTTCTAGTTGATAAAACCACTCCAACTGAGCTCCCGAAAGGCTGTCTTGAAAGAAATGAATCCAGAGGTTTTTATCTGCCGTATAGGGTTGAATCTTTCTCACGTAGGACCTGAGATGCATTTTGGGGCAGGACAGCCCATCATACCTCACAAACACTGGCACTTTGAATTTGGGGGAATCACAATCCCGGCAACCAAGCCCAAGTCTTCAAAATTCAAACCCGATACTCTTTGTAATTCCATGGCGGCCAATCTGTCTTCTAAACCCTTGTATTTATCATCAGCTGGAGGGTATTGCTGGTCAGAATAGTCTTCATCCTCTTCAACCTCTTCTTCTTCCGCATCAGACTCGGAAGGCACCGCAGCTCCATCTCTTTTACTGGTCCCTTCATCAGAAGTAGGAGGAAATTCAAGCACTCTCCGAGCTTCTCCGTCAAATCTTCTCCCCAATGTAGCCACCCCAATCCTCTTTTTCTTCTTTTTCACTGGGTCCTTATTCCCCAATTGAGTCTTGATATCCTCCTGACCCTTAGCCAAGGTCATCAGGAGTTGCTGGAGCTGTGCATTCTGAGCTTGTAGGTCTTTGACTGTTTGCTCGAGATCCATCCTACTGAAATAAACAGCAGACAGATAAGGAAACCTGGAGTGAGACCTGCTTATGCACACGATGAATGGTATGCTTATGTATGCAATGCATTCAAGGATTTAGAACATTCAAAATTGTTTCAGACAAAGAAGAACGCACGTCATATTAATAAGAAGAGATTTGTTAGTACATAAATGCCCCATGGGCCAAATATTACAAAATAACTTCTCAAGGCAAAAAGACATTGCGCATCCTCTTTGGCGCGATGTAGGTGTTGAGGGCCTCTTGCTCATGGAGTCGGCGGGTAAGCTCTAGAACCTTCTTCTCACTGGCGTAGAAGCTAGCTTCAAAAGTATTCCGTTCTTCCTTGAGCTGAATCCAACTTTTCTGCATTTCCTCCCACGATGTAGGCATGTCTGGATGTAGGATGGTGTAGGGAACCTCTCCTTCATTGACGGGCTCTTTAATCACTGGGAGTACATGAGGATAAGGCATCATTAGACTTTGGGCTCGGGCTCGTACCCACTTGAGATAGGGCTCAAGAGGGATGGAGTTCTTGTGTCCCAGAGTCTTGCTATCAACGTTGTTGAGTTTTCCCCAAGCTCTGATGAATCTTTGGCGAAGTCCTTGCACATCGTTGTCGAAGTCAAAAACTAGGTCAGGAATCAACATGTCATGAGGGCCATCCCTCCGTGCATATCCAAATTGCCTCAAAGCTAGGCAAGGGTTGTAGGTGATACCTCCCCTAATTCCAAGTAAAGGAACATTAGGAAACTCTCCGCAACGATCGACGATGATGACATTTTCTCTGGACCGAGAACACCAATGTACATCAGAGTGAGTAAGAGTCATCAACCGTTGGGACCACCTTGAGCCTTGGTCATTCTTCAAGACAGATTGTGGAAGGTGCGAAATAAACCACCTTGCAAGGAGAGGAGTACAGCACATGAGAACACCCCTCTTTCTCATTGTTCGTGTGTAAAATGAGTGAAGGATGTCCCCAAGCAATGTTGGTATTGGATTTCTGGACAAGAAGATTTTGACGGCGTTGACATCTACCAATTGGTCAGGATTTGGGAACAAGACCAACCCATAGATAAGGAGTGCCACAATCTCTTCAAAAGCTTGTAGGTCCAATGAATTCCAACATTCTTGTGCCTTCTCAAACAAGAATTTTGCTAAGAATCCCTTGACGCCGCTTCTGGTTTCCCAATGCCCCTTGATGTCGGATGGTTGTAGATGTAATGCTCGAGCAACATCTTCCGGCTTTGGTTCCTTTTCCGTACCGTTGAAGGGTAGTTGATTAAGGATAGGAATTCTCAGGAGTTGAGAAAACTCCTCCAAAGTGGGTACCAACTGATAATCAGGGAAAGTGAAACAGTGGTGAAGAGGGTCAAAGAACTGGAATAGCACTTTCATCATGTCTTCTTCAATGTTGGTGCTGACTAGGCTGAGCAGTCTACCATGTCTTTCACTGAAGGATGAATTTTCCGGAATTCTTGAGGTGAGCTCCTTGAGTTGAGGAGAGATTCTCACAAGGTTGACTTGAATGGTATTTCTGCGAGGAATTTCCATGACCTACAAAACAGGAACAAAGATGAAGATCCAAACCCTTGAAATGGTTAGTGAATGCCTATGATGCTTTATGATGTTTATGATGTTTATGACGTATGGACAAAACATATGTACAAGCAAATCACACCAAACCCTAGTTTCAGGCTTGCATGGGGTTTCATAGGTAAGTACCCTCTTGAGTGTAGTTGGCTTAAAAACCTGTCCTATAAATAGTAACCGGGTTCTAAGGAGCTCAATATCATTGGATTGTTTTCATTGTTCATTGTTTTGGTTTAGCCACTTAACTAGCGACCAAAATATTCCAAGAAAACAACCCTCAATGAGTGTAGTATCGAGTATCTACCAACTTTGGACTGCACCAAAGCCGGTCATCTCACTACCCCTAATAAAAGGCCAAGGTGGTCAAGTAAGGTTCTAGGTCATTAGTGCTTAGTGACATCACTCAGCGGCCCCGTACTCTCCTTGATTGAACTCAAGGGTTACCGGTACTCACAAATATGTCGCACTAATATAGTTATTGCTTCGACCGTGTCGGTATACCCCGCATAGTTTCCACAACGTATTGCTATCTATGAAATGTTTCCCAAAATCCGGGTGTAGGATTGTAAACCCAAACAATAGAGCCAAGATATAAAGCAAACAATTCAAACAATTTGTCATGCAAGAGGGTGATCTAAGCCCTAAGGTTACTCCACTTTTTTTTTTAAATTGTCCCCAGCAGAGTCGCCAGTTCTGTGATACGGTGGGAGAACTGACTAGGGTTTTTCGTTTGTTTTCGCAAATGTTTCGGTTGAGCAAGAGTCACCACCGACTTTTTATTTTATCCTAAGGAAAGGTTAAAAAAGCACAGCAAAAACCTTTGAGATTTTTCTTGGGTTCGGGGAGTAGATTATAGAAAAGGAAGGTATTAGCACCCTTTCTATCCATGGTTATCCATGGGCTCTTAGGTACTTGCTTAGATCAACTTGCCTTGGTTTTCAATTGTTTGAAATGGTGCTTGGTGTGTGGTTTTTTGAAAATGTTTTGAAAAGATGCCTTGTAACAATTCTTTACTCGAATGTTTTACAAAAGGTGTTTTGTCTTTTGAAAAGATGTTTCAAGGTTTTTTGAAAGTTTGTTTTGAAAGTATTTGTGAAGTGTGGTTTGAAAGTAGGCAAGTGTTTTCTTTGCAAATTGACAAGTACCTAAGAGTTATCTACCCTAAAGTTTTCTCAAAGATTTTTGTTATGTTTTAAACCTTTTGACAATTTTGTTCCACCATTGTATTTGGTGGACAATCTTGCATTAGGAGGTGAAAGGGACGGGCGCGGGTCATCGTTTAGACCATAATTGCAATAGTGTTAAATTTCTTTGGGCAATTTTTCTTTGAAAGGGATTTGATCATTTTAGGCAACTTTTTGAAAGCGTCATCGAGGGACTTATGATCATTTGATTGTTTTGTTTTACCCAAAGAAACCTAGCATGCAATATGGCCCAAGTATTTGAAGGCAACAAAGTGGAATACCCTAGGGGTGCAAGTGTGAAATGTGTTATCCATTTTCATGCTTATTTATCTTAAAATTAGGTCAAACTATTTTGTTCGTTTTATTCGCATATAAACCCTAATTCTAGCATGGTATGTTTAGAAAGCATTAAAGTGCGAAATTTAAATTCCTACACTATTACAATACAATAATATGGGGAGGGGGTACAAATGTTTCAAATGGGGGATATTTAGACAAGAAATTAAACCTAGCTATTACATCATTCTCTTTGAATATTTACAATATAATTAAAGGCATAAATTAAATGGAAATAAATAAATATGCAAGATGTAAAAAGGAATTTTTTATATGCATGAAAAAGTATTATTTATGTAAAATAAAAAAGAAAATAAAAAAAAGGTATTATTTTTGGAGTATTTTCATATTTAGGGCAAAACCCTGATTTTAATCAAAAATGGTATTAATTATTTAACATATATATTATTTACTATTTATATACAAAGAATAAAATAAAAATGAAGTCTAATTGTGAAAAATGTATTTTTAATGTTAGATATTAATAAAATAAAATATGTATATTTTTGGTATTTTATTCTAAGTATACTAAGGTATAAGTATTTATTTATATTATTTACAAAATATGTATTATATATACTAATTAATAATATTTAATATTTAAAATAAAAAAAGTATTTTTTCTATAAAATATTTTCAGAAAGTAGAACAAAATAAAAGTGTATAAAAATATATTTGCACTATTTTAGTATTTTTAAACAAAAAGTATACATTTATTTATTTATGTACAAACTAAAAGAAAAATCAAATAAATACCTAATAAATTCAAAAATGGTGAGAAAAAATATTTTTATATTTTTAATATCATGAGAAAAAATAAATGAGTTAATTAAAAAAAGAAAAAGTCAAAAAACATTAAAAATAAACCAAATGGGCTCAGGGGGTTCAGAAGCAATTGTATGGTGCAAAAAGAAAAGTCAACACAAGCCCAGCCCATGAAGACCTTTCTTCAACCTCCAGCCTTCTGTTTGAACAAAAACACGCGCCACTTTCTTCCATTGCAAGGTCCTGATTCCTTGAGTTTTAGCAAAAACTTCCAACATCAAAACTGTTAAGCATCTTCTCACGAATTCACACATATAAAAAACATGTTTTAACTCTCAGAAATGAGAGAGAATTTCTTCTCTCCCAATTCTTAACCTAATTTTTGTTCAAAGTTCAGACATCAAATTCTCTAAGCATACATAATATAAATGAAATCTAATTATATGGGCATGTTCAGGGAAATGATTGTGACATATTCTTTTCATAAACCTAAAGCTAACAATGCCTAATAAGAGAGATACGAATTCAAAAACTTACCTGTTCAGTTGAAGTTCTATCTGGCAATAGAGAAGCTTTCAATGCAAGGTGATGATTGGGATAGTTTCCTTGAGGTCCAGGGATGCTATTCCAAGCTTTACTTTATCTTGAATGCTTTTGAATCGTGCTAGAGCACTTCACCTGCAAATCAGAAAAGTGAAAATGGTGGAACCAGTTAGAGGAATTACAGGTCATGTTTTAGGTTTTGGTTAGCTTGCATAGATGGTAGGGAAGGTGTGTGAACTGGTTTGGGCAAGAAAGCTTGAGAGGAATGAAAGATGGCACTCAAACTGCAGGCCTTGCCCTGTTCTTGCAGTTTGAAGGTGATTCTGAGATTGGGAGTGTATGAGGGATGTTAGGGTCGTGTACTAGCTTGGTTGGGATGTCTTGGATGTGTTTTACAAGTTTGCTTAAGTGTTTGTAAGCTGATATGAGAGTTCTCTTACAAAATGCCAAGTTACTTACACTTTAAGCAACAAATGCCCAAGTTGTGTTCTAGGTCAGTAGAGGCCCCCTAATGAGCTGTATAATCTCTCCTTGATCAGAGTGTTTTGCTCATAATCTTGTGCCAATTAGATCTCATTTGTACTTGTGGATTTGCATCATGACATAAAGTGAAACTTTTGCAAAAATGGATATAATGCTTTTTCCAATTTGGGATTAATCCTTTAGGCAATGCTTGAACTCATGAAACAAGGTCTTGGCACAAAGGTTTGGAATTAAATTTATGAGTGTAATTGAGATAAAAGGCCTGTAATCAAGTGGCATGCTGAGTTTTGAAAATGCATAGTGTTATGAACATGTAACTTGGCCTAATCAAAAGTGAGTTTTTGCTATATTGTGAAATTCGATTCTCCCTAACCATGAGGTTGTTTGAGAAGTTCTTCGACATTTTAGAAATCTTGGAATGAGTACTACAATCCATCTTTGAAATGCAAATTTAAATTCCAAGTGGAAGTGTATGGAAAATGGCCTTGAAGTTAGGTAGAAAACCTTGTCAAAATAGGTTAAAATTTCACTAAGTTAAGAATGGTTTAGTGCCCTTATTCAAAAATTTGTAACTTGAGATACAAGCCTCATTTTGGAAAACTTTGTGATTCAAAGTTGTAGATTATGCAACAAGCTACAACTTTCATGTTTTGACCTTTGTTTGAATCCAAATGGATCTTGGTGAGAAAGTGGGGCAAAGTTGGGAAAAATTAGGGTTTTTCATAACTTAGAAAAATTCTAAGTTATGAAAAATTCTCATTTCTAACCCTAATTTGCATTTTTTGATTTCTTGGTGAACAAGTTTCATGATTTGGCATGTTTTGATGAAAAATGAATCTTGACTCTTGATTTTGACCAAAAAGTCAAAGTTTGACTTTTCAGTATACAGTCAAAATTGATCAATTGACTGGGAAATTCAACTGTCAATCTTGTGTACTTGGGATCTTTTGAGTTTGTTGAGCATGTCAAGATAATTCCATGGGGTCCTTGAGTCCATATGTGAGCTTGGTTTGCCACGGGCTAGGTCAAACAGTCAAAAATTGCCTTTGTACAGTCAAAACCCTAAAAATGACCATTTTGCCCTTTTGGTGATCTGATCAAATTTCTTGTGGAATTGTGATCCAAACTTGATCAAATGGTTCATAGGAGTTTATAATGTTGATGTGGGTCAATTTTCATGAGGTTTGACTGTCAATTGGCCACAGTTGACTTTTTCCCCAATACAGTTGATTTCTAGGTCAACTGTCCAATTGACTGGGCAAAACTTGGAATCAAGACTTGAAACTTGATGAGGATAAACTTGGGAGTCCAATATGAAGCAAGAAAGTCATCTTAGGCATTTTGGGTCAAAACATCTTTGTGCAAACACAAACCCTAATTTGGGTCAGCAGTGCAAGGAGAAGTCTTGAGCAGATGAAACCTTAACTGGACCCTGATCTTCAAGGGCTTTGTGATGAGAAATCAATGAGAAATGGGAGGGCAAATTTTGGGGTACAACACGCGCGTTTCTGTTGACAGAGGAAGAAGATGAAGTAGCTGGGCTGGGCCTGGCTACTACCTGCTTTTCACACCCCATTTTTCAGTTTCACACCCCCTTGGCCCATTTCTTGTATATTTATTATTTTTGCATTTTTATTTCATTTCTGGCTTTATTATTATTTTTTCCAAACATAAAAAATGCCAAAAAATATTTTTCATAAATTTTTATATTTATTGGGTATTTATTTTAATTATTTCTAACATTAATACCTTAAATACTTTATGTTTATTTTGTTTAAACTTAAAAATAATGTAAAAAATACTTTTATTTTCATTTATTATTTTTATACACATTTGAAAATATTTTCTTGAAATATATCTATTTTTGTAAATAGTTTATTTTATTTTTATACACTTAATATATATATATATATATATATATATATATATATATATATATATATATATATATATATATATATATATATATATATATATATATATATATATATATATATATATATATATATATATATATATATATATACTTTATTTTATTTTTAAAAAACTAGAATAAAAACACAAAAATAATACATTTTATTTTATTGATATTTTATACTAAAAAATACCTTTTTTTCAATATATTTTTATTTTTGGTATATATTGATACATTTTTGTGTATAAATATTAAATAATACCATTTCTTAAGAAATTAGGGTTTTTTGCCCTAAAAACAAATAAAAATAATCTTTATTTATTTCTTTGTATCTTTTACATTAAAAATACTTTTTGCATACATGAATAAATAAAAACTTTTTTTTGCATAATACATTTTTAATATTTATTTATTGTACTTTATTTAAGTATTGTACATTCAAATATTATGCCTTGCAAATTCGATTTGGATGTAATAATAATTAAGGTTTTATACTTCTTGTCAAATATTCCCCATTCAAATTTGTACCCCCTCCCTATATCATGTTGTAATAGTGTAGAATTTAAATTCTCGCACTTTTATGCTTTCAATTATGCCATGATTAGAGAATTAGGGTTTGTACGCAAAATCAAAACCAACAAATAGTTTGACCTAATCAAAGACAAAATACATGAAAAACAAACACAATGCACACTTACACCCATAGGGTTACAATCCACTTGTTGCCTTCAAAAATGGGCCATGGTATGCATGTCAAGTATTTTGGCAAAACAAAAACAAAACAAAAGATCATAGTCCCTTGATGACGCTATCTGAGTTGCCTAAACAAAATGATCAAGTCCCTCAAAAAATTTCCAAAAATACTTGACACAATTGCTATCATGGTCTATACGATGACCCGCGCCTATCCCGTTTAACATCCTAACACAAGGTTGTTCACCAAATACAATGGTGAAACAAAATTGTTAAAAGGGTTAAAAACATAAGAAATATCTTTGAGTAAAATAGGGTAGACAACTCTTAGTTACTTGATCAAAACTTGCAAAAAACATCTTTGTTATCTTCAAAACACACTTCACAACACAAATTTCAAAACCCTACTTTCAAAACATTGAAAACCTTTTCAAAAGACAAAAACACCTTTGTATACATTCAAACAAGAATCATTACAAAGGTTGCCACAACGATGGCCTCTTTTCAAAACATATTTCAAAACCACACACAAAGCACCATTTCAAGCAATTGAAGAGCACCATTTCAAACAATTGAAAAGCAAAGCAAGTGATCTAAGCAAGTAACTAAGAGCCCATGGATAACCATGGATAGAAAGGGTGTTAATACCTTCCCTTTCTATAATCTACTCCCCGAACCCAAGAAAACATATCAAAGGTCTTTCCTGTGCTTTTTGACCTTTCCTTAGGATAAAATAAAAAGTTGGTGGCGACTCTTGCTAAACCGAAACATTTGCAAACACAAACGCAAAACCTCAAGTCAGTTCTCCCACCGTATCACACATTCACATATTGCATTCATACATAATTCTACAAACTTCATAGCATCTGCAGTACAAATGCATACATCCCAATCTCATTTAATTTGAGAACACCATTACTCAATGCATTTCATACATCATGACATTGCATACAACTAACGCTTTACCTTTTCAGGAAAGATCGATCAACAGATATTTATCATCAATAATTTTCAACAGGTCCAGGATTATCTCCTGAAACAAAACAGAGTAATTATCTGCGCAACCAAATACAGGTTTACACGGGCTCATCATGAAGCAATCTTACACGGGTTTCTTCTGACTTCCAAATATATCTTTACATTGGCTCAACATGAAGCAATCTTACACGGGTTTCTTCTGACTTCTAAATTCAGCTTTACATGGGCTCATCATGAAGCAATCTTACACGGGTTTCTTATGAATTCCAAATATAGCTTTACACAGGCTCATCATGAAGCAATCTTATGTGGGTTTCTTCTGACTTCCATATACAGCTTTACACAGGCTCATCATGAAGCAATCTTACACGGGTTTCTTCTGACTTCCAAATACAGCTTTACACAGGCTCATCATGAAGCAATCTTACGAGGTTTTCTTCTGAATTCCAAATATAGATTTACACATGCTCATCATGAAGCAATCTTACGTGGGTTTCTTCTGACTTCCAAATACAGCTTTACACGGGCTCATCATGAAGCAATCTTACACGGGTTTCTTCTAACTTCCAAATACAGCTTTTCACGGGCTCATCATGAAGCAATCTTACACGGGTTTCTTCTAACTTCCAAATACAGGTTTACGCGGGCTCATCATGAAGCAATCTTACACGGGTTTCTTCTGACTTCCAAATACAACTTTACACTGGCTCATCATGAAGCAATCTTACACGGGTTTCTTCTAACTTCCAAATACAGCTTTACACGGGCTCATCATGAAGCAATCTTACACGGGTTTCTTCTGACTTCCAAATACAGTTTTACACTGACTCATCCTGAGGCAACCCTACCCAGGTTCCTTCTCTTGAATTTCCAGATGCAGTTTTACACAGACTCATCCTGAAGCAACCCTACCTAGGTTCCTTCTCTTGAATTTCCAAATGCAGTTTTACACGGACTCATCTTGAAGCAACCCTACCCAGGTTCCTTCTCACAATCTCCAGATGCAGTTTTACATGGACTCATCCTGAGGAAACCCTACCCAGGTTCCTTCTATTGAATTTCCTGATGTAGTTTTACACGGACTCATCCTAAAGCAACCCTGTCCAGGTTCCTTCTCATAATCTCCAGATGTAGTTTTACACGGACTTATCCCAAGGTAACCCTACCCAGGTTCCTTCTCTTGAATTTCCAGACGCAGTTTTACACGAACTCATCCTAAAGAAACCCTACCCAGGTTCCTTCTCATAATCTCCAGATGCAGTTTTACACCGACTCATCCTGAGGCAACCCTTCCCAGGTTCCTTCTCTTGAATTTTCAGATGCAGTTTTACACGGGCTCGTCCTGAAGCAACCCTACCCAGGTTCCTTCTCACAATATCCAGATGCAGTTTTATACGGACTCATCCTGAGGCAACCCTACCTAGGTTCCTTCTCTTGAATTTCCATATGCATTTTTACACAGACTCAATCCTGAGGAAACCTTACCCAGGTTCTTTCTCTTGAATTTCCAGATGCCGTTTTACACAGACTCATCCTGAGGCAACCCTACTCAGGTTCCTTCTTACAATTTCCAGATGCAGTCTTACCCGGACTCAGCCTTAATCTGCCCTACCCAGGCTCCCTCTCAGATATCTCCTAAAACAGCCCTACCCAGGTTCCTTCTCGTACACTTCCAGATGAAGTCTTACCCGGACTCATCCTGAAACAGCCCTACATAGGTTTCTTCTGATACATTTCCAGATAGCAGTTAATTTCCTTCTCCCCAGCAAATTACTGCGAAGCCTGGATTTCAACCAGAAAATAGAAAACTTTCATCTCTCCAATCCAGAGATAATTGCTCAGTAGAGCCATGGACAACTGAAGTTCCTAGACTCTATTCCCCACATAGTTTTCCTCAAACAAGAAAACAACATAAATCAACATCCCCGGTGGACTCCTCCTCAAACAACAGGAACAGGAATCCCCACAAAGAGACTTCTTATGAAGTCAGCATCTACTCTGGATGGCATCTTTAAGCCCATCTCTTATGACTCTCCGTCATATTCTTTGGATGGAGTCTTTAAGCCCATCTTCGACGACTTTCAGTTATCTTCTCCAAATGGCATCTGTAAGCCCATTCCCTATACAATCAACCAACACATCATCGAGTGCAAATTTCTGGGCACTCTAGTGTTCAATCATCTTCGACCTTCAGATCACAAAAGGCAAACAAGCCAATCTATATCTTCAGGTATAAGAAGATTGAACAGGGACAGTTATTGTACCCCAAAGTTTACCCTCTCATGTTTTCCAAGGTCTTCCCTTACATGGTTGGTCATAAACACTTGCCTAAAGAAAATAAAGTTTTTTTTGAAGATGAACAAAGTGTCTTTCAATTGGCATCTAGGAAAAGTCTTCGACTGGGTATCCAAAATCCTTTGATACAGGCTTGACTCACCAGTCTTCGATTGGGCATTTGGCATCCTTCAATACAGGCTTGACTCACCAGTCTTCAATTGGGCATTTGGAACTCTTTGATTGGGATTTGATTAGTAAGCTTCAATTAGGTGTTTGGAACCCTTCGATCAAGCTTTGATCTGCAAGTCTTCGATTGAGCGTTGGACCCTCTTTGATCAAGTCAATTTCATAATGCTTCGTCTATGCATTAACTACTTCAGGCTTGCTTTCGATTCACGAGGCAAGAATCTCCTACAAGTTTTTTTCGATTCACAAAGGCAAAGGCCCCTCAACTTTCCAGCACACCAGGCAAGAGGCCCATTCGAAGAACATGTAAATGACTCATTCGAAGAACATGTAAAGGTTCATTCGAAGAAGTATTCAAAGGGTCCATTCAAAGAGCATTCAAAAGGTCCATTCGAAGAAGCATTCAGAAGGCCCATTCAAAGGGTACATAAGAAGTCCATTCGAAGGAGGCAACTCAAGAGCATGGCCTGAAGGCATTCGAAAATCAAAGGTGTCCAAGTTCATTTAAGATTCCAAAGAGACATAAATATTTCAAAAAGGAAATATTTTAATATGTCTGATTCTTGTCTCATGGCTTTAAAGGCCTGGTTAAATGGTTATCCCTTGCCGTTTTCATGCACCCTCACACTCCTATAAATACGAGGCCAAGGACACCTTACAAGGAGGGAGGTTAGAGATACGCTGCCCACAAACCCACCAAAGGTTATCAAATTTTTCATAAGTAATCCAAGCCAAAGCAACCCTTCAACAAAAGTATCCACGCCCAGAAGTCCCAGATCGAAGGTACCCACATCCAGAAAGGGACAAATCGAAGGTTCCAATTACTTGTAAGAGAGGGTAAAATGTCAAACTTTATATTTACATAACACAGCCATATTTGTTGTTTCATTTGATTTGTCATTCTAGACAGAATCAAAGGGCTTGGGTTTGGCACCCAAGTCATGTTTTTCGTTTGCTAGCATGTTTGCAGGTATAGCATCCTCACAAGGGACCCATCAAACAGTTTCCAGCAAGGACTTCTAGGAAGTATCTCCCTGGATCGAAGGGTGACACCCTTCAATCAAAAGGCAGCCTCTCCCTAGATCGAAGGATGACACCCTTCAATTGAAAGACAATATGCCTTGGATCGAAACCCCAGTTTTCACTTCAATCAAAAGGCCCACTCCTCCCTGCAATCGAAGGAGGCCTTTTATGTTCCTATTCTTTGTTCTTTTTTTTTACTTTATCATTTGAATCAATCTTAAAATCAAAAATCACAAGAAAATATTAGGTTAGTGTTTTATCAATCAAATTAATTTATGAATAAATTAATTAATTATTTTAACATCTTTTTCTTAAAATTAAAATTAAATAGACTTAGTATTTATTTTCTTTTATACTAAAAACAACAAAAAGATTTTCTTTTTACATTTTCAGACGTGTTTTCAACTTTGCGCGTGTTTATTTAATTTCGTATTTTTACTATTATTGTATCTGTTTACTGGGTGTAATAGATAAAAATTAGGATATTTACTGCTTTATCCCCCTTTATCCTTGTATAATGTAAATCCCCTCCCTAAAGCATTGTAATAGCGTAGATTTAAATTCCTTCACTTTAATATTATGCAATATATTAACTGTTAGTAACTAGGTTTGTATGATAAAAATGAAATCAAACGTTAGCAAACTTAACAAAAAGACAAAAAAATAACTGAATCTCAACACATATGCACATATGCACCTCTAGGGTATCCCCGCTTCGGTTTCCTTTGGAAAAACGATCATGTCCCTCGAGAATAGGCAGGCTTTAGCAAAAGACCCATAAATCAAAAGATCATAGTCCCTCGATGACCCTTCAGTTGCCTTCTCGGTAAATAATCTAGTCCCTAAAACAAAATTTCTAAAGTGTCTCCACAAGTTGCCTTCGTGACTGTAACGTCCCTTTCGAATGTTCCTAATACATCCAACAATATGGCTACTGTGATACGGTGGGAGAACTGACTTGAGGTTTTGCGTTTGTATTCGCAAATGTTGCGGTTAGCAAGAGTCGCCACCGACTTTTTATTTTATCCTAAGGAAAGGTTAAAAAGCACAGCAAAAACCTTTTGAGATGTTTTCTTGGGTTCGGGGAGTAGATTATAGAAAGGGAAGGTATTAGCACCCTTTCTATCCATGGTTATCCATGGGCTCTTAGTTACTTGCTTAGATCACTTGCCTTTTGTTTTCAATTTGTTTGAAATGGTGCTTGAGTGTGTGTGTGGGTTTTGAAATTGTTTTGAAAAGATGCCAATGTGGTGGCAACCTTTGTAATGATCCATGTGGGGATGTATACAAAGATGTATGTCTTTTGAAAAGGTTTTCATTTGTTTTTTGAAAGTTGTTTTGAAAGTATAGTGATGTGTGATTTTGGAAATTAGGCAAGTGTTTTGTTTTGCAAGTTTGATTCAAGTAACTAAGAGGTTGTCTACTCCTAAATTTCTCAAAAGATTATTGCTATGTCTTAACCCTTTTAACAAGTTTGTTCCACCATTGTATTTGATGGACAATCTTGTGTTAGGATGTGAGAGGGACAGGCGCGGGTCATCGTTTAGACCATAATTGCAATGGCGTTAAATGTCTTTGAGCAATTTTCTTTAAGGGACTTGATCATTTGTTTTTGTTTGTTTTGAAAAGTTTTGTCGAGGGACTATGATCATTCAAATTGTTTGCTTTGCCCAAAGAAGTTCAACATACAATATGGCCCCTTTATTTGAAGGCAACAAGTGGAATACCCTAGGGGTGCAAGTGTGAGATGTGTTGTTTATTTTCATGCTCATTTATCTTGTATTAGGTCAAACTATTTTTTATCGTTTTTTCGCATACAAACCCTAACTCTAACATGTTATTATTAGAAAGCAATAAAGTGCGAAATTTAAATTACTAAGCTATTACAAAACCAAATATGGGAAGGGGGGTACAAATGTTCAAATGGGGATATTGACAAAAATTTAAATCTAAATTATTACATCAATTTGAATATTTGCAATATAAATAATGTACGAAAATTAAATAAGAATGCAAGATGCAAAAGAAATGTTTTGTATATGTATGAAAAAATATTATTTATGTAAAAGAGAAAAGAAAATAAAAATATATTATTTTTTTTGAGAGTATTTTGAATTTAGGGCACAAACCCTAATTTTGAAGAAAATGCATTATTATCTAATTCAATATAGATATTTATTTATTATTTATAAAAATAAAAAAAATGAAGTATATTATGAAAAAGAGCATTTTTGTATCAAATATTAATAAAAATGAAAAAAATTCAAGTATTTTATTTTTAGCTTAAATATATTAATAAACATATATATATATATATATATATATATATATATATATATATATATATATATATATATATATATATATATATATATATATATATATATATATATATATATATATATATATATTATATATATATATATATATATATATATATATATATATATATATATATATATATATTATATATATATATATATATATATATATATATATATATATATATATATTATATATATATATATATATATATATATATATATATATATATATATATATATATATATATATATATATATATATATATATATATATATATATATATATATATATATATATATATATATATATATATATATATATATATATATATATATATATATTAAATCTTAAATATGTATTATACACAAAGCAAATATTTATTTAATATTTTAATAGAATAAATAAAAAGAGTATTTTTTATGTGAAATATTTTCAGAAGGTAAATAAGAATAAAAAAATGTATTTACACTATTTTTCTATTTATTCTAATAATAGTATATATATATTTAGGTATAAACAAAGAAATAAATCAAATAAATATGCCATAAATTCAAAAAAGGATGAAAAAAATATTTTTAAAATTTTTATATCATGAGAAAAAATAAACAAAGTCAACCAAAAAAAGAAAAAGTCAAAAAGCGTCAAAAATGAAGCAAATGGGCTCAGGGGGTGTGAATCAAAATAAATGGTGTGAATAGGAAAAAATTCCAGGCCCAGCCCAGAAGACTTGTCTTCTTCAACCTCTGAACAACATCCTTCAAGTAAAACACGCGTTTTTTATCTCTGGATTCCTGGACTTTCAAGCAAAACTCATAACATGAAAAGTGTAGAGCATTAAGAGACCGTTTCAACCATATAAAGAACTTGACTTATCTCTCTAAGATGAGGGAGAATTTCTCCTCCCCTAATTTCTGACCTAACTTTTCATCAATGTTCAGACATGAAATTCTCTAAGCACACGAAATATAAATGAAATCTAATCATATGAGCAGGTTCAGGGCTATGATTGTGACATGTTTTCTTCAAAAACCTAAAGCTAACAATGCCTAATAAGGGAGATAGAACTCCATGAATGTACCTGTTCAGTTGGAATCGAGCTTTGCAATGGAGGATGTTTCAGAGTGAAATGATGACTTGTATAGCTTCCTTGAAGTGTAAGGATGCTTTTCCAAGTCCTACTTTGTCTTGAAACTCCCTGAATCGAGCTGGTGCACTCCAACTGCAAAACAGAAAATCAAAAATGGTGAAGTGGCTTGGAGGTGTTACAGGTCAGGTTTTAGGTCATGGTCAGCTTGCATATGTTGTAAGGAAGGTAGAGGAACAGGTTTGGACAGGAATGCTCGAAGGGATTGAGAGATAGCACTCAATCTGCAGGGGTTCCCCTGTTTGTGCAGTTTTGTGGTGTTTCTGAGATGGAGAGTGCTTGAGAGGTAAATGGCTCGTGCAAAAGCTTGGTTGGGTAGTTTGGAATGTGTTTGATAGCTTTTGTGTTGTGTCTCTATGCTGAAGAGAGAGTTGTGATAAGTTATGGACTTTTCTTGAACTTGAAGCAAACAAAAGCAAGTTGAGGTTTTAGGTCAGTAGGGGGCCTCCTAATGTGCTGCATAATCTTCTCTTGATCAGAGCAACTTGTCCATAATCTTGTGCCAAAAGGATTTAGCTTGTACCTTCTTGATTTTCAATTGGACATAAAGCTAACCTTTTCAAGAATGGAAAGTTTACTTTATCTAAAAATGGATCAATCTTGTGTACAATGCTTGAACTCATGGAACAACACTTTGGCACAATGAACAAGCATTAAATTAAGGAGTGTAATTTGGTTTAAGGACCTGTAAAGTAGCACAAACTATGCTGAGTTCAAATTTGCAAAGTTATGGATATGGAACTTGGTCATGAACAAAGTGGTTTTTTGCTATATTGTGAAATTCGATTCTCTCTAACCATGAGGTTGTTTGAGAAGTTCTTGGACATTTTGGAAAGCTTGGAATGTGTACTACAATCCATCTTTGAAATGCAAATTAAAATTCCAAGTGGAAGGGTATGAAAAATGGCCTTGAAGTGGGGTAGAAAACCTTGTCAAAATAGGTTAAAATTTCACTAAGTTAAAAATGGTTTAGTGCCCTTATTCAAAAACTTGTAACTTGAGATACAAGCTTCAAATGAGAAAACTTTGTGAATAAAAGTTGTAGATTATGCAACAAGCTACAACTTTCATGTTTTGACTTTTGTTTGAATCCAAATGGATCTTGGTGAAAAGGTTGGGAAAAGTTGGGAAAAAATTAGGGTTTTTCATAACTTAGAAAAATTCTAAGTTATGAAAAATTCCATTTTCAAACCCTAATTTGCATTTTGTGATTTCTTGGTGAACAAGTTTCATGATTTGGCATGTTTTGATGAAAAATGAATCTTGATTCTTGATTTTGACCAAAAAGTCAAAGTTTGACTTTTCAGTATACAGTCAAAATTGATCAATTGACTGGGAAATTCAACTGTCAACCTTGTGTACTTGGGATCTTTTGAGCTTGATGAACATGTCAAGATAATTCCATGGGGTCCTTGAGTCCATATGTGAGCTTGGTTTGCCATTGGCTAGGTCAGACAGTCAAAAATTGTCTTTGTGCAGTCAAAACCCTAAAAATGACCATTTTGCCCTTTTGGTGATCTGATCAAATTTCTTGTGGAATTGTGATCCAAACTTGATCAAATGGTCCATATGAGTTCAATATGTTGATGTGGGTCAAAAATCATGAGGTTTGACTGTCAATTGGCCACAGTTGACTTTTTTCCCAATACAGCTGATTTCTAGGTCAACTGTCCAATTGACTGGGCAAAACTTGGAATCAAGACTTGAAACTTGGTATAGGTAAACTTGGGAGTCCAACATGAAGCATGAAAGTCATCTTAGGCATTTTAGGTCAAAACATCCTTGGGCAAACACAAACCCTAATTTGAGTCCACATTGTAAGGAGAAGTCTTGAGCAGAGGAAACCCTAACTGGATCTTGCTCTTCAAAGGTCTTGTGATGAGAAAATGTTGAGGAAATGGGAGGGCAAATTTTGGAGTACAACAATTGCCCCTGTTCAATCTTCTTGAACCTGAAGAGTTAGATTGGCAAGCTTGCCTTTCGTGACTCGAGGGTAAAAGGAGATTGGACACTAGAGTGCCCGGAAATTTGCACTCGCATGTTGAAATATCAGCAATGTGATGTCAGGAATGGGCTTATATATGCCATTTGGATATGGTGGATAGGGAGATGGGCTTATAGATGCCATCTGGAGATGTGACAGAACCTTGTCGGGAATGGGCTTATAGATGCCATTTGGAAGGTGTCGATCGCATAAGAGATTCCTTAGCGAGAACTTGTGTATTTGAGAAAGACGGATGTTTTCCTGGCTTGTTACAGGTGTTTGATCTTCAGTCTCCTTATGTAGATATGCCCTGGCTGGATACAGGAATCGAATCTACAATTGGTTGCTCACAGATATGCCCTGGCTGGATACAGGAGTCGAGTCTGGAAATAGTCGTTAATAGATGTGCCCTGGCCGGATACAGGAATCGAATCTTCGAACTCTTCAGACGTTCCCTGGCTAGATACAGGAATCGAGTCTGGAAACGTGGTCAACAGATATGCCCTGGCTGGATACAGGAATCGAATCTGGAGATGTTGTAGTTGATAGATGTGCCCTGGCTGGATACAGGAATCGAATCTTCGAACTTCTCAGACGTGCCCTGGCTAGATACAGGAATCGAGTCTGGAAACTGATCACTCTCAGATGTGCCCTGGCTAGATACAGGTATCGGATCTGGAATTGCGACAGTTGACGGTAATTGTTTTTGGGATTGTCTTTTTCCTGAAAAGGCAAAAACGTAAGTTGTATGCAATGTCATGATGTATGATATGCATGATATCATGATGTTCAACATGAGATAGTGTTGTATGCGTTTCATTATGTATGTAAGCAAGATGTATGAAAATGTGAAATGTTCATGGATGTAATTTCGCCTTAGGAAAATAAATCCTTGACGGTCGGCCGGAGAATTGCTCTGTGGAAGAGATACTTGGCCGAAGTTTTGATGCGAGGCCTGTTGAGGATTATAATGATGGATTCCGCTGGGGATAATGACGATAAACTCCGCTGGGGATTGAAGGAACTTTGCCGAGGGCGGTCTTCCGTGGTAATTAGCTGAGGATAACCCAGTTATAAGTCCTTGTGAGGAAATAACTCTAAATAAAACTTGGGAGAGACGTCCGTGCTCCGCAGGGGATAAGCTTCCAGAATCTACTGGGGATGAGCTTTAAGACCTGCCGGGGAATGTTGTGTCCTTTCAGGATCAACAGAGAACCAACTCTGCTTGGGGAAAGTATTGCTGAATCTTGTTTTACTCTGCGGGGAGTTGAGATGATTTGGTCACATTCTTCACTTGAACCTACCTTGGTGCCTTGGCGGACAAAACAACCAGACTGCATTAGACAACTTCAATTGCCCCTGTCTCTGATGTCACCTGTAATCAATCTCTCGTTTCATATGCAAATATTTATGAATCAGCAATTTAATGTCGAATGCATATATCAAAAATGAACATTGGACGTTCTTCGCAAGACAAAACAGAAAAAGGAAAACAATGGTAATTTGTATGGACAAGTGAATTTGTATTGATGTAAACTTTGCCTGTGAATAGGCGTTTTTGTACAAGAGGCTGACATCCTAGTAAGAGGACGCCGCCAAAAATCATAGAGTTTACAATTTTGAAAAAGGAAACAAAACAGCTATGTGAACAATCCCACTGGGTTCCAACTCTGCTATCGCCTTTATGTCTTCGAATGTCTCATCGCCTTGCTGCCTAATTGAAGATGAAGCTGATTGGTTGATGCCGAAATCTTGAGCCAGGTAGTTGATGCCGAATTCCAGATGCGAAGTGATCCAATGAGACATAGTGTTACGCTTTTATCCCTAACTTTTGCCTGGACCGCCCTTTCGGGTTTTCAGTCCACCAGGATACCCATTTTTTCCCAAGCCGCCCTTTCAGGTTTTCGACTTGCCGGGTGTACAGATTTTTATTCATTTCATCCCTTATTTTTTCCCGAACCCTTTTGGTTCGCCGGGAAGCCCTTATTTTTGCTTAGGTATGTCAACCTAGCGGGTCTCTTATTCATGCGTAGTATTTTTTCACTATGTCTGCATTGGCGGGGTGAGGAAGGTCGTCACCATCCATGGTGGTTAGGATCATGGCTCCTCCTGAGAACACACGTTTAACCACAAATGGCCCTTCGTAAGTAGGGGTCCATTTGCCCCGGGGATCACTTTGAGGAAGGATGATGCGTTTGATTACCAGGTTCCCAACTTGATACTCTTGCAGTCTGACTTTCTTGTTAAATGCCCTGATCATCCGTTTTTGATACGTTTGACCATGACAGATAGCAGTGAGCCTCTTTTCGTCAATCAGATTTAATTGATCAAGTCGAGTCTGGATCCAATCATCTTCATTCAAGTCTGCATCCTTCATTATCCGGAGAGAGGGTATCTGGACTTCAATTGGCAAGACTGCCTCCATGCCATAGACCAAGGAGAAGGGAGTTGCCCCGGTTGACGTCCTTGCTGAGGTGCGGTACCCATGAAGAGCGAACGGTAACATCTCGTGCCAATCTTTATAGGTCACTGTCATCTTCTGCACAATTTTCTTGATATTCTTATTGGCTGCCTCTACAGCCCCATTCATCTTCGGCCGGTAGGGAGAAGAATTGTGGTGCTGTATCTTGAATTGTTCACAAAGTTCAGTGATAATTTTGTTATTGAGATTGGTACCATTATCCGTAATGATTCTTTCCGGGACGCCGTACCGACAGATCAGATTATGCCGGATGAAACGTGCCACGACGCTCTTGGTTACTGTGGCATAGGAAGCTGCCTCAACCCACTTCGTGAAGTAGTCGATCGCCACCAAGATGAAGCGATGCCTATTGGATGCCGTCGGTCGGATCTCACCGATCATATCGATGCCCCACATTTCAAAAGGCCAAGGTGCCGTTAGGACATTCAAAGGAACTGGAGGGATATGCACCTTGTCAGCATAGATCTGGCATTTATGACAAGTTCGGGAGTGTTGGTAACAATCGGCTTCCATTGTGGACCAGAAATATCCTGCCCGAAGGATTTTCTTAGCCATGGTGTGTCCACTGGAATGTGTTCCAAATGTCCCTTCATGCAGCTCTATCATGATTTTCTCTGCTTCAGCCTTATCCACACAACGTAGCAGAGTCGAATCATGATTCTGTTTGTAGAGAATGTCGTTGCTGAGGAAGAATTTTGCAGCAAACCTCCTCATGAACTTCTTATCATTGGCAGATGCACCTTCAGGGTATTCCTGAGCTTCCAAGTACCTCTTCACCTCATGATACCAGGGTTTCTCAGTGACCTTCTCAACCTCGAGCTCGCAGCAGTATGCCGGTTCATCCAACTTCCAGATTATGATTCGGGGAGCCTCATTGTCCCATTTGACTTTGAACATTGAAGACAGTGTAGCTAGGGCGTCCGCTAGCTGATTCTCCTCTCTAGGGAAGTGCTCAAAAGTTATCTCTTCAAAGTGGGGAAGCAGGGTCGACACATACTCCTTGTAAGGGATAAGATTCGGGTGTTTCGTATCCCACTCGCCTTTGATCTGATTGATCACGAGAGCGGAATCTTCGAAGACACTTAGAAATTTGATCCTTAAGTCGATTGCAGCTTGTAAACCCATGATACATGCCTCATATTCTGCCATATTGTTGGTGCAGCTGAAACATAATCGGGCGGTGAGGGGAGTATGAGTTCCTTTGGGAGATATGATTACAGCACCGACGCCGTTTCCCAAAGCATTGGAGGCTCCGTCAAAATGCATAGACCATCGGGATCCTTCCTCAGGTCCTTCATCCGGTCCAGGTACTTCACAGTCGGTTACCACCATGATGTCTTCGTCCGGAAAATCAAAGTTCAATGATTGGTAATCGTCCACAGGTTGGTGTGCCAAATGATCCGCCAGTACACTTCCCTTAATTGCTTTCTGAGTTATATACTGGATATCATATTATGTTAAGATCATTTGCCATCTCGCTATTCTTCCAGACAGAGCGGGCTTTTCAAATATGTACTTGATGGGATCCATCTTTGAAATCAATAAAGTAGTGTGAGTCAGCATATACTGTCTCAGCCGGCGAGCAGCCCATACAAGAGCGCAGCAAGTTTTCTCGAGCAGTGAGTAACGAGACTCACAGTCGGTAAACTTTTTGCTCAAGTAATAAATAGCGTGCTCTTTTCGGCCAGACTCGTCATGCTGCCCCAACACACACCCCATTGAATTGTCAAGTACTGTCAAGTATAGTATCAGAGGTCTTCCTTCCACCGGTGGCATAAGAATGGGTGGCTCTTGGAGATATTCCTTTATCCTTTCAAAGGCGGCCTGACATTCATCATTCCAGCGCACTACTTGATCTTTCTTCAGCAATTTGAAGATTGGCTCACAAGTAGCAGTCAGATGTGAGATGAATCGGGCAATGTAATTTAGTCGTCCCAGGAAACCTCTGACTTCTTTCTCTGTTTTTGGAGTCGGCATCTCTTGTATGGCTTTTACCTTGGCAGGGTCCACCTGAATACCCTTATCACTTACAATGAAACCTAGCAATTTTCCAGATCTTACCCCAAAGGTGCATTTGTTGGGATTCAACCTCAGCTTGTATAACTTGAGTCGGTCAAACAACTTCCTCAGATGGTCAAGGTGCTCCTCCTCAGTTTGAGACCTTGCAATCATGTCATCAACGTATACCTCAATCTCATGATGGATCATATCATGAAATAAAGCAACCATGGCACGTTGATAGGTTGCCCCAGCATTTTTCAATCCGAATGGCATGACCTTATAACAGAAGGTGCCCCACTGAGTCACAAATGTAGTCTTCTCCATATCTTCTGGAGCCATCTTGATCTGATTATACCCTGAAAAACCATCCATGAAGGAGAACACCTTGTGTTGAGCTGTATTGTCAACAAGGACATCAATGTGAGGTAGGGGGAAGTCATCCTTGGGGCTGGCCCTGTTCAGATCCCTGTAGTCAACACACATCCTGACTTTACCGTCCTTCTTCGGCACTGGCACTACATTGGCAACCCACTGAGGGTAAGAAGTCACTGCAAGGAACCCGACATCAAACTGCTTCATAACCTCGGCCTTGATCTTTTCAGACATCTCTGGACGCATCCGTCGGACTTTTTGCTTTATCGGAGGGCAATCTTCCTTGGTTGGTAGGTGGTGAACTACAATGTCGGCATCCAAACCAGGCATATCTTCATAGGACCAAGCAAAAATCTCCATGTAGTCTTGTAGTATCTGGATCAATCATTGCTTCACGCTGAGCTCTAAATTGGCACCAATCTTGACCTCTTTCCTATTTGTCTCAGTACCCAGGTTAATTGTCTCTACCGGCTCTTCATGTGGTTGAATAGCCCTCTCTTCCTGGAGTAGCAGTCTCGCAAGTTCACCAGGCACTTCGCAATCATCTTCACCTTCGTCTTCGGCCAAGTTGATCGGATTTTCGAAGTCATAACTGGCGGTAGCAGGGCTGTTACCAGTGAGATCCAGAGTGGATTGAAACCTGTATAAGTGAGTGTGTGTAAATATAGCTGTTTTGCAATATATATAACACAGAAAGGAAAAGAGCACAAGATTTGAAATGCAACAAACGTCCAATGTTTTGATTGATGATATATGAAAATGTCATACAAAAAAGCCCTCACAAATGGAGCTGCGATGCCCCGGGTAGGACACCGAGCCAACAAAATTTTAACATATTGTTTGTTACAAATTGGAAAAAAAGAAATTAATTACTGCGTGACAAATGTGATAGGGGTAAAATCCTTTGCCGTCCAGTTGCTTGGTCCGTCGCTGGTAGTCGGGTAGATCCAACTGTCAAACTCTGCTTCCTCCACATCTTCCTCGATAGCATTCACCCTTGAGCTGGAGATAAACACCGGAGCCTTTCCGATCTTCTCTTTGCGCACAGCCTTCTGAGCCTCTGCAGTAAAGCCTAGCCCAAACTTGTCGTTCTTCTGAGTGAAGTCAGGAAGCTGACCCCAGTTTGCACAATTGCCTTTCTGAACCACAGCCCGGGCATCTCTTAGGGAAGCCATCTTCAAGGAAACATTCTCTTCAACTGTTGTCTCTGCAGCTGCTGAAATTGGATGTACCTCCTCGAAATGCTGAAAGGGGGTTTCAATAAACTCCCCGTCCATCTCAATGTATCTGAAGGAATTCAAATGGCTCACCATATACTCCTCTTCTCCTTGCACAGTGACGATCTTCCCTCTAACAGGGTACTTCAGCTTCTGGTGCAAGGTGGAGGTCACTGCCCCAGCTTTATGGATCCAAGGTCGACCCAGTAGACAAGAGTACGATGGACGTATATCCATCACATAAAAAGTAGAGTCAAACACTTGAGAGCCCACACGAATAGGGATGTTAACCTCTCCATGAACCATCCTTTTAGAACCGTCAAAGGCCCTGACGATGATATTGTTGGGCTTCAATTCCAGACCTTCATAATCCAGACGGTCTAAAGCCTTTTTCGGTAGAACATTCAAAGAAGAACCAGTATCCACCAATACATGCGCCAGAGTAGTGCCCCTGCATTCGATAGAGACATGCAGGGCATCATTGTGGTCTCTTCCCTTCGCAGTCAGGTCAGCATCTGAGAAACCCAAGCCATTGTCTGCTGTTAGATTTGTTATGCAATCGGTGAACTGGACTGCAGACGTCTCTTGCGGCACATGGGCCGTCTTGAGAAATGAGATCAAGGCCTTAGCATGGGCCTCGGAGCATAGCAATAAGGAGAGCAGGGAGATCTTGGAGGGCGTATGCCCCAGCTGCTCGACAACATTGAAATCACTTTTCTTTATTATTTTCAAAATCTCCTCCATTTCTTGTCGGGAGGCCTCAGCATTTATGGGTATTGGTGCCTCCATCCGGGCAGGCTCTTCTTCAATCCCTTTGCCCCGAGCATTTGATGACTCAGCAGCAGGGGACACAACTTGATCAGCAACAGGAATAGGTAAACTTGTAGGTTTTATAAGGAGGGGTTTTTGAATAGCGGGCGGTGCAATGTCAGGCGAGAAGAGCCTGCCACTGCGGGTGACCTTGGCTGGACCAGTGATATCGCAGATACTGGCGCCAGCGTCGAATTCTTGTTTGATTCCATTTACATACACGTCTGCCCCATAATGCCAGGGGACAGCTTTATCAGACATGTAGGGGAGAGGCCCCGGGACAGTAATAATCACAGGTGCAACAGTCATGATTTAAACAGGCTTCTTCGGGGGAGCCTTGATTGGATTTTTGAAGATGGTAACCACAGAAATTTCTTTTATCGGAACCAACTGAACAGCAGACTTCTTAAACAGAATCTCCTTGCTATCCATTAGGCTTTGGATGCCTAACCTCAACAAGGGACAACCAGACAGGGAAACAGCACAGAACAGGCAACCTTCACCGCAACCCGGAAATAAACCGGCCCGCAGTAGGTTCTTCTTAACGGTCTTCAGAGGGGTAACAACTTCATCTACCGAAACAGCGTACATTTCTTCCTCAACGGCATTTACTCTATGCTGGGGCATAGGAGCAGTTACGACATTTGGTCTCTCCGACGCTTCAAACTGAATTTCCTTTGCGTCGATCAGATCTTGCACTTTGTTTCTCAAGGCCCAGCAATCATCAGTAGTGTGCCCGGGACTATCAGAATGATAAGCACACCGGGCATTTGGGTTATACTTAGGAGACGCAGTGTTGACGACCTTAGGAGCTTCTTTGAGGGTCACCAGGTTGGTGGATAACAGTTGGGGTAAAATTTGAGATAAGGTCATACTCAGCCGAGTATACTGCCTCTTGGGCCTTTCACTTCTTTGTTGATTGTACTGCTGAGGAGCAGCAACAGGTTTTGATATGACCAAAGCATTGACGGCTTGGCGACTTTCGGGCTTGACTTGTATTCTAGGACCATAGACGGCACTTGCTTCTTTCTTAAACGGCCTCTTCTCAGCACTGGTGGAGGCAGCCTTTTGTATTTTGCCTGACCTGATGCCAGCTTCAATTCTTTCTCCTGTCAATATCAAATCTGTAAACCCAGCGGAGGAGTTACCAACCAAATGATTGAAAAATGGACCAGACAACGTCCCTAGAAACATATCAACCAGCTCTCGATCAGTTAATGGAGGCTGCACCCTGCCAGCCAAATCTCTCCATTTCTGAGCGTACTCTTTGAACCCTTCACCCGTTCCTAGAGACATACCCTGAAGTTGGGTACGCGTAGGAGCGAGATCAGAATTGTATTGGTATTGTCTGTAGAATGCGGTTGCCAAATCTTCCCAGTGTCGGATGCTAGTTCCATCTAATTGGTAAAACCATTCAAGCTGTGATCCTGAGAGGCTATCTTGGAAGAAGTGAATCCAAAGGTTCTTATCCGCCGTGTAAGGTTGGATTTTCCTCACGTACGACCTTAGGTGCAGCTTTGGGCAGGAAACCCCATCATACTTGGCGAAGGCAGGCGCCTTAAACTTGTGTGGAATTACTACTCCAGAAGATAACCCCAAATCTCTGAAATCCAGCCCCGGCACATTCTGAATTTCCATGGCGCTCAAGCGATCCTCCAATTGTTTGTATCTGTCAGCAGCAGGTGGGTATTGTTCGTCGTTATAGTCCGTCTCGTTGTCGGAGACTGCGGGACTAGGAGCTCCTCCCCCTTGGGGACTGTTTTTCTCAGCAGAAGAAGTAGTGGGATCAGCTTCATTATGGAGTGTGTTCCCAAATCTGCGTCTGGTGTTGAACAATGCAGTCCTCTTTTTCTTCTTCTTCTTCAGGAGTAGAGTCTTCAACTCTTGCTGTCCTTGGGCTAGGCTTAGGACCATCTCTTGAAACTGTGCACTTTGGGCCTGAAGGGCCTTGATTGCTTGCTCACTGGAAGAGTCTGGATTCATGATGACTGTTTAAAATAAACAGCGAAGGAGATTAAGCAACCTGTGAAATAGGGTACCTGCTATGCATATGGTGCAATGGAATGCGTATGCTTTATGTTTTCAAAGACAAACAAGATTCAACTTTGTAGCCAAAAAGGGAAACACACTTCATTAGATTAAAATTTCAATTGTTCAACAACTTGCCCTTAGGCATTACAGGAATGAAAAATACTGAAAAAGGAAATAAAACTACAAAAGGAAACATCCAAAGCTCATCAATGCTCCCATGGCCTCCTCTTTTCAGTGCTGATGTAGTTGTTCAGGACCCGTTCTTCCTCCAATTGCTTAGTCAGCCTCTGGATCTTCCGTTCCTGCTCGTTGAACTTCTCCCGATAGAAATCCCGTTCTTCCTTTAGCTGTGCCCAAGATCTCTTCATGGTGTCAAAATCAGTAGGTATCTGAGGAGGGAGGACAGTTGGAGGAACCCCATCTTCGTCAGGAGATTCAAGAATGAGAGGTCTAACAGCTTCGTAGGGCATACCTAACTTCTGAGCACGGATGCGGACCCATTTGCAATAGGGCTTCAATGGCAGAGAAGTCTTTGGTCCCAACTCATGTGGGTCAGCTTTGTGGATTCTGTCCCAAGCTTTAATGAATCCCTGGCGTAGTTTGTCACTGTCTGCCTGAAATTCAAAATGGAAGTGAGGAACCAGCATTTCATGAGGCCCATCTCCTCTGGCTCTTCCAAACTGACGGAGAGCTAAGCACGGATTGTAAGAGATTCCTCCTTGGATACCAATCAATGGAACATTAGGGTATTCTCCGCAACGGTCAATAACAGCTACCTCATCCAAACCTCTGAGAGTCCAAGTGATGTCATTATCAGTGAGAGACATTAACCTCCGAGCCCAACCTTTTCCTTCTTCATTCTTCAGCACGAACTTAGGAAGGTGCGAAATAAACCACCTTACAAGCAAAGGAGCACAACACCACGGAGTTCCCCGTTTTCGAGCAGTACGAGCATAGAGTTGTTGCAGAATGTCTCCCAAAAGAGTGGGTACCGGATTCCGAGACATGAAGATCCTTATGACATGGATACTGATAAAGGTGTCAGGGTTGGGAAACAATACCAGACCGTAGATCAAAAGAGCCAGAATATCCTCGTACGCCCTGAAGTCCAAGTCATTCCAGAAATCATTAGCCTTGCCAACCAGAAATTTAACCAAAAAGCCCTTGATCCCATTTCTAGTTTCCCAGTTGGACAATACCTCTTCCTTGGTCAAGGGGAGAATTGCAGCAATCTCTTCAGGCCTAGGAGTCTTTTCCAAACCAGTGAATGGAGTTTGTTCCAAGACAGGGATCCCAAGCAAATAAGAAAATTCTTCCAGGGTGGGAACCAGCTGGAAGTCTTGAAAGGTGAAACAGTGGTACAGAGGGTCATAAAACTGGGTCAGAACACTTATCAGTTGTTGGTCCCATTTTGCAGTGATCAAGCCAAGGAGAGAACCATGTCTGTTGATGAAGGAAGAAGTGTTTGGAATCCTTCCAACCAAATCCTTGAGTAAGACTGGTGGTTGAACAAAGTTGAGCCGGACAGTATTTCTACGCACGGGCATCATGATGTCCTACAAAACAGAGCAAAGATGAAACCTTTTTGTCTTTGAAATGGGTTAGTCCTTTATACAGGATGCATGCAATGGTATGATGGCATGATGCTATGATGAAGCACACCACAAGTATTCACATAGGCAAATAAGGCACACAAGTCACACAAGACACCCTTAGGTTTCAGGCCAGCATGAGTTTCAGGTATTACCCTCTTTTGGTTCTGTTGGTTAAAACATGTCCTATCAGAAGTAACCGGGTTCTAGAGGATCTCAAATCATTGGCTACCCTCAATCGGTCATAACTCCAGCATCGCAATCTTTTCTCGCGGCCAGAACCATCTCGAGAGTTTAGCCTCAATGAGTGTAGCATACTGCTACTGTCCTAATAGCCAAGTTGGTCAATTTAGGGTTCTAAGGTTGGTTGGTGTTTAAATGACCCCTTAGAAGACCTATATTATCCCTGTTGCAACACAAGGGATATAGGTACAGACTAAGATGCCACACCAACGTAGCCACTGCTTCACCCATGTCGGTCTACGCCGGACAGGTCCCTCACAGATTATGCTACCTAAAAAGGGTATTTCCCAGATCCGGGTTAGGATCTATGAACTCCGATGCAAGGCCCACAAATATAAAAGCAAACAAAGCAAACAATTGAAAACAAAGGTGATCTAAGCCCTAAGGTTACTCCACTTTTAAAAGTCTTCCCCAGCAGAGTCGCCAGTTCTGTGATACGGTGGGAGAACTGACTTGAGGTTTTGCATTTGTATTCGCAAATGTTGCGGTTAGCAAGAGTCGCCACCGACTTTTTATTTTATCCTAAGGAAAGGTTAAAAAGCACAGCAAAAACCTTTTGAGATGTTTTCTTGGGTTCGGGGAGTAGATTATAGAAAGGGAAGGTATTAGCACGCTTTCTATCCATGGTTATCCATGGGCTCTTAGTTACTTGCTTAGATCACTTGCCTTTTGTTTTCAATTTGTTTGAAATGGTGCTTGAGTGTGTGTGTGGGTTTTGAAATTGTTTTGAAAAGATGCCAATGTGGTGGCAACCTTTGTAATGATCCATGTGGGGATGTATACAAAGATGTATGTCTTTTGAAAAGGTTTTCATTTGTTTTTTGAAAGTTGTTTTGAAAGTATAGTGATGTGTGATTTTGGAAATTAGGCAAGTGTTTTGTTTTGCAAGTTTGATTCAAGTAACTAAGAGGTTGTCTACTCCTAAATTTCTCAAAAGATTATTGCTATGTCTTAACCCTTTTAACAAGTTTGTTCCACCATTGTATTTGATGGACAATCTTGTGTTTGGATGTGAGAGGGACAGGCGCGGGTCATCGTTTAGACCATAATTGCAACGGCGTTAAATGTCTTTGAGCAATTTTCTTTAAGGGACTTGATCATTTGTTTTTGTTTGTTTTGAAAAGTTTTGTCGAGGGACTATGATCATTCAAATTGTTTGCTTTGCCCAAAGAAGTTCAACATAAAATATGGCCCCTTTATTTGAAGGCTACAAGTGGAATACCCTAGGGGTGCAAGTGTGAGATGTGTTGTTTATTTTCATGCTCATTTATCTTGTATTAGGTCAAACTATTTTTTATCGTTTTTTCGCATACAAACCCTAACTCTAACATGTTATTATTAGAAAGCAATAAAGTGCGAAATTTAAATTACTAAGCTATTACAAAACCAAATATGGGAAGGGGGGTACAAATGTTCAAATGGGGATATTGACAAAAATTTAAATCTAAATTATTACATCAATTTGAATATTTGCAATATAAATAATGTACGAAAATTAAATAAGAATGCAAGATGCAAAAGAAATGTTTTGTATATGTATGAAAAAATATTATTTATGTAAAAGAGAAAAGAAAATAAAAATATATTATTTTTTTTGAGAGTATTTTGAATTTAGGGCACAAACCCTAATTTTGAAGAAAATGCATTATTATCTAATTTAATATAGATATTTATTTATTATTTATAAAAATAAAAAAAATGAAGTATATTATGAAAAAGAGTATTTTTGTATCAAATATTAATAAAAATGAAAAAAATTCAAGTATTTTATTTTTAGCTTAAATATATTAATAAACATATATATATATATATATATATATATATATATATATATATATATATATATATATATATATATATATATATATATATATATATATATATATATATATATATATATATATATATATATATATATATATATATATATATATATATATATATATATATATATATATATATATATATATATATATATATATATATATATATATATATATATTAAATCTTAAATATGTATTATACACAAAGCAAATATTTATTTAATATTTTAATAGAATAAATAAAAAGAGTATTTTTTATGTGAAATATTTTCAGAAGGTAAATAAGAATAAAAAAATGTATTTACACTATTTTTCTATTTATTCTAATAATAGTATATATATATTTAGGTATAAACAAAGAAATAAATCAAATAAATATGCCATAAATTCAAAAAAGGATGAAAAAAATATTTTTAAAATTTTTATATCATGAGAAAAAATAAACAAAGTCAACCAAAAAAAGAAAAAGTCAAAAAGAGTCAAAAATGAAGCAAATGGGCTCAGGGGGTGTGAATCAAAATAAATGGTGTGAATAGGAAAAAATTCCAGGCCCAGCCCAGAAGACTTGTCTTCTTCAACCTCTGAACAACATCCTTCAAGTAAAACACGCGTTTTTTATCTCTGGATTCCTGGACTTTCAAGCAAAACTCATAACATGAAAAGTGTAGAGCATTAAGAGACGGTTTCAACCATATAAAGAACTTGACCTATCTCTCTAAGATGAGGGAGAATTTCTCCTCCCCTAATTTCTGACCTAACTTTTCATCAATGTTCAGACATGAAATTCTCTAAGCACACGAAATATAAATGAAATCTAATCATATGAGCAGGTTCAGGGCTATGATTGTGACATGTTTTCTTCAAAAACCTAAAGCTAACAATGCCTAATAAGGGAGATAGAACTCCATGAATGTACCTGTTCAGTTGGAATCGAGCTTTGCAATGGAGGATGTTTCAAAGTGAAATGATGACTTGTATAGCTTCCTTGAAGTGTAAGGATGCTTTTCCAAGTCCTACTTTGTCTTGAAACTCCCTGAATCGAGCTAGTGCACTCCAACTGCAAAACAGAAAATCAAAAATGGTGAAGTGGCTTGGAGGTGTTACAGGTCAGGTTTTAGGTCATGGTCAGCTTGCATATGTTGTAAGGAAGGTAGAGGAACAGGTTTGGACAGGAATGCTCGAAGGGATTGAGAGATAGCACTCAATCTGCAGGGGTTCCCCTGTTTGTGCAGTTTTGTGGTGTTTCTGAGATGGAGAGTGCTTGAGAGGCAAATGGCTCGTGCAAAAGCTTGGTTGGGTAGTTTGGAATGTGTTTGATAGCTTTTGTGTTGTGTCTCTATGCTGAAGAGAGAGTTGTGATAAGTTATGGACTTTTCTTGAACTTGAAGCAAACAAAAGCAAGTTGAGGTTTTAGGTCAGTAGGGGGCCTCCTAATGTGCTGCATAATCTTCTCTTGATCAGAGCAACTTGTCCATAATCTTGTGCCAAAAGGATTTAGCTTGTACCTTCTTGATTTTCAATTGGACATAAAGCTAACCTTTTCAAGAATGGAAAGTTTACTTTATCTAAAAATGGATCAATCTTGTGTACAATGCTTGAACTCATGGAACAACACTTTGGCACAATGAACAAGCATTAAATTAAGGAGTGTAATTTGGTTTAAGGACCTGTAAAGTAGCACAAACTATGCTGAGTTCAAATTTGCAAAGTTATGGATATGGAACTTGGTCATGAACAAAGTGGTTTTTTGCTATATTGTGAAATTCGATTCTCTCTAACCATGAGATTGTTTGAGAAGTTCTTGGACATTTTGGAAAGCTTGGAATGTGTACTACAATCCATCTTTGAAATGCAAATTAAAATTCCAAGTGGAAGGGTATGAAAAATGGCCTTTAAGTGGGGTAGAAAACCTTGTCAAAATAGGTTAAAATTTCACTAAGTTAAAAATGGTTTAGTGCCCTTATTCAAAAAATTGTAACTTGAGATACAAGCTTCAAATGAGAAAACTTTGTGAATCAAAGTTGTAGATTATGCAACAAGCTACAACTTTCATGTTTTGACTTTTGTTTGAATCCAAATGGATCTTGGTGAAAAGGTGGGGCAAAGTTGGGAAAAAATTAGGGTTTTTCATAACTTAGAAAAATTCTAAGTTATGAAAAATTCCATTTTCAAACCCTAATTTGCATTTTGTGATTTCTTGGTGAACAAGTTTCATGATTTGGCATGTTTTGATGAAAAATGAATCTTGACTCTTGATTTTGACCAAAAAGTCAAAGTTTGACTTTTCAGTATACAGTCAAAATTGATCAATTGACTGGGAAATTCAACTGTCAACATTGTGTACTTGGGATCTTTTGAGCTTGATGAACATGTCAAGATAATTCCATGGGGTCCTTGAGTCCATATGTGAGCTTGGTTTGCCATTGGCTAGGTCAAACAGTCAAAAATTGCCTTTGTGCAGTCAAAACCCTAAAAATGACCATTTTGCCCTTTTGGTGATCTGATCAAATTTCTTGTGGAATTGTGATCCAAACTTGATCAAATGGTCCATATGAGTTCAATATGTTGATGTGGGTCAAAAATCATGAGGTTTGACTGTCAATTGGCCACAGTTGACTTTTTCCCCAATACAGTTGATTTCTAGGTCAACTGTCCAATTGACTGGGCAAAACTTGGAATCAAGACTTGAAACTTGGTATAGGTAAACTTGGGAGTCCAACATGAAGCATGAAAGTCATCTTAGGCATTTTAGGTCAAAACATCCTTGGGCAAACACAAACCCTAATTTGAGTCCACAGTGTAAGGAGAAGTCTTGAGCAGAGGAAACCCTAACTGGATCTTGCTCTTCAAAGGTCTTGTGATGAGAAAATGTTGAGGAAATGGGAGGGCAAATTTTGGGGTACAACAGCTACCTACTTACTAATAGTAGGATAGTGTTGTCTAAAGGATAGGAGGAAAAGAACAACCCTTTTCGAGTATAAAAGTAGATAGTTGTTACAAGTTTGCTCAAAAACACTTTTTGCACTTACACAAATACTACTTTTCAAAAACAAGTTTAAAAAAAATTTGCTTTGTTAACACTCTTGATGACTAATATAAGAGTTAAACGCAAAGCAAATCGTCGTACTAAGGCATTTTCCAAACATTTTCAAACGCAAAAAGCACAAAGGTATTTCAAAATGAGCAAACCTCTAAGAGCCCGTAGATAACTACGGATGGAAAGGGTGCTAACACCTTCCCATTCCATAATCCCCTTACTCAGAAAACTCTCGAAAAGGTCTTTTTTTGTTCTTTTCACCCTTTCCTTAATTTGGATAAAAGAAAAGTCGGTGGCGACTCTTGCTTACCGCGACATTTCTGAATACAAAATGCAAACTAGTATTAACAGTCGGTTCTGCCACCGTATCACACATACGATAAGAGTTCAAGGTCGGCAACCTTGTCTTGAAGATAAATCTCAAAGAATCTCGCGAGGGCAAGCTCGCAGTGAATTGGGAAGGTCCTTATTACGTCTACGTGAAAATAGGGACTGGAGTGTATTACTTGGAAAACTTACAAGGGGAATAACTCGTTCGATCATGGAACACTGGAAAGTTGAAACAATATTACAATTAAAAACACTGAGCAATCGGCGAGTGTGGTCGACAAGAAAAACTCACCCAAGCCCGACCATGCGTGCATGCCTTGGCACAAGCATGACACCCAAAATATTCATAAGGGGCAAAGCTCCGCTCTTATAATGAGCGCACCTTCAGCCCGATATGGATAACTCAATCGAGCTCTATAGTCTTCGTGCCACGACAGTAGAACGCCCGGATCGCGATGGGAAGTTCACGCTGCCTAACCCATGTCCCTCGAAACGAGACCCGAGTTCCAGCCCGTGCCCGATATACATCCTGGCCATTTGATCAGTTTCCCCACACTGATAAACATACGAACTAAACGAGCAAATCCCTGCTACTAACTCTTAGCAAAATAAAAGATGTACCAAATGGACAAGTTTATCAATAAACATACAAACACAAGTTAAATATTCAAAACAAACGAACGCCACGGCCGGTAAACTAAAGGAAACGACCACATGGGCCGCTATTGTACGAATATTACAACAAAAGAAGCTTTTAATGCCCCATCCAAAAAGAATAAATTTGTGGCCAGAGACCACACTTGTTCGAAAATTACATAAACTGGCAAAAGCCCGAAGAAACAAAAATACGATAATACGGTGTGCGTGCCAAAATAAATAGAACAATCATTCTTCAGCTTCTTCTTCGGTGACAGGCAAAAATTGGGCAAGACCCCCGGTGGGCTGAGCGACGAACTCCTTGAGATAATTGGGGACCAAAATCTTAGCGACAGCCACGTAATAGTTGACCCACATTCCTAAAGTGTTGAGTTCGACACTAGGGCTTAACACATGTATCCGCTTTACAGCATTTTTAGAGCTCCCCTCGGAGGCAGCCTGGGCGTCGTCCACCGCCAGCTGAAAATGGGCAACAAGCTCAGCCCGAGTTTTCAAATCTTTGGTGTCCTCCGGCTCGTCTTCAGCGGGCGTAACCTCGACAGTCAGGGCCGCCACCTTTTCCTCAAGGTCTTTCTTCTCGAGCAAGAGGACCATGTGTTCCTCGAAGAGCCTCCCTGATTCTTCATCGAATAGCTTTTGAGCCTTTTCCTCCTCGATCCGGGCCTTCTCGCTCACAGCCATATTTTCCTGAAGATTCTTCAGCTTGGCCTCCTGGGAGGAACTTCCCTCGGTGTAGGCGACGGCCATCTCCTGAATCCGCATCAAACCATTGGCATCTTGCGCCAGCATCGCTCTCTTCTTCGGGCGGCCCAAACCCTCGAGATGAAGGGATTCAGCCCGAGAAAGACGAAGAGTTGCGCCCTTGAAAAAATCCTTCTCCAGCCAGTAAGGGGGCAGGCCGTACGTCCCCTTCCCCTTTTCCCCAGTCAGGTCGAAGCGCCCCTTGGGACGCGGCCTCTTCTCTTTCAAGGAAACTATGGTAGGAGAAAGAGCAACCGTGGCTTGGGCCGAAGACGAGTCGTCTGACCCTAAGGTAGGAGCGACCCCTGAGAAAATCTGCGCATCCTTTTGAGCCTTCCTCGCTCTAGCAGCAAGAGTCTTGGCTATGTGCTCCTCGATGGGATTCATGCCATCTGCAAAACAAACAAAAATAAACACAGTTAGAAAATGAGGATTCAAATAAATGACGATCACATACTAATGTTAAAACATAAATACCCAAGTATTTAATGGGTTCCTCGCTCCCGAGGAACTCTTTGACGATTATGAGGCTCGACTTGTATATAGGCTCCTCGTTCTTGTCGATCATCGGCCTGCCTCCTTGCCGACTCGTTGAACGCGAGGAATCTGAGCCACGAAGGCAGTCAAGACAGTGAAGATCTGCAGGTCCTCGACTCTAAGCTCCCCCTCCCTCTAGACATAGGAGCCCAATTCATTATCAAAATGCTTCCTCTTCCATTGGAATAGGAACTTGTAAACTAGTTTTACAACAGGGTCTCCTAGCTCGTTCAGACAGGGAATATCATCCTCGTTAAGCGTTGGTATGGTCCTAAAGACGTTCAGCATCTCCTTGCTTGAAGAAGGCTGCACCAATATGTATTTGTCTTTAAAGTGACAAACAAACTCTAGATAAATGTTGTACCCCAAAATTTGCCCTCCCATATTCTCCAAGATTTGTCAAGTCAAGGTCACAAAGTTCTCCAAGGGCTATGCAGTTCAACTGTCTCCTATACAGTCAAAACTAG
Organism: Vicia faba; assembly: GCA_948472305.1. NCBI lineage: Eukaryota > Viridiplantae > Streptophyta > Magnoliopsida > Fabales > Fabaceae > Vicia > Vicia faba. The sequence goes on from OX451736.1 coordinate 992,084,542, forward strand.
GGTTTGGGTTCTGATCAAGAAAATGAAGTTTTCAAAGGCCCAATCAAGTCTCATATGCCTACAAATGTGGTCAAGCATCCTCATGTCAAGTTTCAAGGCATTCAGCTCAAAATTGCACAGTCAAAACCCTAGATTGCACTACAGTCAACTGTAGGGGCAAAATGGTCATTTGACAGTCAAAAGTTCAAATTTTTGGTCAACATATCATTTTGAAGCCACAAACATCATTTGATCAATGCTTGATCATGATTCTCAAAATTTGGCTCAGAAATCATCAAAGATGCAAAAGTTGCTATATTTGGACAGCTGAAAAAGTCAACTGAAATTGACCAGGGCATAACTTTCACATGGATTATCAGAAAAATTCCATCCAAAGCTCATTTTGAAGAGAAAGACATTTCCTACAACTCATCTTCATACTTAAAGTCCAAGAAATGCTCTCACAAAAAGTTATCAATTTCAACATTATAGGTCATTTTCAAAAGTCAACAAAAAGGGACTTTAAGTCAAAGGCCATAACTTGAGATTGGTAAATCAAAATTACATGGGACCAAAGGCATTGGTTAAAGGACTCAAAGACCTTTCCAAAATGTCCAAGAACATGTGAAAAGCTTAAAAATTGAGCAAGTTATGCCTTGTGGAAGTTGGGAAATTTTTGGGAATTTTGAAAAGTCAACATTGATGCAAAAGGCCTAAAAATGCAAATGGGCCCATTTTTCTTCCAAGTTTCTTCATGCCAAGCCTATGCATGACCATTAAGCCCAAAGGGAAGTATTTTCATATTTTTTAATTATTTATTTGAATTTATATTAATATTAATTCATTTAAATTATTTTAATACATGAAAAATATAAACCTAACCTAAAAAAATCTTTTTATGCACATTATAGGCTCAATATCTCGTGCTTAGTCAATTATGGAAGGTTTTGGGTTGATTGGAACTAATTGACACCAAATTGCACATGATAAGATTCAAAAAGATCCTTAAGCAAATCAAATCTTCAATCAAAGATTACAAGGGATTTTATGCAGTTTTCTTGACCTAAATCGTTCCATACAAGTACTAGATCAGAACCCTAATGCCAAGAGACTGCAAGCTGCGCCCAAACAAGCCATTGCAAATTGAAATTTTTCATAAAAACTCAAAAACTGAAAACCAGTCTCAAGGTCGATTCAAGCTTCAACTTTCATTCCATTGGCATCCTGAAGCACCACTGGACGTTTCTCAATCATTAACATCAACCAAAACACCCTAAACTGGTATCCATGAGTCAAACTGTGAAGCAAAGTTCTTGAAATCGCATAGCATAATTCAAGCATTTTTTTTCATTTTTATTTATGTATTCATGATCACAATGATGTTTCTAAGCTAACCATGGTGTTTGATTGCATTTTTGTTGACCATACGTGATTTTGCCATTGCTAAAATTTAGGGTTACAGGTTTCTTGAAATAGGGCTTTTGCGTAGAGGGAAAATTAGGGTTCATGAATACCATGGTTGAACTCAGCGCTTAGAGACGAAGAAGAAGATATACTCGCGATCAATTTATATATGCCATAGCGCTAATCGCTATTTTTCCATAGCCTACTTTCTGCAACGCTTCAAAAACCGTGGCCTCTGAGTTTTGTTTTTACAGGGACGAAGACGATGGTGTCGTGTCACACGGGGACAGGCCAATTCAAATTTGCGCGCGTTTTAATTACTTAGCGTTGATTTTGTTTTTTTATTATTTGTTTTCCATAATATGTCAATTGATCCAAGCAGCGCAGTTGGCAGGCACCTCACTTTGTAAAGTCCAAGACCTGGGTTCAAGTCCCAGGTCTGGCAAATGTTCAATATTATTTTTCAATAATTGATCCTATGCAGCGCTAACGTCCCAGTATACCATGCACACTCAAAAATTAACTAGCCACGCGTCCTGGAGATCTAATCAAAGGTTCAAGTTGAAGGCATATCATGGATGTAAGTCAACATAGCTGTAGGCCGTCCAAAAGGTCAACGAAACTCAAAGCTAATGGGCCAAAATTCCAGGCCTAAACCTCCAATTTTGGGACTACACCCCACCCTGGTTTGCCTTCCCTAATCTTTTTATTTATTTTTATTCTTGTTTTAATAATTACTTTTATTTAATTATATTTATTTAATTAATTATTTTTAACAAAATACAAAAAACACACAAAAATCAGAAAATATAAAAAATATAATATTTATTTTATTATGATTCTTTTCAAATAAACATGTAAATAATTTAGTAAATTAGGTTATAAGTTTAATTCTTTTTTAACAAAAAATGTAAAAAATATAGAATTAGGTTAATAAACACTTTTTCTTCCTTTTTTAATTTTTTTCCTTTTTTTTTCACAGTAATAATTATTTATCTATTTATTTTTTATAATTAAATTGCACATAAGTAAATTAGGGTTTAATGTAGATTATATTTTAATTCTTTCATAATAAATAAAAATATTAGAATTAGGGTTTGACGCCTCCTTTTTAATTTTAATTAATAATTCTTTTTCTTTTAAATCTAAAAAACACAAAATACCAAAAAAAACATTTAATCATTTAATTGTTAATTCTCATTAACTTTTAATATTTTGCAAAAGGGTCCAACGCCCATTGTTTTAATTTAATTGCGCACATTTACTTTATGTCGTTCATTGTAATTATGTAAATCTCCCAAAGCCATGTAACTTTACTTTTCGCACTTTATTTTTCCGCTTTATTTATTTTCCGCTAAATCGGGTCCGGTTTAATTTTGGCGATGTGGACCCGCGCCATTTGTAATAGCCTTAGATTTATTTTCCCGCAACTTATAACTGTTAAATATGCATGCAAGAATGAATGGACAAATTAAAATCAAGCGTAGATCACAACAAACATGACAAGACAAATAACTGAAACATGACACACAATTCGCACACACCACCCCTAGGGTACGCCTCACTGTTGCCTTTCGAAAGGTGATCGTCGAGTAGAGGATGTCTTAGTAAGTCCTCATGATCCGGGAACCTGGCATGAGGGTAGCTTCTAAGGTGTCTTCCCATTGCTCTGGTGATCACCATGTCCCTAAAAATCGAATTGACCCGAACACCTCCAACGGTGGTGCTACCTACCTCTCAATGGTGGGATGGCACTACTTTAAAGGACATTTACACAGACGAATTCCTTAGGGTAGGTAGGTTCTCGTAGGTACTTGCTCTAATTTCAAACAAAAACTCTTTTCACACCAACACATTTTCAAAAGCTTTCAAAGCAAATCTTTCAAACACTCTGACGTATGAGTCGATCTGAAATTTTTCAAAAGAAACTTTTTAAACCCACAATTGAAAAGCAAGCAAACATTTTTGAAAACACATTGAGCAAGTATCTAAGAGCCCATGGATAACCATGGATAGAAAGGGTGCTAACACCTTCCCTTTCTATAACCTACCTCCCGAACCGAGAGCAATCTCTTTAAGGAATTTTTCTGTGCTTTTGTCCTTTCCATTTGGAGAAAATAAAAGACGGTGGCGACTCTTGCTTCCGCGACATTTCGCGAACCAGCGTTAAACAGTTAGTTCCAGATCCACCGATCACAATAAACTTTAAACAGCTTCTTGTTCCCTTGCTTCAGGGAAACCCATCCCCATTTGTCGTTGACCTTACTCCTCTAGAGGTGGAAGAAGTAGAAGAACAAGGGAATGGTGGCCCCTATCTTCAAGTAATCACAGACTATCTTGAATGCTCGCATGAACGTGATGCCATTTAGGTGCAGTTGGGAAGGAGCCACGCGCAGGTGCCTGAATACGGCCACCTCAAAATTCGAGAAAGGGAGTCGAAGACCAATCTCCAAAAATACGATATCATACATGGGAATCCGCATCCTATCATATTTCGAGCAGATTCTGCTCTCTTTCCTGGGGATGTATAGCGACCACTCTCCTTGGTTCCCTTCCTCGCTAGCATACACTTCTATAAAAACATCATCTCGATGCTCAAAGAAATACGAGGGCCACTCCCAGGGATCATTCGTGACCCAGGACCGCAGATCCTCCTCGTCCCCAGGGGGAAACAAGCAACCTTGGTCAGTGGAGGTCATCTTCACATCGTCCCCCCCCCTTGATGATCCGGCTGATTCTGCACGTCTCCAGAATGCTCGGTGAGCTACTCGCCTCGTCTGAAGAACTTCTTGAAGATCCAGAAGACTCACTTGAGAGATCAACTCGAGTGTTGTCGGCCATAGTACCTGAAAAGCAGAGGAAAAAGATGAGTTCGACATCAATTCCAGAACCACCCTTCCACCATTAATCAAGTGAAAGGGCGCTAGGAAAAGAGGATCATACCCTCGACCAAAATCCTCACTAAGGCACACAAACGGGCAGAAGTTACAGAAAAAGCCCTAGGCCCTGAGGGGCCATCTACGACACGTCATGAGGTGCCCGGGGAGATCCTATAGCGACTTCGATGATTCTAAACTATAGAACTGCCACCTTCCACCAACACTCCCCAACGGCGTCCTAACAGACGAAACGCTAAACCCTAGCCGCATGCATCTATAGAAAGAAATTGACTAAAATATGAACTACTGAAAGCAAACAACAGTGGAAACCTGGAAATTTACCAGTTAATAGAAGAAAGAAAGCTGGAGGTAGCAGCAGCGAGTAACAAATCTCAAGAAACAACGGTGGTCGATAGTCGGGCGATTACGAGCAGTTGAGAGAGAAGACAAAAAACACTAAACTCCCTACTCCTCTCGTATTTATAGCTAAGGCCATCCGTGCGTGCGATACAGGCGCCTGGGAAACCCAAGGGTCGTCATCGTTACACCCTAGACCCTAGTCCATCATTGCACCGCTTCCCCGACACGTTACCTGAAACACGCTACCTCTTCAAGTTCAAGGATCCTAACGACCAACTCCTCATATCCCCGCGAGAAAGGTGAAACGGGCGACACTCATTACCCCCGTAAGACGCACCTCGTTCCATTAGTAGGTGTTAAAGTCATCACTCATGTACCCAGAAGCAACGACTTAGGGGCTACTATTCTAGACTGGCCCGACAACTAGAATGGACCCAATCTAACCCTTTATTTAGATACGTCCCGCATGTCCATGGCCTGAACTGCCCCGCTCTCTATCGGGAAATATCGACTCTTCGCCCTCCCGAGCCGACTCTAGCCTAGGATGATTGACGAGCACCTCTCAGTCTTCCCGACATCAGATCGTGCATGCCACCATGAACGGACTAGAGAGATGCCTGTAGCTTGCCTACATCTCGGAACCAACGGCTAGTTACGGGAACATCTGCCCGATTTGACCAAGTCATGGCAGTTACTTAATTTTACGGACCCGTATATCCAGACGTAAAATCAGGAACCAATGTCCATGCGCCAGAGGCATTATATAAACCCTCACACATGTGAGGGGAAGGTATCAAATATTCACTACTCACCACCAATACCTTAACACTTTGCTTTTATCTCCTTGTTCCCACTCTTACTTGATCATCAGAGTGCCTTGCAAGTATAACCCTCTTTTCTCCTCCTCGACATCACAGCCCAACTACAGATTATCATCCGGCCACTTTGAAGGTTCTGATCAACTGGTAAGATCAGTTGGAGTACAGATGATCAGGTACCTGAGTAGTGCTTGGAGTGAGTGTTACCTGATCGAGTCCTAGGAGTCACTCTGATACGTAACACGGGAATTGGGAATCTTGTTATGTTTTGCTTTATTTCATTTGTTACGTATCTTCCATTTGACTTATGTGGGACCACACATTTATGGAGTTTTATTTGTTGTTAAAGCTGTAAGACATGGAATTGAACTAATTTTATTATTTTGCTGTCGAATTGAGTATGTTTGAAATAAAGAAGTAATAAAGTGACTTTAAATTTTATGAATATTTGAAGTATGTGACATCCTGCTTATGTACTCTGATATATGTTAACGTAATTGCTATTGTGGGAAAGTGGGATGTTACATTAGTTGTTCATATTGTTCAGAAGAATTACAAAGATATAAGAATTAGACATTACAGATGATGAAGGAACTTTGGTCTTCAATCGCGTCCGCTCATGAAAGATCTTCATTCTTAAAGAATCACATATCCTCACCCCTAGACTCTAGAATTCGTTATCTACAAAAAAAGGTCCCTAATTCTTCTTCAAAACTCATCTAAATAGTGCACAATCCAGTTGTCTCGGTCGAAAATGCCCAAAACGCCCCTCTGGGTCCCAAATCATAAAAAATCTTTAAAACACTCAAAATCAGCGTCTTAACCAACATGGGCCATGTCACTTGACACTGGCACCAATGTCAGCCTCTATCCATTGCTCCAACAAAACCTGTCGCCCAGACCTTCTTACACGGGTTGTGTCAACTGACACGGGCATCTGTGTCAGCCTCTGCCTCTTCTCCCAAATTACATCTATGCATCCTCTCCTGACACGGCCCGTGTCAGGTGACACGGGTGGCCGTGTTAGGCACCATGTAGCTTAGTTTTTTAGACTTCCTCCAAAACTCCGAATTTTCACTTTTCGCAGTGATTCTCCTAGTTTTATTCCTCTGAGCCTGAAAATAACAAAATACACAACCAATGCATAAAATATAGAAGAATGAAATAAAAAACTTAACAAAATAAAGAAATTATAAATAAAATCAACTGTAAATAAAGTTGGAAAAACCATTTATCAGAGAACTTGTTCGCACTCTTCTGTCCATTCGAACATCGCCTCTTTTTGTAATAGTTTAAAAAATGGAATTGCATACTAAGCGGATAACGAGGTAACCATCCATTTCAAGGATTGGATGGATTTTTCGAGTTCGGTGTCGGGAACTCAAAGAAGGCCTTGCACTTGTTGGGGTTTGCTTTGATTCCTCGTCTAGTTAAGTAGAAACTGAGGAACTTGCCTCTCCGTACACCAAAAGTGCACTTCTCCATATTGAACCTCATCATTCATTTCCTAGCCTCGTCGAAGACCTTCTTAAGGTGGGCGGTATGGTCGGTCTCTTATCGATATTTCACGATCATATTGTCCATGTAGACTTTGATCATATCCCTGATCTCTCCTCGGAAAATTGTGTTCATCATTTGTTGATATGTAGCGACGACGTTCTTCAGGCTGAACGGCATTACATTATAGTAACAGTTGCCCGACTGGGTCATGAACACGGTGCACTATTTTTCGCTCCTCGCCATGAGAATCTGGTTGTAACCTAAATACACATTCATTAATGATAAAATTTTATAACCTACAGAATTAACTACCAGTCTATCAATGTTAAGTAGTGGATATGCATATTTGGGGAAAGCCTTATTGAGATCAGTATAGTCAACGCACATTCTCCATTTTCCTTTAGATTTTTTTACCAATACAATGTTAGATATACAATTTGTGTATTGGGCCTCAGAAATAAAATTTGGCTCTATGAGATTTTCTACATCTTTTACAACAGCCTCCGATTTTTCAGAAAATTTCCTACGCCTATGTTGAATTACTGCCCTAGCGGCTGGATCTATGGTCATCTGATGGCAGGCGACCTCAGGGCCGAGTTCGGGTATCTCAACAGTGCTCCACGCAAACAAATCAGGGTTTTCCCTTAGGTATGCTTTGAGCTACTTCCTCGCCAGGTCAGGGAGACCTGTCCTAATCTTCACACCTTTATCTGGATTATTGTTGAGAAGGATGCCTTTAAAATCTCAATCTGGGATGGAGCGCACGGGATGGAGAGGTTCCCTGTTGTCAGCAGGTCGAGTGTCTCCTTCCTTCAACTCATCTCTGGTGAAGAGGGTGTCTAGGTCCACAGAACTGACGTGAGATGATGGCGTTTGTTCAGTTGTCTATGCTAGCTTGTCATCCATTAGTCAGGCTTCGTTGCTGGCAGACTTCGGTGTTGTGTCGATTGAGTTTTATCCCTTAGCGGTGACTTGGAAACATTTTATGGCATCTTTTATATCTCTATGCATAGTGACAACGCAGACTCTTCTAATATACTACTTCATCTTCAAATGGACTGTGGAAGGCACGGCGGTCAGCTCGACCAGAGTTGGTCTTCCCAAGATGCAGTTTTAAAGCGACGGGCGATCAATGACCAAGAATTAGACTTTGATTTGTCTGGCAGTTTCGTCCTCCTTGAAGGTCACAAATAGCTCAAAATAACCACAAGGCATGGTGGTCGTGTCTTTGAAACCTCGTAGGTCAGATCCTACGTATGGTGTTGGGTGGGTATGGTCAAACTGGAGATTAGTGAACAGGTGAACATACATAATGTAAACAGAGATGCCTTTGTTGATCAGAATTCACAGGACATTAAAGTTCGCCATCTTCGCCCTTACGAGAAGAGGGATGCTGAAGTATGGTGCCCCACTTGGTAGTTCTTCGAGATAAAAGTGGGGGTCAAATTTTATTCAGAACTTGTTGAGGGTCGTGTTCCGAGTTGAGCTTGCATTGATCAGCTCCTCAAACTTTTTCTTCACTGACCCGATGGTGACTCTGTCGAATCCCCCGTCAAATATGACCACGGAGGTGGGGGATTTTTTCCAGGTGTTGTGAGCACAGATGGGCAGGTCATCCTTCTTAGAGACGAAGAAATCCTCAGGTCGGGAGAAGCACAAGGCGAGCTGTAGATTAAGAGTGTCGTCCGAGGGTGGTGTTTCTTCCTTTGCCCTCTTTGTCTCGCGAACATCCTGTCGCGGAGAATCACTCCTCTTTATGTACTGCCTCAGACGACCCTCCTTGATGAGGGTTTCGATTGCATCCTTGAGATGTATGCAATCTTCAGTGACATGGTTGTGGCTTCTATGGAAACGACAGTACTTGGTCTTGTCAATGTTTTCCTTATAGGGTGTAGGCCTGGGAAACAGAACACCACCTTGTTTGAATTTAGAGTTGATACACTCAGCGAGGATGCACTCACGGGAAGCAGCCAGTAGAGTGTATTCAATAAAACGGCTCGCTGGACCTCTGTGCTCTCAGGAGTCGCAGGGCCTCTCATCTTTTTTGTTGTCTCCACCCCGTTGAGGAGGCACAATGTCTTTGTACTTAGGGTACATGTTTCCTTCACGGTTTCTAGAGTCGTGAGCATTGTTGGAGGCCTCTTTCTCCTCGTGTATAATGTAGGCCCGGGCCTTGTAGAGAATTTCATCTAACAACTTGAGAGTCTCGATGTCGATTTCCATTTTGAAATCACTATCGAGACACAGTCCTTTCTCGAGCATATATCTCCTCATCTTGTCAGTCGTGTGGACTTGGATGGCCTCTCAATTAAACCGCTTGCTCAAAAGGGTTCATTGTTCCCCTGGATGATAGCCTCGAGCAACGCTTCAATCTTCGGGTGCCGCTGAGAGGCTCTGAAGCTCCTAGTGAATTGAGTCTTCAAATCCCTCCAAGAGATGATCGACTATAGGGCGAGGCTTTTGTACCATGCCATGGCACTTTTCCTCAGAGTCGTGGGGAATAATTTGCACTTGATAGCGCCCCCTATATTGTGGTAGTTAAGCATCGCATTGAAGCTCTCAATGTGATTGTCGGGGTCTGTTTCGCCATTGTAGGTCACTAAATATGGTGGCTTCTCCATCCCGATGAGGAGTGGGGTCTCCAGAATCTCCCAAGAGAATGGACCGTAGGGGTCATCTTTGTCACTTCGGTTTGGTGAGCTGACAAAGAGGAGTGGAACTGAGGGCCTTTATGGCACGATGAATCTCTTGGTCGACTCTTTTGCTTTTATGGGTGTCCATCGGCGTTATTTCTCTTGGGAACTGGGGACTTTTGTTCCCTGCATAATAAAGTACGACTGCACTTCTTGATGGCCTCGGGTTGCTTCCTCTCCAGTTGGGGGCGGCACCCAGTTTATCGCGAAGAGGGGCTTCGGGACTCATTTTGTTGGTGCCTCCATGGGGGAGAAAAGAAATGAGAATCTCGTCGTCTTGGGGATGAGCTACAAGATTCATGTCCTCGACGCGATCGTCGGCCCTTCTCCAACATCCTAACATGCTCGTTCTGTTGGAAAATCAGGTAGTTGGTCTGATTCACAACTGTGAACAGGGCCACTATATTGGGATATGCATTGGGTGGTACAAGGATTTTTTGATACATTCCAGGCTCCTTGATATGTCGAGTGGTGTCGAGAGAGTTCTCTCTAGTCAAAGAGGAGGTGGTGTCTCCATCTCAGGGGTCACCTTTCTTGTGACCAATCGTCTCTTTATTGTTGAGGTTGACACTATCGGCAAAGTGAGATCTTGTCGTTGTTGTTGTTGTGTTGGATGACCGTGATGATCGATAGATTTTGATTAGTTTACTTTGGTCTTTATACTTATAAAAAGATGGGGAAGCAGGAGTTCGCACAAACGGCGCCACTGATCTGGCAGGGATCAAAAGGATCTTCAGTGACCTGCAACACTTGGGCTTCTGTTATGGTGAAGGAAAAATAGGGGGTACCTGCAAGATACTCTGATGCCAAAGTAAGGTTCAGAGTGAAAGTGCGAGTATAGAGTTAGAGTGAATAGAATTGAATACCTAACCCTCTGGTGAAATAGGGTATTTATAGCCCTCGAAGTTGGGCCAAGGTTCCCATTTTGGGTCGGATGCCCAGGCCCAAAATGGAGACTTTCAGGATCCTACGTGTGTAGATGAGACCAGTTCGTGGTCTTTATCCTGGTTCAACCGCCCTGTGATTCTCGGAGGGTGGAAGACCCGTTCTTTTCGGGGGCAGGATGACTATGTGATATTAGGAGGAACTTTGGCCACATCCCTTTGGCGGGCACGTAGATGATACCTCCTTGTCGTGCATGTAGAGGAGATGTCCTCGACGGGTATGTGGAGGAGGAAATCCTCGACGGGTATGTGGAGGAGGAAATCCTCGACGGAAACGTGGATGGATTGTGCTCGACGGGCACGTATGAGAGACGTTCTCTGACGGTCATAAGAATTTGGGTCGCTGTAGTGGGTCTTCCTCGTAACAGAGTTGGGCTAGACCTTGCCTGACGATAGACTAAGTGCAGGCCCAGTCCAAAACAATTTATATTTGTAATCCAGTTTTGATTAAGCTTTCAATAATAACAACTCTCAATTATTTTTTATTCTCACTCAAAGTGCCGCATGCACTAACACTTATAAAATTTACATATCTTTAAAAAACATCAAGGTAATTTTAGTTTATCAAATCCAATATCTTTCGTAAATCATCAAGGGTAATTTTAATTTTTTAAATCCAATATGTATTATAACTCAATTAAAATCCATATTAACCATATTAAATTTCCTAAATAGACATTTAATTGGAGTTTAAAATGCATATTTAATACTTAAGGTTAAGAGTGTTCAAAATGGAATTGGCTTAATAGAAAATCGTTAATCGATTCAAATTGAAATCGCAAAATTGAATTTAATTCGAATGTGTTTTGGCTATTTTTTAACAAAATTGTGCGGTTTGGTTTAGTTTGCAGTTTGTATTTTATAACCCGGACAAAACCAAACCAAACCAAATTGTATTATGTTACAACCCAAACTTCACTTAACTCACATCCAACCGAAACCCAAATTTATTAGCCTTACAATTACAAATAATTTTCTTTTCCTCACACTTAAGGTTTCAGTTTAAATCTTCTCAAATCTCTCCTAGCGTTATCACGCCTTTTTATCATCTTCTTTTCTATGTAAATCTCGTCTTTTTTTCTCTAGTCTTTCATCTCTTATGTTCTTTATTTTTCATCTTCTTAATTTTATCCTACCGATCTCTCTTCTAATTATGTTTTTAATGCACGTCTTCTTCTCTAACCTCTCTTCTCTTCTGCTCTTTCTTTTTCATATTCTCTAATCTTTCACCTCCTCTGTTTTTTCTATTTCGTTATAATATTTTTTATATTGTTTTATGCTACTATTTTTTTTTTATTTCACTTTTATCTAATCTTATTTTTGTATATTAAATAGAAAGTTATTGTCCAAATATGATGAATTTTATTGTTATTTGACAACGCATAAATGACTAAATACAAAGTTATGTTATCGTCTATATGTATAAATATGACTCAATATTATTGTAAGACATTGTCATACCCCAAATTTGTCCTTTCCTAATTTAGGGTTTCTTTAAATAAATCGTATCATTTAGTTTTACTTTTATAGGGGTATTTAAAACCAGAGCGGGGTGTAACAATCCATAATGGACCATCAACATCTGATGGCCCATTAAGTTTTAATAAGAGTCCATTTCTAATGAGAGGGAGTGTATTCTTTTAGAAGGTGGACAGTTTTTTTTTAAGCCCATTTAAATTTTTGATGGAAAGAAACAATCTTTTTTTATGTATTTAAAGGCTCATTCCTTTTTGAAAAAAAAACTTTTTTTTATTTGAATTATCAAAATGTTTGTCTTGAAATAGCAGGCCATAAACAGGAGGCCCGTTTCAGATTTTTTTTTAAAAAGAATTATTTTTTATCATTATTGACATTACTACTATTATTTAATTATTATTAATATTATTTGATTATTATTAATATTATTTTATTATTAATAATATTAGCATATTATTAATATTATTCTTTTTGAAATCTTTTTATGTTTATCAAAGAAAAAAACGTTATTGTTTAAGAAAAAGAACACAGAACCAAATATTGTTGGCCCAATAGAAACAAAAAACAAAAAAACATCTGACCCAAGTCAAAACCAAACAAGCACGTTTTTGTTGTTCCAGCAATCGTCGGAAGCCCAAAAAGCACATGGCCCAAATTCCCTAACAGCTACTATGGCAATCAACACGCGCGTGGAAAGGAAGAAGCTTGTTCTTCAGCATATTCAAATGCAGAAGCAGCAGCCAGTAATTGCAGGAAAAAATTCCTAAGCAAATCTGGAAACAAAAGTAATTACATAAAGCAAATTTTCACCAAAACTGGAATGCATTCAAAACGGAAAATCAATTTACAGACAAAATTCGCTAACTTGCCAAAACCTAAAACGCTAATCAATTCTGAAATTCAAAATTACAGACCAAAATTCAAAATCATTCCTAAGTCAGAAAACCATAATTAATAGAAAATCAAAACTACAAGACCATTTATTTTCTTCCCTAATTCGTCTTTGCCAAAAAAGTTATAAATTGAGGGAGGAGAAACAGTAACGGTGGACCTAAAAAGAGAGTATAGTAGAGAGAAGAGAATTACAGTAAAGAGAAATTGGCAAACAGAGGACGCTTTTTCTATCACCCTCTCATCACCGCGAATCCGCTTTGCCTCTCTGTAGCCACCATCAAAGGAGATCTATGGTTCCAACATCCGGAACCCTAAATTCCAAATCGCCACTTCCGATTCGCGGGTTACTTAAAATCAAAAATGAATAGACGATCAGTGGAGAAAGGATGAGGTTCGAAGAGGGAAGATATAGCGAGGTAGCTCAATCTTTTTTTTCCTTTTTTCTTTTCTTCTGTAAACACATATGGTTATTTGGTTATGGGGGTTGGGGGTATTCTGAACGAAGATGAGAGACGGTCGAGCACCGCCGCGGTAGGGACATAAGGGTTTTGTGTGGGTATAGTTTGGGCTGAGAAACGAAGAAGAGAGATAGAGTGAGGATTGAGAAAAGGGAAAAGATAAAACAGAAAAGTCTTGTTGCTATTTTGTAAAAACAACTTTTATTGTTTGGAAATCATGTGCATGCGCGCATATACTAGTTATTGTACTCCCTAATTCATAGCGATTTGATTTTAATCAGTTGACTCAGGATGTGCACGCCCATAGTATGTCCATATGCGCGACTGTACATTGTCCAACGGATCCCTTTGTCACCCAATACGTTGGGCCTGGCCCATAGATAACTAAACATCACCTTTTAAAATTACTGCTAATATGTTTAAAAGTGCACCCCTTCTGGCCATTTTGGGCCTGAATTCAAAATCTGAATTCAGGCTCTTCCTAACAGCACCCCAGAATTTTACTTCAATAAAATAATTCACACGCCCCTACTCTTTTTTTTTACTTATTATTTTCTTTATAAATTTAGTTATATATTTATTTATTTATTTATGTTTTCTGTATTTATTTATTTATTTATTTATACTTTAATAATTATAATTATATATATTATTTATTATCATAATTAATTAATTAATTTAAATTTAGTTAAAAAATATATTTATCTACATTAAATCACATCTTTAAATTTATATACCTAGAAACACTTCTCGCCATATAATTTGATTTAATATTTTATATCAAAATACTAAAACCCACGATTCATTAAATTATAATATCCGCAAGCGACACGTGACCAATATCTGACCACGTGATAAGGAGGCTATATCAGACTCCTCAGCTATACGTCTAAAAATATTCAAACCATCACCAAACTATTTTCATAATAAATTAATTCAAAATTAATTTTCGAAAAGGAATGAGAATATATTTAAGTTAACTGCATACTTGGTCTAACAAATTCCGCTTATTCATACTCTTAGACCACATACGTGGGAAATTCAAAATATATTTCATAATCCATAAAAACACAAACAAACCGCGAACTACGAAATGGGACTCTAATTCCTCCTAAGAGGATACGTAGGCATACGATCAAAAATTGTGGCGAGTCCCGCTAACTAAAATTGAAACCTTTTTCCCTAATAAAACAATAAAAACCCTATTTCCTAAACATCACACTTCTAAACCTTTTGCGAATAAGGTAGATAAGGGGTGTCTAACACCTTTCCCTCGTCTAGAACTGAGTCCAAACCTAGAATCTTTGAATTTCTGTTAGGGTTATTCCTTTATACTCCCTTACTTTAGGATAAAAATTAAGGGTGGCGACTCTACTTAAAAACCCGTTGCAACAGTTGGCGACTCTGTTAGGGACTCAACCCTAGGTTTAGAAGCCTTGTCCTTTAGTTTTAGGATTTTTAAGGGTTTCTTATTTTTTTTTTGGATTTTATATTTGTTTAATTATTGTTTATTTATTTTATTTATTTATTTATGTTCTTGCTTTTTCTTATTATTCATTATATCTATATGTATGTGGCGGGATTTTAAATTTTGCAAAATATTTTTAAATAAACCTTAGAAAGAAGGTTCGTCTATTAGCCAAGGGGATACATCATCCCTATGAGTTTATGTGACAACTTCGCCTAGAGTTGGTGGAATTCCGCAAAATAAATACGTCTCAAGAGACATCCTCTTGGGAAGTAGGACTTTGGAATGACACATATGGCTCTTTATATAACCCTAAACTAAAATCTCATGATGAGACCTTTCATGACCTAGAAACGAAAGTTTTGGTCTGCAAAGAGACTCAGCTTAAGGGAGGCCCTTGTGCCATTCCCTTTAGTGTTATTCATGATGCCCTTAAGGAAACCACCTTATGGGGAGGGTAGAACATCCATAAAACCAAACTAAGAGCCTACCTTCTAAGGGTTATTGTTCACTAAATCCCGTCATTTAACATTTTATTCATATATTCATGCATCTCTACATTTCACATGTTCATCATACATTATTTGATTTTGTTTGTCTTATTCACAGGGTATAAAGAAATATAAAAAAAGAGTAAAGGTTTTTTGTGTGAGTGTCTGGAAATGAATACCAAAGGAAAATAGCTCGTTCGTATCAATGTTACCAAGCCAGATGTGATTCAAATCAAAGCTATAAAGGAAATATTATCTGAAAGGGCCATAAAAACATTTACTCGTCGCTATGGGGATATCTTGGATTTAATTAAAGTCGAAGTGCATTTGGATTCTATTTCTGCTCTAGTACAGTTCTATGATCCTCCACTGAGATGCTTCACATTTCAAGATTTCCAGTTAGCTCTGACCTTAGAGGAACTAGATAGAATTTTGAACTTCTCCAAAGAGAAGGCTTATACATGTATTAGATAAACCATTGATATCAAGATACTGGCTGAAGGTTTAGGAATCCCTTATTCTGAGTTTGCTCTCAATTATAAGAAAGAAGGAGAAGTGCGAGGGATTAAGAGGTGTTATCTGGAGAGCGAAGCTCTTGATTTGGAAGGGAAAAAACAAAGAATGGGAATCTTGTGTCGACTGTCTTGGTCTGCTTATATTTGGTGTTGTCTTGTTTCCACGCACTATAGACTATATTGACCCTACAGCCATCAATGTGTTTTGGGGTACAAAGACTTTTAATACAGGCCCCACTATAGCTCTGCTTGTTGATATCTACTATGTTATTCATACACGGTACAAAAAGAAAAGAGGTACCTTAAACTGTTGTATTCCATTACTATACTCCTGGTTCATGACTCATCTTTACAAAGAAAGTCATTTGGTTCTGAATCTAACAAGGTATGAATGGCATCAGAAGTTTAGATCTCTCACTGCTAGCTATGTGTTGTGGTATGCTAGGAAGTTAGATATCGGTGATATTGTCTATAGTTATGGGGATTTTCCTAATGTCCCACTAATTGGGTCACAAGGTTGCATCAATTACAATCCCACCATCGCCCTACGACAACTAGGGTATCCTCTGGAAGACAAACCTTCAGATGAGCAACTTTAGCAATTGATTATTCATGACATGGGCAGAAATGATCGAGAGCTACTCAACAAAATCATCTGGGCTTGGAGTAGGGTTAAAAAAGAAAAACAGAAAAGAAAAATGCAGTGGCTAAAGAACCTTACACTTAATGGGTTCTAAACAGGGTGAAAATTATCAAACTTCCTTTTGGTATAGATCCTGAGTACAAGCAAGAGGTCCCAGTCATTCCTCCTATGTCTTTAGAAGAGGTAGATGATTTGAAAAAAGCACTGAAGCAGGCTTAGAGAGAGAAGGAAGAGTTAGAGCTCAATCTTCTCAACTTGACCAAAGAGAAAAAACAAATGCAGCGCATACTCGAGTTGAAAGACCAACAAATTCAAAAATAACACGAAGCATTTGAAAAGGAAAGTTTTAAAAGGAAGCGTTCAACCAAAGGGTTGTTAAGTGCTACCTTTAATCTGGATTCCCATAACCAGAGACTGGAATATGTTGCCAATGAAATCGGAAGGTTGAATAGATGGTATGAAAAAGCTGTGCAGGAAAAGAAAGTGTTGGAGGAAGAGTTGAGGGCCCAGATCTAAAGCTTGGCCCAAGAATATTTATACCAATAAGAACAATTGAAATACCTCACTACTAGGCTTCAGGATAGCCAAGAGTCAGAAGCCAGAGAGCACCTTGTGAAGATGAGGGCAGAAATACATTTGGCCCAGAAAACTGATGAGTATGAGCAAGTATGCCTCGAGTTAGAGGGCCTCTAGAAGGACTTCCTAATACAGCAAAGACTTTATATGGATCTGAGAGTTGAAAAGATGTATTGGGAAGAACAATATACAAAGATTTCCCAAGAAAGAAGGGATAACCACAAGATAATTCCCAACCTCTACCAGGAGTACCGGTACTAAAAAGATAAGCATGATAAGCTCGCGTTCTTGGCCAACAATCTCATTGAAGATATTCTCATAAGCTTAAAGGATGAAGAAAGTGTAATGGTCCCTCTCCCATAGGATGTTGACTTTTCTCAAGCTATGCAGGACGATGGTCGATCGTTTCAAAGAAGACCTTCACAAACGAGCTTAGAAGATTGTTTCCTTTTTGTTTATTTCCTTTCCAGCAAGTTTTACTATTTTAGAATTGTAATATTTTTCAGTATCTGAAATGTATTATCTTTTTAAAGACGATTGGCGTTTCAATAAAAGCACTGTGTTTCCTAGCTTGTTTGTGTATTCACTTTCCAGATACTCACCAAATAAAAAAAAGTAAAACCTAATATATATATATATATATATATATATATATATATATATATATATATATATATATATATATATATATATATATATATATATATATATATATATATATATATATATATATATATATATATATATATATATATATATATATATATATATATATACCCATGTGAATAAGACACGCAAAACATAAATTTTAACATTGTGCATACATAATCATGCGCTCATAAAAACATTTCATCTCATAAATTTTCCACTCAAATACTCATCTTTTTCAAAAATATTCTTCAGTTGAACCATTGGTAGAAGGAAACAACCATCCCATTGGCCGCCATATCAAACAAGAGCTCACCAGCTAAGAGCCATGGAACAAATAGAAGAGAATAAAACAGTCTTCTAGTTGGATTTAGAACAAACGTCGACTCAATGAGAGGAGATATGAGTCATGTTCTTATAGCCTTGAAGAACATCATTGATAGTCAAGAACAGATTCCCAAAGTAGCTTTCGAAGAAATAACCTAAGCTATTGGTACATCAGGCGGTCACCAACTGAGAAAAGGACTGGAAATAGGGCCACAGAAATCTGTCATGGCTCAACACAAGACAAGACAAGAATCTGAGGAGTTTATTACACATCCACCAAAGGCAGGGGCATCTCATACCCTGCAAATTTCGGTTAATCATGCTGACGATTACTTGGACTTACAATACAAAGATCACGATTTGGAGGATGTTAATCAGGCACCGCAGAAAGTGACCAATGTCTTTGCTGTTGAAAAATCGTTGGCACTAGATCAATACAAAGCTTTAGAAGAAAGGTTGAAAGTCGTGGAAGGATATGATGCTTTTGATGTTGATGCCCTCGAAATGGGTCTCGTTACGGGTGTAATAATCCCACAGAAGTTCAAAGTACCTAACTTTGAAAGATATAAAGGGCTCACTTGTCCGAGAAACCACTTGTGCATGTACTGTAGGAAAATGCATGCCTAAGCTCAGAACTAGAAGTTGATTATCCATTGCTTTCAGGACAGTTTAAGTGGGGCATAACTGAATTGGTATATGCAGTTGGAAAGGACGCGTATAAAAACATGGGCAGATCTTGCCAATGTGTTCCTGAAGCAGTACAAATACAACCTGGATATGGCACCTACCTGCACACAGTTCCAAAACCTATCCCGAAAGAAGGAAGAGTCCTTTAAAGAGTACGCTTAAATGTGGAGAGAGATGGCATCTCGAGTACAACCACCACTTCTGGAGAGAGAATTAGTCGACATGTTCGTGGGAACCATACAAGGAGTATACTATGAAAAGATGGTAGGAAGCATTTCTTCAGGATTTTCTGACTTAGTGACCATTGGAGAAATAATTGAGACAGGGATACATAACGGAAATATTCAAGGGGGGTCATCAAATGCTCATTTCAATAGAAAAAGGGTGGTTCCTAATTTTACCAAAAGGATGGACGGTGAAGTTAATGTTGTGGCTTCATAACTAAGAGCACAACATCCATTGATGATCTCGCGAGAGCAGCAACAACAGAATAAGTTTGACAGGCCTCTGAGGAAGTTTGACCCCCTCTGTATGTAGGGATGGCAAGCAGACCCAAACCGGCGGGCCTCACCCGCACCCGCACCCGAGTCAACGGGTGAAACCCGAATTGACTGGGTTTAGGTTCGGGTTCGGGTGCCACCCGATATTTCGGGTGTGGGTTTGGGATAGCTTAAACCCGCACCCGAAACCCGAAATCACACCCGCTTATATGTTAAATTACAAAACTATCTATATATATATATATATATATATATATATATATATATATATATATTTCAATAATTAAAAATAAAATGTAGGGTTTACAACTTTCAACTTTCAAGTTCACGCAGTCACGCTCACTTCACTGCACCCACCGGCCACCGCCATCGTCACCTCCGTCACCTTCGTCACCTCCGTCAGACCGTCACCTTCGTTAGTTCGTTTCTCCGTCTCCTTCGCCTCTTCACCGGCGCCTACAAACTCCTCTGTCATCTTCTTCATACAATCCTCTTCTCGCCATTCTCCAAAGGTACATGAATCACTCATCCATAGCTATTGATCAAAACGCAGCACCTCCATCAAAAACAACAAAATCCCCCCTTGCTCTTTTGTTGAATCAGAAAGAAACAAATTGGTTTGGACTGAAGTAACACTCAACTCAATCCACCGTATAAATGAAAACCTCGCCGGAAAAACCCGCCGGAGTACCTTGTTGACCGCCGTAACAGCCAGAAACTCCGCCAGAAGGTTTTCCTTCTATATCTTGCTTATTTTTCTTTTCAAATTTTCATTCCTCACTGCGATTTGTGGCCACCATAGATTGTTACACGTTTCTCGTAAATTTTGTGAATCAATTTTACTATGCATTGCTTCTTTCAATTTTCTAGTTTTTATTTGTAGAATTGCACATTTTGTATATATTTCTGGTATATAGTCTCACATGAAAATCTACATCATATGCTGGAATGGATTCACATCCAAATAACCGTTCTGATTTAATCAATTTTTTTAAAAATTGGTTCGACATGGTGAATTGTGAATAGTTTTGTTCGGATTCGGGCGATTTAAAGCATTTGAACTTCTGTCTATCATATGCTAGACTGACTGCAGTTTACACAATTCTTATCACTTGTAAATAACTTTTTCATGTTAATGGTTTGTTATGAATGATCTGGATTATTGTAAGTGCCTTGCGTTCTTATAAACAAGGGATTGCACTATTGTTACCATATAGACTCGATATTCGATAGAACAAACAAGAAGTTGAATTCAGTTTGTGTTTTGTCTATGTTTTACTAATGAACACTGAATTCTGAAAAACCCAAACACTTTATCTCTGTAGTCAACTTGTTCTCCGTGAACTTTGAAATCAGCTAAAAGATCGAGACCAATTGACTTTGATTCCAACAATAGCAAAATTTGTTGGCAGAGAATCTGGAATTTGATGAGTAGAGTGTGGAAGGTTGAGTCGAAAGATGCATAGCATCTTCCAATGGATTGGGAACTAGACTGTCTGTCTGTCACTACTACTAGCTAGGAAAGTCATTTTTATTTGTTGTTTGATTAAATATCAGCCAAACCTATTCAGGATATCCTCTGTTTGCTAAAATATACCTACCATCTGTCATTCACACACTAATATAGTGAATTTGCCATTCTTTTACCTGTTTTTTGTTTGTTTTTATTATTCAACCGAGTTGCTTTACAAAAATTCTGACAGTAACACAAGTTATTGCAAATCATATTACAAAGAGAAAAAATGGTTATGACACGAGTCACATGCCTTTTCTCCAGCAAGTATTCTACTACTCTTTGTTTCATACTTAGCAGTGTAACTAATATGCGCGTATTGTGCTTGAGTTGGATAATACTTTTTATAGCCATAGAATGCTTGTACTGTCTTGTATGCATGATTGCTTCTGTTACATACAATTTTCATTCTTACTGAATTTTTATAGTCTCCTTTTGTGCTGGAATAAGAAAAATTGACGGGCTGCTAGGATTGTCTAGAAATTGTTGTCATTACTTGATGAGTAAATAATTTTGTATTCTACTGTCGGTTTTATTTTCTCCAAAGGGCATGATTAGTTGGTTACTGAAATAAGCCTATTGAGTTACATATTTATTCTTCTTATTAATTAATTTTGTATAATCATGATGTCTCTGTTGTATCACATGTTTTATATCTTTAGATTAACCAGACTGAAGTGAATGTTATGATATTGATGTAGAGCATCATCTCTGCTCATGGTCGCAAGGATATGTAATCATATACTCTGCTCATGTTTTTCTTTAACCGTCAAAAAAGTTTCTGTGCAGTTTTATATCTTAATGTGGCAAAGAAGCATAACATTTGTGTCATTGTATATTATTTTATATAACTTTCTCTCAACCTGGTCTCATATCTAACTAACCTGTGATATACTTTATTCACTCCTTTTTATAGCTTTTGGAGGAAGGCGGGGAAGGAAAGAATCCTCTTTCGTAAGATCAAAGCTTGAACATCCCACACAGGTTTTTAAAAAACTTCAAGAATTTTTTGTATTCTAAATTAAACTTATTTGCTTGTTTTAAATTCAGTTTGTGTTTTCTTGATTGAATAGGGGTTAATTGTATTTGTATTTGTATTATTGGGATTTGAAAAGTTGTGATAGTCATGTAGCTATTAAGATTTGAGATAGATGACATAGACTACATATTATTCCTATTAATTAGTGGTTTACCTTTATGATTACTAATTAGTCTCTACTTAACCCTTTGAGCTGTAAAATTAGCATTGCCAAGGCTGTTAAATAATTTACACAATTAGCTTCAATGTACTAATTAGTCTCTACTTAACTCTTTTAATTTTTGTCTCTCAGCTTGAGACACTCCTAAAGTTTTTCTCGGTTCCAGCATATCGAAACCGGGTGTTGAAGGAGTACATTGCAGCAATTTTGCACACTTAAGGCAAGGCTAGATCCTTTGTCAATAAAAGCTTAGAATTATCAACTTGTATCATATTTATTTACTCTTTTGTATACTTCTATATCAGGTATTTTGTTAGAAGGACGCGACCAGAATATAGAAGCTCTCAATGCTTCTATTAATGTTGCACTAATTAAATCAAACCACATTCCTAACAAAATCTTAATGACTGCTTTGATTCACAAAATGGGTACAAAGGCGTTGCCTGCTGCAAAAAGCATGTTGTCTGATGCACTTAGAATAGAACCAAACAATCAGATGCCTTGGTATTACTTGGGATTGGTTCACAAGCACGATGAAAGTTTCAACACTTTTTTTGAATATTTTGGTATTACTTGGTATTGAGTGATGTTGCAGACTACTTTCAGGCAGCTTCAATGCTGGAAGAATTAAATCCCGTTGAAAGTTTCAGCACTTTTTTTTGAATATTTTGATTTTGGAATGGTTGATTCTGCAACATGTAGTAAGATCTATACCATTATGATTTTTGGTCAATACAAGACACAATAGAAACAGTTTTAGCAAATGGTTTCCCTTTTTTTTATTGATTTGTCATCACAAATTAGGCTTAAAGAAAAGAAATTGAAATTTTATTTAGAAAATAAAATGAATTGTAAAGAACTTTGATCGGCAGAGATTTTTTTTGCAACTCAATAGCTGCTCAGCCATGTAAATGTATGTTGTTACTTGTTCAAACATAATCATTGTTCCAACCTGTGAAAGTAGAGATTCATTTTTCTCCAACTGTGTTGGTTTCTACTATTTTGTTATTTTCTTGAAGTGGGATGTTTATGAAATTTTTTATTGTTTGTAGTAGGTAAAATGGATCAAGTGAACACAACTCCGGAACCAGAAGGAGCATCTAATCCTACACAAGAAAGTCCATGTCCAACTCATGAGGTATCTTCTAATCTGAATCCGACACATGAACCTGATATTGGGAAACAAGAAGAAATTGATACAATTTTAGAACCTGCATCAAAGAAACTTAGAAGTAATGTGTGGCAAGAATTTAAAAAGATGAAAGTGAATGGAAAAGATAAGGCTGAATGCATCTGGTGTAAAAAACAACTTAGTGGCACTTCAAAGAATGGAACAAATCACTTGAAAGGACATCTCTTGAGTTGTATTCAAAAAAAGATCAAGACTATAAACCATGACAAAGGACAACCATTTCTCCTACCGACTATCTCAGAAGGAAAGCAAGAGTTGGGAATTGGAACTTATGATCCAGAACATGTGAAGAAGTTGATTGTTGAAGCTATTATTATGCACGATTATCCACTATCAATTGTGGATCACATTGGTCTTAGAAGAGTCTTTGTTTCTCTCCAACCATTGTTTAAAGTTCCTACTCGAAACACAATCAAGAAGGAGGTATTGAAAGTTTATGATTTTGAGAAAAAATGTGCTATGAAGATGTTAGATAACCATGAAGGGAGAGTGGCAATTACCACAGATATGTGGACTTCAAGCAACAAAAAAAAAGGGTATATGGCAGTTACGGCTCACTATATTGATGGCTCGTGGACTTTACAGAGTCGAATCTTGAGGTAACAATGTTTATATTTTATAACTTAATTGTATCTTTTTTTTTTGTTCTTAATGACAATAAGTGAAAGACTTGTTTTTTTGTAAATATTATGTTAGGTTCATTTATGTTCCAGCCCCTCACACTAGTGAAAGACTTGCTGAAGCACTTGTTAATTGTTTAATGGACTGGAACATTGATTCAAAGCTTTCTACGATTACTTTAGATAATTGTAGCACAAATGACTCAATGATTAGGAAAATTAAGGATAAGTTGTCGTTGGAATGTTTAATAAGGGATGGGTCTTTGTTACATATGCGTTGTTGTGCGCAGATCCTAAATTTAATTGTTCAGGAGGGCTACAAGTGATTAAGGATGGCATAGAAAATATTCTGGATAGTGTAGGATTTTGGAGTGCTACACCTAAAAGGTATGAAAAATTTGAAGATACCGCTAGACAATTGAGAATTATTTGCACTAGAAAGTTAGCTCTGGATTGTCCAACAATATGGAATAGCACATATAAGATGCTTGATATTGCCATAGAGTACAAGGATGTATTTATTCGGTTACGTGAGTTTTTGTACACTTGTCTTCCAACTAATTCACAATGGCAATTTGCTAAAGATGTTTGTGGGTGCTTAAAATTATTTAATGAAGTAACTGAGTTGATTTCTGGTAAAAAATATCCAACTGCCAACTTGTACTTTCCTAAGATTTGTAAGATTAAGTTGGCAATAGAAGAATGGAAGAAGTCCTCCAATTCAATTATTGAGATGATGGCCACAAGAATGATGGAAAAATTTCAAAATTATTGGAGTGGTGTTCATGATATGATGGGAGTTACTGCAGTTTTGGATCCTAGGAAGAAGATGGTTGTACTTAATTTCTGGTTTCCTAAGTTGTATGGAGAAGAATCAAGTGCACAAGTTAGTAGAATCAAAGACATGTGTTATGATTTGCTCAATGATTATCAACAGATTAAACTTAGAGATGCACAACCTACTGCTCCATCCATTGGTACAACTGCTATTATTGATGACGAGGCTGAATTTGATGCATACGTTGAGACAATTGCCGTTGCCGAAGACTCAAGTTCAAGTGTTAAGTATGAGTTAGATCATTATTTGAAAGAGCCAGTTATAAAAAATACTCCAGAATTTGACATTTTGAATTGGTGGAAGGTAAATGGAGTTGTGTATCCAACACTTCAAGCAATTGCAAGAGATGTGTTAGCTATTCCTATCTCTACAATAGCTTCTGAATCGGCCTTCAGTAATAGTGGTAGAATATTGAGTCCTCATCGTAGCCGACTTAACTGGACTACCGTAGAGGCTTTGATGTGTGCTAGGAGTTGGCTATGGGCTGCTGAGAATAACGGTATGTCATTGTCAAATTATTTTTACTTTCTACCTTAATTTTTTTGTTATATAATGTATTACTACTTTGGTATGTCATTGGCAAATAATATATTACTAATTTTTCTTGTTATATAATATATATAGGAATTTTTAGAGTTGCAGAAGAAATTGCTACTGTGTTGAATGAAATGGAGTCAGACGATGAAGGTATTTTGTACTTCATTTGGTGTAGAAGTTTTAAGCTTTAGTGTTTTATTTAACATCAATTTATTTGTTAATACAGCTGAGTTGATGGAAGGTTGTTTGGGTTACCATTTTGAAGATTAGAAGTTGTTGTTTCTATATGTTAACATGGTGAGTATTATTGTTTCTATCTTCCACCATTGTTGCCCCGACTAATTTGCACTAATGCTTTTGATATTAGACAGTTCTTTTAGTGTTGTGCTTATGTTTCTAGACAGTTCAAAAACATGATATTTAACGCGCATGCAAGCATGCTGAAAGTTAGTAGACAAACATTTTATAGGCAGTTTTATTCCAGTTGCAAACATGATAAATTATCAAGAATATGGCATGTTAAAATTATTACAATTTAAAAGCGATATGTTATCTGTGTTGTAAGCTATTACATCTATGTATGTATCAAGAAGTGGTCTAAAGGATTCTTCTTATTACAATTTAAAAGTTCAGCATTACCAAGAATTAAGTTACATGTTTTATATGTTTTAAGTTTCACATGTTTGTTATTACAATTTAAAATTATGATGATAATATCTATTAGTGTTTCTTAACATGTGAAATATATTTTCTTTGTAATAGGTAAAATAGATCAAGTGAACACAACTCCGGAGCCGGAAGGAACATCTAATCTTACACAAGAAAGTTGTAATATATTAGCTTGTTGTTGTTGAAAAGTTGTAATTTGATTGTAGAATTTAATTTTAATTGTAATGTTAAGATGTTGAAGACTATGTTAAGATAATTGTGATTGCATTTTCTTGAAGACAATGTAAAGAGACCTTATTTTAATTGTAATTTTTTTTATTTTTGGTGCGGGTTTGGGTTTGGGTTTGGGTGAAAAAACCCGAACCCAACGGGTGCGGGCGCGGGTGTGATTTTGTCACCCGAATAGCCTTCGGGTTCGGGTTTGGGTGAAAAAACCCGAACCCAACGGGTGCGGGCACGGGTGTGATTTTGTCACCCGAATAGCCTTCGGGTTCGGGTTCGGGTGATGATTTCGGGTGCGGGTGTGGGTAGTGTGAAACCCGCACCCGACCCGACCCGTTGCCATCCCTATCTGTATGTCACCTAGCCATTTATTATGGCATTTGGTCAAAGCGTCTTTGGTAGAACTCAAACCTCTTGCTCCACCACCTGGGGCACTCCCACCAAGATACAACACCAACGCTAGATGTGAATATCATGCGAATTCTCTGGGCCACACCCTAGAGAAATGTTGGGCATTTAAGCATAAGGTTCAAGACTTATTAGAGGCTCGAGATATTAACTTCAAAAAGTCGAACATTAAATCAAACCCATGCCTTCGTGTGGTGGTCCGACAATAAACACAATCGAGGTAGTCGTCGACTTTGGGGCGGGCAAACAAGAAAAGTCTATGATAATATTGTTGAAATAATATATGTTAGATTGTGGGTTCCTGTTGGAACATAACGAAGCTTTTGAAAAGACCTTATGACAATTGGTGGATCAGGGGATAGTCCAATTCGGACCATACCCTGAGGCTAAATATATAGCAGCAATTGAAGGAAGTACGAAGAAACCATTGGTGATTCCTTATCATGACAAGAAAACTCTCGTGATTCCGTAGGGGGGTTCGACAGAAACCTTTATAACAAAGAAAACTTTGAGAATACCAGTAGCGCCAAAGGCTACCATGGTAATTAAAAGGCCATCTCCTATCCCTTACAAAAATGACAATGCAGTACAATGGAGTTATGATCCGGTTGTATATGCCAATGGCTTGAAATAAGAATGTGAGCCATCATCAGATCAAGAATCTGCAATTTCAAATATAGAAGGGATGGGGGGCATAACCCGTAGTGGTCGGGTGTTCGAAAATAAACCACTAGAGAAGAATGACAATGTTTTGAAAAACAAAAGTGACTTGTTGATAAAAGAAAAAGGAGAAGCGGTAGATGAGTTGAATCAAGATCCTGCAAACAAAAGTTTTACCGACAAAAGAGACCGACGAATTCTTAAAGATAATTAAATAAGTGATTATAGGGTGGTGGACCAACTTCACCAGACTCCAACCAAGATTTTCATACTCTCATTGCTCATCAATTCAGAAGCGCATCGGGATTCTTTGATGAAAGTCTTAAGTTCTGCTCATGTTGCAGAAGAAATCATTATGAACCAATTTGATAATGTGGTAGCAAATCTGACGTTTGGGTCCTGTTTGGGTTTCAACGACAGTGAGTTACCTCCACAAGGGCGAGCTCACAATCAAGCACTATACATTTCAATACAGATAGGTACTACGAGTCTATCCAGAGTACTTACTAATATCGGTTTTGCCCTCAATGTGTTACCCAAGTCTAGCCGGATGAAGTTAACACTGGATGGTGGTGTGATAAGACCGAGTTCTACGGTAGTCAAAGCTTTTAATGGTTCTTAGAGTATAGTGTTCGGAGAAGTAGATCTTCCTGTCAAGATCGGTATACACATGTTCTATATCACCTTTCAAGTCATAGATATAGAACCGGCGTATACATGTTTACTCTGGCGACCTTGGATCCATGTGACAGGGGCAGTCACGTCAACTTTACATCAGAAGTTGAAATTCTTTGTTGAAGGGATATTGGTCATAATTGGTGGAGAAGAAGACATCTTCGTGAGTCACATTGAGTCCTACAGGTATATCAGCACTGACAAAGATTGCATAGCTACATAATTTCAAGTACTGGAGGTTGCTTCAATAATAACCTTATCGGTAGAAAAGGTCAAAAAGCCCAGTATGACTTCATGGAGAGACTTACAAATAGCAGAGGAGAACGGTGACTCGAAAGGTTGGGGAAAGCTCCCTGAGATATCTGAGAAGAAGAACCATTTTGGCTTGGGTTATGAATCATCGAAGGCTACTCTAAAAGGGAAAGCACGGTTTCCACCAATCAAGGAGACCTTCATCCGCAAAGGGGTAGAACATGGCGAATAAGTGGCAATGGTTTCCCATAAAAATACCAACAAAAGGGCGACGGATTTCATCCGTGAATGCACCCCAGACGAAGAGTTAAAGAACTGGACAATTGTGGAGATTCCTGAAATTTTCTTTCCAAAGTAATTTTCTTTGTTTTTTAAAGAACCTATGCCAAGCTCGGACATAGGGGTTTGTTTGTAAGGGTCCCCATGTATTTCAATCAATATTTATGAATAATAAAAATGTGTTTTGCATTCAATTAAGATCCTTGTTTTTCTTCTTGCATTTATCATATATATATATATATATATATATATATATATATATATATATATATATATATATATATATATATATATATATATATATATATATATATATATATATATATATATATATATATATATATATATATATATATTAAAATGGAAATATTTTCTCGCATATGCATTTTCCAAATTCACGTACTAAACAAAAGTTGCACCAAAACATGATAAATGTGCAGATCCATGCCCAAAATCACTGATGATGTTACTGCTACTATCTGATATGATTTTGATAATCCCGTCAACCAAGCTGAAGAGGAAGATGTTGAGGATCTTGAGCTTTCTGAAGAATTGGCAAGAAGCATAGAACAAAAGGCTGGCAACATGCGACCATATCAAGAGCCTAATGAGACCATTAATATCGGTATAGCAGAGGATCCAAAAAAGGTCAAGCTAGGGGCAGCGTTAGAGGAAAGCGTCATAGAAAGACTAATCAAGTTATTGCACGAGTATGTGGATATATTTTCTTGGTCCTACAAAGACATGCCAGGGTTGGATACAGACATTATGGTGCACAGCTTACCTCTCAAAGAAGGTTGTCCCCCAATCTGGCGAAAGCTCTGGAGAACTCGTCCAGATATGTCCAACAAAATTCGAGAAGAGGTTCTTAAACAATTTGATGTATGGTTCTTGGCAGTGGTAGATTATCCACCATGGATAGCTAACATTGTACCAGTACCTAAAAAAGATGGCAAAGTACACATGTGTGTGGACTATCGGGATTTAAACAGAGTAAGTCCTAAAGACGACTTCCCGCTACCGCACATAGATGTTCTGGTGGACAACACAACTCAAGCTTTAGTATTTTCATTCATGGACGGCTTCTCAGGTTATAATAAAATCAAAATGGCGCCCAAAGATATGGAGAAGACTACCTTCATGACACCTTGGGGAACTTTCTGCTACAAAGTAATGTCATTTGGTTTGAAGAACGCGGGGGAAACCTATCAACAAGCAATGGTGACATTGTTCCATGATATGATTCACAAGGAGGTTGATGTGTACGTAGATGATATGATCGCCAAATATCATACATAGGAGGACCACATCATACATTTACAGAAGTTATTTGACCGACTACGAAGGTTTAAATTAAGGTTGAACCCAAACAAGTGTACTTTTGGTGTCATGAAAGTTATTGGGTTTTATTGTAAGCCAGCGTGGTATCAATGTAGACCCCGTCAAGGTAAAATCTATACAAGAAATTCCAACACCAAAGATAGAAAAAGAGGTTTGTGGTTTCTTAGGACGATTGAACTACATTTCAAGGTTCATATCACACCTAACCGCCACATACGAGCCTATATTCAAATTGTTGTGAAAAGATCAAACCATAACATTGAATGAGGTTGCCATATGGCTTTCGAGACAATAAAGAAATATTTGCAAGAGCCGCCAATATTGATGCCTCTAGTTCCGGGAAGACCTCTAATTATGTACCTAATTGTACTTGAAGGATCGATGGGATATGTATTGGGCCAGCAAGACGAAACAGGTAGAAGAGAGCGTGCAATTTACTACCTCAGTAAGAAATTAACTGACTGTGAAACCAAGTACTCGCTCCTTGAGAAAACTTGTTGTGCACTGGCTCAGGCTACCAAAATATTAAGGTAATACATGTTGACGCATACCACGTGGCTAATAGCAAGGATGGATCCTTTAAAATATGTGTTCGAGAAACCAGCTCTTACAGGGAGGATTGCTCGATGGCAGATGTTACTATCAGAGTACAACATACTATATGTTACCCAAAAGGCTATCAAGGGTAGTGTATTAGCTGATCATCTAGCCCATCAACCATTGCCAGAGTACCGGCCCATGAAATTTGACTTTCCGAACAAAGATGTTATGGTTATTGATGACTATGAAATACCAGGACCCGACAAAGGACCTGAACCAGGGGCACGTTGGACACTCATGTTCGGTGAAGCTTCAAATGCATTAGGACATGGTATCGGGGAAGTTTTAACTTCTCTAAAGAATTATCACAAACCTTGTACTTCAAGGTTATGCTTGAACTGCACCAACAATATCGCAGAATATGAAGTTTGCATCCTAGGGTTAGAAGCTGCCATCGATCTGAGAATCAAATACCTTGAAGTATTCGGAGACTCCGCATTGTTCATATGTCTAGTCAAAGGTGAATGGGATACTAAACACCCAAACTTGATTCCATATCGGGAGCATGTTTTGAAGCTAGCTGCGAAATTTACCGAAATTACTTTCCACCATATCCCGCAAGAAGAAAATCAAATGGCTGATGCTCTAGCAACTTTTTCAGCTATGTTTAAGGTAACCTGGCCCAACCACGAGCCACGCATCACTATGAGATATTTTAAAGATCCAGCACACTGTCTCGCTATTGAAGAAGGACCGGATGACAAGCCTTGGTTCTACGACATCAAGAGGTATCTTGAAAAGCAAGAATACCCTGAAGATACCTCTATCATCGACAAACGAACCCTGCGAAAGCTAGCATCAAAATTCTTTCTGAGTGGTAATGTACTATACAAAAGAAATTATGATATGGTGCTACTCAGGTGTGTGTAGAAACAAGAAGCAGATACGCTTATAAGGGAAATCCACGAAGGCACCTTCGGAACCCATACAAGTGGGTATGCTATGGCAAGAAAAATTCTATGGGCAGAGTATTACTGGTTAACAATGGAAGCGGACTACTATCATTATACAAAAACCTGTCACAAATTCCAAATCTACGCCGATAAAATGAATGTACCACCTACTCCTGTAAATGTCATGAGCTCTCCTTGATCGTTCTCAATGTGGGGAATCAATATGATAGGTACGATCAAACCGAAGGCATCTAACAGACACCAATTCATACTAGTCGCCATTGATTACTTCACCAAATGGGTAGAGGCGACATCATACGCGAATGTGACAAGCCAAGTGGTCACTCGTTCCATCAAGCAAAATCTCATATGTAGGTATGAGGTTCCAAACAGTATCATAACTGATAACGCGTCTAATCTGAATAACAAAATGATAAAAGAAATATGCGACGATTTCAAGATCGAGCATCATAATTCCTCACCATATCGACCCAAGATGAACGGGGCCGTCGGAGCTGCAAACAAGAATATCAAGAAAATCATTCAGAAGATGGTGAAGACATATAAAGATTGGCACGAAATTCTTCCTTTTGCTTTACATGGATATCATACCTCTGTACGTACGTCAACATGTGCAACTCCTTTTTCACTAGTATACGGTATGGAGGCGGTACTCCCAGTTGAGATAGAAATTTCATCACTCCGAGTACTAATGGAAACTAAACTCGAAGAAGTCGAGTGGGTTCAAACACGACTTGATCAACTTAACCTCATTGAAGAAAAACGCTTGACAGATGTGTGGCATGGTCAATTATATCAGAGACGGATGAAGAAAGCCTTCGACAAGAAAGTATGTCCTTGCATGTTCAAAGAAGGGGACTTGGTACTCAAAAAGATTATGCTACCCCGCCTCGATTCACGTGGTAAATGGACACCCAGTTAAGAGGGTCTATTTATGGTAAAAACGGCATTTTTCGATGGTGGTCTTATCCTCACAACAATGGATGGGGAAGAATTACCACATCTGGAAAATACAGACGCGGTCAAAAAATACTATGTATAAGAAAGCTCGTTAAGCTTGATCCCTAAAAAGGTGACTTAGGCAAAAAGGAGCGTCTCGTTGGATTGAAAACCCAAAAAGGGCGATCCAGGCAAAAATTAGGGACATACACCAAAAAATTATTATCCCGATGGATTGAAAATCCGAAAGGGCGATCCAGGCAAAAAATTAGGGATTTCATTCAAAGAAATAAAAAACAAAAAGACTGCGATCTAAGAACCACGATTGCGAACCACGAAGGAAGGGATTGGTCTAAATCATATGACTTAATAGAAAAGAAGATTGGAGCTATTAAGAGAATATTGGGGGAAATAGCAGTAGCAATCATCATTTTCATTGCCATTTACAGTTTTTTTAGCAAAACTTTATGTAATTACCTCCTTCTAGGGATTGCATCTTGTACACTCGCCTATTCAAAGGCATATTTGTCAATAAAAACATTAAAGTCTTCTTCAAATATTTCAATTGCGTTTTTTTAGACTTGTTTGCAAAGTACTACAGTTATTGTTTTGTAAATATTGTTTGAAATCAGGTTGGGGAATTGACATACAAATAAAGGCATTTGATAAAAACATCGAAAATTATTTTGGTTAGAAGAACATTGAAGGAACATCCACGCCTGTGTTCACGTCCCACATACCTCAATTCCCATGCCTACGTTTGCGACTATGTCGATATCTGCGCCAACGTCCACGTACTACGTTCATGCCTACGCCTAAGCCTACGATACAGACATCAAAATCTCGTTAACATCTCTCACCAAATCCAAATCCACTTGGAGATACAATAATGGGCAACAAACACCATCTGGGAGTTGGTGACTACGAGAATCCGATGGTTTAACAATAGATCTCTATCAAAAGCATGCACATACATTTGAGGCATACACATACATTTGGGGCATACATATACTCAGGGCATGCACATACAAACATTGGGGGAATAAGCACATAAGCATTCTTGTACATACACATATAAAAATTTGGGGTATATATCACACTTGGATAACACATCAGTTTAGGGCATTATGCATACATGGCTTATTTCAAAGCTACTCTGGTTAAGATTACACATTCTTTTGGGGTTCATTTTCTTCATGTTGATAATGGTTGAGACGACATGACCAATATCATCATGAATTTGGGGTTCATTGTTTTTCCATGTTGATAATGGTTGAGACGACACGACCAATATCATCGTGAATTTGGGGTTTATTTTTCTCATGTTGATAATGGTTGAGACGACACGATCAATATCATCATGAATTTTGGGTTTATTTTCTTCATGTTGATAATGGTTGAGACGACATGACCAATATCATCATGAATTTGGGGTTTATTTTCTTCATGTTGATAATGGTTGAGACCACACGACCAATATCATCATGAGTTTGGGGTATTTTCTTCATGTTGATAATGGTTGAGACGACACGACCAATATCATCATGAGTTTTGGCGTTCATTTTCTTCATGTTGATAATGGTTGAGACGACACGACCAATATCATCGTGAATTTGGGGTTTATTTTCTTCATGTTGATAATGGTTGATACGACACGACCAATATCATCATGAATTTGGGGTTTATTTTCTTCATGTTGATAATGGTTGAGGTGACACGACCAATGTCATCATGAATTTGGGGTTTATTTTCTTCATGTTGATAATGGTTGAGACGACACGACCAATATCATCATGAATTTGGGGTTTATTTTCTTCATGTTGATAATGGTTGATACGACACGACCAATATCATCATAAATTTGAGGTTTACTTTCTTCATGTTGGTAATGGTTGAGAGAACACGACCAACATCATCGTGAGTTCGGGGTACTTTTCTTCATGTTGATGGTTATGGCTGAGACGACACAACTAGCTTCATCAGTGAATTTTGGGTTCCATCGCTTCAAATCTAGTATATTTCGTTTGGTTATAGAATCTTGTTTGAGGGCTGACACAACCAATATCGTCATTCCAAGTTCCAAACATCTAGTTTCAAGTTTTTTCAATTATCTACCCCCTAGGTTGCGATAGATATGTGAATCTTCAAGGCTATATTATCCATCCCCTAGGTTGCGATGGATAACGTAAGCCCACCCCTGTTGTCTTTTATCCTCTAGGATATGATAAATGCACAGGTTCATCCTTGTACTATTTACTCCCTAGGGTGTAGTAAACATAGCGAAATCTGCATAATCCATTGCATCAATCTCCATGCAGCAGTGTGTTACCAAACTTTGTTTTATTCGTCCCCTGGGTTGCGATGAATATACAAAAACTACGTCACAAGCTTACTATATTAGTCTACTGGCATTATTAGGTTAGCTTTTCAAACTTGTATCATTTATCTCATAGGTTATGGTAAATAAGTGAATTCTGCAATCCCTCAGATACTGACGAGTTATCCGCGTCATCGTGTCTGAATTCTATCAAAACTTTGGTTCAAACACCGGTAGGATGATACATCATCATCCATGCCTATTATTCATATTCGTGAGAATGTTGTACAGTGTATCCTTATTATATCTCGGATAAATCTTGGGGTTTTCCAATATTTAATAAATTTCTGATTAAATGTGCGAGACCTACGTATTCTCGCACTATTTAATCAAAATATAATTAAATAGGAGCAGCTGTCATACCCTAAATTTTCCCTTTCCTAATTTAGGGTTTCTTTAAATAAATCGTATAATTTAGTTTTACTTTTCTAGGGGTATTTAAAACTAGAGCGGGGTGTAACAATCCACAATGGACCATCAACATCTGATGGGCCATTAAGTTCTAATAAGAGCCCATTTCTAATGAGAGGGGGTGTATTCTTTTAGAAGGTGAACAGTTTTTTTAAGTCCATTTAGATTTTTGATGGAAAGAAACAATCTTTTTTTTATTTATTTAAGGGCCCATTCCTTTTTGAAAAAAAAAATTATTTGATTTGTCAAAATGTTTGTCTTAAAATAGCAGGGCCAAAACAGGTGGTCCGTTTCAGATTTTTTTTTGAATTTTTTTTTTATCATTATTGACATTACTACTGTTATTTAATTATTATTAATATTATTTGATTATTATTAATATTATTTAATTATTATTAATAGTAGCATATTAGTATTAATTTTTTTTTTTGAGATCTTTTTATGTTTATCAAAGAAAAAAAAACGTTGTTGTTTAAGAAAAAGAACGCAGGACCAAATACTGCAGGTCCAATAGAAACCAAAAAAAAAACATCTGGCCCAAGTCAAAACCAAACAAGCACGTTTTTGTTGTTCCAGCAATCGTCGCAAGCCCAAAAAGCACATGGTCCAAATTCTCTAACAGCTACTATGACAATCAACGCGCGCGTGGAAAGGAAGAAGCTTGTTCTTCAGCACATTCAAACACAGAAGCAGCAGCCAGTAATTGTAGAAAAAAATTCCTAAGCAAATCTGGAAACAAAAGTAATTACGAAAGCACATTTTCACCAAAACTGAAATGCATTCAAAACGGAAAATTAATTTACAGAAAAAATTCACTAACTTGCCTAAACCTAAAACACTAATCAATTCTGAAATTCAAAATTACATACCAAAATTCAAAATCATTCCTAAGTCACAAAACCATAATTAACAGAAAATCAAAACTACAAGACCATTTATTTTCTTCCCTAATTCGTCTTCGCCAAAAAAAG
Organism: Vicia faba; assembly: GCA_948472305.1. NCBI lineage: Eukaryota > Viridiplantae > Streptophyta > Magnoliopsida > Fabales > Fabaceae > Vicia > Vicia faba. The sequence goes on from OX451736.1 coordinate 992,120,419, forward strand.
TTATAAATTGAGGGAGGAGAAACAGTAACGGTGGACAGAAAAAGAGAGTACAGTAGAGATAAGAGAATTACATTAAAGAGACATTGGCAAACGAAGGACGCTTTTTCTATCACCCTCTCATCGCTACGAATCCGCTTTGCCTCGCCGGAGCCACCATCAAAGGAGATCTAGGGTTCCAACATATGGAACCCTAAATTCCAAATTGCCGCTTTTGATTCGCAGGTTACTTAAAATCGAAAATGAATAGACGATCAGTGGAGAAAGGACGAAGTTCGGAGAGGGAAAATATAGCGAGGTAGCTCAATCTTTTTTTCCTTTTTTCTTTTCTTCTGTAAATACATATGGTTATTTGGGTATGGGGGTCGGGGGTATCCAGACCGGAGATGAGAGACGGTCGAGCGCCGCCGCGGGAGGGACAGAAGGGTTTCGTGTGGGTATAGTTTGGACTGAGAAATGAAGAAGAGAGATAGAGTGAGGATTGAGAAAAGGGAAAAGATAAAACAGAAAAGTCTTGTTGTTATTTTGTAAAAACAACTTTTATTGTTTAGAAATCACGTGCATGCGTGCATATACTAGTTACCGTACTCCCTAATTCATAGCGATTTGATTTTAATCAGTTGACTCATGATGTGTACGCCTATAGTATATCCATATGTGCGATTGTACATTATCCAACGGATCCCTTTATCACCCAATGCGTTGGGCCTGGTCCATAGATAACTAAACCTCCCCTTTTAAAATTACTTCTAATGTGTTTAAAAGTGCACCCCTCCTGACCATTTTGGGCATGAATTCAAAATTTAAATCCAGACCCTTTCTAACAGCACCCTCTAATTTTACTTCAATAAAATAATTCGCACCTCCTACTCTCTTTTTTTACTTATTATTTTCTTTATAAATTTAATTATATATTTATTTATTTATTTTTCTTTATTTATTTATTTATACTTTAATAATAATTGTTATATATATATATTATTTATTATCATAATTAATTAATTAATTTAGACTTACTTAAAAAATATAGTTATCTACATTAAATCACATCTTTAAAATTATATACCTAGAAACACTTCTCGCCATATAACTTGATTTAATATTTTATATCAAAATATTAAAATCCGTGATTCATTAAATTACAATATCCGTAAGCGACATGTGGTCAATATTTGGCCACGTGATAAGGAGGCTATATCAGACTCCTCAACTATACGTCTAAAAATATTCAAACGATCACCAAACTATTTTCATAATAAATTCATTCAACATTAATTTTCGAAAATAAATGTGAATATATTTAAGTTAACCGCATACTTGGTCTAACAAACTCCGCTTATTCATACTCTTAGACCACATACGCGGAAAATTCAAAATATATTTCGCAATCTATAAAAATACAAACAAACTGCGAACTACGAAATGAGACTCTGATTCCTCCTAAGAGGATACGTAGGCATACGATCAAAAATCGTGGCGAGTCCTGCTAATTAAAATTTAAATCATTTTTCCTAATAAAACAATAAAAACCCTATTTCCTAAACGTTGCGCTTCTAAACCTAGTATCCTTGCGAACAAGATAGATAAGGGGTGCCTAACACCTTCCCCTCGTTTAGAACCGAGTCCAAACTTAGAATCTCTGAATTTCTATTAGTTTATACTCATTTCCTTTAGGATAAAAATTAAGGGTGGCGACTCTATTTAAAAACCAGTTGCACAGACACCAAACCAACTAAACCAATTCAAACTGCATTGTTTTAGTTTAATTTTGTTTAGTTTTACTTCTAAAAATCAATCTAACCAAACTCAATCGCACATTTTTTTTCTGTTGTGATTCGAATGATTTTTATGTTAAAACTATCCAAAAGATATATTTAAATTTCCTAAAAGAAAATGCTAACGAGTGCCTTTGAAATACTCTTTAAGTGCTTAAAGTAGTAAGATTTTTTAAAAATACATGTAATCAATGCATTAGAAATTAGAATAATTAACTTTTATAAAATAAATAAAAAATTATTTGATATTCTCAAAAAGTATCGTAAGAATATTCGTTAGCATGACCCTCTCTTAAATAGTAAAATGGGATTTAATTGAAAATTAAAAATACTTTGTTTTTTAATAAACAATTTGTGTCCAACAAGAGACGAACTTAGACATTGAAAAAGAACACACCTTCGAGATTCAAACTTTAATCACACACGCCACACGTTAAAAATGCATATTAAATGCTCATCTTACATGTACTCTTCCATTCTCTCTCTAACTCTAAAATTTGTTCTTCATCAACATATTTAAAATAAAATAAGTGTTTAGTTTCCAATGCAATTTCCACGTTTTTTCATTTTCCACATTAAAAGAGTTTTGGAATTTGATTTTATGTGCGCAAAAGCCAAAAATGTATATTTTTCAATTTATCTTTCGCTTTGAATTTTTAATAATTATAATACATATTGAATATAATTTACCCCTTATGACATATATCAATCAAATTTTATCATATAAAGTAAAATTTTAAAAGTACACATTGATCTAAAACCTTAAAGAATCAAAATAAAATCAAGAAAATAATATATAATTTAATTTTTGAATAATAAGATGTTGATATATCAAATGTGAATAATAATTCTTATATTAGATGGAGAAAAAAAAATATTTAAACAACGGAAACGCCATATGTATCTGCTCCAATAGTAAAAATGCTAAGATATAGAACTTATAAATCAGTGTGCCATTGGAGATTCTCTTAGTTGACAATACTACTTTTTGGCAAGATTTTCTTTTTTCACATCAAAAGCAAGTAGACAGAGAACAATCAAGTCCATCGTGGTGTTAATACTCATTTGTACTTGTTATGGAAAAAATTGATTGCAACTTTTGAGTTTAAATTCTCTTTTTTCCCCCACTGAAATTGATTTAAATGGTAGGTAGCATATGCCAAATATGTTAAGCCTTGTACATCTCGTGTCATATAATGTTTTTATCAGTAAACATCAAGGTGGTTTTGGATACAAGGGAGTGCACAGAAAAAGCTCCAATTCAAAAAAACGTGGTAAATAAAGCAAAGAATTAACATTACACGATGCCTTGAATTTTCAATCACCGCTGCTCTTGCATCCATCCGACTCAGCTTCAGAATAACAACAGTTGAGAGGAGAAGAGAAGAGAGACATAGATTATAACAAAAAATTGAGGCAATAACACATTAGACCAGGACTTTTCAAGAGCAGAAAGAACCAAACTCAATTAATCTTTGGTCAGACTATACAGACAAAAAGGCGTTACTCTTGAACTATCTTATATGGCTATCAATATCAGTGATGGCCGCGCCGAAGTGATGACAGAAAACTGTGGGATGACTTATCTTTGTGTCTATCTAATTTTTCATCATTGACCTGGTAAAAACATGTAGCTGAAAATTGTTAAATAGGTCCAAGTTTGTAGCTGAAAATTGTTAAATAGGTCCAAATTTTTGCTATTTATAAAAATTTAAATAATAATTTACCTCTTTTGCTATTTGCAGAAGAATTTCAATAATTTCAGAGAAGGCTGGTCTCTCCTTTGGATCTTGTTGCCAGCACCGCTCTAGTAGTTCAAAAAGTCTTGGATGCGTATGTTTCGGAATTGTAGGCCGTAGACCCTAATAGCAATTAAAGCCACGTGAAGTTAGTGCGCATAAACAAGAAGAAAAATATTAACGGAAACATTATCAGAAAAGAGGAAGTAATAAAAACCTTCTGCACCACACCAACTGCTGCTTGTAACGGGGTCAAGTAAGAGTAAGGCAGCTGATTCCAAAAAATAGAATAATTAGACAGCAGTAATAGATGGCTGATCCAATCAAAATTTGAGACAAGAAACGAATAAAAGATGAAGCGGCAAAGCTCACTTCCTGACATGAAAGCGCTCACCTCTCCTGTTAAAAGTTCCCAAAGTGATATTCCAAAACTGAAAACATCCGCCTTCTGATCATATGGTTTGTGTTCAATGACCTTCAAGCAAAAGTAAAATCAATAAAGGGATGTGAAATACAGTCAAACATCCAAGTTTAAAAAAAAAAATCAGAAAAGAAATGAAAATATGAATGAAACCAACGAATAAGTAATGCATTACATGCTTGGTAAGGAAATAGCCAAGAAAGACGGAAAATAAAGTGGCCACCATTTCATCTTTTTAATCTTAATTATGAAACACAGATATAGAAAAATTTGTAATGAAAATGTTAGTTGAATGCCCAAACAATAAATTCAAGATCAATATACCTCAGGAGCCATCCAGCGGTATGTTCCAGTTTCAGCTGTCATCACTCCAGACTGAGTTTGCACTCTAGCGACTCCAAAATCAGCAACTTTGACCAACTGTTGAAGGACATGCTCTTTGAGTGCATATGAAATGATAATTTTGAGTTTTGAGTCTTATAATGGAAGCAATTTTTTTCATCTCATTTCTGTCTATGCAAGTTCACAATTTACTTTATGTGGTATGCTGACAACCAGCCAGCATTACACAACTACTAGTCTTAAACTTAATTATACAAACTATAAACGGTAGTTACTAACTCGAGATGACTTGCAGTTTTGGTTCATCAATGAATTAGAGCCAAAGATGCGGATACTAGTATGAACGAGAAACAGTAGGAAGAGATAGTCATAAACCTTTTACCTCAGGATAATGAATATAGAAATACTACAATTGATTATCATTTGAAACACCCTTAAATTCTGGTAATAAATTGCAGCGCACTCAATCTACAAATCTATAACCAACTATAAATTGAAAATACGAGAGTAAAAAAATGCATGGCACTATGATAGATATAAGTAATAGATCAATGATATAGGGTTGCAATTGATGAAATAAAACCAGTATTGTCGAGATTTATTTGTAAAATCAAATAGTATCAAAATCAGCAAAAGAAAATAAAATAAAAAAATAGGCCAATAACATTGAAAATGCAAGGGAAAATATCAATATGTGCATTCAAGGAGTCCCCTTACTTCATTTTCATCCATCAGAAGATTGGCAGTCTTGAGATCTCTGTGAATTATATTATTTTGATGCAGATAGTTCATTCCCTTGGAAACATCAATCGCTACTTTTATTAAAGATGGAAGTTTAAACACACCCCGTTGTCTGTGCAGAAAGTCATATAAGCTTCCTCTAGACATAAACTCTGATGAAACATAATCACATAAGCATCACAGTTGAATTATTAGGCTACTGAACAAGGCACCCAAATCATCTTAGGAATTGAAGTACTTGATACAACACAAATAGGAAATTGGATATCCTTATGCCAAACTCAACCCTAAAAGCTAGCTCAATTGGTGGATTGCCCAAGCCTTATAAAGACTACTCTGGTTATATCTCTAGCCAACATGAAATTTCATCAAACCCCCCTCACACTAAGGAGTGAGGACTAGACATCTCAAGTGTGGAAAATGTGAGTGGCTTAACTACACAAATCTTAACACACTCATTGCTTATATAAACACACACACACACAGAGACATGCTCAGGACTGTCTTTTTGAAGTATACAAATACCAGTGATCTAATAATAAATCTAGAAGAAGCTTTGATACCTTTTTAGTGGGGTGCAATCGAAAAGCTAGCTCAAGGGGTGAAGATTGTTTAAAACTTGCAAAGATTACTTCGCCAAATATCGATAGACAATGTTTGGATCTCAACAGAGATACAAAACAAATTATAGATAGGGAGGTTGTGCACAAGGCTTCCGCCATTGTGGAGTGTGGGGAGGGTCAAATGGATGTAGTCTCCACCACAGGCAGATGTTTTACAATCCAGACCCACAGACACAGTGCATTAACCTTGCCCTTGCATCAAGACTCACAGCTAGCCCCTAAACTAATAGTAATAGTATGAAAATAAAACATAAATCATAAAATCTCAGAGTCCTCCCTACTTACCAGTAACAATACAAAGATTTGGTGGCCGAGTACATGCACCAATGAACTGAACAACATTCTTGTGTCGAATCTTCCTGCAGCCAAAGATAAGTCATAATTGGCAAAGGAAGAATTGTTATGTAATGTAGATCTACAAGGATACAATGTTACTGAAATTTACATGGATAAAAAGGACTAATACACAAACTAGTGAAATAGTCAAAAGGGAAATATTATAAGATATTGTCAGAAAATATTCAGAAGCATTTGATGTAGGATACCACAAAACTTGAGATATTATTCTCAGTAAATATAATCCTTTCCTGAGTGGCCATAGCAGACAAGTTAGATAATTTCTCTCAGAATAAAGTTCACCCCTCATCCAATATTCAAATTAAGCCAAATTCATGAATTCTTGACCCAAGCATATTAATAGTCTAGATCATGTAATGTCAATTTCAGGGAATCTGTTAGGAATCTAAGTTGGATTTCTATAATCCTAACAGAATCAATCTGCCGTACAATTTGGAATTATATATATCTGAAATGCATGGATTTTTTTATAAAACTTAAAAAATTAGAATTACAGTCAAAGTATGCTTCATTTTGCATAATAATGAGCAGTTAGAACAGCTTTGCACATGTGCAGGAGAGCATGAGAACATGATGAAGTCTCTTTTGAAATCAGAGCACAAAGATTTCTATCAGGCTGACAGTACATGTTTTCCAACAGATAGTTCAAAAAGAGGTAACAAGATTTTAAAAAATGAACCGAAGGTATAAAGGACAAGAGGTTTGATTTTGTCTGCAACTAGGAAGAAATGCCCAACCCATCCAATAGATAATGAATCTCTAATATAACTTATATCAAGATGATGTATCTACTATCAAGTTCACCGTTTTTATTCCCGCGTTATAGTTATCATTTGATATGTAACAAAATCAACAATTATTAACAGGAAAAGGGAAGTTATGGCACAAATTTTCATTGCTAAAGTTGCCTTCTCCGTTCTCAGATAACAAAGAACAAATACGAGAAGGAAAGGTGGAAAGCATACAAGAAACAAAAATCTAAGTAATAGGAAAGAAGTTGCATCAATTATATTCAGTTGTGCAGACAAACCTCATGATATAAACTTCCTGTGCAAACTCTTTCAGCATATCTGTATTTATGCGTTCAGGCTTAAGAACTTTGATAGCCACATCTTGACTGCAATAAGTGCCTCTGAACCTAAGGAAGCCAGTGAAAGAGGTACAAAGATGCATCAGCTAAAAAAGAGATGTAGATTTCCAATATGCTTCATACATAAATAACTTACAAGTCACCAAATGATCCAGAGCCAACTTTGTTTTCATATTTTAGCTGGCTGGTATCAATTTCCCAGACATCGGCTCCATCAGATGGTATTTGTATGCAATGAGGGGGTGATTCCGTCCTTGTCTGGTGTTGATCATTTAAGGAATATAGTGTGCCCTGATTTGACAGATATTGGTCCTACAGAAGGTATATTTCATATCAACGAGTCCTTAACACATGAAATTTAGCATATTGCAAGAGTGTAAAGAACTAATAATTTTAAAAGATGTTATTTTAAAAGATGTTGCAATTGCTCGTATGTTGTCCAAATTAGTATAAATTCCTTTTTTGTAAGTCAAACTGCAGAACTTCCACTTCCCTTCTTAATCTTGATTAGGTACCATCACATCAAAATTCATAATAACTAGCAACCAGAGATGTTTTCTTTTCTTGTTAACAAGAAATTTAAGATATCTTCAAAATCCCTAGAGTTTTGTATTTTGAAATGAATTGCTGAGGCATATACCTTAACCTTCCAAATTTCCTTTTCCAACAGACCTTTGAGCTCCTCAGTTTCCTAATGACAAAAGGAAAAGACTATAGAAGCAAGATGATATTTGGATATAGAAATATAATTGAAGATAGTGTTTTTACGAGTTCAATGCTTATATATTTTTATCCTACCTCATTAGGCCATCCCTCAACAACGAAGACATCCAGGGAAAACCCATCAGAGGTGGAAAACGCATGAGCTTCTTGAATATTTAGTCCAATCTCACCAAGTATTGAAGTTAACTGAAATGCATACATTGTCAAATTTATTAAATTGTGTTGCAACATGTCAATGGAGGTGTAAAACTTTTTTGCACCAATAATTCAACCAAATTAAATTCATTCAAAATCTCCAAGCAATTTGATCCTTGAACAATCAAAGTTAGTTTTTGTGTTGGTGGTTGAGATCAAACCGTTGACCTCCGTATTATTCTGCTCCTTAACTCCCTCACCCCAACCACCAAGTCACCCTTATAATTTGAGTCATTTTTGCAATTTGATTTGATATTTATTTGTAATTGATGTTGAGATTACAGAAGAGAACAAGGAAGCAGTCCTCTTCTCATTGTTTAACTTATGTAAGTCTCTTTGAAAGTTGTTAGATCAGGTTAATTGGAACTTCGGCTATTCAAAATATAAAGAGAAACTTGAATATACTAAAGTAGTCATCACCTAAAAAAATTCAAGAGTAAAATGCTCGCCATTAGCATTTTATATTTTACATTAAATTATAAATTTACATGTGCGAATCTGTATTAAAGTTTAAATTTATGGGGTTGCATGTAAATATTAGCAAGTACTAACCAATCATGCAAACTTTCTTGCACATTCATAAGTGGTCGATTTAATTTGTGTGAAAAATGAATACTTTGGAAATTACAACTTACAGAACTTGACCCTGTTAAAGAGTCCATATTGGAGGAGGCGTGTTAAAGAGTTCCCATCGGATGAAATATGACATGGAAATATGTTTATAAGTGGGGACAACTAAAGCAACACTTGTTTACACATTTTCAAACCAAAGATCTTGGTCCATTGTGATACTTTCTAGGAATTGAAGTTGCTCAATCAAAAACAGGTATTGCCATTTTTCAAAGGAAATATGCTCTGGACACATTTTGGAGGAAACAAGGATGCTTGAATGTAAGCCTGCTATGGGTCCAAATTTGAAGCTTATACATAATCAGGGAGAGCCTTATCCAAACCCAGGCCGACATAGAAGATTGGTTGGAAAGTTAAACTGCCTCACTATGACTAGGCCAGACATTGCCTTTCAGATCAGTGTCATTAGTCAATTTCTCAATTCATCACGTGAGTCATTGAAATGTTGTTGTTCGGATCCTACGATATATCAATGGCTCAACAGGCTTGTTTATACGGACAGAGGCCACAAAAATATTCTTGGATATTAAAATGCAGATTGGGCAGGAGATACTGGATATAGAAGATCCACTTCAAGCTATTGTGTTTTCATTGGAGGTAACCTAGTCTCATGGAAAAGAAAGAAACAAACAGGTGTTGCAAGGTCAAGCACTGAAGTTGGTTACCGGGCTATGGCTAATGCAACATGTGAACTTGTCTGGTTAAGGAATTTGCCTCAAGAGTTAAAGTTTTGTGAGATAGGTCCTATGGAACTTGCTTGTGACAACCAATTGGCTCAACCCCTATCGTCCAATCCAGTCTTTCAAAAGAGGACTAAACACATAGAGGTTTATTGTCATTTCATTAGAGAGAGGATTCTCTCAGGCATCATAAAGACTTCCTTTGTCAGATCTAATGATCAACTCGCAGGCAGCATGCTAACTACTCCCTTTGTCTCAAATTATAAACCACTTTGCAAAACAAATTTGTCTCGAATTACAAGTCACTTTACAATTCCAATGCAACATTAATTATTTTTTTTCCTAATACTATTTATTACTCTTCCTTCCAATTTTTTTAATTTCTCTTTCTTATACAAAATAAATTACGCTCCTTAATTATGCCCAAAACGGCTTATAATTTGAATAGAGGGAGTAAGTCCTTGCGTTACGGGGTCCTAGGATAGCTAACATATGTAGTAAGCGGGATGCATCTGACATATATGCTCCAACTTGAGGGGGAGTCTTGACTGTAAATATATTTTGTATGTATTGTTTATCAGGCAGGATTATATATCCCTTGGTAACTAATTCTATATCACTTGGTAACTGTTTTTGTTTTGATATGATCCTATAATTATGGGAGTATTTACTTAGCCTTTTGTGCATATAGACTTGTAATTTTCTTATGAATACATGAGAAATATTCAGTTCTAAGAAGGTATCAGAGCCTATCCAAATTTTGTTGGACCACCTGCTATCAAGTTTCTGCTATCGGGTCACCCACCATTTATATTCACGCACCAAGCATAATTGTGTGAGGCGTGAGGGGGTGTGTTAAAGAGTATCGCATCGGATGAGATATGGCAAGTAAATATGTTTATAAGTGGGGGCAATCCTCCTACCCAAAAAAAGCCTTTTAGTTTCATTCTAGTTTCAGAAAGCCTATATTTGACACAACCCCCAAAGTAATTGGCAAGAAATATGTTCATGATTGGTACAAAAAGGCAATGACAAGCAAGAAATACTTCAAGCATAGCGATTTTCAGGAAGTTCTCTAACCAAATCAAAAGGCTAGAAAAGCAAGAGCTGATTGCAATTACCATGTCGGATGCAGGAGATTACAGTATAAAATAAAATGAGGATTAAATATACTAAAGATTTATCACCCAATGATTTAAAAGCATCATGTTACATCAGTATAACAGAAATTTCAAAGAATTAACCACCTGACTAAGAAGTTTAGGCTTGTCAATTGTTGAAAAGGTAATCTCGTGCATGGGCCTAAAATGTAACAAATGAAAAGATCAGAACCAGTCAAAAATTTAAACAGTAACACATATACAAAAGATAGTTGTCATGATCTATATTAAGAGCCCGCAAGGCCACAACCTTGTCAATTATATATCTACAGTCTTCTTCCCATTGACTGATTTTACATTTTTTTTCTTCTATACATCATACCATAGTAATGAACACATCTTTATCAAAATGCCTAACAGAACTAAATATTTCCCTACCAAGAGGCTTGCCCGTGGAAAAATATTATCTTCAAAGAACACAGGATTTTAATAGTCTTCATCTATATATCAACTTCATAAATAAATAAAAACACTTCTACTTCTACTATCAACATAAGACCATTTTTAACAATACTAAGCAAAGACAAAGAAAAAAGTGAATACATTCACAACGTCCTGACTAGAAGTATAACAGTCCAAACTGAATTCATTAAGACATATACCGGTTAAAGTTTGGCGTCACACCCATAGGATTGTCTCCATCTTCAATGTTATTTTTATTTGTTTGAAGGGCAAGAGCTTCAAGGTTAGAGGAAGAACCAAACGTAGGTGGTGCATGAATTCTGTTTTGCTCAAAAAAAGAGACAGATAACTTTATAAAAACAAACTACTAGTGGCACAAATGAAAATATAATATTGATGGGAGCAAGTCAACAAGAGTTAGGATGGTAAAATAATTCTTATTGAGCAATGGAAATGACATATAACTGATTATACTGTGTATGAACCATACCCCTGCTTTAAAGAATAGTTAAGGGAACTCTGTGCATCTTCTTTCTCAGAATGATTTGAATGCATGGAAGAATCATTATGATTTGCACTACCAAAAGGATATACCTGCATACAGATATATATAAATCAATCTGCAGTTCTGCACATATCACTTCTCTAAACTTCATTTAAACCATTAACAAAGATGTTGATTCCAAAAAATCCAAATCTTATGCCAATAATAACATTAACCAGTTATAGGCTAGTAATTTAAACAAATTATAAGTGATTTTTCTATGCTTATTTTACCTGTACTAAACGAACTTGAAACGCGGGACGATTAGCAGGATCTTCTGCCAACTCGAGCAATCTTTTATGAGCAAGAACATCTTCTGCTCTCTCCACATTCACATCCAATGCATACCTATGTAGTAGCAATCACAGTGACCAACCACGAGACTCGTACAAAAACCACTCTGGCAAATTCACTTACAAAAGTAAAGTAAAACAAAAACAAAACACAAAAGAAAAATTACTCAGCTATTTGCTCCCTTTTCAATTTTCACTTCAATTCAATTCATCATAAAACGAATAAAATTTGAACGAACGTGAATTAAATAAATCACGAACGTGCAGAAACAATAGTCACAAATTAGAATCAATAATTTTCAGCAAGGTTAGGTTAATTAAAGCATAGTGAAAGACCTAGCAGGAAGACGATTGAAGTGAAGCCATAGCTGATCATCGAAACCAGGAACATGAGCTTCTTCACAATCGGAATCCTGAATTCGACGAAGCACCTCATTGTAAACCTCAAGCTTCTGACGGTGGTGACGAGGATTCGGATGCGACTGCACCGCTCTACTTCCGCAACTCTCAATGTCGTTCTCGATCACCATGAGCGTAACGAGAACGAACCAAACGAAGCACGATCAATAACAACACCACCCCTCAGAAGAATCAGAAGAAGAAGAAGAAGAAATGGGATCGCGAGAAATCGAAGAAAAGAAAGAGAACGAAACCAGAAAAGAAGGGAAAGGGAAAGAGGAAAAGAAGAGATTTATTTCTTCAGAGATTTTAGTTGTTGACGAAAAACTTTTTATCGTTTTTTTTTTTTTGTCTGCTGCTTTGCTTTGCATTGGTTTGGTGGTTCTTCCTTCTATAGGTACTAGTAAGTGTTTTTGGGTTTGGCGCAGTGTGTTTGTTCTCAGCCATCCACGTCAGAGTGGGACCTACTTAGCGCTTAAAATGGACACACCCGGCAAATTATTAAAAAAGTTTGATGATAAGGGATTAAATTAGTGACAAAATTAGTAGAAAATACGTGTATGTCACGTGGCAATACTCGCTTGCCTAGTGGTGGATAAATGTTTGATTTTCTTAAAATAGTCAGAATTCAACTTTGAAAAGAAGTTGGTGATGAATTTTAAGTGTGATTAAACTGAAGGATTTTTTTCCTTTAGTGTACTTCGTACTTCTAACAATATAAAATTATTTAGAAAATTTTAAAAATGTATTTTCGAATGTGTTTTAAATTTTTTGATCTTTCGTAAATTAATAAGTTATTCTATTTTTTTAATAAATTAGCTCGAAAATACATCTGTGAATAGGGGTGTGCAAAAAAATCGGTTATCCATAACCAAATTGATATCTTAATTATTTCAATTTTTAAAATCCAACCCAAATACTAAAATTTAGATTTGGTGACCCATTTATAATAAAAATGGTAAATCGGAACCCATAAATTTGGTTATTGGGTATCCAAATATCATTCTCATTAAATTTTATGCTTTCTAAAAAAATAAGTTTCGTATATTTTGAAACACTGTTTAATTCATTTTAAATAAATGACCATAAAATAAGTTTTTCAATCGTGTTATTATATTGTTGGGTTCTTGGTGGTTTGCAGTGTTCTTTTACATGCATTATATTTGTACTGGTTTAGTTTATTTTTGGTCTTCATAATTATTGATTAGTTTGTTTGAGTTTCATCATTTAAAATATGGATCATTTTATTAAAATATTTATGTGCAGAGACTTTATTCTGGCTTTATTGGTGGAACTTGTGCATGTTCTATATCGTGCATGAAAAGTGCAAGTGAAATAATAATATATATGATATATACTAATGTCTAATACTTTTCAGGAAATAGGATTTTAATTTTAATTAGGGAAACTCGTCATGATTTTAAGTTGTATGTCTACATATCCTCTTATGAGGTATCAGAGTCTCAATTTATAGTTCATAGTTGTTGGTTGGTGTTTTTTATGGATTATGGAAATATCTCGAATTCTCCTTGAACCAAGTCTGGATTTGTAAATTGCGGAGTTGTTAGACGAAGTTCACAGTTAATGAGAAATATCTCCATAATCCTTTATGAAAATAATATCTTGAGTTTATTAAGTTAGTAGAAAAATATTAGTAATTTGATTGGTTAGATATTTTCAAATATATTATGCAATATGAGAAAGAAAGAAAAATCTTTTTAATGCTTGAGAAAAATAATTTTAATGCAATTAAAATATTTGAATGAGTTAGTAATAAAAAAAATTGAATTACTAAAATAAATTTGGAATTTATTATAAATATATTAAATATTTAAATATTAATTATGCAAAATAATAGAAAATAAATAAAGTTAAAAATAAATTGATTTTAATTAGAAACGCATGGGGTTGCGAAAACTGTTTGACTAGTAATCTTGGGGGGTATGAATAACAGGGCCCTAAATCCAGATATTGGATTTAGGCCCAAAACGCAGGGGGATAAGAATTATAGTTGATGAAGTAAAACAGGGGGTGTGATTAGAACAGCTTGGCCCAAAATAATTTTGTTTGATTTGTTGGACAAAGTGAGGGAGAGATCATGGAGTTGCAGTAGACGCGCAGTTTATGAATGTTTGATTAAAATCAGAAGGTGTGTGTTGAGGGTGCACGATAGAAGTAACGTACAGGATACAAAGAGTGTTTATGAAAGTGAATTCCTGAGCTCAACGCTCATTTTTCACTCGCATTCTCTCTCTTCTTACAAAATTAAACAAACGTTTGTTGGAGGTTAGAGAGGGAAGCACCAGCTTCTCTCTAGATTTCTGTCACCAGAAATCGTCTCCGCCTTGGGCACCACTGGCCAGAAATCGCTTCCATCGACGGATGCTCCAAGGCACCACCATCTGGGTTCATATTAAACCCAAAAATTCATGAACATTCAAACATTCTTCATGCAGAACCCAGAAACATGGAGCAGTCCAACCCATAAACCTACGAACCATATGGTTCATGTATGAACCCTAAGAGCCCTAAGGGTTTGCAAAGAACCGTAACCTAAACCAAAACCCATAAACCAAAAATCGTTATAACCCTAACCTAACCCTGATAAACCATAATCCTGAACAAGAACCATAACCCTAAAACCTGACCATAAGTCCCAGATTTTCCGAGAAACAACAATTCAAACTTCAATCATGTGATTTACAACCACCACCAACAACAATTTTAAATTAAGCTAAGTATTAGGCTTACTTGGTCCTTGTCGTGAATCTTCTTGTTTTTGTTAATTCTCCTTGTCTTCCTTCTCCTTCTACTGATCTTTTTCTTTTCTTCTGCTTGTAGGTGTAACGATGGTGCGACAGAAATTTGAAGGCGACAATGATGCAACACATATCTAGGATTTTAGAAATTGAAACCCTTATCTCAAGCAAGAAGGTTGATTCGTGACTTCTGCTTCTTCTCCTCTTTTTTCTATTATAATTTCTTCCTTCTTTCTTCTTAGAACTTAGGGTCATTTATAGGTTAGGATTAGTGATATATTAGGAAATATTATTGTAATTATCGTTACAATTTATCGATTGAATTAGGAATTAGAAAGATTTAGATTGAAATTGCAGATTTGATTTGTAAAATTAATTTAGGGTTTGTAGATTTGAATGTATTTGGACTATTTTATGTAATGATTCATTTAGTAAATGTTTCAAAACTTTGATTTCACGAAATATTTGATTTTAAATTGATATGATTTGTTGCAATTTCATTAGAAGATTTGATTATGTGATTTTCGCTTAATTTGTACAGTAAATATTTCTTGGGCTTGGGTTGCTTGGCTTGGAATCATTTCATTACATTGTCAGAAGAAGAACAAAAAGCTTCGTGCAAGTACTGTGACACAAAAATCAAGTATAATAACGGAACTAGTTCTATGCATGCTCATTTGTCGAGATGCCTTGTTTACAAAAGACAAAGGACATCATCTTCTATGACAAGTGCTGAAGAACATGTTGGCTCTCCTTTAATTGTCAAGTTTGACCAAGAAGCTATTCGAAGAGAAAAATGGTTAAGATGTTCATTAACATGGAGATTCCTTTTCGGAAGGTCGAACATGAGTCTTTTCATGAATTTATGAGTCTCGCTTCACCAAGATTTCAGATTTGTTCGCGCACAACATTGGCACGTGATGTCTTGAAACTATGAGACACAGAAAGAATGATTTTGAAAAAAATTCTCTCTCTGAATTGACGAAGAGTTTGTCTCACCACTGATATGTGGACTTCTTGTCAAAAGTTGAGCTATATGTGTGTCACGGTCCATTTCATTGACAATAATTGGAACTTACAGAAGAAGATCTTAACCTTTTGTCAAGTCATAAGTCATACAGGGGATGCTATTTGTGAAACAATAGAGATGTGTTTAAACAGTTGGGGTTTAAACCGTGTGTTTAGTTTGACGATTGATAATGCTTCATCTAATGATGTTGGGGTTGAACGTCTCAAGAGAAGGCTTTTGTCTAAGAATAGTTTAATTATGAGCGGAAACCATTTTCATATGAGTTGTTGCGCACACATATTGAATTTAATTGTGAAAGAAGGTTTGAAAGACATTGATGATTCTGTTTATAGAGTTCGTCATTCTGTTTGGTATGCTAGATCTTCTCCCGCGAGGCTCGCTAAATTCAAGGCATGTATTGATGAGGAGAGCATGGACTATAAAGGTTTAGTTTCTCTAGATGTTGAGACTCGTTGGAATTCAACTTACTTGATGTTAGTATCCGCATCAAAACATAAAAGAACCTATGAAGAATTAGGTTTTCGAAATAAAAGATATGTGAATTAATTTTGCAATCATATACAACTAGTTAGTTATTCTATTATGATAGTTATAAAGGTCATAAAAACTTTATATATTAATAGAAACTAACACAGTAACACTTTATTGTTGTTATCGTGGCTACTCTGAAATTATGCAAGTACATAATTTATCTTAGTGTAACAAGTAATAGCTACAACAGTTAATTACATTGTCATAAGTTATAAAAGGGTTATTGAAGACAATATGTCAACCATGTATACTTTCCTCTCCAAGCATTTAGTAAGAAACTTCACAAGACTAAACTATTTGACTTAATGAAAATTTATGTATCGTGCCTAACTATTTAGTGCAATACTCTGCTTTAAGAAAGAATTTATATAAAGTTGAATTGATATTGAACATTTTATGTTGTGCTAGGTATGTGAATGAGTTGAAAAAAGGGAAAAGGTGTCCCGATGAAAGACGATTGGAAGCATATCAACTTAATTATTCCATTCTTGGAGTTGTTTTATGATACTACTGTACATATATCAGGGTCTTCTTATTTGACAAGCAATATTTATATGTTTGAGGTCTTGGGTATTGGAAAGAGCATTGTGGATATGTGTGCGTGTGAAGATGAACATCTACGTTCAGCAGCTCAAAAGATGAAAAAGAAGTATGATAAGTATTGGGGACCTCATGAGAAGCTTAACATGATGTTGTTGATTACTCTAGTTTTTGATCCTAGACGCAAGGTTAGATTGGTTGATTAGATGGTACGATGATATTATAATAAGGTTGATGCTGATGTCTTGAAAGAAACCTTGGAGTCTTTCTTGAAATCTATTTATGAGGAATATTGTGTTGGGTTTATGCCTCCTCAAGGTAATCCACATGAGTCGTAAGTTTTTGGTAATGTTAGTCATTCATACGGAACTGCTGAGTTTTATCTTTCAGAAGGGTGTGACAATACAGATAATGAGTTAACTGCTTATCTTGGAGAGAAGTTAGAGCATAACATGAAGATAAATGTTCTCGAGTGGTGGAAAGTAAATTTTGACCATTATCCCATCCTTGCAAACATTGCAAGAGACGTGCTTGCTATACCAATAAGCACAGTGGCGTCTGAATCTGCATTTAGCACAGGAGAAATGGTGCTTGATCCATATCGCAACTCATTAACACCGACAACTGTCGAAGCACTGATATGCACCCAGGATTGGCTCACAGGAACATCTTCATCATTAATTACAAATGAAGATTTTGATATTCTTGAGAGATTTGAGCAAGGTATGATAACTAAGTATATTCACTAATGTATTATTATTTATTATACTTGAGGCATAATGAAATGTATTTATATATTTTGTAGAATTACTTTATACAGAAGATGGTGCTAGTTATTCAACCTCTATTGCACTCGAAGATGACTTAACGGTAAAGAATTCTAAAGTTTTATATATGCATTTTCTTTCCACTCTTGAGCAACAGTTTCACTTGTGTCAAATAATTCACCAACTATTTCACTTGTGTCAAATAATGAATTGTGGCTCTGTTGTAAACTTGATGGAAGAGTTCAGACAATTGGGTTTTTGTCATCAGAAGGGAGAATCCTGGGGAAAAGATAGGAATGAAACGTCTGCCAGAAAATTGTGTTGCTAAAGACAATCTTAAGAATCTGGCTCTTGATACCCCTATAAATTTACAATGTAACTTTAAGATTTTAAATCTTGCTAGTTTTGTGAATTAGTGAAGGATGCTACACATTCCCTATGTAATCAACAAGTATTGTGTCAAAGAATTCACCAACTATTTCACTTGTGTCAAATAATGAATTATGGCTCTATTACCATAAATTTTGAGAAATTACTTTACTATATCTTAAGGTCAAATCACATATCATATGTTTTAAAATTGTCAATGACCATAAATTTTGAGAAATGACCTATTTTTTTTTTAAATTAGGGTTTTTAACATAAAATAATTTTAGAACTTTTTAAAATAAAAAACTATTTTTGATATAAAACTTTATTTTTTTTTAAATTGATTTTAAAACTGGTTTTTTTTTATAAAATTGGTTTTGAAACTGGTTTTTTATAAAACTGCTTTTGAAATTGGTTTTTTAAAGAAAATTAAAAATTGGTTTTTAGAAAAACCAGTTTAAAATTTGTTTTTTTTTAAACTGGTTTTTGTGAGAAACTGGTTCAAAACCGAACCGATCCACTTGTAAACCGGTTTTAAAAATATAAATCAGTGTTAATGAAGTAGTTATCCAAACCAAACCATATATATGGTTCAATTTGGTTTGGTTATTGATCCATGCACACCCCTATCTGTGAATATCTCTGTAGTAAATTTAGAGATGATTCTTTAAAAACATATTTTGAATATACATCTTTGAAAACTTCTCTACATACACTTTGGACAAAAAATATAGTTTAACTTTGTATTTTTTTCAATTCAAAATCATTTTAATCCAACTAACAGTATCATAATTTGATTCAAACATTAATAAACACGAACATCATATAACAAGATAATTGATTAATTAAAAAAATATCTCATAATATTACAAATATTATTCTGAAAGTATGGAAAATAATATTAAATCAGCCAAAAACACAAAAACAAAGCATAACCTACTACATATATTTTATTCTAACTCTTTGGCTCTTCTTATGTCGTCAGTAACTCAAGGCATTCCATGCATTGAAAGAATAGAATATGTTAGGGCAACCGCGTCATCTTCACCTCTCTCAAACAACCTAGATTTTATGCCCTCATACATAATCTGCATAATATTTTGACAGATCGACAATACATCAATGACATAATCATTCTTGACCTACTCATTCTTCAGGATCTCCTTATTGTAGAATTTTGTTTTGCATATAATAAGTTATTGTTTTGATGATGACAACTCCTTAGCATGACAAAGATGCAACATAATATCAAATTCAAAGTACATAACAAACATTCAACATATTGAGGGTGCAACAAGTTTTTGTTTTGACTATAAATGAGAAAAAAGATAATCAACATGATAGAGATGCAAAGATGACACATGTAAAAGAGCAGATAAAATAATATAGATGCATAATAAAGATGCAATCGTTAAGAAAGTTAACCAATATACTCAAAGCAGTTGGAAATGCAAGCCATGAGTTTGATAAGGATTGACAATATCTCAGACATAGACAAAGCATCATCAACAAAGTCTCAACAAATGAGATCTCAAGCAAAGTGTCAACACAGTGAATACATCAGACATGTGTTTAGGGAAGTTATCCTAATTTAGTAAGTGAGTGAAACTTTTGTAAAAAGGAAAAGTTGTGTCTTTTATAAATAGATGGTTATAAGCGCACACACTTAAAGCATTTTTATAAAATGTTTTTGAAAAGAAAATACTTTGAAGAAATATATAGAATTTCCTTAAAAAGTGATGGAAACATTCAAAGAGTCAGAAAAAATATTTTGACTGGATCTAATCGATTAGCACAAAGTGTCAATCGATTAGATTGGTGCATTCTTGAGAAACAAAGCAGTTGCAATATACTCAAACAATTAGCAACGACTATATATTAATTTTTACCTACTTTGAAAAACATAGTTGTTACATTTAAATGATTTAATCGACTGGCTTAATCAATTAGTAACAAAAAAATTTCATTCAATGTTGTTTCCTCTTTTGGAGAATTTGAAGCCTATAAATAGAGGTATCATCCCTCGGTTCAAATTATCCAGAAGAATAATTGTGTATTGACACATACTCTATCTCTTTATAAGTTTTCGTTTTCACTTTCTCTCACTAGTTCTTATAGCCAAATGCTTTTGTGAGGAAAGATCTTTTGTGAGTGAGATGTTGTTGTAATTCTGGATGGGTAGAAATGTAAAAGTTCTTCAAGGATATTATTTATGCACCTTGGATGAACACAATTTATTTTAGAGATAGAAATATGTGGTTGGAATCTAAACCCGTGAAAAACTTTGGTTAGGGATTGTGTGATTAGTTCCTGATACTTAGTTAGGTTGAAGATCATTAATATGGTTGGACTTCCCTTAAGGCTATAAAGCCTTGTTCATTTGAGGGATTAAGTTCTTCAATATTGATGAACTTACCATTAGTTTCATGGTTATCCCGTATAAAATCATAGGTTAGAAGACCAGCCTATTAAAATCTCAAGAGGTTAATGATTATCCCGTTAAATGATATTGAGCTCAGATATTTTGTGGAGATAAGCTTAATCACTTCAATCTAAAATTGGAAAGGAATTTTGGTCCCTTCAGTTTCAACAATGGAGAAGACGCAAACAATCATATATTTTGTCTTGTATTATCATGGTTGTAAGACAACCATCATTTCCTTGTATAAGGGGGTTCGTGAGCTTCATCTACTAAAACATCTCAAGTATATAATAGAAACTCTCAAGACCAGTTCTTGGGGAGATGAGTGGGTATTTTATTTTTTAATGAACCTCTGTACATTATGGTTTTCTTCTTTTCTCTTAACTTTTTACTTTCCGCGATTTACTTTTAAAATACTTTTATATTCCACTGCTAAGTTATAGAAAAAACCCCTTTTAAACTCTGATAAATCTTAGGTTTTAGAAACAATTTTTCAAACTATGATTTTAATATCAATTTATTTTCAAAACCACACGGTTCACTCTCCCCCTCTTATGTGTGAAGTCTCAAGTCCAACACTCATGAGTTGGTCTAGGTGGACGTCTAGGAGCGTTTGGTGTCATGACAGGGTGTTACACCCTATAGAACCAAGTCATGTAACTGTCCACATAATACCACTAACTTGTGACCAACATATATACTCATATAGTACCATATGACTCTCGTAATACGCTAGTATGTCGTCAAGATGTATGCGGGCGATGTTGTTAGGAGCATACTCAAAAGGGGGTCTCGAAATGATTTGCACATATCCAAAATGACTCATATATTATTCTGGCGGATACATGCCCATCAAATTCCTCCTATATTCCGAGTCTCATTATGTCGTCGTTGTTTGTAGCCATTTTTCCTGGAAAAAATAAGAAAAGGATATTTGTTTGCATCCAGGTAATTTTCGGATACCCATCTCCGAAAACCAGAAAGGACACGATTCGGAGATGTATCTTCGAATTTGCTTGTGTTTGCATCAATAATAGAAACAAATACCAGTCTTGCCCTAACAACCCATAATGCAACCAAATCATAGTGCATATCTCTAACAACTACCTATTTCAAATGCGACTACTACCTAATGCATTTAAAAACAAACTATTTTACCTAATACATTAATCAAAACTCAAAATAAGTTAAATGAGAAACTTACTCAAAAAAGTGTTGATGAGGATGAAAAGTGTTGAATGTAGTATGTGGAGTGAGTTAGGATTAGAAAGATTGAAGTAGAGGTATCGTTGTTCCTTGAAAAATTCACTAAAGAATGTTGCTCATGAGTTCCAATGGGGGTTCTCAAAATTTTCAGAAAATGAAGAAGGAGAAGAGGAAGGGTCGATCGCGTGTTATATACCCATTGAATGTGTTTGGAGATGCATCTCTGAAATAAAACTTGAATTTGAAAATAAGGGTTAATTCATAGATGCATATGCGGACAAATCCTAAACCACGTACGAAGATGAATCTCTGAATTAAATTTTGACTAAATGAGTGAATCTCATTTATTTATGCTTATTTTGTGCTAAAATAGTGCATCCAAAGATGCATCTTCAAAAAATAAGGACTTTTTTTCCGTGAAAGATTAGAAAGAACCTATAAGGATGAAAAAAGAAATTCCTCTAAATTAAATATTAATCTTGTAAGATGGATGGGCTGAAGTGAGAGTTCAAAAATGTTAATAACATTACATGTCTCCAAAAATTTAATAGAACAAATTTTAATTAGATTTTATTTATCTTTCGATTGAATTATAAATTATTAGTAAGTCTTTATTTTTTCTAATACTTAAATATTTTGGATATAAATTAAGTATTTTAACTCTTATGCGGAATGAAATCAAATAGAAAGTCAAAATCTCTTTTTAAAGAGTTTGAATGTGTGGGATTTATTGGTAGAAGTAAAAAATTTGATAAAAATGATTTAACATGATAAATGATATGATTGTATATCCATTCAATCACTATTATAAGCATATGTTTATTTTTCAAATTCATTAAATTTAGTCAAAGACATTGAATAATTGATATATTTAGTCAAATTTATTGAGTAATCAATGTTTTTAATTTATATAAATTAGATACATCAATTATTTAATACATTTAAAATTAATTTTTTTTATAATAGTGATGAGAAGAATATTCTTTGAAAGAAGATAAATGACCATTCTCATAGGCTTGTTGTGGAAAAAGTACTAGACTATAAATTACAAAGTGTAAAAGATACATGTTGTATATGAATCTACTAGATTTGAGAAGGATCTACTAGTGTGTTGATTGTTTGGATTTGAGAAGACGGGTTTGAGAAGACTCTATCGTTGCATGATCAACAAGTTTTGAGTAGTAACATGGTTGACATTCATTTCTTTGAACATTTTTTGATAAATGTAATATGCTTGCCACCAAAATTGGATCGCTTAACCTCTAACTCCATGGCTTGTTGGACTTTGTTAGGGATCATAGGTCTTATAATACCATCAAGTTATTGACAGACTTGATACATGATATTGTGTATCTCGATGTCAAATTGTTGTCTAATAAAATATATTGTCATTACCACAACTCTCTAAATGAATTAATTGGCGTGTTTCCAAGAGTAGTGGGAGGAGTTATAAATATTGGCATTCCCACTTTCTATGGAAGTTCATCATACCGTTGTTGGTATGGCCTATTTGTTGATAATGATGATGGTTGATCCATGATACTAAGATTTTTTTTTACACATCGCATGTGCATAAGCTGAATGTAGTCTTGATCGGCAAATGAAAATTTTCAGTAATTCTAGTCGTATTGTTCTAGTGGACGTACCAAATTTGTTATTGAACTTAAAAGTTAGCATATGAAAAAACTAATAGCTCTCAATTACAATCCTCTTTTCTGCAAACAATGGAACTAATGGAGGAATTATGTCTTCCATCTTGTGTGTTATTTAACTACTCTAAAGAGCGTTAAGTTGTGTGGGTGGGGATGTTGTGATACTAAATTACAATATTCATTAAAATAAAGTAAAGTAAAAAAGTAAAGTAAAAGAGATAAATTATGTGAGATAGTTTGATTGACTGGGTATCCCAAATAATTTACAAGTTGTGGTATTTATAGAGGGAGTTATCCTACTGACCAAAAAAATATGATCTACAAAAATGTTGCATCATTCGACTATTTTTTTGTGTAAAATGAGTGAGAGGTTCCTCTGTCCAGGATATGTGGTGTTTCATGTTCGACTCATTGTCTTCCATTTTTCAGCAAGTTTTATTGACCTTGTCTCTAATGTGTAATTTTCTTAAATTGTGGTTTTGTAATCATCATATTCTTTAGTTATTGGCGTTCTCAACACAAAACATGATTGTAATGCTCACTTGTCTTGTTATATTTCACTTTGAATGACTCCAAAGTATTGGTGACCATGATAGACTCCAATAAACTTAAAAAATATTTGGATGACTCACGTTCGATTGTCTTCATGCTAGTTTGTCATACTATCAACCGAAAATAAATTATCTATCCATTTAATCATTTATTTTGTCAATTTCAAATAATTTTTATTTTATTTTTAAATGTACTATTACTTAACCTTATTTTAATAAGTTCTAAAAAAGAGTCTAAAAATGTGACACTTGTGAATATTGGAAGTCCTTAATAACTCAAATGTATTGTGGAAGCTTTTGGGACCGTTTCGTTGAAAATAACTTATTTGAAAAGCACTTCTAGAAATCTGAAAAAATAAAGTTTCGAAGAGAAAATTGATTATCCAGTTTGGGGAAATTGATTTCCACGTGTAATTTTAGTTTTTGAGTTTCAGTCTTAGATGGGGAAATCGATTATGCCCTTTTGGAAAATCGATTTCCTCCCCGTGTTTTTTAGTTGTTTTTTAGTCTGTTTTGGTTCCAAGGTGTATGTTTGTATCCTATAAGTACTCCCTCATATAATTCTTGAAAAAAATGCCATAATAACTTTTTCTCCTCAATTACTCTCGCTCTCTCTTAATTTCTTCACAATTCACTTTCACTTCATCTTCTCCAATTAACCACATTTCACCATACAAGCTTTGTGCTTGTTCCGATATTTGGCATCAATAATCTTGGTTGTGATTCATTAATCCTCTACAAAGATGAAAATTGTTTCCAATGATCTAGTCCCTACCAATCTTTCAACCCTTGATTCAAACAACTATGACAAATGGTGCAAACAAATGAAAGTTTTGTTTGGGTATCAAGACTTTCTTGAAGTGGTTAACGATGGTGTTATACCACTTGTGGTAGAAGCTACAGAGGCTCGGAAGGGTGTATTCAAGGAAGAGAATAAGAAAGATTACAACACACTCTTCTTGATACATTCTTGCATCGATAATGACAACTTCGAAAAGGTTGGCTATTGTGATTCAGCGAAGCAAGCATGAGAGATCTTAAAGAAAGCATATTAAGGGGCTGATAAAGAAAAGGCTGTAAGGTTACAAACTCATATGAGGCAGTTCAAGTTGGTGAAAATGGAAGAGAATGAGTCGATCAATGATTACGTAATGTGTATAACGTGTTTGGTGAACCAAATGAAATCTTGCACTGAAACTGTTTCGGAGCAGAATGTTATTGCAAATATCTTATGTTGTTTAACGTAAAGATTCGACAACATTGTGGTTGAAATCGAAGAATCAAAGGACATTTCGACATTGATCAAAGAGAATCTTCAAATCTTGCTTAAGGATCATGAACAAAGGATGGATGAAAAGGGAAATGATAAAGCCAAAGTGTAGATCGAGTTACAAGCACAGTTTAATAAGAAGAGTAAAAGATCGAAAGGATAATGGTCTTCGAGAAAGAAGACAAATTTCCTGAATTTTGGTGGAAAATATCCACAAAATTCAAAGGTTTCGATGGTGCAAAGAGGTAAGAGCAGCTTTAAAGTTAGTGGCCAAGGAAACTACACCAAGAAGTTTGATAAGAGTAATGTGAAGTGTTTCAATTGCCATAGACTTGGTCATTTCGCAAAGGAAAATCAATGGAAAATCAAAGCAATGAAGCTAAGGTTGCTCAATAGGAGGTGGATGATAATGCAACTCTTTTGGTCATGATCACCGAGGAGAATTATGGCAAGAAAAAGTTGATGGACAACAATAGTAGCAGTTGTCAGTGGTTGGACAATAGTGTCAGCAGCTCGAAAAGTGCTGTAGAAACACGTTCAGAGAAAAACGTAATGGTAAGTGTTCAAGATGGAATCCAAGGCAGTGATGAGTGGTGCTTGGATTATGGTTGTTCAACATATATGACGGGTAGAAAGGATTGGTTTGTCAAAATAAATTAAGCCACAAAGAATAAGCTGAAATTCACGGATGACACCATTTTAGTGTCCGTTGGAGTCAGTGATGTTTTAATCATGGAAAAGGATGAGGGTCATTCCTTGATAAAATATGTGTTATACATTCCTGGTATTAGATGCAATCTCCTGAGTATTGGCTAATTACTTGAGAATAATTACATTATTTGCATGGAAGACAAGATTTACACGTTTTGGACCGAAATAGAGTTTTAGTTCTTAAAGCATCCATGGATGCCAATCATACTTTCAAGATATAGTTGAAAGTGATGGAGCATAAGTGTCTTGCTACACAGGAAATTCATGATTAGTGGTTGTGACACTACCGTCTTGGACATCTCAATTTTCGAGACCTTGACGTGTTACAAAGGAATGGTATGGTAATCGTATTTCCGAAGATCAATGTTCCAGCTGAGATTAATGAAGAGTGTGTTCAAGGGAAGCAACACATTAGTAGTTCAACAAGGATGTAGGTCATAGGATCAAACATCATCTTGAGGTGGTGTACTCCGACGTGTATGGTCCAATGTAAGTTGACTCGTTTGATGGCAATAGGTACTTTGTCACGTTTATCGATAATTTTAGTAAAAAGATATGGACATACCTAATCAAGAGAAAGGATGGGGTATTTGATGTGTATAAGAAGTTCAAGTCCATGGTTAAATAATAAGTGGTCACAAAATCAAAATTCTTAAAACGGATGGTAGAGGTGAGTATACCTTAAATGAGTTTGAGAATTATTGTGATGATGGGGGTATAATGCGTGAGGTTGTGCCACCTTATACGCCTGAGCAAAATGGTGTTGCCGAGAGGAAAAATCATTCAATAATGAACATGGTTTGTAGAATGTTGAAGGGAAAAGGCTTGCCAAAGGAACTATGGGGAGAAGTTATTTCTACAACCGCCTATTTGATGAATATGTGTCCTACAAAGAAGTTGGACAATGTGACTCCATAAGAGGTATGGTTTTGATTTAAACAAAGTTTAAGTCATTTGAAAGTTTGCAGTTCGGTAGCATTTCGACATATTACGATTCAACTTTGAAAGAAGTTAGATGACAAGGGTGAAATAATGTTGCTTGTTGGTTATCATCCTACCGGAGGTTACAAATTGTTTAATGTGAAAAGAAAGAAGATTGTAATAAGTCGAGATGTGGTAGTGGATGAGGTAAGGTTGTTTGACAACAGAAAATAGACCATGGCAGGTGTGGAGATTGATTTCTTGGATGAGGGTAATCGATTTATGTCGCGATTTTTTAATACTGAAGCTCTTGGAACTGGTTTTGCTGAAGAGGAAATCGATTCCCCACTTTCTAGAAATAGATTACCATAGGAAAATGTAGGAAAATCAGGATTTTATGGGTTCTGGACAGCAACCGTTCGAAGTCGAAAATGGTGAATCTAGTAGACGACCAACTAGGCAAAGAGGTTTTCCTCAGAGGCTCCAAGACTGTGAAGTATTCCATGATAATGAGATCAATAATGATGGTGATCTTATTCACTTTACGCTTATGGCCGAATCTGAGCCTGTGAGTACGGAGGAGGCATTAAGCTATCCAAAGTAGGCGTGTACGATGAAAGAGGAGTTAAAATCGATTGAGAAAAATAGTACTTGGGAGCTGGTTGATCTACAAGAATGAAAGAAACCAATAGGAGTGATATGGGTCTATAAAGTGAAGGCAAATTCAAAAGGCAAAATTTTCAAGCATAAGGCTCAACTAGTTGCCAATGGATATTTTCCAAGAGAAGGTATAGACTATGATGAGGTGTTTCTACCTGTAGTTAGAATAGAAACCATGCGATTGGTTGTTGGTATTGCAAATAACAACAATTGATCAATTTATCAAATGGATGTGAAATCTGTGTTTTTTAATGGTCCACTTGAGGAGGACGTTTATGTAGAATATCCCCCTCACTTTGTTGTGAAAAATCAAGAAGGAAGGGTCTACAAATTGAAGAAATGCTTTATGGTTTGAACAAGCTCCTAGAGCTTGGAACAAACACATTGAAGGTTTTGTAGTTAAAGTTAACTTCAAGAAATGTGTTTTCGAACATGGTATCTATGTGAAGACATATGCAAGCAAAAATGTGATCATAGTTTGCTTATATGTTGACGACTTATTGATCACAAGAAGAAATGCAGTGACTATTTCTAAGTTCAAGGGTAAACTTATGGAGGAGTTTGAAATGACTGCCCTTGGAATCATGACTTACTTTCTTGGCATAGAGTTCCACAAGTCAAAATTGGGACTGCTCATGCATCAAATAAAGTATGCTCTTGAGATTTTGAGAAGGTGTGATATGGAGCATTGTAATGCTGCCAATACTCTTGTTGAAGCCAGGTTACATCTGTCCAAAATTAATGATTAGCAGAATGTGGATCCACACACAATATAGGAGGTTGATTGGATCTTTACGTTACTTGTGCAATATGCGGCCAGATTTGGCATTTAGTATCGATATTACGAGTAGATTCATGAAGAGACCAAATGTATCTCACTTGACAGCAGTTAAGAGGATCCTAAGATACATCAAAGGAACTCTTGGCTGTGGAATTCTCTTTTCCGCAGCTAATACGGGCAGAAAACGTGAGGTGCTAAGTTACACGGATTCTAATTAGTGCAGAGATAAGGACGATCGAAAGTCTACAGTTGGTCATGTCTTTATGTTTGGAGGAGCTCCAGTCTCTTAGTGTTCTAAAAAGGAACTTGTGATGGCATTCTCTTCTTGTGAGGCCAAGTATTATGTTTCATCATTGTGTGCGTGTCAAGTTGTGTGGCTTGTGAATCTGCTAAAAGAGTTGGGCAACAAGGTTGAAGAAGTTGTCACACTCTTGGTTGATAATGTTTCAACCATTAATATTGTTAGGAATCCCATATCACATGGGAGGATCAAGCATATATAGATGAAATTTCATTACTTGAGGGATCTTGTGCGTGTGTGTAAGCCAAATGAGATTAGGATACTGCCGAAGCGAAGAACAAGTTGTGGATTTGTTAACGAAAGGTGTAACAAATACGGTGTTCAAGAAGATTGTGGTGAGTTTGGGCATGAATAACTTGGAGCATTTGAATTAATATGGTGTATTGGAAGTTCTTAATAATTCAAATTCATTTTGGAAGCTTCTGAGATTGTTTCGTTGAAAATAACTTATTTGAAAAGCACTTCTAAAAATCTGAAAAAAAACAGAGTTTCGAAGAGAAAATAGATTACCCAGTTTGGGGAAATTGACTTCCACATGTAATTTTAGTTTTCCAGTTTCAGTTTTAGTTGGGGAAATCGATTACCCCCTTTTTGGGAAATTGATTTCCTCTCTGTGTTTTGTGTTTTTAGTTATTTTTTGAGTGTGTTTTGGTTTCAAGGTGTATGTTTGTATCCTATAAGTACTCCCTCATGTAATGTTTAAAAAATGCCATAATAACTTTTTCTCCTCAACTACTCTCGCTCTCTCTTAATTTCTTCATAATTCACTTTCACTTCATCTTCTCCAATTAACCATATTGCACCATTGATTCACCATACAAGCTTTATGTTTGTTCCGACATTTGGAATCAAGAGCCTTGGTTCTGATCCATTAATCTGCTGCAAAGATGACTACTATTTCCAATGATTGAGTCCCTACCAATCTTCCAACCCTTAATTCAAAGAACTATGACAAATGGTGAAAACAAATGAAAGTTTTGTTTGGGTATCAAGACGTTATTAAAGTGGTTAACGATGGTGTTACACCACTTGTGGCAGCAGCTATAGAGGCTCAGAAGGCTTCATTCAAGGAAGAGAAGAAGAAATATTACAATACACTCTTCTTGATACATTCTTGTGTTGACAATAACAACTTTGAAAAGGTTGGTGATTGTGATTCGGCAAAGCAAGCAGAAGAGATCTTAAAGAAAGCATATTAAGGGGTTGATAAAGCAAAGGTTGTGAGGTTACAAACTCACAAGAGGTCGTTCAATTTGGTGAAAATTGAAGAGAATGAGTCTATCAATGATTACATAATGTATTTAACCCGTTTGGTGAACCAAATGAAATCTTGCACTGAAACTGTTTCGGAGCATAATATTATTGCAAAGATCTTACGTTCTTTAACATCAAGATTCGATAACATTGCTGTTGCAATCGAAGAATCAAAGGACATTCAGACATTAAGCAAGGAGGAGCTTCAAAGCTCGCTTGATGATCATGAAAAAAGGATGGTTAAAAGGGTAAATGGTAAAGCCAAAGTGGAGATTATGTTGCGAGCACGGTTCAACAAGAAGAGTAAAAGATCAAAAGGAAAATGGTCTTCGAGAAGGAAGACAAATTTCCTAAATTTTGGTGGAAAATATCCATAAAATTTAAAGGCTTCAATGATGAAAAGAGGTGAGAGCAGATCTAAAGTTAGTGGTCAAGGAAACTACACCAAGAAGTTTGACAAGAGCAATGTGAAGTGTTACAATTGCCATAGACTTAGTCATTTCGCAAAGGAATGTAATGCAAAATCAAGGGAAAATAAAAACGATGAAGATAAGGTTGCTCAACGGGATGTGGATGATGATAAAACGCTTCTGGTCATGATCACTGAGGAGAATTATGGAAAGAAAAAGCTGATGGACAACATTAGTAGCAGATGTCAGTGGTTGGACAGTAGTGTCAGCAGCTCAAAAATGCTGCAAAAACGCGTTCGGAGAAAAACGTAATGGTAACCGTTTGAGATGGAATCCAAGGCAGTGATAAGTGGTACTTGAATTCTGGTTGTTCAACACCTATGACGGGTAGAAAGGATGGGTTGTCAAAATCAATCAAGCCACGAAGAATAAGGTGAAATTCACGGATGACACCACTTTAGCGTGTGACAGAGTTGGTGATGTTTTGATCATGAAAAATGACGGGGGTCATTCCTTGATCAAATATGTGATATACATTCCTTTAATTAAATTAAATCTCTTGAGTATTGGCTGATTACTTGAGAAGAATTACATGATTTGCATGAAAAATAAGATTTTACGCGTTTTGGACCGAAATGGAGTTTTAGTCCTTAAAGCACCCATGATTGTCTATTAAACTTTCAAGATAGAGTTGAAAGTTATAGATCACATGTGTATTGCTACAATGGCAAGTCGTGATGAGTGGTTGTGGCACTACCATCTTGAACATTTCAATTTTTGAGACCTCAACATGTTACAAAGTAATGGTATGGTAACCGGGTTACCCAAGATCAATGTTTCCACCGAGGTATGTGAAAAGTGTGTTCAAGGGAAGCAACACAATAGTAGTTTCAGCAAGGATGCATCTCATAGGACCAAACATCATCTCGAGGTGGTGTACTCGGACATGTGTGGTCAAATGCAAGTTGACTTGTTTGGTGGCAATAGATACTTTGTCACATTTATCGATGATTTTAGTAGAAATCTATGGACATACCTAATCAAGAGTAAGGATGAGTTATTTGATGTGTTTAAGAAGTTAAAGTCTATGGTTGAACGATAAAGTAGTCATAAAATTAAAATTCTCAAAACGGATGGTGGAGGTGAGTATACCTCGAATGAGTTTGAGAATTATTGTGATGAGGAGGGTATAGTGCGTGAGGTTGTGCCACCCTATAATCCTTAACATAATAGTGCTGGCGAGAGGAAAAATCGTTCGATAATGAACATGGTTCATAGCATGTTGAAGGGAAAAGGCTTGCCAAATGAACTATGGGGATAAGCTATTTCTACAGCCGCCTATTTGATGAATATGTGTCCTAAAAAGAAGCTGGACGAGGTGACTCCAGAATAGATATGGTTTAGATTTAAACCAAGTTTAAGTCATTTGAAAGTTTTTCGGTTCGATAGCATTTTGACATATTACGGGTCAGCTTCGAAAGAACTTAGATGACAAGGGTGAAATAATGTTGCTTGTTACTTATCATCCTACCAAAGATTACAAATTGTTTGATGTGAAAGAAAGAAGATTGTAATAAGTCGAGATGTGGTAGTGGTTGAGGTAAGGTTGTTTGACAATAGAAAAAATAACATGGCAGGTGTGGAAATCGATTTCCTGGATGAGGGTAAATAATTTCTGTCACAATTTTTTAATACTGAAGCTCCTGAATCTTGTTTTGCTGAAAAGGAAATTGATTCCCCACTTTTTGGAAATCGATTTCCACAGAAAAATGTAGAAAATCAGGATTTTGCGGGTTCTGGATAGTAGCCGATCAAAGTCGAAAATAGTGAATCCAGTAGACGACCAACTAGGCAAATAGGTTTGCCTTAGAGACACTGATATTGTGAAGTATTCCATGGTAATGAGATCAATAATGATGGTGATCTTATTCAGTTTCTGCTTATGGCCGAATCCGAGCCCATGAGAACAGATGAGGCATTAAGCTATCCAAAGTATGTGTGTGTAACAAAAGAGGAGTTAGAATCGATTGAGAAAAATAGTACTTATGAAATGGTTGATCTACCATAATGAAAGAAGCCAATAAGAGTGATATGAGTCTATAAAGTGAAGGTAAATCAAAAAGGAAAAATTGTCAAGCATAAGGCTCGACTAGTTGCAAATGGATATTTACAAAGAGAAGGTATAGACTATGATGAAGTGTTTGCACCTGTAGCTAGAATAGAAACCATACGGTTGATTGTTGGTATTGCGAATAACAACAATTGATCAATTTATCAAATAGATGTGAAATCTTCGTTTTTGAATGGTCCACTTTAGGAGGAAGTTTATGTAGAACAACCCCCTGGTTTTGTTGTGAAAAATCAAGAAGGAGGAGTCTACAAGTTGAAGAAAGCGCTTTACGGTTTGAAACAACCTCTTAGAGCTTGAAACAAACACATTGATGGTTTCTAAGTTAAAGTTGACTTCAAGAAATGTGTTTCTGAACATGATATCTATGTGAAGACAGATGCAAACAAAAATGTGATCATACTTTGCTTATATGTGGGCGACTTATTGATTATTGAAAGCAATGGAGTGAGTATTTCTAAGTTCAAGGGTGAACTTATGGAGGAGTTTGAAATGACTGGCCTTAGAATCACGACTTACTTTCTTGGCATAGAATTCCACAAGTAAAAAATGAGACTGCTCATACATCAAAGAAAGTATGCTCTTGAGATTTTGAAAATGTGTGATATGGAGCATTGTAATGCTGCCAATACTCTTGCTGAAGCAAGGTTACAATTGTCCAAAATTGATGATTAGCAGAATGTGGATCCAACACAGTATATGAGGTTGATTGAATATTTACGTTACTTGTGCAATACACAGTCATATTTGACGTTTAGTATCAGTATTACGAGTAGATTCATGGAGAGACCAAATGTGTCTCACTTGGCAGCACTTAAGAGGATCCTAAGATACGTCAAAGGAACTATTAGCTTTGGAATTTTCTTTTCAGCAGCTCATACATGCAGAAAATGCGAGGTGCTCGGATACACGAATTCCAATTAGTGCGGAGATAAGGACGATCGAAAGTCTACGGATGGTTATGTCTTTATGTTTGGAGGAGCTTCAATCTCTTGGTTTTTTAAAAAGGAACCTGTGGTGGCACTCTCTTCTTATGAGGCTGAGTATATTGTTGCGTCGTTGTGTGCGTGTCAGGCTGTGTGACTTGTGAATCTGCTAGAAGAGTTGGGCAACAGGGTTGAAGAAGTTGTCACACTCTTGGTTGATAATGTTTCAGCCATTAATCTTGCTAAGAATCTCGTAGCACATGGGAGGAGAAAACATATCGAGATGAAATTTCATTACTTGAGGGATCTGGTGTGTGCAGACCAGCTGAGATTAAGATATTGTCGAAGCAAAGAACAAATTACAGATTTGTTAACGAAAGGTGTAACAAATGTGGTGTTCAAGAAGCTTGTGATCAGTTTGGACAAGAAGAACTTAAAACATTTGAATTAAGGTGGTGTATTGAAAGTCCTTAATAATTCAAATGCATTGTGGAAGCTTCTGAGATCATTTCATTGAAAACAACTTATTTAAAAAACACATATGAAAATCTAAAAAAATAAAGTTTCAACAATTAATCACATTTCAGCCTTGATTTATTATACAAACTTTATACTTATTCCAATAATAAATCATTCTGAAATCTTAAAAAGAAAACTATTAAAATAAAAAGTGAATTCTTTATAAATAACAATATAGCGAGATTTATTATAAAAACTCGAAGTAAACTACATTATTAGAGACATTTAAATGTGTTTGATTTCTATTAAATTTGTTGGAACTAAGCCACCGTGTGCAAAATCACGGTTTCTCACCTATATCTCCTGTACATCATATCAAACACGCATCTAAAGTCCTTAGATTTGAGAAAGAAAAAACAAACATCTCTCTCATAAATCCATTTAAAACATGTTACTGCGGAGGCTCTTGAGCAACTAAGCACCATAAAACCGTGTTCTACAAAAGCATACGATTTTCTTATTATGATATAAAAACATACAAAATGATTTCATCAAGAAAAGTCTATTAATGGAACTGTTCAATGTTTCTCTTGTGCATTTGGTGTTGGGTCTGAGAATAAATGAAGATGCTCTTTATTATTTATCGTGGAATACATCTATGATGATGTATCTAATCTAATCTTTTACGAAAGAGATTGAAATGATTTTTTTAATACAATACAGAACATCCATGGCCCTTGGTGACTTTTGAATATTAGGATTATTGCTGGGGAAGATGGATTTGTGACTGTAATCCTTATCCTGTCAGATATAAAACATGGTCCTACAAAACAACCGAACCTTCTCATTAGTTTCATTTCGATCCCACTAACTTGGGGATGTTTTTTTAATGCAACACTAGTGAAAAAACAACAAAAATAACCACAAGGATTTTGTATTCTAGTTTCAGCTGGATTTTTAACTTTATAAAATCATTATTATATTTGTGTGGTAAGTGAAAATTTCCAAAACCGACATCAAACTGCTGAATAAAGTGATGTGTGAACCTGGATAGTAGCTCTAACATTGAGAGTATTCATCTTTGATGTGGTAAAACCTGTTTTGTCAAACAATTCTTTTTAAAGAAATTGTCATACTTCACAATTTTAGAAAGTCAAAAAGAGTCACTTTAGAAAAAAACGTGCATTTCTTTTTAATAAATGGACTGGTTCTCCAATTAACATGCTCATAAAATATAGGCACACGGCTGAATTACATTTAATATTAAATAATATATTTTGAAATAATTAAATAATGTATAAATTTAAGTGTGCGACTAAATAATTTTTAGTTGAAGTTGTATGATCAATTATTTTTCATTTGACAAAATCAAGCTGCTATATTATAGTAACATATAACTTCATATGATAAAAGTAAAGTCCCTACAAGCCCTTAGATGAATCATAATTGGGCCCTTTGTTTTAATTTATTAAAAAAAAAATTTGTACTTTTTAAATATTAAAAGTCTTTTAAATTTGTTTTTATAAATTCAAAGAATAATTTTGACATTCTATAATATAAATATATATTATTTAACATTAAAATATAGTTAAAATTATAATATAAAAAAATAATAAATCTCAAACATAATTTTTATAAAAAATTATTTGAAATAACTTAAATTTTAAAAAGATTAAAACTTTAATATCCAAAAATAAATTATTGATAAAATAACTAAAATAACATTTTAAGAATAATTATTGAAATAAATTTTTATTTGAAGTATTTTTTTTAATTGTTTAGAATTTTTTTCAACAAAAATATTTAGCAATGGTAGTGAATCAAGCTAGCCCATAATCTTCATGTCAATGATAACGATATTTGTGTGGTGTTGCAATTTTCTCACATGTTTCTCATATTTGTCTGGTGCACCTGATCTAGTAAGAAGCAAGTAAGCCAATTGTTGTGTGTACTTATTTGAGATGCATTCTGTATTTATATACTCCGGACTAGGGGTGTGTATAGTTATCATATATTGTGATCCAATTCACTTTTATGGTTATGGTTTACAAACCAAACTATTAATCACAAAAATTGATTTAAAAAACATAATTGATTTCAAACCTGATTAAAACCGATTTTAAATCAGTTTTAATTTTAATCCAAATTATTTAAATATAATTTAATCTATATTCAATTTATTTTAATTAATAAAATTTTAAAATTAATTCAGTACTATTTTTTTTAAACATTAATAAAACACATCTTTAATTTAATTTTAAGTAGATTTTAAAAAATTGTCGTGATCGTATTACAACTTTTGCAATTTCGGTCGATAGAAGTGTCACGACATTGATTGTGTTCGTCGCAGTGTAAATTATTAACTATAATTTGTTTTTTAATATAAAACGGATATAACAATATGTATATTGATATATGTCCAAAACATTTTGTCGTAGTCGTTCTCACAGTCACAAAACATTTTTTAAAACCTTTTTATGTTTAAATGATCCTTTTTGTTTTATCAATCCTAAAAGAAAAATCAATTAATACTGAGATAATATTAATTAATTCACTGTCCACATTCGTTTTCTTATATAAAGTATATGTATATTGAATGAAAAGGGATTAAGTTCAAACAAATTTCTTTCAAATTTAAATTTGTCTTTTACAGTGATAATAATATATCTTGCTTTTTAAATGTTTAGTATACTATATCTTTCAATTTATTTGAGAGTGTTTGCATATTTTTTTAACTATAATTAAATATTTTTATATTTATTTAATAATTAATCATTTGAAATAAAATGTTAAATATCATTCAATTTTTATGAAAATGTGTAGAGCTTATTTTTTTGAGAAAGTGTGAAAATTTGAAAGCAGAAAAATTTGATGAGAAAGAAATTTGGATACCCAATAACCATTCTATGGGTACCGGTTTACCACTTTGATCATAAATGGACCACCAAATCTAATATTTAATATTTGAATTGAGTTTTAATAAATGGAACAATTTGAATATGAATTTGGTTATCATTAACCAGTTTTTTTGCACACCCCTACTCCGGATTATGATGTGTTTTATGAAGTTGTTATTCCTATTGAGGTGATAATAGATAT
Organism: Vicia faba; assembly: GCA_948472305.1. Classification (NCBI taxonomy): domain Eukaryota; kingdom Viridiplantae; phylum Streptophyta; class Magnoliopsida; order Fabales; family Fabaceae; genus Vicia; species Vicia faba. The sequence goes on from OX451736.1 coordinate 992,157,277, forward strand.
TAGCAATGAATAAGTATGAGTTTGTTGTCATAGTTGATTCCAAGATAGGTGGTGATACATATCTAGTTTAAATATGTTTCGTATAGGTGTGAACTGTATGAGAACGTCAACACTTCCGCATACTTAATAGTGACACTTTGTCATTCCTTAATATTGGAGAGCATTTTCGACGAAATCAGTGAAATTTAAGTAAATATGTGGAAGAAATGAATAGAGTTGTAAAAGAGTGACAAAAGTGAACTTACAAAAATTCTAAAGAAAAAATAATATTTCCCCCACTTGAATTCTCACGACCGTGATGGCTTCATCGTGGGAGCGATGTAACATTATCACGATCACGATCCACATCAACACAGTTATGATGACGTCTTTTTTTAACATGTTTTTTGTAGCGATAAAAATATTGAGACTAAGTTATTGGATTGACTTGACTCGCACCGATCAAAATAAAATTGTCATCGCGCTTTATTATTTTCAAAGGAATAAGAAAAAATTGAATAACCCAAAAAGAGAGGGAGAGAATCTAAGTTCGGAGGTTGGTTATGTAAATGGAAGATATTAGTACCCTTAACATCTACGGTACTCCGCAGAAACCTCTTTGAAAATTTGTGTATTTTGACTATAAATATTGTATACAAAAAATAGATTGTGGAGATAAGAAATGAAATATTTTTTATAATTTTTGCACTCGCCGCAGTTGCGAACCTTTAATGCCTACGTATCACCTTCCGTGTAATAGGGGATCAGGGTACTCGTAGTTCACCTTTAAAATATTTAAAACACTTGTGTGTTGGTTAATTTTAAGAGACGAGACATCATCGTCTTATTTGAGTGGAAGAACATACTTACTATCCATGATTATGAGAAAGGAGAATTTGTGTCATCTCAAAGTGGAGGATATAGCTTTGATTTTAAAATCAACAAAGACTCGCTCAACATCCAAGTGAAAAATATCTAACTTCACTACATATCGTAGAAGTATAGTAGCTCGCATCACTACAAAGATTGACAAGAGTTTAATCTTTTGAAAAAAAAGTTTTAAAATACAAGCCAAAATGGCAAAAATGATTTAAATGAGATTGATTGACTTTTAGTCTTCTCACAAAAATGTCAAAGTATTATTAAGTTGTTTAAAATTTGATTAAAGAAAATATTTTTGAAAACGCATGGACCTAAGTCCAAGTTTATTATGAAAGCAATTCAAGTTTAGAAAACAAGAATAGTTTTGAAAAGGAGGGAGAAGATTTTTGAAATTAAAGAAGATGAGAGGAGATGAAGGGACTATCCTAGAGCATAAGGTAAAATCTAGGGAAAAGAACCGTCTAACCAACAAGAAGCCAACACTTGACATAATGAGTCAATGTAGAATTCTCATTCTTTGGATTGAAACCAAACAAGCAAAGATAATGAACCTCTTAAGAATACCAAACTTTAAATGCATTAAGTCTTCACAAAAAATTGGGCAGAGTAACGACTGTATACAAATGAATTCCTGATAAAGCGCATAATCAGAATAACCTGCACACAAAGAGAACAAATAACCCAATGTCTCGGGGTAAACTTCAAGAACTCTAGACAAAATAACAATAGAAGTCACAGAGTCCCAAAGTAGGTCAAGGTCTCTACTCCTAAGTCCAAGAAGTCCACAACTCAATTATGCTAGGGATAGTAACCAAATAGTCCAAGTAACATTAAAGTTTTTTATAGTTTAAGTTGATTATTAGGTATCTTTCAAAAAAGAAAATGAAATGCTCAAATGAGCAAAATAAAATGACATAAAGATAAATGCTTAAGTGAGCAAAGATGAAAATAACATGAAATATAAATGCTAAGATAAACGGTGCTTAAAGTAAAAGCAAAAAGTAAAAGCATGGAAATAAAAGGAAATTGCTAATGAGTTAGAAATTAGAGGTTAGTTGAATGACCATCTTGAATCTTACATTTGAAAACTCATTAGAAGATTGATAAAATCAAAGTCTCTCAATAACAAGTTTCATTTGCTTTTTGTCAATATATCATTCATTTCAAAATCTCAAGAAAACAACAAATGATCAACGATATTTAAATGATTCACTTAGTCCAAAATTTATGATGATTCATTAGAGGATTGATAAGACCAAAGTATCCTAACAATGAACCTCGAGGTTATTAGATCAAAGATTTCAAATTAAATATACTTGGGCTTGCAAACATAGGTTTGGGCCATGAATGATCATTTCTCGAATCAGGACAAAATTTAACGCTATGTTAAGCAATCATAAGTGGACTTATGTAGAAGTCGCACCTATTTTAAGGTCGATCAATAGCAATCTATGTGTCATATGTTTGGAGTGATGATATATAGATCATCCTCTAACAACATGTAGCATAAAAGAGAAGGGGGATAAGACGAAGAGGGATAGGATATATTTGAATAAAAAATTTAATCAAACTATCATTAAAATCATCCTTCCATTTTGGTGGAGTTAAACTCAATACTCAAGATCTAATGATGTTAATGAAGTTTATGATCAACAATCAGATAACCAGAATATATTAAAAAATTGCATTTAATGAATAAAATAAAAAGAAAAATGACTTTTAAATTGTTTCTAAAATGAAAATAAAAGGTAAAATAGTAAACTATATTCAAAGTATCAAAGAAAATTTTAAAGAGACCGTAGAAAAATCAGAAATGACCTCAAATAATTTTATAAATTTTTTTTGATAATTTTTTAAAATAGAAAAGTATTTTTAAAATAATTAAAATCACTCAAATAAGTGAAAAAAGGATAAAAAATATTAGGAGTCAAACTAAAATTCTAGAAAAATTTCAAAAGGTCAGAAATAAAGAAAATGATTTTTATAAAAAAATTTAGAATTTAAAAATATCAAAAAATAATTTTAAATAATTAAAAACAAGTTAAAATAAAGGATAAATTATAAAAAATATCAAATATGAAAATAAAATCATGAAAAAATAAAAATCAGAAAGAGAAAATTTGAAAATATTTTTGTGAATTTTTTCATAATTTTTGAGTCAAAATGGATTTTCTATGATTTTTTAAAGTTTAAATCAATTAAAATATAAAAATCAGAAAATAAAAATAAAACAAAAAAATAGAGACCATTGGATGAATGTCAAAATGCGTTAGTAATCAGATCCCAGGTGTAGCGGTGAAAATCGGAGATCAAGCTATTAATTAACTTGACTCACAAAAGCAAGAGTCGCCACCGCGCTTTATTATTTCCAAGGGAAAATGGAAAAGAGCGAAATAAAACCCTAAAATATGCAATGTAAAGTAATATTTAAAAGTAATGAAAATACAATGCGTTTCTAAAAGAGATCGAGAGTTCGGGGGTTGGTTATACAATGAGAAAGTATTAGCACCCAATGCATCTATGGTACTCCGCAGGAACCTTTTGAAATATCTGTTTTTGGTTAAAATTGTTTGTTTAGTTAAATGAGTATGGATGAGATTTTGAAGATACGACGACCTAGTGTTGAAGTTTTGACTTAAAAGGGGTGTGAGTTTTTTTGAAGAAATTAGATATTTGGGAAAATTATCCTATGTTTTTAATGAATGAGGGTATTCGCACGATGTTTTTTTGATGACATAAAGTCGACAAAAAATTAGACAATTCCCTTGGATTAAATCGAGCAAGTAAAATAAAATGAATCCACAAAGTATAAGCATTCAAAAATTCACAAGAAAAACAAATCTAATGAAACAGATTAATGACCAAAAGCATCGAGAAATTAAAATGACAAAGATATTTAAATAGAATAAAAAAGAATGTAACTAATTATCTAAAGAAGTTATTTAAACTAAATTAAAAAATTTAAGATTACTTACTAAAAAATTTCTAAACTAACTACAAATTCTAAGGTTGCGAAAATAGTTCTAAAATTACTAAATTAGATCTAAGCTAAATTAAAAAAATTTAAAATTAGTAAATTAAATCTAAACTAAATAAGAATTCCAAGGTTGCTAATCTAAAATAAAAAAAAAGTTCAAAAGTTACTAAACTAAATCTAAATCAAATAAAATTCTAAAAGAATATTAAACTAATTCTAAACAACTAAAATTCTAAACTTATTAAACTAATTCTAAATCAAATAAAAATTATAAACTCATTAAACTAATTCTAAATCAAATAAAGTTCTAAAGTCCCTAAACTAAAACTAACAACTAAAATTCTAAAGTTAACTTAAATAAAATCAAATAAAGTTCTAAAGTTTACTAAATTAAAACTAAAACAAATAAAATTCTAAAATTTACTAAGTCAAATCTAAATGAAATAAAATCTTAAAGTTACTAAAATAAAACTAAACAAAATAAAATTCTAAAGTTTACTAAGTCAAAACTAAAACAAATAAAATTCTAAAATTTACTAAGTCAAATCTAAATGAAATAAAATCCTAAAGTTACTAAAATAAAACTAAACAAAATAAAATTCTAAAGTTTACTAAGTCAAAACTAATAAAATTCTAAAATTTACTATGTCAAATCTAAATGAAATAAAATCTTAAAGTTACTAAAATAAAACTAAACAAAATAAAATTCTAAAGTTTACTAAGTCAAAACTAAAACAAATAAAATTCTAAAGTTACTAAAATAAAACTAAAACAAAATAAAATTCTAAAATTATCAAAATAGTTCCAAACTAACTAAAAATGTTTCTAAAAATACTAAAATAATACTACATTAAATTAAAATTACTAAAAGGATTATAAACTAAAATATCATTCTAAAAATTAATTATATAAAAAAAATATGAAACAAAAACATAGGGTGGAAATGGTTATCTTGGATAGGGCTGTAAAACTATAAATAAATAAAAGTTAGGCCTAGGTTCAATAAACAATCAAAACAAAATAAAGAAATAATAAATCAACAAAAGAAAAATATTAGACTCAAAGTTCATGCAAGAGATATCCTAATTTCAGTAATGTATATGACAATAAAAAAGAAAAAGAAACATAAAAACAAAAACAAAACCTGATAGCAATTCCACCGATCTACTTTTGATTTAGTTCACAGGCTTCCAAAGTTATCTTACCAGAACGAACAACACAGCGACATGTGCCACCATTATTATTATTATTATTATTTCTTTAAAAATAAAACAAAGAGAATAGTAACAAACAGAAGGAGCACAAATTTTCTATGAGATCTCTCTTTTACCTGTATCCCTTTCTCTCTAAAAAAAAAAAACTCTTTCTACCAAATTTTCATCTTCTTATATCTCAAAGATATTTTGGCGAAGCAAAACAACAATCTTTTTTCATATCGCTTAATCGCACAAAACAAAAAAAAAACAAACCAGAATTAGCAGCATTGAAGAGGCAGCGATCAGAGGGTGTCGGCTGAACGGAGAAAGAGATCGGCATCGGAGGTCATATGGGTGGTAGCGGATGACCTCGTCGGCATCGACGGATCTGGGCGGTCAGCAGCACCGTAAGGTGCTGTTTGTGGTTGATTTAAGTTTCTCGTTCTTGATTTTTTTTCCCTGATATGACTTTGTTCATGAGTGATTTGCTGCAAGGTTTTCATGATTTTTTTTGAACTTATTCTGAACCACTGGAACCAAAAAATCAACGATTGCGAGAGGGGGCCGGTTGAGCGTGGCAAATCGTGTTGTTGGGCTCGTCGGAGAGTTGTACAGTTTCGGTATGAACTCCTGATTCTGCCTCTTGTTTTTTTCTTCTATTTTCTCCTTCAGCGAGTGGTGACGCGACGAAGTAGCGCGATCGAAGCATTGGAATTAGCGGCAGAACTGGATGTGCGTCTGCAACAGTGGTACTGCTGGGACTGGGAAACCGGTGATACTCTGAGCAGATGCGGTTTGCAGCAGCTATTGGCGGAGTGCATGCGGTTTCTGCGTGGGTTTCGGCTGAGAATGGAGGGAAGCAGAAGAATCTGAGAAGTGGTTAATAGAGTTTTTGAACAGAAACAGGACTTTGCAAAAGGTATTTTTGTATTGTATAAGATTCTGGTTTCTTTTTTTTTCTTCTACTGTGGAAATATTTTGTGTATTATGTTAACAGAAGTTAATGGTAGGAAGCTTTTTTTTAGAGTATGGAGAGGTTTGAGATGCAGGGTTCCATTCTGAGTAGAGTGAGACTGAAATTTATGAAGTTCTTGCTATGTGTTTCTTTTGTGAGAGATTTTTCTATGTTGCTGGTATATATCTTTCTTGTGTAATATCTCCCCCTTTTGCTCTTCACCATTTGCTTCTGTTTTTATAGTGAATTTATGATAGAATCGGAGGGAAAATTGGAGTCAAATATCACTTGAATTCTAGTTTATGTCAACTGCCTTATGCTTTCTTGATGCGGGGATTTATGGTTTCATTTTGGGCAAGTTTTTGGACAGCAAAGATAGTAAAAGGCTGTTTGCAAACTGGTTTTTTATGCAGGTTTTGGAGTGAAGTAGCAGCAAGCTTGGGGCCTTTCGGACAACAAATTTGGACTGTTTTATTTGGTTACTTATGCAGGGATAGGGACTGGTTTTGCAAGTTCAAAAAATTTGGTTTTGGGACCACAACTTTATTGGACATAAAACAATAAAACAAAGACAATAGTAATAATAATGATAAAAGGCAATTTGTTAGTAATACAAAACAGAATAATAATAATAATAATAATAAAAATAAGATGCAAACAAAATTAATTTTATTTTAATTTCCATATTAATTCAATTTTAAAAATTGAATTAAAATTAGAATCAAATCAAAATTAATATTGGATTAAAAGAAACTAAAACTATGATGACCAAAAAGAATAAAAAAATGTAAAATAAAGGAAAAGATATTAACTATATTTTTTGAGATTTTTTGGATTAAAATCTATACTAAAATAAAAATCTAAATGAAACCAATAAAATTATAATATTTTTTTGATATTTTTTTTGAATTAAGAATTGCGAATTTAAAATACCATAATGCTAATTATAAATATTTTTGTGATTTTTCTAATAATGCGATAGTAAAAAGTGACATGAACTAAAATACATATTTTTTAGATTTTTCAAATAAGACAAAAATGATAAATAAAAGACGAAAAAATATGCGCTGTGCACGATTTGGTAAAGGTTGGACAAGACATCATCAAATTTCATTAAATTCATAAAGCGACTTCTAACGTTTTCATTCTTTCGTGGCATTTCAAAAATAATCAGCTCTTTATTTGTAAAGAAAAGTTGTGGATGTTGTCAAGGAGAATCATATGTAAAAGAACCACTAAAAATGTCGAAATTTGAAGAAGTTATGAATTTTTGAAATCTGACTCGAGAAATGGCAAAAATATGTCAAATTGTTGTGAACACTTGCTATGTAATGACACAGATGGGAGGTGGGATCTTAGGTCAAAAATTGGGGTATGACAGCTGCCCCTATTTAAGTTTCTTCTATATGGAGATATGAAGATTGGAATCTTCATTTCGACGAGATCGAAGAGACTTAAATATAGAATACACAATTTTTGGCCTTAAGATACCGCAATTATGTTTATGATATGATATGAATGTAATATTTTGAATTTAATGAGGAACGATGTTGCATGAGACAAACTACTGTTGGAGAAACCAAGCACATTATACAGTAATCCCATAGGAGAAGAGATTATAACTCCACTGGGGAACAGAGTCATAGACTTCAACTGAGAAACTCTTATTAGAGAATAACTTTAAGGGAAGAAATGAATGATTTACATCAGTATTGAGACTGGAAAAGAAATGGTTTACATCGGTACGGAGACTGAAGAAAGGAAATGATTGTCATTAACACAGTGACTAGAAAAGGAAATGATTGACATCAGCACTGAGACTGGAGAAGGGAAATGATTGGCATCAGCACTGTGACTGGAAAAGGAAATGATTGACATCAATACTAAGACTGGAGAAAGAAATGATTGATTTACATCAGCACTGAGACTGGAAATAAACATTTCTGACTTCTGAATTACATCAAGAAGGGTAACACATTCCTCTTTGACCAAGATATCACTTGAAAAGGATAAAATACAAACTTCCCCACGGGACTTTTCCAAAGGGATTCCATTTGCATTATTGTTGGGGATACACAAGTTGTTCAAATGAAGAAGCTGTCACTTGTTATCTTTCAAAGGTGCTATGACATACAAGTTGCTCAAATAAAGAAGCTGTCACTTGCTGTTTTCCAAAAGATACTAACGTACAAGCTGCTCATGAAGAAGCTGCCACTTGCTGTTTTCCAAAAAATACTAACATACAAGCTGCTCATGAAGAAGCTGCCACTTGCCGTTTTCCATACAAGCTGCTCATGAAGAGACCGCCACTTGCTGTTTTTAAGGGAACAATAACACAACAAGCTGCCCATGAAGAGACTGCCACTTGCTGTCTTCCAAAAAATACTAACGTACAAGCTGCTCATGAAGAAGCTGCCACTTGTCGTTTTTCGTACAAGCTGCTCATGAAGAGACTGCCACTTGCCGCTTTCCAAAAATACTATGACATACAAGCTGCTCAAATAGAGAAGCTGCCACTTGCTGTCTTCCAAAAGTACCAACGTACAAGCTGCTCATAAAGAGACCGCCACTTTCCGTTTGTCAAGAGTATCCATAACATACAAGTTGTCCATGAAGAGACTGTCGCTTGATGTTTTCAAAGGTGTCAATATCATACAAGTTGCCTCATGAAGAGACTGCCGCTTGCTGTTTTTAAAGTTGTTAATAACATAACAAGTTTCCTCGTGAAGAGACTGCCGCTTGATGTTTTCAAAGGTGACAATAACACAAGTTGCCTCATGAAGAGACTGCCGCTTGCTGTTTTCTCAAAGGTATCAATAACATACAAGTTGCTCATGAAGAGACCGCCGCTTGCTGTTTTCTCAAAGGTGTTAATAACACACAAGTTGCTCATGAAGAGACTGCCGCTTGCTGTTTTTCAAAGGTATCAATAACACACAAGTTGCTCATGAAGAGATCGTCGCTTGCTGTTTTCTCAAAGGTGTTAATAACACACAAGTTGCTCATGAAGAGACTGCCGCTTGCTGTTTTTCAAAGGTACCGACAAAATATCGTGAAGGTATTGCTGGAGGTGAGAATCAAAAATTTCATCGGGGATGGACAAACTGCTCATGAAGAGACTGCCATTTGTCATAACATAAAGAAATTCAGAAATAATCAAACTGCTCAAATAAAGAGTCTGTCGCCTGTTGTCACGTCGATATTCCAGAAGAAGGTTATGATAACACTACTAGGGAATAAAGTTCATCTTCAATGGGGAACCATGAATAAATCCTTCCTGAGGAGACCAAGTATTTAAATTGCAAAGTAAATGCACTCTTCATCTAGGTTTCACAGCCTAGAGATATCCACAGGGTATCATTCACAAGAGACAAAGCTCAATCCAGGAATAAACTGGAGAGAAAACAGTCAAACAAGACTCCACCCAATGAGGAAACAACTCAAATGGGGATTTATCCTATCCAGAGATGGAAAAGGAAAGCTAAAGCAAGATTCTTCCATGAGAGTTAACTCTGTGGGGAATTAGAAAGGAGGCACACTTTCTGCTTAAGTTGACGCTCTATTTGAGGAGAGGAAATATGATAACCAAAGTATACATATCAAGAACATCAACAAATATCAATGTGTGTGCATGATGCAAGTGTGAATGAATAAATGAATGTTATGTATATGCTGACAAAACAAATAGAGGAGATAGACAGAAGATGATAAGACATCATAGCACAACCCGACACTCAGCTAATCTCAACAAGATGGTAACATTACTGGAGATAAAAACAAAAGCCATCCTTGGATCAAAGTCCTTTTACAAGGCTTAAATATCTATGAAGAGGAAGATATTTTTTGTAGAAAACCCAAAGTCCAGTCTTCTATCGTCAACAATCCATTGAAAGGATAACAACACAAACAATGTTTCAACTGGAAAAAATCATGCTTAGCTGGAGATACTGGGAACACCACCCTCTGATAATGTGTGCAAAACATATCACATATCTTAACAAATCTAGATTGCCCCTGGGACTAATTTTGGATGCCCCAAGTTTACTGCTGATAAGCTGCATGTTGCACGATAATTCTTGCGAATAACTTCACTTCTAAAATGTCCCAAGCTATATGGTTGATGAGGAGAAATCGTCTCAAGAGGATTTTACAAAAGACCTGGCATTCACCATGCTCTGGTGTCTTCAAACTCTTAGAGAGATTCATCGAATCTCGACGTGATTGCCCCGGATTAACTGTAGTTGGCACAACAAAGTCTTCAAATTTTGCCCCAATAAAGAGTAAAGAAGTTGGGAAAGCATTAACTGGGAGAAGCAACATGTCCGTGCTTAAGGTCTTCAGCTGACATGCCCCTGGATATGATTTTTTCCTGAAATGATTCTCCAATTACTCAACATAGTTTCAAGCCTTAAAAGAATAAACTCATCACTTCTGCTTATATGTGAGCTTCCTTGATATCAAACAAATGTTTTGCAGTTAGAAAATTTTATTATGAGAATGAAAATTCTAATGCAACAGTTATGTAAGTCTTGAAGATTTTGAAAAGATATCGCACAAATTTTGCGAGTTAGAGCACCATTTATTTTTGTATAGGAAAAACATATGATACCAACATAACTATTTAGAACATTCATGGGAGTCAGGAACACTATCTCATTGAAGTATGCTTTCAAAATAACCTTGCTTCAATTAGGACTTTTGAAGGTTGAATCGTGGCCTGGTTCATGGTTTTCAGAAAAAAGATTCTTAAGGCTCAAAATTTATAGGTGCCCACCCATTCTTCGTGATGTTCTCCAACCCTATGTTTAGTTAATTCAACATGAGTGTTCATCTCTCAAAAGGATTTTGTGACGGTTAAGGAAACGACGAGGTTTTCGGAGTAGCAACCACCCTTATGTCTTCGTGTTTGTAGTCACCAATTTGTTCTTTGTTGAGGAATTTTCTTTGTATTCCTTTCCTTGCAATTTTTATTTTCCCTAACTTTTGCCTGAACTAATTCTTTTGAATTGATAGTCCAGTGGGATTGCCTAATTTTTGCTTAAGCCACACATTTTCAAGTTTTCGACTTAGCAGGCTTTTTCTTTTTTTTTCTTGATTTTTGATTTTTGAACAAAACGTGTGATATTAGATTTACTTGTTGAGAGGATTGTGACTGCCTCGTTTCTTGATGAATGAGGGATAACATTGTGGTTCCACATCCTCTAGATTCATCATACATGAAGGATAGCCCTCGTAGTTTCTCTTTAAAAAACATCTTCCTTATGAATTTTGAACACTCAGTCAGATTAACTAAAAACTACCCTGCCCCAGGTTAAAATTCAAGGTTTTTCGTATAGAAAAGAAACTTCTGCTTAAAAGGCTCAAAAGGGGTTAGCAAGGGATTATCTTCCTTATATCTCCGGTGTTTAGGGATTTGAAACAATGCCTGTACATCATCAGCAAGATTTTATCCAAAAGAAAACAACCAGAGATTTTGTGTTCTTTAGATCATCATCCTCCCTTCAATCTCTGCCTAGGCAAGAGAACGGGCAACAAGTTGGTATCATAATGCAAAAAGAAATTTAAAATTTGAAAACAAATATGAGTGAAACGAATGAATTTCTTCAAGACAAACATACTCATTGTATTAAGATAATCATTCAGATGTAAACAAGTTCTTACATGCAAACAATGTTTTGATAAACAAGAAAAATTACAAAAAGCAGAAATAAGTTAATAATCTGGGAAGGCTTTCCATCTGGACTTGAATTATCGAAAACATCCTTCAAAAATCAAAGCCACCATCAATCATGTTTACTCTTCGGCGCATGCTTGATTTGAACTTCAAAACCAACGTCCTTGAATGACAATCAGTGAATACTTTTATCATCGCTTCCTCCTTCTTAGAAGGATTGACTTGGGCAGCAACCAAAATTTCAACCAAAACAGTTGAGTGATCCATACCAGCTTTCAAAATAGTCATCTCTCTACGGAGTTCAGAAACCTCTTGCTTGATATTCTCCATTGTTCTCTTAGCGCGAGTGTTGTACTGGTGAGACCAAAGGAAAAATAAGACTCGGAAAAAGACCTTTGAAAGTGAAACAAAAAATGTAGAATGATGTATGACATGCAAAAGAGAGTTTTTATTTGATTTTCAAGGAACTCAAGATATTAAGTTGTAAACATTAAAGTGTGAAGATAGAAGATGAATTTTGAATTGGATCAAAGCGTTGATCAAGTTATCATCAAGATCAATCATCCATTTTGGTGGATTAGGGTTTTCACCCTATCAACACCCAAGATCCATTGAGCTTGACGAAACTTGTGATGTCTACAAAGAAAGACCTCCAAATTCCTTGAAAGTCAAGTGAAAAGGGTTTTATGGATGCATGAATGCATGGCTATGCAACAACCACAAGCAAGGTCACAAATAAAGTTGAAAGGTTCAACGTCACGAGCATGGAGTCAAAGGTAAAGAACACCCCCAAGGTATGTACTAACGGTTTAATCACACCTGTAGAACAAGGTTCTAAGAGTTCCCGGAGTCTACATTCCTCCTTCGGATATTACCAACGTCTTGATTACTCAATAATCATCAATATTCTCAAGAGAAACTCATTCGAGCGTAGCATCGCGTAACAATTACTTCCGGATTACTCCGTTATAATCTCCGCGCTACACCTAAAAGGCCAAGATGGGTTAGGGTTCTACGGTTCCCAGCTTCTCTGGCTCCCAGGTCGAAAATAATAATGTCTTCCCGATTACTCGGCAAACAAATATTACGTTCAAAAGGGCCTTCCACTGAGTGGGGGATCTCATGCCTCCTTCTTCGAGATTACTCCCTCAAAGTTAACATGACTATACCGCCCGTCCTATTCCTAAGTGTAACTTAGTCCGGGTATAGGACTTGTCCTTTGTAAATATTATCAACACCCAAATAATCATAATATATACATATAATCAAACAATCAAATAATGATAAAACAGATAAAACAAATTAGGCTTAACCCACTTAGGGATGGACCAACAAGAGGTCAATTTATTCCCCAGCAGAGTCGCCAATTCTGTAGCGGTGAAAATCGGAGATCAAACTATTAATTAACTTGACTCACAAAAGCAAGAGTCGCCACCACGCTTTATTATTTCCAAGGGAAAAGGGAAAAGAGCGAAATAAAACCCTAAAATATGCAATGTAAAGTAATATTTAAAAGTAATGAAAATACAATGCGTTTCTAAAAGAGATCGAGAGTTCGGGGGTTGGTTATACAATGGGAAGGTATTAGCACCCAATGCATCTGCGGTACTCCGCAGGAACCTTTTGAAATATCTGTTTTTGGTTAAAATTGTTTGTTTAGTTAAATGGGTATGGATGAGATTTTGAAGATACGACGACCTAGTGTTGAAGTTTTGACTTAAAAGGGGTGTGAGTTTTTTTGAAGAAATTGGATATTTGGGAAAATTATCCTATGTTTTTAATGAATGAGGGTATTCGCACGATGTTTTTTTGATGACATAAAGTCGACAAAAAATTAGACAATTCCCTTGGATTAAATCGAGCAAGTAAAATAAAATGAATCCACAAAGTATAAGCATTCAAAAATTCACAAGAAAAACAAATCTAATGAAACAGATTAATGACCAAAAGCATCGAGAAATTAAAATGACAAAGATATTTAAATAGAATAAAAAAGAATGTAACTAATTATCTAAAGAAGTTATTTAAACTAAATTAAAAAATTTAAGATTACTTACTAAAAAATTTCTAAACTAACTACAAATTCTAAGGTTGCGAAAATAGTTCTAAAATTACTAAATTAGATCTAAGCTAAATTAAAAAAATTTAAAATTAGTAAATTAAATCTAAACTAAATAAGAATTCCAAGGTTGCTAATCTAAAACAAAAAAAAAGTTCCAAAGTTACTAAACTAAATCTAAATCAAATAAAATTCTAAAAGAATATTAAACTAATTCTAAACAACTAAAATTCTAAACTTATTAAACTAATTCTAAATCAAATAAAAATTATAAACTCATTAAACTAATTCTAAATCAAATAAAGTTCTAAAGTCCCTAAACTAAAACTAACAACTAAAATTCTAAAGTTAACTTAAATAAAATCAAATAAAGTTCTAAAGTTTACTAAATTAAAACTAAAACAAATAAAATTCTAAAATTTACTAAGTCAAATCTATATGAAATAAAATCTTAAAGTTACTAAAATAAAACTAAACAAAATAAAATTCTAAAGTTTACTAAGTCAAAACTAAAACAAATAAAATTCTAAAATTTACTAAGTCAAATCTAAATGAAATAAAATTCTAAAGTTACTAAAATAAAACTAAACAAAATAAAATCTAAAGTTTACTAAGTCAAAACTAATAAAATTCTAAAATTTACTAAGTCAAATCTAAATGAAATAAAATCTTAAAGTTATTAAAATAAAACTAAACAAAATAAAATTCTAAAGTTTACTAAGTCAAAACTAAAACAAATAAAATTCTAAAGTTACTAAAATAAAACTAAAACAAAATAAAATTCTAAAATTATCAAAATAGTTCCAAACTAACTAAAAATGTTTCTAAAAATACTAAAATAATACTACATTAACTTAAAATTACTAAAAGGATTATAAACTAAAATATCATTCTAAAAATTAATTATATAAAAAAATATGAAACAAAAACATAGGGTGGAAATGGTTATCTTGGATAGGGCTGTAAAACTATAAAAAAAAAAGCTAGGCCTAGGTTCAATAAACAATCAAAACAAAATAAAGAAATAATAAATCAACAAAAAAAAAATATTAGACTCAAAGTTCATGCAAGAGATGTCCTAATTTCAGTAATGTATATGACAATAAAAAAGGAAAAGAAACATAAAAACAAAAACAAAACCTGATAGCAATTCCACCGATCTACTTTTGATTTAGTTCACAGGCTTCCAAAGTTATCTTACCAGAACGAACAACACAGCGACACGTGCCACCATTATTATTATTATTATTATTTCTTTAAAAATAAAACAAAGAGAATAGTAACAAACAGAAGGAGCACAAATTTTCTATGAGATCTCTCTTTTATCCCTTTCTCTCTAAAAAAAAACTCTTTCTACCAAATTTTCTTCTTCTTATATCTCAAAGATATTTTGGCGAAGCAAAACAACAATCTTTTTTCATATCGCTTAATCACACAAAACAAAAAAAAACAAACCAGAATTAGCAGCATTGAAGAGGCAGCGATCGGAGGGTGTCGGCTGAACAGAGAAAGAGATCGGCATCGGAGGTCATATGGGTGGTAGCGGATGACCTCGTCGGCATCGACGGATCTGGGAGGTCAGCAGCACCGTAAGGTGCTGTTTATGGTTGATTTAAGTTTCTCGTTCTTGATTTTTTTTCCCTGATATGACTTTGTTCATGAGTGATTTGCTGCAAGGTTTTCATGATTTTTTTTGAACTTATTCTGAACCACTGGAACCAAAAAATCAACGATTGCGATAGGGGGCCGGTTGAGCGTGGCAAATCGTGTTGTTGGGCTCGTCGGAGAGCTGTACAGTTTCGGTATGAACTCCTGATTCTGCCTCTTGTTTTTTTCTTCTATTTTCTCCTTCAGCGAGTGGTGACGCGACGAAGTAGCGCGATCGAAGCATTGGAATTAGCGGCAGAACTGGATGTGCGTCTGCAACAGTGGTACTGCTGGGACTGGGAAACCAGTGATACTCTGAGCAGATGAGGTTTGCAGCAGCTATTGGCGGAGTGCGTGCGGTTTCTGCGTGGGTTTCGGCTAAGAATGGAGGGAAGCAGAAGAATCTGAGAAGTGGTTAATAGAGTTTTTGAACAGAAACAGGACTTTGCAAAAGGTATTTTTGTATAAGATTCTGGTTTCTTTTTTTTTCTTCTACTGTGGAAATATTTTGTGTATTATGTTAACAGAAGTTAATGGTAGGAAGCTTTTTTTAGAGTATGGAGAGGTTTGAGATGCAGGGTTCCATTGTGAGTAGAGTGAGACTGAAATTTATGAAGTTCTTGCTAGGTGTTTCTTTTGTGAGAGATTTTTCTATGTTGCTGGTATATATCTTTCTTGTGTAATATCTCCCCTTTTTGCTCTTCACCATTTGCTTCTGTTTTTATAG
The DNA here is from genome assembly GCA_948472305.1 of Vicia faba. NCBI lineage: Eukaryota > Viridiplantae > Streptophyta > Magnoliopsida > Fabales > Fabaceae > Vicia > Vicia faba. The sequence goes on from OX451736.1 coordinate 992,173,373, forward strand.
TGAATTTATAATAGAATCGGAGGGAAAATTGGAGCCAAATATCACTTGAATTCTAGTTTATGTCAACTGCCTTATGCTTTCTTGATGCAGGGATTTATGGTTTCATTTTGGGCAAGTTTTTGGACAGCAAAGATAGTAAAAGGCTGTTTGCAAACTGGTTTTTTATGCAGGTTTTGGAGTGAAGTAGCAGCAAGCTTGGGGCCTTTCGGACAACAAATTTGGACTGTTTTATTTGGTTACTTATGCAGGGATAGGGACTGGTTTTGCAAGTTCAAAAAATCTGGTTTTGGGACCACAACTTTATTGGACATAAAACAATAAAACAAAGACAATAGTAATAATAATGATAAAAGGCAATTTGTTAGTAATACAAAACAGAATAATAATAATAATAATAAAAATAAGATACAAACAAAATTAATTTTATTTTAATTTTCATATTAATTCAATTTTAAAAATTGAATTAAAATTAGAATCAAATCAAAATTAATATTGGATTAAAAGAAACTAAAACTATGATGACCAAAAAGAATAAAAAAATGTAAAATAAAGGAAAAGATATTAACTATATTTTTTGAGATTTTTTGGATTAAAATCTATACTAAAATAAAAATCTAAATGAAACCAATAAAATTATAATATTTTTTTGATATTTTTTTTGAATTAAGAATTGCGAATTTAAAATACTATAATGCTAATTATAAATATTTTTGTGATTTTTCTAATAATGCGATAGTAAAAAGTGACATGAACTATAATACATATTTTTTAGATTTTTTCAAATAAGACAAATGATAAATAAAAGACGAAAAAATATGCGCTGTGCACGATTTGGTAAAGGTTGGACAAGACATGATCAAATTTCATTAAATTCATAAAGCGACTTCTAACGTTTTCATTCTTTCGTGGCATTTCAAAAATAATCAGCTCTTTATTTGTAAAGAAAAGTTGTGGATGTTGTCAAGGAGAATCATATGTAAAAGAACCACTAAAAATGTCGAAATTTGAAGAAGTTATGAATTTTTGAAATCTGACTCGAGAAATGGCAAAAATAGGTCAAATTGTTGTGAACACTTGCTATGTAATGACACAGATGGGAGGTGGGATCTTAGGTCAAAAATTGGGGTATGACACCAGGGACCTGGCGCGTTGTGCATATCATGGTCCTTAGTAAATAAAACATTGGATCAATTAATAAATTTGATTTTTGAAAAAAAAACAAGTGGCACGTTTTCATTGATTGAGAGATGACACGTTGGTCATCTTCAACCTCCAACCACGCGAATTGCTGGTCTTTCATACTGTAAAATCAGGAGCTCGGACCTATGCCATTCGGTTCGTCTCATCAAGACGAAAACAACCGTACCCTCGCAAGAAATTTATTTAAGGTGTAGCTCCGTCGATTTGTAAAAACCAGAAGGAAAAATTTGAATAAGAATTTGAAAATTCATGGCCAAAACTCACTTCCAGTTGAAAACAAATATTGTGACTAGTATCAGAATGATGAGAACTTCATTGTAGTAACAAATTTTGAGAGAATTAATAAAGGAATCTACCTATTGAAGCTCAAATTCGGAGCTCTGAAACTTGACTTGTCTAGCACGATTTAGGATGCTTTAGGGCTTGATTCTTCTTCTGTTAACTTCATTGAAGTTCAAGGATGAAGAATTGACAAAAAAATGGATTGAGGAAGGTTGTAAAACCAAATTCGAAGTTGTAGAAAAGTGGGTTATGGAGAGAGTTTGGCAGAGTGATTCTGACTGTTCAAGCTTGAGAAAATGAATGCAATATGTCCCTCTATTTATAGAAAAGTGAATGGTGAAAAGAATTAGAAGCAAAAGTGAAGTTTGGAGGGAAAACAAAGGAAGCTCGAAAATGAGAAAAGTGTGACTTGATTTTGTTCAAAACTCAATTAATTCTTGTGTTTTGATCCTTAATTCAACTTTTGGAACTTGGTTAAGCATGTTTAAATAAAAAACGCATGCTAATTTGGTGTTTAAAATCCCCATTATGAATTTCAAATCTTGACTTTGGAGAAAATTTAAGTTTCAAGGTACCATCTTTGAATCCATGGTGTTCATAACTTGAGGGGTCTTAGGGAATGATTCTTGGAGTTTTTGAAAGATAAGGTCACAATCTTTGCAATGTTCCAAGAATGAGATCAAATGGATGCTTGATCCAGAAGTTGTGATGAGTCAAAGTTGAGAAAAAAATGCTGAATTTTTGTACTTAGAAACATTTCAAGTTTTTTCTTCAAAAGTGACCTATAATGTTTTGATTCCAAACAAGGTCTTCCTCCAAAATTGAGCTTTTATCAATGATGATAGCTTGAAGTAGACTTCCCAAAGAGAATTTCTAAACTTGAATCATTCAAAAATACCAAGTATTGAAAAAGTTATGGCTTTGTAAAATTGGTAAAAATTCATGAGGTGACCCATAATCTTTTGGATTTATTAGGGCATCTTCAACTAATTTTCAAGCTTTGCACATAAAAGAAGAGTTAAAGTTAACATCCTTAAGATCATTATGGAAAAATAATGGTCTCAAGGAGATAAAAATTGACCAAGTTATGATCTTTTGAAATTACATAAGGAAATTTGATGGCCTATCTAGAAGACTTGTAATCTCTCTTCATCATTAGGCATCTTCCACACAAAATTTTATTGAAACTCTTGAAGTGATTGGTTGATAACACTTTAGAGAGAAGCATGTCTTTGGAATTACTCAAAAATATCAAAATATGAGCAAGATATAGCCCTTAGAAGTTCAAAACCCTAGCTCTTCAAGCACCAAAATGACTTGGAAACCCTTTTCAATTTTGACAAACTTGCTCGCATAATAACTTTTTCCATGTGAATAGAGGTTGTTGTGGATGATAATAAGAACCCATAGCAAAAAAAAAACCATCTTCAAATGTTAAAGATTGAGAGAGTTACTTGTGATTGGCGACCAGCATCGCGGTATGCTCCCCTAACTCGTTAATACGGGAGTCCCGTCCTCGTTGAGAGACGCCCGGCTCCTAAAAACGTTTAGCAACGCCTTCATCGATGTATGTTGCACCAAAATGTACTTGTACTTAAAATGGCGCACAGACTCCAAGTAGGCTTCGAACAACTTCCCGTTGCCCTGTTTGAGGGAGACCCATCCCCACCGCCTGTCAGTCCTGCTCCTCTGGATATGAAAGCAATAGAAGAACAACGAGATCATAGCCCCAATCTTCAGATAGTCGCACACTATCTGGAACACCCACACAAATGCAATCCCGTTCGGGTGCAACTGAGAGGGGGCCACATGCAGGTGCCGGAAAACGACCACTTCAAAATCAGAAAAAAGAAGGCGGAGACCCATCTCTAGGAAAACTATATCGTACATGGGAATCCGCCTCCTATCGTATCTTGAGCAGATCCTGTTATCTTTCCCGGGGATGTACAACGACCATGCCTCCTGGGCTTCTTCCTCGTGAACATAAATGGTGAAAACGTCTTCCCCGTACTCATAAAAGTATGACCGCCACTCCCAGGGGTCTTTAGCTACCCAATCTCGAGGATCCTCGTCATCTCGAGGAGGAAATAGGCCGCCTGAGCCGAAGAAGTCTCCCCCATATCGGGCTCCCCCATCTGTTGATCCGCCACGTCTTGCTGTTCCCTAGAGATTGCCAATATGCTCGATAAGCTACCACTAGTCTCGCTCGAAGAACTCCGGGAGGAATCTGTGGACTCAGTTGAAATAATAACATGTGCGTCGTCAGCCATAGCACCTGAAAAGCATAGGAAATAGATGAGCTCGACATTAATGCCAAAACCACCCTTCCACCGCTAAACAAGTGAAAGGTGCTGAGAGACAAGGATCGCATCCCCGACCAGAACCCTCACGGAGGTACGCTGATGGGCGCAAGATGCGGGAGAAAGCCCTAATCCCTCACTAAGGCACACTAACAGGATGAAATCGCAGGAAGAGCCCAGAAGTCCCTTGAGATACTCTAACGGGCAAGAGTCCACAGAAAAATTCAAACCCTAACGAATCACCTATAACACAATGTCAGGCCCCCAAGAAAGCCCCCCGGTGGCTCCAGCAGCCATGCACCGCGAGAGAGACGTCCACTACCTAGGGTCTCTAACGATCTCCTCCCCAACAGAACCCTAAATCCTAATTGCATGCATATCTAAGAGAAGAAGAAAAATGAAAGCACTAGAACATGCAATAATGGATGAATGAAAAATCACCAATAAAAGAAGAAGAGACGAAGCTGGATGACCGAGAACGAAGAAAACTCATAAATGTTGGTGGTCGACTGTCGAGCTGATACGAGCAATTGAAGGAGAAGGCGAAAAATACTAATCGCCCTGTTCCTCTCGTATTTATAGATGAAGCGGCCCGTAGATATCAAACACGTGCCCTAAGAACCCTAGGGTCTTCATTATGACACCCTAACCCTAGGCCATCATTTGCGCCGCTCGACCAGAACGTTTCTCGAAACACGCTATCTCTCCAAATTCAAAAGTCCCAACAACAAACGTTTCGCCTCCCCGACAGATAATTATAACGGGCAAACTCCCATTTCCCAGTCCCTCGAGCAGACTTCAAAGTCATCGCTCCTGCGCCCAAAAGCAACGACTTGGGAGCTACTGTTCTGGACTGGCCCGACAGCTTGATTGGGCCCAGTCTAAGAAATCTCATGACTGCCAACCGCTAGTCATTTCTCAGGTGTTGGCTCCCAAATTCGACACCTACTATATTTGGTCTTTTAGACCAAAAAACTAGAATAAACCAAGCCAAGAAGAATGTTTCGACATATGAAATAACTTAGGAAAAAGATCTAAGTTATATTTAAGCCTTCGACCAGGGCTCACTTTCAGGGTTTTCGACTGAAGAGTACTTATGACCTTCGACTGAGAGAAAATACCCTCGCTTTGACACATGATGCGAGGGACATTTGAATTTGAATTATTGGGGGGAAAGACAGTTTTGCTAGCGGCTAAGAAGAAGCAACGTGGCTGAAAGCCATAGGTCAAGGGACATGCAGAAGACACTTGCCTTCATCTTAGCGCAGATTCATCACTCGACGGTTACTTAGTTTTTAGTATAAATTAGGAAACCTGTGTATTTTTTAAAGTGTGTTCAACCTATTGTACTAGTCACTCAAATATTGTCCAAGTAACCGCTGTGTGAGAAAGGATAAAACTGAGAAATGTACGTTGGAAACACCTATTTTTATTAATGAAAGTATTTTACATTGCTTTAATATTATCTTGCAAAGTTATCTTTCTTGCATCTTTACCTGCATTTCTACATTTCTGTCTACTTTTCCAAAAATCTCAAATATCTTTTCTCTGGGTCGAACGTGCGTTCTTCCTGATTATCTGTCTTATATAAAAATTAGCATATGTTCTGGGATTAATCTGATCGATCCCGTAAGTAAACCAAAAAGAACTTTCCTTTTTGGAGGATCAGCGGTTGTTTACCAAAAACAACGGTAAACAAATTGGCACACCTGGTGGGACGTTGCTAATTTTTAATAAATATCTTATTTTATTGTGTTTTTCCTGTACAGTTATAACGTTACATGTTATTAAGAAGTGGTAGAGTAACCAACGAGTATACTGTTAGGAAGAAAAATAGCGAGAGTAGTATGGCTAACGAGCCAAATCATGGAGAAATACCTCCACCAGTTACTGGAACAGTGGTTACTACCGTTGTCGAAGGGAATATCCCAACTTCCGTTGGATCAATACCGATGCTAACCACAAATCAAACTGGACCCTTACTTTCGTATGTAGGTCCAAGAGGTCCATTAGGAACGCCTCCACCAAGGGTAAATCTAGGATCTCGACTATCTGTGCCCCCAGGATTTTTGACAACCTGGATGGGTCGAGAGCAGCCATATGGCATGCCAACTACTGAAATGGCTAGCCTTATGAATGTTGCTTCCACTTTTTCAGAACCTTTGGTGAATGCATCATCGCCATTACAGGGGTCTGGAGCCAGTAGAAACCAATTCTTGGGTGGGCCATCTCATATAATACCAAGCATCACAAATGTTTCGACAACAATTTTGAGGCAACAGATGGACGAAAGTAATCATGATATGGTACAAATGTTAGCACAAACTTTAAGTACAGTTCTAAACCCCCTCATTCAAACTGCTACGCAGTCAAATCAACAGATGACAGCGCAAATGACGCGCATGGCTGAATTCTTCGGGGTATCCCAAACTGCTCGACATCCCCAGAGGATACCAATAAGAGCAAATCAAGGGGTAATCATGGAAGAGGATTTGACCGTTAATCCAAACCCCCAGATTCCTAGAGCAGAAATAGAACAACCAAGGGTTGAAATACCACGAAACCCTATAGAAATCGATCAGGGAGTTATTATGGCTAATAGAAATCAAAACGATGACGAATTAATACAGCAAGTTCGACACCAAAACTATGGGACAAACAATAATCTAACTGCTATGATCGAAAGGATTATGATTCAAAACGGGATGAACATTGGTTTTCACAGACCAAACTTCACATCCCCATTGTCAGAATATATTCTGCAAACAGACTTACCACCTAGGGGAAAGGTTCCATAGTTTACTAAATTTTCAGGGGATACGACAGAGTCCACTGTCGAACATGTGGCTAGATATTTGATAGAAGCTGGGGAAATAGCAAACAACGAAAACCTTAGAATCAAATATTTCCCAAGTTCCGTAACAAAGAATGCTTTCACTTGGTTCACCACCCTCCCAGCCAATTCGATCTACAACTCGAGCCAATTGGAAAGATTGTTCCATGAACAATTCTACATGGGCCAAACCAAGATAAGTCTAAAAGAATTAGCTAGTGTGAATAGAAGGTTTACAGAGCCAATCGATGAATATTTAAATAGGTTTCGATTACTCAAAGCCAGATGCTTTACCCAAGTGCCTGAGCATGAATTGGTTGAAATAGCAGCGGGGGGCCTGGATTATTCGATTAGGAAAAAGTTAGATACACAATACCTAAGAGATATGGCCCAACTCGCTGATAGAGTTCGACAAGTAGAACGTCTTAAAGCTGAGAAAGCTAAAGCTGCCAAAACTCATTGACGAGAAAGGGTAGCCTATATCGAAATGGATGATAACGATCCAGAGACATCTAATGATCCTATAGATGTCGAAGAAGGCGAAATAGATTTAGCAGAATTAAAACAAGGATCACCATATTCTTGTAAATTGCTAGTACCATCAAATGGGAAAAATCCTGTAGAGCCTGAGAAGAACAGCGACAAATTTCCTAAGAAAACTTATACTTTCGACATATCAAAATATGATGAAATATTTGATCTATTAGTTAAAGATGGCCAGATACTAGTGCCCCCGGGGGCAAAATTCCCTCCTTTAGAACAGAGAAAGAAAATAGGTTTTTGTAAATACCATAATTTTTTGGGACATAAAACCTCACAATGTTTCCTTTTCAGGGATCTCGTTCAACAAGCGCTAAAGGAAGGAAGGATGAAATTTGCTGATAAGCCAGCAATGAAAATCGACACAAACCCACTGCAGATGGAGGCACATTACACTGAACCAGTTGGCATTCACATGGTGGAAGTTTCTGAAGATTTCATTACTAAACCCATCTTTGGAAGTTTTACTGGAAACATCTCCAGAAAAACTATTGAATGGTTGAGAAAGGCCACTGAAGGCCTAGATTTGAAAAAGGAAGTTACCCAAGGATCGAATAAGAAGGTTGTTGAAGGCCTGAAACTGAACAAACGGATTACTGAAGACCCACACAAAAGCAAAGGAGTTGCTGAGAGCTCCAACAAAAGAACCACCACAGGTTCTTATTTGGCTGTTGTAAAAGGTTCGACAGAGAATCTAAAGGCCAAAATGCAGAAAATGAACCTTGTTGCCAAAAGCAACACGCAGGTCAACATGGTTGAAGTCTATGGCGCCAAAGCCTCAGAGGAAGCCATTTGTCAAGAAGAAGTAAACAAAACGAAATTTCTAAAGGAGAATGAAGATCTGGCAGATTTTCTACATAGGCGCCAAAAAAAGAAATCGGAAGTAATGCTATGCCCTAGATGTAGCTCTATTTTAGACAAGAAGGCCGCATAACACATACAAGCTATGCGAATTGTGAAAGAAAAACAGGGCACCAATGCCCAACAAAAAATGGGTTCAGAAGTCAGATTCGACCCCAGAAGGGGGCATCAACAAGGATCCATGAGTCAGGTAAGGAGGCCACCAACTTTTTAGCCTCCAACTAATGTACCTACAGATACTTGGCTTAACACCATGGGAAGAAAGAGGCCAAATGAAGAGAGATGGCAGGCGTTCGACGTGCCAAGAGGTTCATCTTTAGATTACATAAAGGAGTACCATGCTTCTGCGTCGAATAAAATGACCCATTTATCGAGCAATTACAAAGGAAAAAAATCCTATGTCTCGTTCACAATGGAGAAGATTCAAAAGGCGGCGAAAAGCCGAAAAAGAGGCAGCTGGACCTCATCCAGAGGTTAGCACCAATGTGCAAAGGAAACAAAGGAAGCCTCTAGAGAGAAATCATATGCCTTGGACGGAGGAATGTGGGTCGAATGATAAAGATAACTTCGATTCCGGTGACAGTTTAGACATCATGGTGAATGTCATATCAGTGTTACCTAAATAATACAACCGGCAGGTCGAAGTTGAAGAAACTGACTTAATGGTTGAACAAGAAATGGCTAGACACAAGCCAGTATGTTACTATGTAATGAACAATGGCTGCGTAGAAGAACAAAACACATTTTTCAAGCCACCAACAGAGGCAATGAAGAATCATCTGAAACCCCTATTCATTAGAGTAAAGATAAGGGAAATAACTATAAATAAAATTCTGGTTGATTGTGGGGCGACCATCAATATCATCCCACAATTCATGCTGGAAAAGCTAGGAAAGGGAGATGCTGACATCAAGCCCCATAACATGGTCTTGTCTAACTATGAAGGGGGAATTGGCACCACAATGGGTGTCATACAACTAGACCTCAAAGTGGGATCAATCCTCCGACCCACCATGTTCATGGTGATTTAAGCAAAACCAAACTACAATCTGCTCTTAGGTCGAGAGTGGATACATGGTGTGATCGGTGGATCTGGAACTGACTGTTTAACGCTGGTTCGCGAAATGTCGCGGTAAGCAAGAGTCGCCACCGTCTTTTATTTTCTCCAAAGGGAAAGGACAAAAGCAAAGAAAAATTCCTTATAGAGATTGCTCTCGGTTGGGGAGGTAGATTATAGAAAGGGAAGGTGTTAACACCCTTTCTATCCATGGTTATCCATGGGCTCTTAGATACTTGCTCACTTGTGTTTTCAAAAATGATTTGTTTGCTTTTCAACTGTGGGTTTTAAAAAAGTTTCTTTGAAAATTTCAGTTCGACTCTTGTATCGGTCCTCAAGAGTGTTTGAAAAATGCTTTCGAAAGCTTTTTGAAAATGTGTTGGTGTGAAAAGTATTTTTTGATTTGTTTTTGAAATTAGAGCAAGTATCTAGAGTCGTCTACCTACCCTAAGGAATTCGTCTGTGTAAATGTCCTTTAAAGTAGTGCCATCCCACCATTGAGAGGTAGGTAGCACCACCGTTGGAGGTGTTCGGGTCAATTCGAGTTTGTAGGGACATGGTGATCACCAGAGCAATGGGAAGACACCTTAGAAGCTACCCTCATGCCAGGTTCCCGGATCATGAGGACTTACTAAAACATCCTCTACTCGACGATCACCTTTCGAGGCAAGGCAACAGTGAGGCGTACCCTAGGGATGGTGTGTGATTTGTGTGTCGTTTTCATTTGCATTTATCTTGTCATGTTATTGGTGTTCTACGCTTGTTTTTATTTTGTCCATACATTCTTTCATGCCATTGGTTAACAGTTTAAAAAAGTTGCGAGAAAAGTAAATTCTAAGCTATTACAAAAGGCGCGGGTCCACATCGCCAAAATTAAACCAGGACCCGATTTTGACAGAAAAATAAAGAAAGAAAAGAAAAGTGCGAGAAAATTAAAAGGTTACATGGCTTTGGGAGATATACATAAATATTTAAAGAAATAAAATAAATATGCGAATAAGAATTAAATCGAAACGAGGGCGTTGGACCCTTTTGCAAAATTAAACTAATGAGGAATTAATTAAAATTAAAAGAAAGAAAGAACTTGTTTTTTTGGTATTTTTTAATATTTTAGGATTTAAAAAGGAATTAATTGAAATTAAATGCTAACCCTAATTCTATTTTATTTTTTATTTATTAAGAAAAGAAAATTAAAACCTAATATTAACCCTAATTAATTTACATGCAAATTTAATTGTAAAAATAAATATTTAATTATTTAATTATTATGAAATAAAAATAAAAAGGATAAAAGTTAATTGAACCCTAATTCTATGTTTTTTAGATTTTTATTAAAAGAATTAAAATTAAACCTAATTTAACTAATTAATTTATGAACAATTTAATTACAAAAATATTAAAACAAAATATTTATTATATTTTTCCTCTTTTCTGATTTTTTTTGATTTTTAGGTGTTTTTTATATTTTGAAAATAATAAATTAATTAAACAAATAATAATTAAAAGCAAATAGAAAAAAAAATAAAAAAAAAATATTATGGCAAACCTAGGGGGGTTGTAGTCCCCAACATGGAGGTATAACCCAAGTAATTCAGGCCCATCAACCTTGGCCTGTTTGGACTTTTGCCAGGTAGCGTGCTGACGCGTTGACTGGGGCTCACCATGTACCTTAGATCTGAGCCTTTGATTTGATTCCATTGGACGCGTGGGTGGCTTGATGGAGAAGGTGCATTATAATCCTCAAGGCCTGAACTGCATGTGAACATGAATTGGAAAATAATATTGAAAGGGTGAAGACCTGGGGCTCGAACCCAGGTCATGTACGTTGCCACCACTACGCCTTGCCAGCTGTGCCAGTTTGCTTTTTTGTAATTAATATGACAAACAAATATAATAAAATAAATATGCGTTAGTGTTTCGTTTTCCGCGCAAAATTTAAACTAGCCTATCACATCTTGCCACGATATCGTCTTCTTCTTCGTCCCTGAAACACAAAAACAAAGGCCACGGTTTTCTGAGCGTTTTCTTAGGCCGGTTTTGGAAAAATAGCGACTAGCCCCAGGGGCTCCATAAATTAGGCGCGAGGGTATCCTTATAACCGTCTGAACGCCCTGATTTGAATGGTGGTGGTCTTGAAGGCCAATTTTTCCTCATTCAAAAACCCCTAATTCCAAGTCTTGTAAACCCTAGAAAATAATAATGGCATCTTTGCGCATAATGCATAAAACTCCAATCAAAGCACATGATTAGCTTGCAAACATCATTATGAACACAAAAATAACAACAAAATATGTTAACAATGCATGTATGATAGAAACCGATTCAGAATTTTTCTTTACCAACTTCAATGGTGATCTTGCGTTTTCTTGAGTATGGGGCTTGGGGAACGATTGGAATATGTCCTATAATCCTCCAAGAAGCTAATGGAACAAGTTTGGAGGCTTGAATCAACCTGCAAGTTAATTTTCAGAATTGAGTTTTTTAGACAAAATTTCAAGTTTGTGAATGAATTTCTAGCGCAGCTCAATGGTCCTTCTGATTAGGTTTTGATTCAGGCTTAAGTATAGAACCAATTAGGTCAACAATTCTGATCAAAATCTCTTGTAATGATGGTTTATGAGATTTGATTTTCAAGCATTATTTTTCAAATATTTTCCATGTGTTTTTGTACAAATTAAGATCAATTCTCTCCAAATCTTTCCCTATTTAATTTCACACGAATTATTGAGTAGATTTTGTGCAAAAAAAGGATTGTAAAACTTAGGTTAAATATTTTCCATGTATTTAATTTGATTTAAATGAATTATTATAAATAAAAATTCAAATAAATAAATAAAAAATGAAGAAATACTTCCCTTTGGGCCAAGTGGTCGTGCACATGCCATGGATGATGAATTATGGAAGAAAAATGGGCCCATTAGCAATTTTAGGTCATTTGAATCAATGTTGACTTTTCAAAATATCCAAAAATTTCCCAACTTCCACAAGGCATAACTTTCTCAATGTTTAAGCTTTTCTCATGTTCTTGGACATTTTGGAAAGGTCTTTGAGTCCTCTAACCAATTACTTTGGTCCCATGTCATTTTGATTTACCAATCTCAAGTTATGGCCTTTGACTTAAAGTCCCTTTTTGTTGACTTTTGAAAATGACCTATAATGTTGAAATTGATAACTTTTTGTGAGAGCATTTATTGGACTTGAAGTATGAATATGAGTTGTAGGAAATGTCTTTATCTTCAAAATGAGCTTTGGATGGAATTTTTTTGATAATCCATGTGAAAGTTATGCTCTGGTCAATTTACAGTTAACTTTTTCAGCTGTCCAAATAAGGAAACTTTTGCATCTTGATGATTTTTGAGCCAAGCTTTGAGAATCATTATCAAGCATTGATCAAATGATGTTTGTGGCTTCAAAATGACATGTTGACCAAAAATTTGAACTTTTGACTGTCAAATGACCATTTTGCCCCTACAATTGACTGTAGTGCAATTTAGGGTTTTGACTGTGCAATTTTGTGCTGAAAGCCTTGAAACTTGATATGAGGATGCTTGACCATATTTGTAGGCATGTGGGACTTGATTGGACCTTTGGAAACTTCATTTTCTTGATCAAAACAAAAACCCTAATCTTGACTGCTTAGGAGACCCTTGTACTGTGCAACCCTTGGGGAATTTTGAGGCTTGACTTGGCAAATCTTTGAAGAATATGGGAGGGCAAATTTTGGGGTACAACAGTTGCCCCTGTTCAATCTTCTTAGACCTGAGGATGCAGATTGGATGATGTGCCTTTCGTAATCCGAGGGTAGAAGATGATTGAACACTAAAGTGCCCAGAAATTTGCGCTCACATAGTGATGTGGTGGAAATGGGCTTATAGGTGCCATTTGGAGATTGATGGATAGGATGATGGGCTTATAGATGCCATCTGGATGTTGATCACGTAGGAGATTCCTTAGCGAGAACCTATATACCTGCAAAAGAAAAAATGAGTACCTGACATGTTGCAGGAGCTGGTTTTTCAGATGCTTTGTATAGATGTGTCCTGACTGGTTACAGGAGCTGGATCTGGCGCTTCACAAGATGATGAATGAACCAGGGGTGGTTACCACCTCAGTATGAACAGTAAGAGAACCTTGGGTGACTTTCACTTCAACAACGCTCGTTGAGAAAATCTTGGTGGGAATTACCATCTTCGCAGTATCGGGAAGAGAACCAAAGGAAATTATAATCGTCGGGGAGAGAACCATAGGAAATCATAACCTGAAAGGGAATTACATCTCACGCACCGTCGGGGAAAGGACCATAGGAAATCATAACCTGAAAGGGAATTACATCTCACGCACCGTCGGGGAGAGAACCATAGGAAATTATAACCTGATAGGGAATTACATCTCACGCACCGTCGGGGAGAGAACCATAGGAAATTATAATCTGAAAGGGAATTACATCTCACGCACCGTCAGGGAGAGAACCATAGGAAATCATAACCTGAAAGGGAATTACATCTCACGCACCGTCGGGGAGAGGACCATAGGAAATCATAACCTGAAAGGGAATTACATCTCACGCACCGTCGGGGAGAGAACCATAGGAAATTATAACCTGATAGGGAATTACATCTCACGCACCATCGGGGAGAGAACCATAGGAAATTATAATCTGAAAGGGAATTACATCTCACGCACCGTCGAGGAGAGGACCAAAGGAAATTATAACCTAAAAGGGAATTACATCTCACGCACCGTCGGGGAGAGGACCATAGAAAATTATAACCTAAAAGGGAATTACATCTCACGCACCGTCGGGGAGAGGACCATAGGAAATTATAACCTAAAAGGGAATTACATCTCACGCACCGTCGGGGAGAGGACCATAGGAAATTATAACCTAAAAGGGAATTACATCTCACGCACCGTCGATTATAACCTAAAAGGGAATTATATCTCACGCACCGTCGGGGAGAGAACCATAGGAAATCATAACCTGAAAGGGAATTACATCTCACGCACCGTCGGGGAGAGAACCATAGGAAATCATAACCTGAAAGGGAATTACATCTCACGCACCGTCGGGGAGAGAACCATAGGAAATCATAACCTGAAAGGGAATTACATCTCACGCACCGTCGGGGAGAGGACCATAGGAAATTATAACCTAAAAGGGAATTACATCTCACGCACCGTCGGGGAGAGGACCATAGGAAATTATAACCTAAAAGGGAATTACATCTCACGCACCGTCGGGGAGAGGACCATAGGAAATTATAACCTAAAAGGGAATTACATCTCACGCACCGTCGGGGAGAGGACCATAGGAAATTATAACCTAAAAGGGAATTACATCTCACGCACCGTTGGGGAGAGGACCATAGGAAATTATAACCTAAAAGGGAATTACATCTCACGCACCGTCGGGGAGAGAACCATAGGAAATTATAATCTTAAAGAAAAACCTAAAATGCTTCTACTGAGTCTTCATCAGAAAAATCTGTTGGGAGTCGATTTAGTTGGACTAGAGAAGGCCTTGGACTGGATAAGAAATCTTTGGAGTCGATTAACTGAACCGGTCTAGGTCTTGAAATATGATGGAGAATTTAGCTGAATCTTTCCTGAAAGGTAAAGGTCAGTCATATGCCATGCATGATATGGACCCAGCAATGATGTTCTCAACATAAATGAGATTTATATGATATGATGCGTTCATGCATGCTATAATGATATATGTGATGTGTTTTATGAATGTGTTTTTCGTCTAGGAAAGTAAATCCTTGACGGGTGCCGGGAAGTCACTCCTGGGCTGATGTTTGAAGAATGGATTTTGCTTCCGCTGGGGATGATAATTGCAAGAATACCGGTAGGAGAAGATGACTCCGTTGAGGAATAAACTTGGCGAATGGAAGATTCTGCGGGGGGGAAAATACTCTAGCGACCATGCTGGGAAGTGATACTCTGTGGGGAGAGGGATGCTTTTGCTGAATTGTTGATAATAACTTGATGAGGATATCTTTGCTGTATTGGAAGTGCTGATAGACTTCGCTGGGGATAAGAAAGAACTGTGTTGACGACGACCTTTCCGTGGCTTTTGGCTGAGGATAACCCAGTTATATCCCGTTAAGGAAATAACTCTTTAAATAAAGCCGGTCGACGCGTTCGCGCTTTGCGAGGGATAAGCTTCCAGAATCTACTGGAGATAAGCTTACTGCTTGGGGGAGATGGATTCCAACTTTCCTTGGGAAACTGGATTGGACTTTCTGGGGAAGTTTTGATATGCTGGGGAAGTGATTCCTTTGAATGTCTGGTATACCGCCGGGGAACAATCTTTAGACCAAGACTGCCGGGGATGCTTGTTTAAGAATATGTATGCTGCTGGGGAATGTTGAGATCTGCTGGAGGATACTCAACTTCCTTAAGGCTTGATAGTAGCTTTGCTTGGGGAGAGTGCACTGACTGCTGACTTACTCTCTGGGGAATTAAAATGTACTGGTCATCTTCTTTAGTTGAACCTATCTTGGTACCTTGGAGGACAGAACAATTAGATTGCTCAGACAACTCTTTATTGCCCTTGTTTCCAATGTTACCTGTGGAGGTGCTTGGTGATTGCCGATTGACAAATCTTCTTTTGGTAGGCGAGTGACAAGATGCTGGGACATAGTCGTACGCTTTTGATCCCTAACTTTTTCCTGGACCGCCCTTTCGGGTTTTCAGTCCATCGGGATACCCATTTTTGCCCAAGCCGCCTTTTCAGGTTTTCGACTTGCCGGGTGTACAGATTTTTTTTATTTCATCCCTTCATTTTTCCCGAACCCTTTTGGTTCGCCGGGAAGCCCTTCTTTTTGCCTAGGTGTGTCAGCCTAGCGGTTCTTTGATTTTGCGTAGTATCTTTTCGACTATGTCCACGCTCTCAGAATGTAGGGAGTTGCCCCTGTTAGAAGTATTTTGTCATACCACCAGAAGGTAATTGATCAGGTCAGATTCGTCGTTGGAATGCCCCAAGTGACTCAGGCGGAGATTTATCCCCAGGCTATTTGGCCTTTGAGAGATTCTCCGAATCTTGATTGGATTGCCCCAGATGATGGACCATGATCATGTCCTGCCCCTTGATTGGAAGAGCTTTTGTTCATCAGGCATTCGTCGTGCGAATTTCTCTGCTGTTCAAACAAAAAGTCATATGCAAACAAAGTTATGTTAAAAATGCAAAGCTTATGTCTGTCTTGAAGATTTTGAAAATGCATTCTTTTTTCATAAAACAAATGAATGTTTGTAAAACGTGATGTCAACTCAATATTTTATAGCAAGCCTTAAGGAGTCAAGATACCTTTCGTAACAGTATGCTTTCGAACTAACCCATGCTTCAGCTAGGACTTTGAAGGGTTATAACGTGGCCTGGTTCACGGTTCAAGAAACAAAGGATAAAGGCTCAAATTATTTGTACCCACCCGCTCTTTGTGATATTCTCCAAACCTAAGCTCAATTGATCGTGCGTCAGACCTTGTTCGAGTCTTTGCTCTGATTTTCTGGTGATGGTTCAGATATTGATGATTTATTTGGAATAGGCAGTCATTTCCTTTTTTTGTTGAGGGTTTGTAAGACCTCTTTCTTGTCTGATTTTTGTTATCCCTTTCTTTTTTGCCTGAACTGTTTCCTTTTTTGGAATTACAGTCAGCGGGATGCCCCAGTTTCGTAAGTCCCCTTTATAGGTTTTGACTTTTTGGGCTTTTCATTTATGAATTTGATAATGACTGCCTGTCCTTCTTGATTATTCGGAATCATCACTGTCTTCCTTTTTTGTAAGGATCTCTTTGGTGCCATTCGTTATGCACTTGGATCAACTGAGAGACTACCCTGCCCCAGGTTATGATTAAGGGTTTTAAATTTCGAAAAGAAAAACTCCTACTTCTTTGGCTCAGAGGGGTTGACGAGGGATTATCATCCTTATAACTCCAGTGTTTAGGGATTGAAACAATGCCTGTACCTCATCAGCGGGGTCTGTTCAAAAGCATACTGTAGATTATGGTATCGTTTTCGTCATCCTCCCTCAAGAGGCTTAGAATTATTATTTAAGAGTTGATCATCAGAAAAAATATGAAAATAATTTGCGTATAGTGAATACGAATATATTGTTTCAGAACAGACATATGCGATGCATTAATGAAATAACAATGTTTAACAATGAGTAAATGTTTGAACAAAAGAAAATTGCAACTTGAACATTCGAATGAACAAAAGTTTTCTAGTCTCAGGATTTGTCACTCCAAATGGTGAACCTTGGAGGGATGGTAGAAGAATTCAGCCTGACCATCTTGTGTGAACTCCAATGCCCCTTCATCAATCAGGTCCTGGATCTTGTTTTTCAAGCTCCAACAATCATATGTAGCATGCCCCGGGCTATCAGAATGATAAGCGCAGCGAGCGTTGGGGTTATACTTTGGTGACGTTGTATTTTGAAACTTCGGAGCCTCTTTTAGAGTCACCAGCTTGGTCTCCAGCAGCTGTGGCAATATCTGGGATAAGGCCATGCTGAGCCGAGTGAACTGCCTTCTCTCGCTCTTTTGTTGGTTGTGATGTTGAATTTGTGACACTGGAGCCATTTGGGGAGCTCTCTCCTTGCCTCTTTGTCTCAAAGATGGTCGAATGATGACTGGCTTTTTATCCTTAGACTTTTGCCCCAGCTGGTTACCCTGAAGCAGTTGGTTGACGAGAAACCAGAGCTCATCTTGTCTTTGAGCTAACTCTTGAATGGCAGTCACCTGCCCCAGCATCTGGACCCTCAATGCATCCATCTCAGCTTGTAGGTGTTTTAGCCTTTCATCCTCAGCACTGTTCCTGACAAAGGTCTCCATGAGAAGTGTCCTTAGCTCCTCCTGCCCCTTGGATAGATTCAGGAGGATTTCCCCGAACTGAGTCTCTTGAGCGAGAAGGTCCCAGTTATTTGGTTGGAAGGCCATTGCTGAAATAAACAGCGAGAAAGGTAAGTGACCTGCAGAAGGGATACCTGTAATGCAATGATGGGTATGACATGCATGCAATGTTTTCAAGGACCTCGCGGGGTAAACAAGAAGATTTGTTAGAATTTGGGGTCCAGTAGCTTGATTGGAAGAACTTCATATTTGTTGAGAGTCCTTCTTCCAAGGGTCAAAGGCTCACCATATCAAGTGGTTCATAGCCCCTGACAACCTTGGCTAGAGGAAAATAAATCCTCTTTGCCCCTTGCTAGATGTTTGATTCATCATTACCTGCATCACAAGCCCTTGAGATCCTTGAAATGGGTTAGGATGTATGCAATGGTATGATGTCATGCTATGCATGGGGTGATGTAGGTAAACCCTGTTATGAGTCCCAATTAAGGACTATAGACAAACCCTGCAAGAAATTCAGTATACTTTGTTATGAGTCCCAATTAAGGACTATAGACAAACCCTGCAAGAAATTCAGTATACTTTGTTATGAGTCCCAATTAAGGACTATAAACAAAACCTGCAAGAGACCTAGTAAACCCTGTTATGAGTCCCAGTTAAGGACTATAAACAAAACCTGCAAGTAGCTTATGTGTCAGATAACAAGCATGCAAGTAGTCAAGTACGAAGGCACACAAGTCACACAACAACCCTTAGAGTTTAGGCCAGCATGAAGTTTGGGGTACTACCCTCTTGAAGTTGGTGGGCTCAACCTGTCCTATCAAAGTAACCGGGTTCTTAGAGGATCCCAATATCATTGACTACCCTCAATCGGTCATAACTCCAGCATCGCAATCTTTTCTTGCGGCCAGAATCATCACGAGAGTTTAGCCTCAATGGGCGTAGCATACTGCTACTGTTCTAATGGCCGAGTTGTGTCATTTAAGGTTCTAAGGTCTGTTGGTGCTTAATGACTCCTTGGAAGACCCATATTCTCCCCGTTTCAACACGAGGGATATCGGTACAGACCAAGGCGCCACACCAACGTAGCCACTGCTTCACCCATGTCGGTATACGCCGGACATGTCCCTCACAGCTTATGCTACCTAATAGGGTATCCCCAGATCCGGGTTAGGATCTATGTAACTCCCATTCAACCCACAATTTAAAGCAAGCAAGTCAATACAATTGAAAACACAGTTATGAACTAACCCTAAGGTACACCTCACTTTAAGTTTAAGTCCCCAGCAGAGTCGCCAGTTCTGTGATCAGTGGATCTGGAACTAACTGTTTAACGCTGGTTCGCGAAATGTCGCGGTAAGCAAGAGTCGCCACCGTCTTTTATTTTCTCCAAAGGGAAAGGACAAAAGCACAGAAAAATTCCTTATAGAGATTGCTCTCGGTTCGGGAGGTAGATTATAGAAAGGGAAGGTGTTAGCACCCTTTCTATCCATGGTTATCCATGGTCTCTTAGATACTTGCTCACTTGTGTTTTCAAAAATGATTTGTTTGCTTTTCAACTGTGGGTTTTAAAAAAGTTTCTTTGAAAATTTCAGTTCGACTCTTGTATCGGTCCTCAAGAGTGTTTGAAAAATGCTTTCGAAAGCTTTTTGAAAATGTGTTGGTGTGAAAAGTATTTTTTGATTTGTTTTTGAAATTAGAGCAAGTATCTAGAGTCGTCTACCTACCCTAAGGAATTCGTCTGTGTAAATGTCCTTTAAAGTAGTGCCATCCCACCATTGAGAGGTAGGTAGCACCACCGTTGGAGGTGTTCGGGTCAATTCGAGTTTGTAGGGACATGGTGATCACCAGAGCAATGGGAAGACACCTTAGAAGCTACCCTCATGCCAGGTTCCCGGATCATGAGGACTTACTAAAACATCCTCTACTCGACGATCACCTTTCGAGGCAAGGCAACAGTGAGGCGTACCCTAGGGATGGTGTGTGATTTGTGTGTCGTTTTCATTTGCATTTATCTTGTCATGTTATTGGTGTTCTACGCTTGTTTTTATTTTGTCCATACATTCTTTCATGCCATTGGTTAACAGTTTAAAAAAGTTGCGAGAAAAGTAAATTCTAAGCTATTACAAAAGGCGCGGGTCCACATCGCCAAAATTAAACCAGGACCCGATTTTGACAGAAAAATAAAGAAAGAAAAGAAAAGTGCGAGAAAATTAAAAGGTTACATGGCTTTGGGAGATATACATAAATATTTAAAGAAATAAAATAAATATGCGAATAAGAATTAAATCGAAACGAGGGCGTTGGACCCTTTTGCAAAATTAAACTAATGAGGAATTAATTAAAATTAAAAGAAAGAAAGAACTTGTTTTTTTGGTATTTTTTAATATTTTAGGATTTAAAAAGGAATTAATTGAAATTAAATGCTAACCCTAATTCTATTTTATTTTTTATTTATTAAGAAAAGAAAATTAAAACCTAATATTAACCCTAATTAATTTACATGCAAATTTAATTGTAAAAATAAATATTTAATTATTTAATTATTATGAAATAAAAATAAAAAGGATAAAAGTTAATTGAACCCTAATTCTATGTTTTTTAGATTTTTATTAAAAGAATTAAAATTAAACCTAATTTAACTAATTAATTTATGAACAATTTAATTACAAAAATATTAAAACAAAATATTTATTATATTTTTCCTCTTTTCTGATTTTTTTGATTTTTAGGTGTTTTTTATATTTTGAAAATAATAAATTAATTAAACAAATAATAATTAAAAGCAAATAGAAAAAAAAATAAAAAAAAATATTATGGCAAACCTAGGGGCGTTGTAGTCCCCAACATGGAGGTATAACCCAAGTAATTCAGGCCCATCAACCTTGGCCTGTTTGGACTTTTGCCAGGTAGCGTGCTGACGCGTTGACTGGGGCTCACCATGTACCTTAGATCTGAGCCTTTGATTTGATTCCATTGGACGCGTGGGTGGCTTGATGGAGAAGGTGCATTGTAATCCTCAAGGCCTGAACTGCATGTGAACATGAATTGGAAAATAATATTGAAAGGGTGAAGACCTGGGGCTCGAACCCAGGTCATGTACGTTGCCACCACTACGCCTTGCCAGCTGTGCCAGTTTGCTTTTCTGTAATTAATATGACAAACAAATATAATAAAATAAATATGCGTTAGTGTTTCATTTTCCGCGCAAAATTTAAACTAGCCTATCACATCTTGCCACGATATCGTCTTCTTCTTCGTCCCTGAAACACAAAAACAAAGGCCACGGTTTTCTGAGCGTTTTCTTAGGCCGGTTTTGGAAAAATAGCGACTAGCCCCATGGGCTCCATAAATTAGGCGCGAGGGTATCCTTATAACCGTCTGAACGCCCTGATTTGAATGGTGGTGGTCTTGAAGGCCAATTTTTCCTCATTCAAAAACCCCTAATTCCAAGTCCTGTAAACCCTAGAAAATAATAATGGCATCTTTGCGCATAATGCATAAAACTCCAATCAAAGCACATGATTAGCTTGCAAACATCATTATGAACACAAAAATAACAACAAAATATGTTAACAATGCATGTATGATAGAAACCGATTCAGAATTTTTCTTTACCAACTTCAATGGTGATCTTGCGTTTTCTTGAGTATGGGGCTTGGGGAACGATTGGAATATGTCCTATAATCCTCCAAGAAGCTAATGGAACAAGTTTGGAGGCTTGAATCAACCTGCAAGTTAATTTTCAGAATTGAGTTTTTTAGACAAAATTTCAAGTTTGTGAATGAATTTCTAGCGCAGCTCAATGGTCCTTCTGATTAGGTTTTGATTCAGGCTTAAGTATAGAACCAATTAGGTCAACAATTCTGATCAAAATCTCTTGTAATGATGGTTTATGAGATTTGATTTTCAAGCATTATTTTTCAAATATTTTCCATGTGTTTTTGTACAAATTAAGATCAATTCTCTCCAAATCTTTCCCTATTTAATTTCACACGAATTATTGAGTAGATTTTGTGCAAAAAAAGGATTGTAAAACTTAGGTTAAATATTTTCCATGTATTTAATTTGATTTAAATGAATTATTATAAATAAAAATTCAAATAAATAAATAAAAAATGAAGAAATACTTCCCTTTGGGCCAAGTGGTCGTGCACATGCCATGGATGATGAATTATGGAAGAAAAATGGGCCCATTAGCAATTTTAGGTCATTTGAATCAATGTTGACTTTTCAAAATATCCAAAAATTTCCCAACTTCCACAAGGCATAACTTGCTCAAGTTTTAATCTTTTCTCATGTTCTTGGACATTTTGGAAAGGTCTTTGAGTCCTATAACCAATGCCTTTGGTCCCATGTCATTTTGATTTACCAATCTCAAGTTATGGCCTTTGACTTAAAGTCCCTTTTTGTTGACTTTTGAAAATGACCTATAATGTTGAAATTGATAACTTTTTGTGAGAGCATTTCTTGGACTTGAAGTATGAATATGAGTTGTAGGAAATGTCTTTCTCTTCAAAATGAGCTTTGGATGAAATTTTTCTGATAATCCATGTGAAAGTTATGCCCTGGTCAATTTACAGTTGACTTTTTCAGCTGTCCAAATAAGGGAACTTTTGCATCTTGATGATTTTTGAGCCAAGCTTTGAGAATCATGATCAAGCATTGATCAAATGATGTTTTTGGCTTCAAAATGACATGTTGACCAAAAATTTGAACTTTTGACTGTCAAATGACCATTTTGCCCCTACAGTTGACTGTAGTGCAATTTAGGGTTTTGACTGTGCAATTTTGTGCTGAAAGCCTTGAAACTTGATATGAGGATGCTTGACCATATTTGTAGGCATGTGGGACTTGATTGGACCTTTGGAAACTTCATTTTCTTGATCAAAACAAAAACCCTAATCTTGACTGCTTAGGAGACCCTTGTACTGTGCAACCCTTGGGGAATTTTGAGGCTTGACTTGGCAAATCTTTGAAGAATATGGGAGGGCAAATTTTGGGGTACAACACATGGCATCAGAGCAGTGCCATCCTCGATGCACCAAAGGGTCACGATATGGCGCCCTGATGGTATCGTGGAAAACATTGAAGCAGATCAAAGTTATTACTTAGGTGAAATCAACAGTGTCGAAAAGAATAGTTTCGACATAAATTTGGCTCATATAGGGCCATGTAATCCACCTGAGTTTGATTTAACCCCAACTCCTAACGCCTTCTGCTCCCTATACCTACACTCCGACTACGGATTTCAGTAGGATAGAGAAGACTTATCCAACATCGACTTTGGAGGAGTTGATGATATACGGCCAACAGGCTGGGGAAGTGAGTTTGGTGATGATGACTGAGTCACAAACTCTGCAAAAAATTTCGGCGTATGTGGCAAAAAGTAGAATGATAGCAGCCTTGGAGGCTGAAGTTAAGTATATGGCCTTCGAAGCCAATGAAAAAGTCCTTTCTAAGACAGGCCCTGGAAAAGATTTTGACCCAGAGCCTCCCGACGTAGGGACGAAAGACCTTCGAGATCAGAGGTTAGATGCTATCTATGACGATGAACCTCTGGGTTTCGAAAAGGACCCGCTGGCGAACAATGTTAAAATGTTAGCGCAAGATCCTCTAGAAGAGGTAAATCTAGGCGAATGTCCTGTAAAAAAGCCAACGTACATAAGCACAAAAATAGATCCAGGACTCAGGGTCGAAATGATCCAATTACTAAAAGAGTTCAAGGATTGCTTTGCGTGGGATTATAACGAGATGCCTGGTCTCGACAGAAGTTTGGTAGAACTGTAGTTGCCAACAAAGCCTGGAAAAAAGCCTGTTAAGCAGACTCCAAGACGGTTTGCACCAGAGATTTTATCAAAAATCAAAACGGAATTTGAAAGGCTGATGAGATGTAAATTCATCCGAACGACCAGGTACGTTGAATAGATTGCAAATATTGTGCATGTTATAAAGAAAAATGGTACCTTGAGGGTGTGCATCGATTTCAGAGATCTGAATGCTGCAACACCCAAAGATGAATATCCAATGCCGGTGGCGGAAATGCTTGTGGATTCTGCCGCTGGTTTTGAGTACATGAGTATGCTTGATGGCTACTCTGGATATAATCAAATCTTTATTGCTGAAGAAGATATGTCGAAAATGGCATTCTGTTGCCCTGGGGCCTTGGGCACTTATGAATGGGTAGTGATTCCCTTTGGCCTAAAGAATGCAGGGGAAACGTACCAGAGAGCCATGAATTCGATCTTTCATGATTTTATTGACACTTTCATGCAGATTTATATTGATGATATTGTTGTCAAATCTGTTTCAGGGAAGACTCACATGGATCATCTTCGACAATCCTTCGAGAGGATGAGACGCTACGGCCTGAAGATGAATCCTCTAAAATGTGCTTTCGGTGTCAAAGCGGGAGATTTCTTAGGTTTTGTGGTCCATAAAAAGGGCATTGAGATAAACCAAAACAAGACCAAAGCTATCTTTTAAGCCAAAGCGCCAACTAACAAAAAGGAATTGCAATCCTTACTTGGGAAGATAAATTTCCTGAGGAGATTTATATCCAACCTTAGTGGGAAAACGCAAGCCTTTTCGCCACTACTTCGACTCAACAAAGGAGGATTTGAGTGGAGGCAAGAACATCAAGAAGCCTTTGAAAAAATCAAAGAGTACCTCACCAAACCACCTATTTTGGTGCCTCATTGTCGAAGTAGAAATATGAGACTGTACATAGCTGCGTCTGATAAAAATTTAGGGAGCATGCTGGCTCAAGAGGATGAGCATGGTGTCGAAAGGCCCATATACTACCTCAGTAGAGTTTTAAACGATGCAAAAACTAGATATAACGAGGTTGAAAAACTATGTTTATGTCTTTATTTTTCATGTACAAAACTTAAGCAATATATAAAGCCAGTTGATGTTTATGTTTCGTCTCATTTTGATGTTTTCAAATATATGTTGTTGAAACCCATTTTGCACAGTAGAATTGGCAAATGGGTGCTCGCATTAAATGAGTACTCATTAACCTTTATGCCTCTCAAGTCTATGAAAGGTCAAGTGGTTGCAGACTTTATAGTTGACCATTATATACAAGAGGGATCACTGAATTATTTGGAGATCGAACCTTGGAAACTGTACTTTGATGGTTCTAGTTATAAAGATGGAACTGGAGTCGGAGTCCTCATTATTTCTCCAGACAAAATTCCAACAACATTTAAGTACAATATAGATGGGGATTGCTTTAATAATGAGGCTGAATACGAAGCGTTAATAGTAGGCCTTGAAATCCTGTTGGAATTGGGGGCAACTCAGGTTAAAATAATGGGAGACTCAGAGTTAGTCCTAAAACAAATTACGAAAGAATACAAATGCATCAAAGAAAATCTTATCATGTATTTCATAATATCCAGACGGTTATTGAAGAACTTTGAAGTAGTTAACATTCGACATATACCCAGATTGGAAAATCAAGTAGCTAACGACTTAGCACAGATTGCCTCCGGGTATAAGGTGTTGAAAGACAGGCTACAACAGCCAATCAAAGTTAGAGGGAGAGTAACTTCCACTAAGTTATCTTCATTGGATTTAAGGACCACAACGTTGGGATGCACTAATCACGAAAATTTTGAAATTTCGTTCATAGACAATCTAACATAACAAGATTGGAGAAAGCCTTTAGTGGATTATTTACAAAATCCAACGGCTTCAACATAATGAAAAATAAAGTATAGAGCACTGAGTTATGTATTGATGGGAAATGAATTATTCAAGAAAACACCTGAAGGTGTGCTCCTAAAATGCCTAAGTGAAACAGAAGCATACATAGCTCTTTCCACCACACACGTTGGGGCATGTGGAGCACACCAAGTAGGCCAAAAGATGAAATGGTTATTGTTTTGACAAGGATTATATTGGCCCACTATGTTAAAAGATTATGTTGAGTTTGCAAAAGGATGCCAAGAATGTCAAATACATACAGGTATTCAGCATGTACCGGCAAGCAAACTTCACTCGATTCTGAAGCCTTGGCCTTTTAGAGGATGGGCTTTGGATCTTATTGGAGAAATTCGACCAGCATCTTCTAAAAGCCAAAAATATATATTGGTGGGCATTGATTATTTTACTAAGTGGATTGAAGCAATCCCTTTAGTCAATGTAGATCAAGAGAATGTCATTGAATTCATTCAAAAGTACATCATATATAGATTTGGAATTCCCGAAACAATAACTACAGACCAAGGGTCAGTCTTTACTGGTCGAAAGATGCAAGACTTTGCTGCGGAAATGGGGTTTAAATTTTTAACGTCTACACCTTATTATGTGCAAGCTAATGGATAGGTCGAAGCAGCGAATAAAGTAGTGATCAGTTTAATAAAGAAACACGTGAGAAAGAAACCCAGAAACTTGCACAAGATGCTAGATCAAGTTCTATGGGCATGTCGAACTTGTCCGAAAGAAGCCACGGGAACAACACCATTTCGCCTAACCTATGGTCATGATGCAGTGTTACCAGTGGAAATCCACCTGCAGGCGACAAGGATTCAGATACATCATGATATCCCTTTTGAGGTCTATTGGAATATGATGTTAGACGAACTAGTTGACTTAGACGAAGAAAGGTTGAAAGCTCTGGATCTTTTGGGACTGCAGATGAAGCGAGTTGAGAAATCCTATAATCGCAGAGTGAAATCTAAGACATTTCAGCCTGAGGATCTAGTTTGGAAAGTAATTCTTCCGATAGATCGAAAAGATAGAAATTTGGGAAAATGGTCTCCTAAGTGGGAGGGACCTTTCAGGATTATCCATACTTTCTCTGGTGGAGCCTATGAGATTGAAGAGTTAAGCGAAGATCAAAGACTTTTGAAGGTGAATGGTAAATACTTGAAAACGTATAGACCTATGCTTCAAGAGGTAGAAATAAGTAA